>JAJSRV010000030.1:9340677-9949812 GCA_021527715.1 Neoseiulus cucumeris | reverse complement strand
GATTGATTGATGGATGAACGAGGAAATCAATCAGCGGGGAGAGCACCTTTCCGCCATGGACTGTGTTCTCCGTTGGAATGAAGCGTGGAAACCTCTCCGTTGGTCTCGTCTCCCTTTCGCTCACATTCGCGTTCACACACACACACACACTCACTCACTCACTCACCCGCCCGCACGCTATATCATTGGCATGGTAATCTGGCTCACTCACTTAGTCAGTCAGTCAGTCAGTCAGTCATCTCAATGCCGTCGAATGTAAGCATAGATCGTAGCGGTTTTTTGAGCAATCTTTGAAAGAACGTCTTTTGATTCTTCGCTAAGAATGTTGACCAGATATCGTTTCCACAGCTGTCCTCGTTTCTCGAATCGCTCTCGGAACTGCGTATTCTTTTGGAAATGCGCGGTACACAACAAGTCGAGCCACGGGGGACGACGCAAATGATCTCCTGAAGTTAAAATACTCGGACGAGACCTCTCCGACCGTGTGGGGAGAATGACGACGACGACACCAACTTGAAAGGTAGTGGCGGCGGCGGCGACAACAACAACAATAACGACAACAAAGTTTTCCCTCATTCCTCCTCCTTCTCCCTCACTGGCTATAACGCAGAGCCGTCGAGCATCCGGAGGAGCGAAAGAGGGTTCCTTGTTCCGCGCCCTTCTTGCTCCCTCCTCACAAAACCTCCGAAGTTGCTTGATAGTTCAATTGCGCTCCCCTCTTATTCCTTCCGTTGCTTCTTGCCGTCTACGAAGCTCTCCCCTTTTTTCGAGCGAGTTCTCTCCGAACGCCTTTAAGATGCGGGTAAATATTTAGTCGGATGCGCGAACGAAACAGCGACAGGGAGGAGGCAAAAACTCGCCGAATCACTTCCGGAATTCGCTCTCCGCTCTTTGTTTCGGAGCTAATTTGTAAATTGCGTCAATCGAACGCTCTTTTGACTCGTTGTCGCGGCCGACAGCGGACTAGTTGACGGATCGAATCATCCATCGGGCATCTTAATTCATACAACAGCTCCGCATGCGCTCCTCAACGAACAAACGACAAGAAAGGCTGCAACAATCCCGTCGCCGTCATTGTCAGCTCGATGAGAATTACGCCGTCAAGGTCGTATCGGAATGTTCGGCAAAAATTTCAGCCCTGAACCTTGATGCGAAGGGATTCTCGCCGAATGTTTTTCGTTGCAGTCGAAACGAGCCGAGGGTTTAACACGTAGACGACAAACCGGCTTCTAAGCCGCAAGAATTCCGCGAAAGCCACCGCTACTCGAGTCGACCAGCGAAGAAAACCAATGGCAACTGACTGAGTCGTTTCCAAACGAATTCAATCCATCCCCACGGATTCGCAAGTTCCGTCCGTCGGCGAGTGTTCTTTTGATAACGATAATCGTGAGTCAGACTCGAGCTCTGTGAAGAATTCCACCACTCTTCATGTTGTTCTAGAACATCGGAATCGGTCAACGACGGCTCGTATTCTACACGATGGACCATTCCCAAAGGGACAGAGTTCCAGTTGCCTGTTGTTGTTCTCCCGTTTTGTTATCAAATGCCTGCTCGGAAGTCGGAGAGGGTGAACCGTTCGAGGGCGCGGCCAGACTCGGGCTCTGCGAGTAGTTGACGCGACTCATTCACTGCTGGAAATCTTCTTCGAAGAAATCGATTCCGGTCGGGAAAGAGCGGCGAAAGCCCGGACGGATTCTCTTCGAGTGAAATCCGTAATTTGTTTTGGGTAACTCATCTCCCTTATTGCTGTTGTTGTTGTTGTTCATTCATTCAAGTAGCTGAGCAATTACGATCCGGCTACAACTGGCTGCTCGCAGTCTCGCAACGTTCCACCTCTTTTCGGAGCGCTGGCAGTTGCGTCCATGTTCGGAATTTCAAAAGCGGACGAATGATGAATCTGGAGCGAGTTTGCGGGAGCCCGGATCTGCTCGAGCCACCAGACCACCCTCTCAGAAGCCCCGCGCGACTTCTCCGAAAGCTTATGAGAGTGGAGTGAACGAAAGAACGAGACCGACCGACTGTTCGTTGTGGTCGTGAATATAGAGCACGAAGTAACTCCGATTGCCCCTAACACTCTGCTGAAAAACGGCGTCTCGGAAAGACACCGCGAAAATCAAACCGCTCACTTATTCACAAAATCGGTGCAAATTAATTAATATTCGACGCGCACTTGGCTCAAGTCAAGTTTGTGTGATATCTTCCAGAACATGTTGTGGTTCGGGAGAGAACCGTTCGTCATCGGGATGAAGAGTCCGAATCGATGAAAGCAGGTAATCGTCTGCATCAGAATTACCCGTGATTTGCCTCCAAGAACGTCATGAAAGCATCGCACTGCTCAAAACAGAAAGTGTCACGACCACGATATGACAAGCATGGCGATGGCTGAAGAGTGGACGAAGAAAGAAGAGCCTTCGCGGTAGACCGATTCAAGGCGGGGATGGCAGTAGAAGAAATAGAAGGAGCCGCCGCCGCCACCGCCACCGACGAGCCCCACTGTGTTTTCGCTTTCATTCGTCGTCGTCCTCCTCTTTACAGCTAAACTTTGGCTTGCCAGCTTGCCTGGCCGCGTACGCTCTGCCAGCCGAGCAAGCAGCAAAAAAATCACGAGTAGCAACTATCGCGTCCCGTCGTCAAATTGGTCGAAGAATGCCTCTCATCAGGCAGGGTCAAGCGATGAATTGAACGTAGTCTTTTAGACAACTCGATCGATGCATCAAACTTTGGAAACATCTTCGTCGAATCGAACGCGGTGCCAACGACGCCAACGCGACGCTTGGCTTTCGTCTAAAGTTGAGCAGCAACCCAAAGCCGCAGCGGTGGAGCCACGCCAGACACACCAGCGATCACACTCACGGACACAGTCAGCGATCTAAGTGTGACGCGGTGATGATCAGCTGGCGAACACAAACGAAAGAAGAAAGAATATTTCCGATGCTGCTCATTTATTTCATCGCGATCCGAGCGGCCATCGATGGATTCATTACAGAGCGACCCGAGCTCCGTCTCCCAAGAAGTTGCAAACAAACGTAAGCTTCGCAAACGCCAACTTCGTCTCGTGTCTAGAGCTCCGGCAACTTCGAATTTTCGGAATGTTGAACTTTGAGGAAGACACGCATTGTCTGCGATGATCTGTTAAACGACGCCTTGCGCGGCTGCTGTATCGGGTCGCATGGTGCTGCCGCCCATCAGCGTGGCCAGTTGCTCCTAGTCAGGCAGGCAGGCGAGCGAGCGAGCGAGCGAGTCGACAGGCAGGCAGCCACTCAGTCAGTGAGTGAGTTCGTGGTCCATCGACCTTAGCAAGCTGCACTCACTAAGCACGGGTTCGGCTCTGAAATTATTTTCGATTCACTCTCACGCGGTTATTCGGCGCTGTAAGAGCACATTCACCGATCGCGTCGTTTCCTCGGCTTCTTTTTTCTCTCTCATTGTCAGCAGGAAGTGAAAGGTCTTCTCGTTATCACGTGGCCAGAACGTTTTGTTTCAATCAAGCGTTGGCGGTGCATTATTCTATTTCGTGAATTTTTTTTTTCCTCCGCCTTGAATGCAGGTTTCCAGTAACGCTCAGAACAGCTGACGGTCCGAGGAAAACAATTATGCTCGAATTCCATCACACGCGAGAGTTGAAAAGTTGAAGAAATATGCGGAGTGAGAAATCTTTGCGGATGATGATCGTCGTCATCGGCTCGTTGAGGAGGGTGCTTGAAAAGACGGACAATACATCCGACCGAGAGACAGACCGGTCAGCTAGCTTTGCGCTCATCTTTTTTTTTTCTCTCTTTTCGTGTTGTTGACGAAGCCGCCGCCGCCACCACCGGCACCATCATCAGCAACAACGGCAGCAGTCCGCGATGAAGATGATGACAACGACGGCTACGAACCAAACAACACAATGAACTGGCCTGCTACGTGCTCCTTTGATTTTCTCATTATTCTCTGAGCGTGTTCGCAACGATCTTGATAAAGACGAGCGATTCGGGAATGAATACCGCCTCGAACGAACTCCGAGATGTTCGATGTTTTCCACTCACTTGAATACCGCAACCGTCACAAGCCCAATCATCATCATCATCAGTAGCATCGATCGCATTTCGGTCAGAATTCGTCCTTTTTGTCGATATGTGTTAGAAATCTTCGTATTTGTTTTTTCTCTCGTTATTCCCGCGGTGTCGTTTCTCTTCTCGAATGTCCGACATTGAACTCTTTTCCAACTCGATATCTTCTGTGAAGAAGCCTCTCCGGCCGAACTTCATGATTGCATCCGCTCAAGTTTGAGAATGTACAAATTTCGAAAAGATTTTCAGCGTACACTTGCGTGGCTTCTGCTGCGGTTTCCATAACCACCGTCCTTGGTTGATGATTTGAGGAAATCCGAAATCGGAGGATAGATCACCCCGGAAATTGGACTTCAATCGAAACAACAGACAACTGCTCTATTCGACCCAAAAGTCGACGCCCTCCGGTTGAATAGCGCTCGAAAACGTTCTCGTGTTCCTGTCCCTTGTCCCTCGATATTTCAGGTGAATCCAAATCCCCGAGCACCACAGCGCCTAGCAGGGAAAGAGAGCCAGCGAACTTGTGGTGATATAACCGCATTCACTTATTTGGCTCACTCACTCCCTCCCTCTCCTCTGCGCTCGTCCGTTCATTGGAACACACTGGATTTAATGTCGCCCGTCAACCAGCCATCCAGCCGAGCGACCGGGCAGCCGAGCCGACCGGCAGTCAGTCAGAGCAAACCAAAAACGCCAACAACCCAAGGCAGTCTGTTCGTCTGTCTGTGCGCAAGCAAGCAAGCCAGTCCAGCCGAGAAACTAACTAACTAACTGACTAACTAACCACCCACCCACCCATCCATTGAAGCACTCAGTCCACTCAAGATGATGATCGTCGTCGACGTGTTTGAAACGAGCCCGTAACTTTTAACAGCTCCCACAAGTCCTACTCCGTGAAGGTCTTTTGATTCCCATTTGTACTACGCCGTCATGCACAGTGCCTGTGACATTACCGAGCTTTACAAGAGCGAGTGGTGCGACGATAACGACACCGACGTCGATGACGACGACGACGACAAGAGCAACAAGAGCAGCAGCACTATTGCTTTTAGAATTTCATCTCTCCGGTTTGAGCGATTCGTCATCATCAGAATAAATCACCACAATCAGCTTATTATTGTCTTGAGGAGCGCGTGAGTGAGTGAGTGAGCGAGCGAGCGACCGACCGAGCCGACTGGTCTCTCGCTCACCCTTGTTCCTCGAGGCGAAAACGATTTCAATTCACTTGACCGGTGATCGACCAGCGCGAATCGCTGACAACTCTTCCACCTGATTGAGATTCAAGACGAAATTCCAGTGCTAGGACATCTCAGACTCACCTTTAGGAGATGAATGAATGAATCGATGGATGGATGGTATAATCCACGACGAGCAACAATCGATGGTTTTGCCCGAGCGACGACGGGCTCACGATTAGGCAGAGTTGGGTGCCGATCGAGCACTGCACATTTCCCCTTTGTTTTTGTTTTCCACTTCCAGCATCGAGCACGAGATGAGACCACTAGAACACCATTGGCACTACCGGAAACACTACAAGTAGAAGTACAGAGGGTACCTTTCAGGTAAATATCGTAGGTCGCGGCGGCGGCGGCGGCGGCTTCGACAACACGGGAGCACTACGGGAAGAAGAAAGCACGACGACGACGACGACGACGAATCACAGAGCCGATGAACAACACGGTGTACAGCTGATGGTAATTTTCGCTCCGATGACACTGTCGTTGTTGTTTCTAATCTCGAGTCAATACTCCCGCTACTGCTGCTGCTGCTGCTGATGTTGCCGTTGTCGTCACAAGATCGCTGGTCGCAATCGAACCGTTTTTTTTATCCAGCTTCGGGGTTGGGCCACAAAGCAAAACTTTCACAAATTTCACGCACCTAGTCAGCTAGGCAGACAGACGGCAGGAAGGCAAGCAAGCAGGCGGGCGGGTGGGCAGGTGGACAGACGGACGGCTCCCCAAAAGAATGGTTGCCAGTTAACCGGGCGGGCAGCCCACCAAGCAGCCGACCGACAGATAGCGATGCTGTTTGAGAAGAACAACGACAAGCGGCTGAGCGGGATGGCGTTCACACGGCTTCCGCGCTCCACGAGGTCTGAATAGCTACTGCCGAGCAAGCAACACAGAGCGAACACCAACATAGGAAAGGGAACCTCAGCCACTCGTCCAGCCAACACCACTGCCTGCCTGCCTGCCTGCCTGCCTGCCTGCCTGCCTGCTCTCAGCCAACGGAAAGGGATTTCGCTTGCTGAAACAGATCCTTAGTTTGACCGACAGACAAACGGGCGGACGGACAGACAGACGTACGTCGGATTCACAAGAATACGCGACAAATTTACAAAAGGAGCGCCGACACCGGGATGAGCTCGCGTAATTCTGAGGATGCGCCGTCATTTATGTTTGTTGCAGAGACTTGAATCAAATTGCAAACAATCGAGTTGAGCTTCCTCATTTCACGAAGCTGGCATTTCGGAGAAGAATTGTTCGGAAATCGTCGGTTTCCACGGATTTCAGGGAGAAAAATCAATGAGCACGCACATTTCTAATCAGAATTTATCGAGTCTTACTAGGTTATCGTTTATCTTGATTGATGAGCGTGGCGGGCGTCCAAGTTTTTCAAGAGTAACACATTCTAATCACCGTTGCGGACAAGATCAAATCGGAATGCATTTCTTATTGGATTACGATTGTCCAAAAATGTTTTCGAGAGTGTTTGTCTTTTCCCTGGACGCTTTAAAACCCGTTTGGTTACCGCAACATCTATCTATAATGGAGGAGATAAAACTCCTTCTGGTGAGCGACGATAGGATCGCTACGAACGGTGTCACCTGAGAAGCTTCGTGATTCAAAGTAATTTTTCTTCTGGGTTTCTAAAGGCCACACGAGGGTAAGAACAATCGAAATAATTGTTTTCAATTAGTAGTTACGAATACGCCGAAGATCTGTTCCATTGTGGGAGTGAATACGATCGAGATAAAAGACTCGAATTCTTTCAGAGAGATAGACTCCTAAAACTTTGAACGCATCCTTGAATAAAAATGTTATGACTCTGGTGTTACGTTTCCCCTTATCGACCATTTGACTGCTGCCTCTGCTGCCATGATGGCAGCGGCGGCGGCGGCGAACAGTGCTGCTTTCGTCGCGTCGATGCTACACGGCTGGGGGCTATGGATGCTCCACAATGGGGCTGCCGGTGACGGCTGTAGTGCTCATCTTTTTTTTTCTTCTGCTTCTATTTTTATTCATATATATTTTGTTTTCTCACGCCGTTCGTGCAGCCGCATTTTCCCTTTCCTCAGTTGAGATGCGCTAAGGAGAAAGTTCGTAAACGTTTGTAAGAGTGGTTGAGAAGCGAAAGAAATAAATATGAAAACAGTGAGTCAAGAGTCGCGAAAACGAAATCCGGGAATCACGAAGAAAAGGTTCCAAGTTCGTGACTGGAGGAACTTGGACGAAGCGCCGATCGATTATTTCTCGAGATTCACACCTAATTATCCATTTATTGGACATCTTTCATGTATCGTTTCGAATTGCGTTCATCAAAACGTTTTTCGGGCTCTCACAGACATCGAAGGAAGCTCTCAACAGCCCGGGCGTCCGCCAGAAATCTATTTGTTTTGCGCCAAATTATCTGATCGAAAGAGTGGACAAGCTTAATTGTATTCCACGCCTACTCCTCCGCTCAAAGTTCCCTTCATTCTCTTCGGTTGCCTCTCCCTCTCGCGCTCACGTCCCTCGCTTCTTGCTGTGACGCAAAAGAAATCTTTGGAATGAAGTATGGATCGCTGGCTGCGTTCGGTGAGCGACGCTCCTTCTCTCTCTCTCTCTTCTTTCCATCTTCTTCGTTTTCTCAATTTCTCCCTCACTATCGTCTGCTCCTTCCAGCTCTCTTCCTTTCTCTCCTCCGAATTCTCTCGCGCTCACTCTCCCACGCACACAGACAGCGAACGAACGACACTCGCGCGCTCCGCTCCCCAAACACCATGAAGCGAAACTGCTGCCAGAGCTGGCGGGCTCGCCGACCAACCAACCAACCAGTCAGTCGGTCGGTCGGGTGTCATTGGCAGCTTAAGGAGATGACAACGCGGAAAAAAATCTGTCGTTGTTGCGGAAAATTTATTTCTCCATTCGATTCTGATCGACAGCCAAGCGGGATGTCGCTAGAAACTGGTCTCCCTCTCGCATGAGGAAATCGATTCTTTTCGAGAGCTCTCTTTAAGTTCATGTTGTATCGGATTCATATTGGACGGAGTCCAATCAATTCCACTGTGCTCATGATGCCTCTTCAGAAGCGCAGATTCCTAACGATTGACCCTACGGAACCCCCTGAAAACAGAAATTTCTCCATTGACGAAACTGTTCGCCGGCCGAGATGAAAACCGAGTGGAAACCCAATAAATCTAGAGCGACTGAACATCAGAAAGCCAAGCGTGACTCTCGCCGTACGTCATAAGTTCGTCGGAATCGGTGTCACTTCCCTTCCTCTATACTCTATCGAGCCGTGATCCTAATCCTGTGAGTCGAACAGACAGTTCAGACACAATTCAGAAACACAATTTACTGCGCCGGTGGCGGCACATTGAGCGAATCCTGCAGCGAGCAGCTAGTTCCAAATAGCTCGCCGGCCCTTCGCTCTTCGACTCATAAACGAACATCGGACACACACACACACACGCGAACGATTCTCATGCTCCGCTCGTCTTTACCTATTTGTGGAGCATATTTCCATCCGCCGCCCCGACCGCGGTAACCGCGACGAGATAAATTGCTTCAAGATGTTCTTTAGGACTGAACGCATTGTGCTTTGATTCGCAAATGAATCAAACAGAGCGATTCCAAGAGTAATTTTGAACGAATCCATCTGGAATTTTTGAACTTTTTCCCGAGAAGGGGCATTTTTCGACTTCATGCATTTTGTCTCGTTCGCCGGGGGAGGGCGGGGGAAGGGGGGTTGTCCTCTGCGTTGTGAAGAAAATGAGAAAAAGTTTCCACTTCGACAGCATGCAAACCAAATCCTGAGTCGATAAAAGGCTGAAGTCGGATCCCAATTCTTCCCCTTTTGAATATCGAGGCGCTAAATGTGTTTCATTCTCTATTCTTTCTCAGTTGAAAAGCAAGCGGACAGACAGGCAGGCAGGCAGGCCGGCCGGCAGACAAGCAAGTAAGCTTCCTTCGCTCCCTTTTGGTGGCACTCGTTCGGAAGGCAGTCATGGCCCATTAATCGTCCGTCAGTCAGTCGGTCCGTCCGTCCGTCCTTTGGGTCTGTTGGTAAGCCGTCGAGCTTTTTTCTCCTTGACTCGCTCTGTCCCGATGTCTGACTTAGCTGCTTACTTGTTTGAAATCCTTACAGCTCTGACTATGTACAACCACGGCAAACCCGAACAGAGTGCAAGCCGTGGCCAACCTGCGAGCCTACTGTCTCTCCTCGCCTCCAGGTCGACGATCCACGAGCTGCTGGTGGTGAGGAGGCAGACTCGTTCCAACGCGCGCCGGCTTGCCTGCGATCTCGGTCTGTCTGTGTGAGTGTGTGTGTGTTCTCTCAAATCCAGGATAACACTCACCGCCATTCAAGCAGGCCTTGCCGGTCGGTAGGCAGCAGGCAGGCGGTATGAGTCATAATTTTTTTTGGAAGCCTCAATTTTTCAATTATTTTTCCATCGCTCAACTACCTACACCGCGGACATATTCAGCAGCGCGCTTCTACGCTTAGTCCGCTCGATTGTAAAAACATTTCAAGAAGCGCGTGACAAGCGGCATTCGCATCGGTCAATGGTGGTTTTATCGCGAATTTCGCTGTTCTTCCTCCGGAGCTGGGCAAAGGGTCGAACCCACCGGGAATGTGACAGTGACTATGAAGATTTGACGAAAACTATTTTCGTCTATTTACCGCGTATCAAACGGCTCTTCCTGTGAATAAATGGATGACTGTCTGCTCTGTCTGTCCTGTTCATGACACACCCTCAGAAAAGGAGTCAGGACACCACGTCTGTCTGGTCCTCGGTCTACGCTTGCTTTCTCGAGAAAGCAAGAAAAGCTCATGAAGAGACGGCGGCGGTCTCACTTCGCCGCTCGCTCACTCGCTTGCCCGTCCGTCCGTCTGTGGCTTCACAGCACAACAGCCACCGAGGCCGTGGGATACCGGGCGGTAGTTCCTGTCGGGGTGTTCGTCCTGCAACCTCTCCTGGAGGAGCCTACCCCGCGATAGATGTGCTCTCTACTTCTCTTGCTCCTCACAGAGCTTCCTTCCTCTTCTTTCCCTAAGGAAGACTCGAGAGAATGCTCACGTAGATGGTCGGCCACCGTGCTGCTCTGAGTCCGACCCCTAAACTAACCCTCCTATTGGCCACGAGAAACGAGCCGAGATACTATCCTTAGTATGTTGTCCTTTTGGCTAAGGAGAATGGAAATGGAGGCAACGAAAACGGGCGAGAGGGGAATGATTCGGAGGCGATAGAAGATTTTTTGGAAAAGAAAGAACAAATGAATATAATCAATTGTTAATTAGGAGATCCGGCGTGATTGTTACGATCTTCAACCGGCCGGCCCGATTCCCTCTCGAAAGACCGATATATTCGTCCAATAGTTGAAGCGGCTGTGGATAAACGAGTTGAGTAACTACCAAAGGAAATCTCTTGCATATCTCCCACGACCGACATCACCAACGACGAGTACCCCCAGGGAGCGACCGGTCTGGCGAGTACGAGATGGAAGAGAACGGAGCCACTACTACTAATGCTCTCCACTCGGCAACACAGTCGCCCAGCCGCCCCTTCCAAACATCGCTGCATCCAAGCCACCGACCGCCCAATACGGAGGACGAGCTCCTGAATATGCGTTTGGCATCTCGTGAAAGATATGGCTTGTTACGGCCACAAACAACAGCAGAGAGTACCTGTCATTTAGGATAGCGATCCGCTCACTTCAAAAACGGAGCGTTGCTCGTCTATTACCTCGAGTCCCCTCCATGCTGGGTGTGTCGTTCGGTATTCTTCTCGAGCATTTCATCGATATTGAATTGAATTGGGCTGCTGAAGGCAATTGAATATGTTCCGGGAACCCGATTCCCCGAATTCATCTCCCTCAAAGCCGCACGGAAACGTGTATTGGAAATTAACACCCGCACGTAATCATTTGCTGCAAACATCGTCTTCAACTGCCAAAATCGAATGCGCTCAGGAATTGTATTTGAGAACCTCAGATCTGGAACGATTCAGGCACCTGTAAGTCAATGATTCAGCGAGTAATAAAGGTTGTATCGAAATCTTCGTTGGAACTCTCGAATGAGCAACAATTGGATTCACGAAAGTTCTCCGAATCTTTGAAAGATCGAAACTCACTCGTTTTCAAGGAGCTTCGAAGCATTCATAGACATTTTGCGGCGCGGCGTTATGAGTCCGCTGACAGTGCGAATGACCGCAGGGCGGTGTTGCATAAATCTAGTCACCTGAATGGATGGACATCGCGAGCTTACAAAAAAGCAAATGCAGTCTTCATTCATGCAGTCTTTTCAAAACGAGACTCTCTCGCGAGCCTCCGGCTGAGGGGACCCGATTTCCACCGCTCTCCCTCTCCAAACTTCAATGTCCTCTTCGTTCACATCCGGGACAAATTACCGTCGCGACGCGTTTCAAAGCTGTCACGGTCTCGCCAGAACGCCACGTAATTCTTCAAACGGTGCTACCTACATAGACTGTCTACTCAGCCAATTCCAAGTTCTTGAATGGGTTCTGAACGTTTTGTCAGGAGAATAAAGACCCAAAGCTTTGTATTTAGAACAGACTAGACTTGTGCACGACGCCGAGGAATCCTTATTGATTATTCTAACGATTCGATCTCTCACTCCACTCGGTCCGTCGACCTCGAGTATTTGCCTCTCCGGATGGGAAACCTTCCGTCCGCTCCCGTTGCTCCGTACCTCCGCTGATTCGTGTGTCTCTCGTTTTTGTTTCATATTCAAAGTTTCACATCAGCTTGGTCAAGATCGTATCTGGATTCAGGTCTGTTACTTCAATCAACTTCGGCGCGGGCTCCTTCCACAAAGACTGGCTATGGATTCTGCTGCAGCAGTTCGGCAGTTACTCCCAACTGAGCCCGATTCCCCCCCCCCTCCCCCAACAGCTACTCACCCCGTAGTTTGAGGGAAGGAATTATAGAATAGCGAAACGAAGAAGAAATACGAGAGCCAGGGATCCGGGTCGACGACTGCATGCCTGTCTGCCTGTCGGTCGGCGCTCGCTGTATATTCTCCAGCACACTCTTCTGTTCCGCTGACTTTCGTTCGAATTGAAAAGGACTTTGCTTCGCTAATGAAACCCTCACTCGCACACCGATGTCGCGCGACATCGTTCATATGCGTCCACCGCCCCACATTTCGTCGACCCCTCGTCCAATCCGAACGAATGGATGAATGAATGGATTGAGAGAATCGAAGGTAACCATGACAGAGAATCGATTTCGTCCTCGAGAGGGGGAAGGAACCAGAGACTCAGTCGAGTGCGCGTGGATGCCCCGTGTATGAAAGTCGAGTGTTCCCGGAGATGACCTTGTCCCGATCGGATTTTTCTCGTCATATTATTCCGACTGGAATATGTTGCGAAACTATCGATCAACTATCGCATTATGGCGTCTCAACGTTCTGACTCATTTTGCCCGCTGGGAAGTCTTCGCTCGTGGGTTGCAGTCGGACAAGGTCGTTTGCCTTGTAAACTGTCACAGGGCAGAGAACGTTGTTTCCGTTCTCTAGCTAGCTTGCAAGGCGTACTCCCAGCTTACCGGAGCTGCTTGGTTTGCGTTAGTACGTGATTAATTATACGACGTTCTCCATGCAACGATCGCTCGCTCGCTCGCTTGCTTTCCTGCTCCCCCTAACCCCCTCCCCCGTCTGCTTGCTTTCCTCGACCGGGTTCCTTGCCGTGCTTTTGCATGCACGATACGCGACCATTCATTCCTTCATTGTTCTACTCCTCACTGTGCAGGCGTCCCGATCTCTCTGCCTCGGACCAAGTGCGGCTCCTGCCTCTGTCTCTCCACATTTCAAGAGTGAGCAGATGTTCCACCACCTCTGAACGGCGCTATGGAGTGCGATTCATAAGCTAGCCTAAATAGCCACCGCGCATCATTCGGTCGGACGCGTAGCCGAGCTTTCTTTGCAAGTTTTACGAGTTGGTGAACAGAGTTCTCCGAGGTACCATCATCTCTGCTTCGAGTATAACGCGTGCCCAGATCATGGAACTCGCCGAGGAAACTACCGATAAACAAGCATCAACTTCGAGATGATCACTCCGAACAGCCATTTCCGTCATATCCACCACATCTTCAGTGTTACATATATCCTCTCTTTGAGTCATGGCCGAATGTGGTCGTTACTAAATGCCGGGCTTGGTCCCCCTCCCCTCCCCAACCTGAGTCCATGCTATTGCGAACCGTTGTTCGTGAATGATCCGGTCGCAGAAACTCTGTTTAGCATTCCCTGTTGCATATCAACTCGCGAGCCTCGACGAGATCTGAAGAAGAGAAGCTCGAATCAAATGATGATCTCCATCGCACTCAGACGGATGTCGACTTGGATCTCTAGGACTCATTCATTACGGCCTCGCGCGAGATCCTAGTCAAGCCGCAAATGCGAGCTCGACCTCCAACCCTGTCGATTCAAAAAAGACTTCGTAAGAGAAGACCTTCTGCCATCAAAGACGGAACGTCAAATCACGGCGGTTCGAAACAAGGGCAAAGGGTAAAAGTTCCGAAACGAATTCCAGACTACAAGTGCGACGCGAGTTCAAAGGTTCAGCTTTCAGCAACATTGAACGGGTTTTGATCAATGACACCTCGGGGATATGGCCAGCCGGCTGGCCAGCCGGCTGGCGGGAGAGCGAGATTCACTCGCGCTTGTTGTCGGGTCCCGCGTTCATAAGCTCGACCCAACGCCCCTCTATGGCTTCGTATTACAGACCGCGGGCAGATTACTTCCATCATCGAAGTTTTTGAGATTTCGTTGGGAGTGGTGGCCAGGTTCTTCATTCATATTTTTTATGCAAGGGATAGATCTGGCCGCTTGAACACTTTCAAGTTCGACTGAAAGGTTTCGAGGAATTATTCAACACCGAGCTCCGCTCGAAATTCACTCCGGAATCTGGATTCTAGCGCCGCCCCGTTGAATTCTCTGCGCCCGCATTGAAGCTCCGAACGTCCCTGAAGGCCAAATCCGAAATTTCTAGCAAGTTTCGCATGGCTACTAACTATTCCGCCAAAGAGGTCTGCTGCTCTCGGAATCGGTTCAAGAGCTCCGGATCGTCATTCTCTGAACGGATAAAAAACCAATGAAACCCTTCCGTTATTTAACTTCATTTCCCTATCATACGAGTGCAGACGCGCCGCGACATCCGAGATCGGCGGTCTCGTCGAAAATCAGTACGCGAAGTGTTCCTTCTTCTTTGTACAGGTTGTACTGTGACTTGACAAGCATAGAGTCAGACCTATCAAGTGCCGCATTGAACAATTGTCAAGTACCACATGGCAGTTTTTCACTTCGGTCGAACGTTCAGTCCGGAGTCAGAGACCGGTCCGAAGTCAGGATGTCAAACTTCGAAGCAAACTCCGAATCTAGAACCCATACACTGTATGAATGGAAAACGATGAAGACTTCGATTGAGATTAAGAATGATATTGCACCATGAACACGGACACAAACCACTGACTTTGAGTACAAATCGCTCTAATAAGTCCGCGAAGCATGAATCATAATAGCTCGAGAATTATACAAGAAGTGCGATGCATGAAATGAAACGGAATATATTGAAAACTACCCCATCTTCGATCGGCCTTCGTTTATCAGGGTTAATACTAGTTGTGATTCACATAGTTCACATTTACATTGCTTGCAAGGGGTTCATCAAGCAGGCTTTCAGCGATGCATATCCATTGAGTACCGACAACCAGCTCTGCTGAGCTGTACATATGTACAATGGAAGGAGTACTCGAAATTCAGTCGGCATCTAGTGGTTCTGCCGAAAGCAGTCAAATTCCATCTAAACACAGTCGGCTCTCTATTTTTCGCAACACTTTCCTCTCGGTGCCCTCGATTATTCGCAGATTCCGAAACTCCGTATTCTTCGGATTTGAGGCGACCCAGGCGTTGAGCAATACGTTCCCAAGTTCCCAAAGTCCCAGATAGGTCAATCATTCGATCGAGATTCCATCGATCGCTCAGGTCATCTGAGGTTTGAGCCTTGACATTCTCGAGGCCCACCTTCCCAGAAGAACGCCACGGTTTCCTGTTGCTGAAAAAAGTTACTCAACGAGGTTGAGGGGTTCCATAAGGAGCATGCTTGACCAGCAAAGACAAAATCTGAAACCGACGAAACTAGTCACCAGTTAAAGTCAATCAGAAATGGATCTGACCTGAGAGACATTAAGGCTTTGTTTCTCACAGAGAACTTCGTCGGGCCCATTCTTTGGATCACAAGTTCTCCAGGCCCAAACGCGTGATCCGACCTGAGAAGGGGATTGAAGTGGAGTGTTACTCAATTCAGGGAGCAAGGATACGGAACACAGCTTCATGCATATTATTAAGTCAAACTACCGCGGAATTCAAACTTTTCAAGCTATTCCGTATGATGCTAGAGCGTGACCTACACCCTGACACGGAGAAAGGAAATCGAAGTTGAATTTTCCACTCAATCAACGAGAGTAACGAGCGTCCCGCACGTCGCAGAGGGACTTGGCCCGAGAAGCATCATCGGCGGAAGAAAAACGGCTACAAAAAAAAACACTGAAATTTTGGTATCAAGTTCCCCCTTTCTGTTGTCTCCACTCTGTTCATATCTCCGATCTCTGACTCATTGATGTTGCTGAATCCACACTCAACTAGATAGAACGAAGAAAGACCGCTGAGGAATTAAGCTGCCCGCGAACGCGTTTTTCATGGTCTCCGTCAGCCAAGAGAGTACACCCTTTGTCTTGAAGAGGGTTTCCATGGACTGACTACACAAGGCCTTAAAAAGATCTCTCCTAGAGGGGGTTAACTGTTTTTCTTTCGCGATCTGCTCCAAAACGACAAGTCTGAATGATCGATCGGCTCTATTTTTTCAAGGACCTTGTGGTAGGTATTCGCCTGTTGAATGAGAACAGTCATCGACACGTCGATTGGAGGACCAGACAGCTCACGAACTACTTCACGTCTACTGTATTGGGGGAATCCATCTCGTTTTCTTCATGAGAAACTCCTTCGAGACGTCGACCACCTCCATGAATCTCTTCCCAAGAAGTTCCCCTTTAACATCCGCCCGACTTCAGCGTCGAGCTCGAATTTCACATGATGAGCGTCATGACAAAAACGCTTGAACAAATATGCGTACTTCGGTGTTGCTTAGATAAAACGCTTTGTTATTAAGGGAGAGCATGGCCGCTCTATCACCATGATCTTGGTCCAGACTTCAATTCGAGAAATCTTCTATTGGCCACGAAAGCCCAGGGTGCGGAAGGATGTGCTCGATAGTATGAAAACGCCCCAAGGCTGCAGGCCCCACCCATGGGACCTGCGTTCAGCTGTGAGAAACACAGCATCACCCGCGCCTGGATGAAGGGATCTAACTCAATCTAACTAATGATCGAACTTCATGAGCGAATTCTCGTGCTATTAGCTGGTATAAATATTGCTAGAATCTGTGGTCAAACGGTTGCAGAGCTACGTGAAGTTCATCAGCATTATTTCAGCGCAATGTTGCTCAAAACTCTGGAAGCACTTTCCCAAGCGGTCGAAAAGCTTGACAGACTGTTCGAACTCCAGCCTATTGTTGGTTCCGACAGAGCACCGGGACGACATACAACACGACGACACAGTACGATGCAGATGTAAAACTCTGAGAATCCCATATTTGGGATGCATCGTGTAGCATGTGATATCCAAATCCACTGTGATCTCTTGGTGTGAACCGCTTTGCGGGCATCAGCCGGGAGAGTACAAGAGGAGAGCGCGAAGGTGTGATATGAACCATTTCTTTCGCAAGGGCATTTCTTTCTTTTGCCTTCTATTGAATCTTCCGTGAGGGAATTCTACATCCAATTTCACCGCGCTCTCGAGTCTTTCGGGAGTGCTGCTCTGATACACGTTACTCCGTTCAAAGGGAAGTCGTTCGTTTGTTCCTTCGCCTCAAAATGACCCACAGGTCCGAGAATAATGAAGAGTAAATTCCTCAACCTTCATGATGAAATTGCTGGTAGGTTGATCCTCAGCAAAGGCTGTTCATTGAACACTTCTGAGTTTCCATTTCTTTTGAGTAGCACCCAGAACCGAGGATCTTCTTCAGTTCTGCATATCATCTTCTGAAATTCATGTCGACGTGTCACGTACAAGGCTCTCCCGTACCCCACTCAAATGCACACGTTGTGGTTTTTCGCAGAGAAGCCGTTGAAGGATCGATGGTTCGACTGATATTCTTCAGTATCATTCGCTCCGAGGTCAAAGCTTCAAGATGACTTCTGAATCTTCTATCCGGTGACATAGGGGAACATTTTCGAGTCGGAGTGTGGCGAAGAAACCATTCTCAAATGCCAGGAAGCGTCGATAAGAGCACTGTAAGCGTTACGACCCGAAGCATCAAGTAACAACTCATGCACTGATAACGAGGGCCCAAGAGAAACACCTCACATATTGAAGACTGTTTCTCATAAGATAAGCTATAGAGTGGAATGACGAACCAAAGGAGAAGGCTAGTTTCAACTCATCTCTAAAGCTTTGCATATGTTTTCGATTATTTTCCTGTCGGAAAGCGTTCTGGAATTGTGAAACCGCATGGTAGGCCAGAGACGTTGATGAGACTTACGAAAAACATGATCACTAAACGAATTTGCCCAATCAGATCTGAACCACTTCGATGATAGAGGCCGAGTCCAAGTGAAGCAATCTCCAGGGAAGCCAGCCTCCGAGATTCCGATCTTTCATATCTGTGAAACAGAAGGAGGATTGGAACCTGCGAGCGGACAAGGATCAGCAGTCCATTACCCGCATTCCTAGGCAAGCTGAAGTGACTAGATCGCAGATCAGGCTCGTCCTAATGGATTTTCTTTTTCGGAATAATTTCGGAAAGTTGAGCTGTTTCGATGAGACGCTTATCCTCTTCTAGAGCAGACGGGATGGGCACAGGAGACATCATTCGAAGTAGCTCAATGGGAGCAAGATGAATGTCGACTCACCAACGAGACGCAGCTGCGACTGACACTGGTTCTGATCTCTGTTGGAGTCGGAGAGTACGGAGCGATTTTTGGGGCTCACTGTGACAACTTGGGGGAGTCGTCGGAGCGACACAGGGATGCTGGCAAGGGAGAAGTTTGTGTGGTCGGAGAAAAGCTCCACTAATATTTTGGACAAGCGCATTGAATGTTCGGACAGCCAGATTTCGATTTTCTCGTCCCCTCGTGAGCTCAGTCTCCAACCTACAGTCGGAGCCGCTTGCAAGAGACTCTCGCGCATGAAATACTGATATTCGGAATATACGGATATCCCCTCCCTCCCTTCCCCTCTTTAAGAAAAGGTCAGCCGTGGTCACTTCTGACTACCAAGGGTTTAGCGAGGTCAGAATCGATAGATAGGAGAACGTATACACGATATACTTATTTATAATTCGTGGGATATATTCCACATTTCTAGCGAGAGCAGGAAGTTGGAAGTCGCAGAATTGACGCCAGGCAGCGACTGAGGCATGAAAGACATATTCTGGCTCCCCGAAGAGTCTCTCACAAGGAGCTTCGACAGAAAAGGGGACTTTAACTGTTAGGCAGCGCTGATGTGCATTGTGCACCAAATATTATCGCTATCTATTGAAAGATGTTCATCAGAGCTTGATACAAATTCGAGATCAAACAGATCTGCATTATTTGGATCAGAAGAGTTCTTCTCAAGACCAGAATGCAGGCGCCGAGGCCAATACCGAAACTTTCTCGAACTTGGGGGTCCCCCAAGATCGAAACGGGGCAACCAGATTGCGTTGTATATCGAGCGAAAACGCTCATAAACAGATTACCGGATTTTCTCAATCAACAAGTTGCGGGGAGCGTTCTAGAAGTTTCATGGAATTTTCCTCTTTTCCGCAACGGATTCCACAGAGACATCGGCTGATATCAGAAGGGAGCCTCAATCACTCTTACTTGTTAGTACTTCTTTGGAATGCGTTTCTAGTATGATGAAAATTAAACATACTAGGCCTGCAACATCTGTGTCGAAACCGATCGAAAGACCTTCCGAATTATTCTTACAATTAGCTCGAATGGTTCGCTGGTTCCACACCCAATGTGCAGACTTTTCGCAGACCACATGTCACTCATGAAAGTTCTACACCAGGAGATCGATTTGTCAATAATGCAAGGTTCTGTCCCTTATGTCAATGGCATTCTTTCAGGGGAGAGCTCGAAAATGGTTCAACTATTTCCGGATTGCGTTCCGGGTACCAAATGTTTTCCTGTTCATTTCCTTGACGTAATGACCGAGATCCGAGAAGTTATCAAAGTGGAACAACACATCGTAACCACTAGCTTAACAATCTCGAAATCTGCTGCTCGCGTATCAGGCGATCCTTCATCAGAAGCCTTTGGGATTAGCTTTGACATCATTCTGGAGGGTCACTTTTCTAACCGAGAATGACTTCGAGCCTCCGCTAATGCGGTTCGTTGAGCGAGCAACGCCGCGCCGCGCCGCCTAGCCGCGATTCCGTATGCGAATCATTCTCCATTTCAATTCATGTATGAAATTTTCTTTCCGATCTCAAAGCTTGATAGAACTTTTATTGTTTCTCCAACGGCATTGATAACTCGAAATAGGCAGTCTTCCTCGAAGTTATATAAGCCACTCCTTCGAGTGGGCAGAACGTCAATCTCAGGGTGAAACCTGGACTGGCATCATGAAAGGCACGTGTCGGAGTCGTGTATTGAACGGAGGGAAACCTGACGAAAATAGAAAACGTGCCTCGGCAGCGTGGGCCTTGAGAAGAGATTGATAAGTCAGTCAGCAGGCGGTTGCTTTAACGCTCTTGCGCTAAATAACGTTATCTTTGAATTTTCTTTTCACGTTTTGAGCGTCTATTCCAAGTGCCGCTCTATTTGTGATTGTTCGCAAGCTCCAATTCGTGAACCTAACTTTCTCGTGCTTGCTCGGCCCATCCCGAAACAGTTATGTACGTTTTCGACAGCTCTCTGATTGATTTCCCTCCCCATTTGACCTTGATTCAGCGACGCACCCTATTCATGTCTCTCGGTCGGTCTCTGAAGAGAGTGAGATGACGGCCAGATTTCGGATTCAATCACTCATTTTACCATGCCGTTTCCTGACCGACAAGTCAGGGGATACACCGTTGAAAATTGCTTACCTGAGCCTCTCGAGAAAGGCGAGGTTTAGACGAGGCTAGATTTCGGAAGACAGGGAGGATTATTTCGTTATATCATGTTTTGACACACTTATATATCTGAAAATAAATCGAGAACATCCCTGTTAGATTCGCGGTCTCATCAGGAGACTCCTTGCTGAGAATTCCATCGATCATTCTTCATCTTTCGAGTTCCTCAACGGCGGCGACGTTTGACCGACGAATCATGAGACTTGCTCGATGAATGGAGTCTCGCACGGCGCAGTCATACTATACTTTTTTCTCGAGCTTTCTGAAACGCAACTCTTCGAGAGTTCAGCTCGCGTGTAACGTCATCCGCACATTCGAGAAATAGCCTGAGCGAGAGATTCACAATGTAACGTCGAGCTCAGCGATCGGAGTGACTCATGCTATTGAGTTGTCACCTTGATTCCGGCGTTGGAAAACGAATGAACCACGATTACGTAAGGTTTCGACCACGAAGCCATATGTTATTCAAGTCGCAGCGAGTGTAAAGTCATTTTGAAAGAAGTCGGGATAAAAGTTTCATCTGCTCCACATTCCGAGATCTCTTGTGATTCGATGATCGGATTTCGAATTATGGCATTTCTTGCCCGTCTGTCATTGTCAGATCAGCAACCGAGCCGGCTTCTCTTGGATCAGTTCGCAGTAAAAACAACTATGCAACAACGGATGCCTGTCTGGACGACGCGATTCGGAGAGCGTCGTCTCAAACCGACCAGTTTAGAGCACGGGATTTGCCGAGTCTCAAGTAACACCACATTTCATCGCAGAAACGATGTCGAAACGGAGTCTGGAAATGGGGAAATGGTAGTTCTTTTCAAGGTCTTTCCTGGAATCTTTTCATACCGGTCTCAATCTGACATCAATGGGTTAGCGTTGCAGACGTGACTCATTCTTCAAAACGGGAATGCTTCTCTTCTCCGTGAGCGAATCATAACCTTGACCAGATAAGACAGTATCCACGTTCAAACCGCAGTTATATTCAACTGTATTCCTTCGGAGATCGGAGAGAGAACTCCGGCCGATCTCGGTATCTCCACCGTAAGATTGCAGATGCGTATGCCAGATCTTGGAACACTTATCCCAAATCAGGTCAACGCTACAAGTTCCACTCGGATCATCATCTGGATTGTCGGCTCTAAAACAATCACGGCGATGTGTACAGCGAGTGATACCATCATGACCATGACGCACAATGTGAACCTATCCGCTCGTCGATATTTCTGTCCGCTTCTAGACTAATAAACGACCGCCCCGTTACTACCATGAATATTTAGACCAAATGCATTGCGGGCAAGCGATGAGGAACAAGTCAATGGTAGTTTATCGACAAGCACGTGACTTCGATTGACAGCATCGTATCATCATGTTTTACGCGATCGCTATTGTTGCTATACTGGGATCGCTGACGCTCTAACGGTCGAGTCAACGCCGCTTGGGAGAGGTGTGATCGGAATCAGCCTGTCAGCGTGTACTCATTCCGCTAGTGGCGAAAAATCTCGATCCTTCGTCAAGATTCCCTACAACTTTCCGGAGCGAGATTCAAAGTTCCCAGGTCTCACATGGAAACCCGCGGAACGATTCCATGAAGCTCAGAACTTCCCAGATCTATAAATCAAAGACTCCTGTTGCGTACGTTGCTGTCAACTGGCAGCTGACAAAATTTGGCGTTTGTTTTTATTAAGCGCGGGATCCACTTTTTTCAGTCGTCTACGTCATTTTCTCCCACTGTTCTCCAAGTGTATAAATGATTGAGTTCCTTCAACAAGAAAAATTGTCAGGAAGAAGAGTAAACAGTTTGTACAAATTATTTACATTCGGCACTTTCAGGGCGTGATTCATCATCTCTCTGAGTTATCCTACCTCTGGTTGGAAATTTCTACGTACGCGACCTGGTGAGTCTGACTCAGAAATACGCTTGCTCCCTCGATAAACTACAACAATCCTCTAATCTTCGATCTCAAATCACTCGTGAATATCCATCGCGCTTTAAGATTAAGTTGGATACCACTTGTCATAGAACGTCCACATTTCGACAGAGCGAATGAGAAAATATTCGCTTTTCGAGAGTATCGTGTTGTTATACGTGTCGCAGACGTGAGAGCTCCCATCGAAGAAATCGTCTCCAAGATACAGACCACTTAGCCCACTTTGAGAACCTCCGAACTTCACGTACGTCGGCGCACATGCAATGCAGTTGTTGTTCTTGAACGTTGGTTTGAATTTGCAGAAGTTCGGTTTGAACGTATACAGAAAGCTATCCAGGCGACCGAACCATTTTGGCCTGATCAACAATGGGTCTGTCGTCAAAGCTCCGAACACGGTACCTTGGAACTCTTTCACGACAACCAGCACAGGTCCATCTACGTTCTCCATTTGTCGGTACATAGTGAGGAGGCTATAGCCGTTCACCTCTGTTGAGTATGTGAGTTTCCAAGGGGCAGCCTGAAGTGTGATTGGCATCGCCTTGTACAACTGGATGATGTTGTCTTCGCTTAGGATTTTCGATTTGCTCAGCATCTCAGGGAAGCCAAGATCTGGAATGGGTTCCGCTTCTATCACAGTCTTGATCTCGGAGTGACGGTTGCCCATTGTAGAACAGGGGGGTTTGCGCACTGTTTCCGATGAGAGCGCTCTTCTGATTATCGAGTCCGGGTGCTCGACATGCGACGGAGTTTCCAAGATGCGGAGCTCCAGCTGGAAGGAGATCCAGAGCCACGACGAGAGGAACTCGAGCCGGTTTTGGTTTGCATTGAGCGACCACTGCGATCCGTTTCTTCACCACTGTTTACTTCTCTCTGTCATGCCGTGGTCAAGTGACGGCGTTCAGCTGGGTTGTCGGTCGCGCTTTACAGAACGCAAGCGCCCTCTATCCGCATTCAGTCCCGAACGTTTTGAGGCACCACGTTCGATTGCGACGATGAATACGTCCCGATAGACGACAAGCTTTCCCGCTGAAGACGGCGCGTATGGTAGTCTGCTCGCCACTAAGATAAACAGGCTGCCTCTGATACGCTTTTATTCGGATCGTAACGTGAAATTGTGAACCAACCGCGAAATGATGCCGGAAGCCGCATTTGATGACCTATGCTTCCAAATGACGTCTCCAACTCGGCATTCCTCTCAAAACTCCAGAATTTGACTGCTTTTGGTCATTGTGCAAACGCTTGATACGAGGGTTTGCGAGATGCAGACTATGGGCAGGAAAGTCCAACGAAACCTCGTAAACGAGAAGCCCAGAACCTGTCATGCTTACCGCTGTTAGTTGCTAGCTTATCCTCGATCGTTGTCTACGATTTCGCAAGAATATATCATAGAATCGTATCATTATCACTTGTCACTCATCCGGGAACGTGGAATGTCGCTTAATCGGTGACACATACCCGTGAACCTTGCAAGAACACTCTAGCTCAAGTGTCAAACGTCGTGTGTTTAAATGATTCACTCACGTGAGCTCAAAAGTCGAAAGTGAAAAGAGGACCACTTTGATGACAAGAGAATACAACGGGGTATGTGATAGGCTATTGTGGACCGTTTGCAACTGTCTCGATCGGTGGGACATGCAGGAATCGAACCGGGAGCCACAAAGTAATTTTCTCTAGACATTTCCTCGCATACTCAATGACTTCTGGAATGACACCATCGAGAGGCGGCCAAAAGCTTTCTCGGACGATGACTGACGCAACGACAGAACCACACAAAATTATCCTTATATTAAGATCATACGCTTTTTATTAACAGCAGCATCCAAGTAGATCATCAACATCCAGATCTTGGGACAGTGTATGAACATCGCATAAGAAGAATTAACCAAAATTTCACTTGCCTCTGCATTGTGAAACAGATCGCGTCAACGCCTCCTCCTCCGGAGCGTGGATGACATGCTTGGAGTGCGTTATACGAAGGCTTAAAATCATATATTAGAGAAATTCCATCAATCACAGAAATTTGAATGGTCAACTGAAGCATCGTCTTAACCAATAGAGAGAATAAATTATTGTTTTTCACACTTCGATTTTCAGCTGTCAAATCAGATAGCGCGTATGACATGCACTCATTCCTTTTCCCAAGGTGGGAAGATGACTCAACGCAACAACGGTGGGAGGACTCTTTCACTGTATCTGTACACTGAATCATGGAAGACTAGGAAAATTCCATGATCAGGACGTTTTTTTTTCCTTCTCTCAACTCTATTTCTTAGCTTTGAAGTAGGTCTGCACCAGTTTTTCCTGCTTGCAGTCCGTTCTGAGCTCCACGAAGTTCTGCAGGACCTGCTGATCGAGTTTCTCGAGGGCATGGCTGTTGAGAAGGTCTGGTAGCTTGTTCGGGCACATCATCAGGAGGTTGACCAAAATCGCCAAAACTTCGAACAATTGTCGTACGATTGGCGGCAGCTGCGAAGCGCAACCTCGGTATTCACTGATGTCATACATGATGATTAGAGCGGTGGACTTAGGGTCATATTGCATTGTTAGGATGTGCTCATAAACTGCTCTGTGGAATTGAATGCCGAACTCGGTTAAAACCGCAGCACGGTTCTGACCGTCAAGATTATGCTGGATCTGGCTTATGCAATCAGTCACATAACGGCACACCCGCGCGCAAGTTACGCTGGGACTGTTCTCGTCGACGCTGAGAGGGGTTTTGCGTTGTTCGGAAAGCAACTGATTGATCCATACCATCATGGCTTGAATACAGCGTTCTATGCCTTGGTGCATTTTGACTTCCATTTGCTCTATGCATTCGCGTTTCTTCTGCAAGCATACACCGTACTCGGGTGTCGAAGAGACTAATGGCACTACACTCTTGCAAAATAGATCATCTAATAGGTGGACCATCGTATTACACTCCCTGACGCATTCGAGGAATGTAAGCCGGGGTTCACTTTTCGTCTCGTTGAGTGGAATGCATCTGAAGCTCAAATCGAGTGCGTAATGGATGTGCTCGACGCAGAGATGAGTTTGAAGACAATGCCAGATCTGGCAGGCGTTCTTTGATCGCTCGGACTGCCTCGATAAACGTTCGCATCGGAGAAGAGCGTGTCGCAACTCTTCCAGCATGTTAGCTGCCAGGGCTTCGGACAGGAAAGTTTCGCCGTTGAAATCTTCGGCCACCGGAGCAATGTTGATGCTGGTGAGCGGCGCTATGAGCGCCTGCATGTCGCGTCTCAGGTCCATGAAGCCGCCTACAGGCTTTTTTATATGGTTCAGGTCCTCGTAGTACTTTCGAAGCAGGAAATCCAATCTGTCTCGTAAATACTGCATTTCGACCGCGATATAACCGTCGAGATCCTTCTGGAAAATCTGGCGCGACAGTTTTTGAAGGAGAGCCGGATCGATCTTGAAGGCAGTGAGTTCCTGAGACAACTGCTCGGTCTTCTTGTACATCTGCAGAAGCTTTTGGAGATATTCACGCTTCTCGTTTACTTGCAGTTGAGCGGTGATGTAGTCCTGGAGTTTCACAGAGTAGATGTCTGTCACGAACTTCGCCATAACGTGTGCCGGATTCGCGAACACTTGATTGACCAGATGTTGGGTAGTTCGACACAGAGGGATGATGTCTTTGAAGACGTCATTCTTCATGTACGCTCCACGTTGAGCGTTCTTGATGAACGTATCCACACACGTCTGGAACCCCTTGAAATGAGCCAAAATCGATGCCAATTGGATCATTTTTTCGATATCGCCGATGTCGTGAGCATTTCGGAATTCATCGATGAGATCGCTTTCGATTTGTGAGTATTTCGTTGTTATGCGATTTTTCGTGTCGTCGAATTTGCCTCCCGAGGGCAGCTCTTGTGCTATTAGATGTAGTTTCTGAATAAGGTCCGAGTTCTCGTAAATATTTTGCTTGGACAGCGGAACATCATTCACTTCGCCGAGGAAGTCCCCGAATTTCAGCATGAGCTTCTCCGCTTCCTCGGCACGGGCGCGTGGTGTGTTCACAGATTCCAGCAAATCGCCAAGATGAACGACTTTTGCTGCCACCTTCCCGATTTGCATGTCCAAATCTTTGTACGTTTTCTGGCTCAATTTATTCTTGTCGATCAGATCTTTAACTCTGTTCCAATGTCTTTCCATGTCTTCCGAGCAGTTCTTTTCCAGTCTTTGGCACCGTTGTTCTCTAGAAAGTATAGATCAAGTTGTTACCACCGGCATCCACCGCGATTTACAACCGCTATCATCCGTGGAAAACGTCGAGCGGGATTTTGACGGCGAGGCTATCAATACCTGGTTTACGGCTGTCAGGTTTACATCGGAGTGTAAACTCGAATAAAAGGAATCGTCCGATGCTTCAACTAACCTGTGATCGTACTCTCGTCGAAGGTGTTCGATTTCGTTTCTGAAAGCCTCCTCGAGGCTTTTAGCGTCGAAACGATCATCCTTCTGGTGACCCAAACTTCTCCACGCGAACCTTTCGACCAGATCCTCGGCACAAAAGTTCTCTGATTCGCATTCCTGAATCAGATAGCTCATCTGGAACATCGAACCGGAACTTCGTCGGTGACTCAATCTAACTATATACCATTACTTTACTACCTAGGTACAGAGAATCTCCCTGAAAAATCTGGAACATATAATCGAACTATTTGAAAAGGGAGTGTTTGACACATTGACATTTGAGGTGAGTGTCAGTATTGAACTCTATTTCTATTCCAAGAGAAAAGCTCACCTTCGTGACTCGTATCCCACCGAATTTCGCATCAAAACCTTCGGCGACAACTGCTTGAAAATTGTTTGATGATATGAAGAACAATGGGACACTTCACTTGGTTGTAGACATCGGAATCGGCCGATTCCGGCGGCCGGGTCGGATGGCTCCAGCAAGAGGGGCGGCCATATTGAAAATGGCGGCGATAGCCGGCGCGGCGCGGTTTTCGAAACTCCGAAAACTCTCGGGTTCCTCCATCCGATGATTTTCGGAGTCGAATTGGCCGAGGCTGTGTGGATAGAACTCCGAAAACTCTCGGGTTCCTTAAGATCTCCGATGATTTTCGGAGTTGAATTGCACTGCTTTGTCGTGCTCATCGGAATCCGAGGGGGCCTCGATGGCAGGCGTTTCTGAATCATCAGCTGAAATAAGTGAAGCTCGAGACTCGAGAATACTAAACTGCGGGAATTTAGCTTGGAGCATCGAACTCGGCACTCATCGACTCCTGATGGGGAATCTACGGATAGAAATGTTACGGATGATCGCTTCTCACTCTTGGCGTTGTTCAAGACGTCGAACACGAAAGGACTGCAAGAACGCACTGCGGCTAGGTTGAAGCGTTGGGCTCTTCGGTTGGTCGGTTTTGATTTCGACATCGAGTACATCAAAACTGAAGATTTCGGGCAAACGGATGCACTGTCCCGCCTCATCTCGGAAACCAGAGAAGGTGGCGCCGAGCCGGATCTCGACGAAGTCATCGCCAATTCGGAGCTAGCCGTGGAAGCAGAGCTCGAGACTCACGTTCATGTCGTCGGCTCAGCACACGCTTGGCGTCGCCTGGTCGAGGAGACGAAGAAAGACTCCGTGCTGAGCGAGGTTATCAAACGAATCGATACCGGGTGGAGGCAAGCGGACAAGAAAGATCCTTCGCTGCGTCCATTCTTCCAAGCGGCCGATTCACTCTGTGTCTCAAAAGGCAATCTACTCCTGAGCGAGCGAGTCGTCATTCCAGCAGCGATGCGAGAGTCGATCCTTGAGCAGCTACACCGTGGTTACCCGGGCATCCGCCGGACGAAGGGCCTGGCTAGACAGCACTTCTTTTGGCCCGCCATGGCAGAAAGCATTGAGCGCACTGTTAGAAACTGTTCACAATGCATCAAGACAGCGGCCAAGCCCGTCAGAGTCCCACTCTCCCCTTGGCCTAACACCAACAAGGCTTGGTCAAGAATTCACATCGACTTTGGGGAACCGGGGAAGGGTACCGTGTTCGTCGTCGTTGTTGACAGTTTCTCAAAGTACGTGGACGCTCGCTGGCTTCCCTCTCTGTCAGCTAGTACACTCATCGCGTACTTGATCCAGCTCTTCAGTCACTTCGGCAATCCTGAGACCATGGTCTCCGACAACGGCGGTCAATTCATATCCGTTGACCCCGCGCAATTTTGCGCTGATAGCGACATAATGCACCTGCGTTGCGCCCCACAAATGCCCATGAGCAACGGGCTCGCGGAGCGTATGGTTCGCACGATCAAGTCTGCTCTCGATGGCTCGCCGGGCTCCCTCAAAGCAGTGGTGCAGGCGTACAACTTCACGCCAAACGCGACCATTGACGGCGATTCGCCTAACAAGAGGTTCTTCGGTCGGGAATTGAGGACGCCGTTTGATGTCTTCAAGCCAAAGTGTGAGCCTGTCAGCGACTTGACGCCGTACCAGCGGGCCGTCAAGAGACAGTACGACACCAAACACGGCACGCGAGTGAGAACCTTCTCGGTGGGGGAGGAAGTAACTGCCCAGCTATCGGACGGAAGGCGCGTTCCCGCCGTCGTGGAAGCATTCCAAGGCAAAGCAATGATTCGTCTGCAGTCTTCTGCGGGTCCTCTGGTCCGCCACCGCAATCAACTCTGGAAGCGCTCTGCTGGCCGCGAGGGGCCCTCCCCGGAACTCAACGACGATGACGCCAAGGAATTCGACGTCCGGACTTACCTGACGCCCGGGCCCGCGGCCGAACCGCCAACGGAGCAGCCTGAGCCGGAGCCGTCGTCTCGCTCCGCCTCTCAAGCCGAAGATGATTCCGCCGACGACTTCCATTCTCCGCGAGCATCGCCGACCCCCGAAGACGACGTTGCGTTACCGCTCGTCGAGCCGTCACCGCCGTCCGTCACGTCGGAAGTCTCGCAGGACAGTCAGGCCGAGTCCGCTTCTCGCGAGGTACCGCCGGTCCGCAAGTGCAAGCGCACCACCAGCTTCCGTGATCTCTTCGCCTGGAGGTACACACCAGGCTCGACAGGGGGAAATATTGGGGTCGGAGCTTTTAAGCTTTCGCGCCGTGTAGAGTGGGCCAATCATGGTGCCGACACGGCTACCCAATAAACTATAAATACCGGTCTCGCTTCGCCGGATATAACGAAGTTAGACAGAGTGGAGTCATTCTCTTAGACGGTGCCCGATCCTCTTCATTGCCGACGTTGAGTCGAGAGCCAAAGTGTCCAAGACTCATTTCATGATTTCGAGACCGTGAGTGACGCATATGAGACACGGAAAACGAGTACATGCATGCAGGCTCC
This sequence comes from Neoseiulus cucumeris, assembly GCA_021527715.1. Classification (NCBI taxonomy): domain Eukaryota; kingdom Metazoa; phylum Arthropoda; class Arachnida; order Mesostigmata; family Phytoseiidae; genus Neoseiulus; species Neoseiulus cucumeris. The sequence goes on along the minus strand of JAJSRV010000030.1, from coordinate 9,920,173 downwards.
GGTGAACACATCAAAAACATCCGGATAAAATACGGGACTGTTTCATTGCCGCACACATGACGGATTGACGATAGGACATAGGACCAGGAGCAAAACGCTCCTGAGTGAACCTCCTGAACGCGATAACAAAGATGATGCTCACATTATCGCAAATACCGCATTGCACAGAGCGAAGAAATGGTTCCAACAATTGGGCAATTCAATACAATAGCTCTCCATTCGGAGGTACCTGCAGTTTTTGAAATTTCTTCCACAATCGAGTGGATTGATTTGCTCTCAAAGTATTTACAAGAGGTGATATGATATCTATTCGCTCTAACTTCTTACTCCACTAGATCAATTCGTCTCCCCCGTTTTCATTCTACCGGCGGGTGGGCGCCGCCCAAAAGTGTTTCCGCCGGTCTTTACCCTTGCGCCCGTTCCGCACGTCTCGGCTCGAATGTTTCATCTCTCCAATCAAGCCATATGTGCCGTTATTCAGCTGTGGTGTCATTTTCAACATCAGAGGAGAAGTCTCTGCACCAGTGGCGTGACTGGGTTGCGTGGTTCCCGGGCAGACTGAGAAAAATGCGCCATCAACCTAGAACCCCTTACTTACTCGTGCACTGTAAACCAGAGACTCGATTCTGCGCCCCGTAAAGCCTGCGTCCGGGGTACAAGCCCCAGTTGCCTCTCCCCCTTGTTGCGGCACTGCTCTGTTTTCTGGACAGGTCTGAAATCTTATCGTGGAGAACGGTCAAGTGTTTCATGTCAACAATAGATACCTGTTCATAGTCCTTGTCGGTGCGTCTCTTCTACGCTGTGATAAGGCAACGATCGATACTTTATCAAGTCTCAAGGTCATTTTGAACAAGATGGACGAGGTTAGACTTTCTGTTGCAAAGAGCAGAACTCCCCTGGAACACCGCAGATGAGTGCGGAAAATTGTGGCCAGCCGTAGGGATTTCCAGGTGAATCGAAGTACCAAACCGAGGTTCTTCGGGACAACTTGGTGTCACAGAAGGAGAAAACAGGAGAAGCACACGCGCTCCATGCACTTTCTCCATGCGAACTCCTCCTGATAATATATTTGATCGAAAAATCTCGCAATTTCGAGAAAGGGTTCATATTCGGTTCTCTCTTCGAAAAATGCGTTCTTTCTAGAGATAACCCTCCGGGAAAATCGGTGTCTTTCTCAAATCTCGAAAGAAAGCCCCACAGTCCTTCACTTTCTCCTTGAAAACCCAACTCTGAGAACTTCCATCTAATTAGGTAGATCAAAAGGAATCCCAATTACGAGAGGAGGAGAACTTCAGATCTGCCCTTGGATTGAATCGAAAGTGAAGGAGACAATCGTGTGAAATCCCACCTAAGAGATCTACGAAGAAAGACGGCTGGGGGCTCCAATGCGAAAACTGTACTCTCGAGTGCTTTTCCTCAATGGAAATGATTAATTCCCATAGGCTCCATAGGCTTGTTTTCCGCGAGTGTTATGAGGAGCATCATATACCCGATCATTTCGCAAGCTCGGTTGTTACTCAGTTAAAAATTGGGAAAAGGGAAACGTTGGCGGCTAGTCCGAGAGCGGATCCTCCGGTTCGCGGCTTTTGTCCCGAGAAGAAGTGGCCGCGCTCTCAAATTGATCCGTACCCGGATGTCTAGTGAAAAAATTGAAATACCGGCTAAAAAAAGCGGCAATAGTCTGAAGATTCTTATTTCACGCTAGGTTTTTAGGAAAATCGTCATTTTCGGCGCTGTGTATCAACTCGTCCGCAATAAAAGATTTCTCAACCACGGAGCCTTCGTTCCTCTGAAACGTATAGTTCGTATATGTATACCGTTATTGTGGATTGTGTCGCCCGATTTCAGCGAGAATCATCATCGTCAGCGCTGTCGGCCGACTCGTCTGCTCCAAACGATCACCCAGCTCTGGATTTGAACTCGACTTTGGGCATTTGCGACAATCTGCTCCTTCCGTTCTTTTGGAACGTATGATGAAGATCCTGTACCTTCCTGTTCCATTGTTGCAAAAATATTGAATGTCTGCCGCTGCGACACTCCGTGACCCTCAGGTTTGACTGTCAGCTGTTCTGACAATGAACGCATTTGAAGCGACGAAATCGCGTCGACGAGCTCCAACAAGGCAATCCTCCCCGATATTCGCGCCCATACAGTTGCGACGAAAGACCGAATAAATTCTCTGCGCAATCCCGAATTTCAAATGCGCTCGTCGTGAAGCGAACGGTAATTGGGTGATCGTCGAGAGAGCCTAAAAGTCAGATCACGAAGTTCCGCGGAATAAGCCAAGAGGCGAACTCACACTCACTTGAAAACAGATCGGTGGAGTGTATACGTGAGTGGCGAAGTTCGAGCACAAAAAATGTTTGCACGCCGTATATTCTCTCAGACTGCGCGGTTTTTGGCGACTGAAGCTAAACACAAGCACATCGACCAGATGGTGAAGAAATCAAAAGTTGTCGTGTTCATGAAAGGCAACCCAGAAGGTAAATCCGAAACGCGCATATAGCGCTAAGGCGGCTTCATGCTTGCATTAGCCTCCTAAGTGTGTTCATCTTTTAATTGAAGTTTTGGTCTTTAACTCGTCGATTGAGAGGCGCCTTCCCAAGTATGATTGAAACCCTCTTTCGTGAGGACGCCCAATAAACCTCGTTCCACGCACCTCTGTTCATCCTGCAATTTTAAACTTGCACTCTGCTTGCAAGCCGGTTGTATTTTGTTTCCATGGGAGACTCTTGCTCCTCGGAGGTCAATGCTAACGAGCGTAATCCTGAATAATCATATGCAGATGATGGGTTGAAGTGCAGTGTGACTTGACTGAAAGCCACTTTGTTGTGCAAGGATCCCAAAAATCCAATCTTACCAAACACTCTGACTGATGTTGATAATGAAATCGTTTCTACTCATTCTGATGGAGCTCTACGGAGAGTCGGGACACACAAAGAAATACATGAATATAGTTTAATTTTCCAGAGCCCCGTTGTGGCTTCAGCAATGCCGTGGTTCAAATAATGCGAATGCACGGTGTGCCGTACGAGTCATATGACGTTCTCCAAGACGAAGAGCTCAGACATCAGATCAAGGAATTCACGAGTTGGCCCACGATCCCCCAGGTGCGTGATAATATGCTTGCTAGATATTTCGCAAGTCTCATTCTTTTTGTTCTTCTTCAACTTTATCCACGTGTTTAGTTGATGCAGAGATGGGAGTCCCTTTAGATAGACTTGTTGTAAATGAAATTCCCTCTAGAAACTACCAATTTTGTGGGACTTTCTACCATATCACCTATGAAAATTTTGCTTCCCGAGAACTGCCAAATTGTCTGATCCTGGTTGGAAGCTTTCTTCATTGAGTCACAGTTATTCAACCTTGTTTCACGCTAGGTCTTCATCAATGGCGAGTTCGTTGGCGGCTGCGACATCATGTTGGAAATGCACAAAAATGGAGATCTCGTGGAGGAGCTGGAGAAAGTTGGCATCAGATCAGCGCTATTAGATGCACCACCGCCGAACAAATAGGAGTTCTTTTAAATAAGAAGAAAATTCATTGTGTAGAAATGTTCCTTCATTGCATTCTTTGAGACGCCAATAAAGCTTCGTTGAAAATGAAAACGAAGGGTTCGCTGAGCATTTGATAACTCTTTCGCGTGTTTCCGTGCATTGCTCGCACGGAACGGATGAGAAAAGCGAAAGAATGCGCTGTATATATATATAATATGTACAAAGTTATTTCATTGCGTCATCGATGTGGAGTCTTCGGATTAAACTCTCCCGTTCTCCAATCCATGTAGCTTTCCCATCGGGACACGGAGGGAGTGCCTGACGCTCAAAGTTTTGTTCTTTTCACTTCACGCCGACGGAAACGGTAGCTTGGATGGTTTTTCCGTTGTTGTTGTTGTTGTCGTTGTCATGCTCATCCTCTTCAAATCTAAGCTGACCTTCCACCATCTCTTCGCATCGAATGGTCTTCGAATAGCTTCACTCGTCTGTGAGAGAACCTCGGCTGCCTTGATCGGAATCTTCATAGCCCGATAAGGGAGTATGAGCAATTCTCGGAGCGCCTTCGCCTGGAAACCAATCAAGATTTGAAGACGAAAAGTATTTCCTCTTCGTATATTTGAGGGTTCTTGCAATTGAAAATCCTCCTCGGAGTTCTATCATGGAACATTGCTCGAACTAACCTTGTATTTCGCGAAGATAACGAGAGGATATGCGATTTGAGACGCGATGCCTGGCTTCGAACTCGCGACCGCACCATTTGATGGAACTTGATTGGTCTCGTCGGAGGGTTTACCAAGTTCGTTGGCCGAAGCCAGGTCCTCGAGCGCTGCTTCCTTGGAGACATCTTGGCGGAGAACAAGGGTTTCACCGCGATCTGACTCCTTGCTATCGCGGTGCTGTCGGGCGGCGCTCATGACAATGCCAAACTGTGACAGGAGGAGACGGTTGAGCTGTGTTCCGAGTTATGGGCATGAAGGTAAACGTTACGAACAACAAGATTCAAGTCCCACTACCTGAGCCGACAGAAGGATCGCGGCGATGATAGGAGATAGAACCTGCATTTCCAGTTCTTTTCGGACAGCTTTTTTCTTGATTCTCTCGTGAGCTTTGTCTGCTTAGGAATCAAAATATCGAACTTCGACGTCGGTAGGAGACACGTGATGTACGTCGTGGATTGTTTCCACCTGAAGCGCTTCATGCGCAACCTTTCATCTGGGACCATTTTTTTAGAGTGATGATCAAAAAGCAAATTCTCAAACGGACGCAACCGGGCTCAGAGCCCCAGACCTTCCAATGTGTACCATAAGGGTGCGCTCAGCATCTATGCTGATTGAGCTATAGGGGGAGCAAGCATGGAACATCGAATCTTGTATTTCAGCACAGAGGGGTCGGTTCGATCTGCTGCTCAATAATGATGATGATGAAGACGGACGTTCCAAGCACGGATATCCTTTATTATCATTATTTATTTCATACTCATCAGATCCTTAACTAGACATATAATATATTAACAGGATGGATGCAATGTGTGGGCTCCGATCGAAAAGTTCATTCATTCACTCATTTTTCCGAGTTCAAGCATTTCACATCGCTGGAAGGCCTGCCTTTTGGCGGCATTTTTGCATGAGTGCTCTCAACATGAACTGTTTCCTGGAGAGTTCACGGACGTGCTGAAAGCGAAGAGTTCTCTGCTAGATATTCCACCTCCATTATCCTCCTCAAGAAACACAATGAGCGGAGTCAGAATGCGACAGACACGAGATTTTCAGAGACTACGTACCTTCAAGAATGTGTCTAGGTCAATCACTTCTTTCCTTAGACCTTCACCAATGTAGTAAATGGCGTCTTCAACTGCACTTTCTTCGGCATAGGCGTTCACCAGTTGACGGTAAAGAGGCGCCGTAGTTGTGACGGCGTTGTCGATGTCGACGCCACCGTTTTCAGAATCGGACATCTGCTCAACGGCTTGCTTCAGCTGCTCGTTTTTCTCTCGTAGGATGGTGAGATTGCTGTCCAGTTCACGGCAGTCGTTTTCCATATCTGTCATGAACTTCTTGAGCTTCGCTTTGCCCTGAATCAATTCCTCGTTCGTCTTCCGCAGAACCTCCTCTTCGGCTTTCGATTTTTGTTCAAATTCGAGTGCTCTGTGAAGAATTCGTCAATATGAAACTCACGTCACTTGTTCGGCGAACAAGCACAACAAAAGCTAGAAAAACGAGGATCTTACCGATCTGTGATTCTGCTCTCCACAGCAGATAGGAGGCTGATACGAATATGTTCGTCGGTAACGCTCAGGGTGTTGTTATTCGAGGAGCCGTAGCCAGGGTTCTGCGACGGTACCGGGTACGTGACGCTTGAGGAACTCGGATAGGGCATCGGAAAACTCGTTCCAGCACTCGTAGGGTATGGGGTCGCCGTTGGCTTCGGAGGCGTATAAACCGCACCCGGGGGTTTGGCAAACACCGGAGGAGTCTCACTGAACACCATGATCATGACCTGCAACAAATTCAAATATCAAACGATAATATCATCGCTTCATCGACCAACTTTCTCATTTGACTCGGATGTGGATAGTTTCCGAAACGTCACGTTAATATCGGATCGTCAATCGGATCCACAATCTGGAAGTTCGAGGAGGCCCCGCAGTTGAAGGAAGTTGAAAAACGGGCCTCGTTTTCTTCCCACAGATGGCGCTGCGCGCGCTCGAGGAACAAGTCCCCTCAAAGTGAGTATGAGAAACCCAGCACCTGGAAACATTGAAGAATTACACACCTGGACGACTCCCTGAAGGTCGCTGCCCTGATTCACGTTCCAATCGTGCAAGTACGGCAAGTAGACTCGGCCGCTCTCGTCCACATAACAGGACACTTTTATTTGCATCGTGGGGGTGGGGCAGACAAAACATAGCGGAGCATGATATGGATGAGTGTCAAGAACCCAAATCCGAACGGGAAAATTGTAGGTTTTCCCCCTGTATCGTACAGGAATTGTCCCTGGAAAGAGACAAATTATTGCGGGCCGGCTCATTTTCAGGGCACTCGCAAATGGACATCGAGGAGCATAACATAGTTTAATGCTCTTGATGATACCTGTTCGTAAACCGAAAACAAAACTGCACTCACCGTCAAGGCAGATCAGTTCTTTTGAGCTGCCATCATTGAAAATGAAGGTTTCTGCCTTTGGAACGAGACTCTTGTATTGACTGCACACCGCCCTTATGTCATTGCGAGCCCTCATAAAGTACTGATATTTCTGAAAAATATAACCACGATTAAGACCAATGAAACACTCCCGAGAAAACTTAAATGTACATATATCTAAATGTGGATGACTCCTCCCGCCTCGTTCTCTGTTCGGGAGGTCATGGGAGAACGAGGTTACCGAGATCAGCTCAAGACCCCAGCAGAAACCACCGAGACAGCAGCGTCAAAAACTCGATCCGATGACCAGTGTCTTGGTGAATGCGTCGTGCTCTTCCGATTCGATTGAACATCCTTTCGGAAGTACGCCGTCTCCATAAAGTAACCGAGCTTCGTGCTCAGTGCGTCGAACCGATGTTGTTCTTGAAAGGTTGGTGAGAAACGCGGAATACATTCGCTCAGACTCATGGATCAGCTAGTGCTTCTAGACTTACTCACCGAAGTCAGACATTTTTCGACCGCTGTTGGGAGCGTCGACATGGCTCTCGAGACCGCGGTGGCTCGATTTCTTGAGAATCGTCTACGGATGAAATTCCTAACGTCAGTTCAGAGTGAAACTAAAATCCAGAGGGAGAACACCAACCAACAACATCACATCTGACTGCTGTGAGTCACTCTGCTGGCTGGCACAAGACTCTACGATGGACGGTGGCGGCAGCGGCGATGACGGTGTGTACATGTTCTCTTTCCCCCATTTTAGTCGCCGCCGCCGCCGCAGCCTGGTCACAGAAACACGCTTATGAGTTCCCGTGTCCCTCAACCTTCTTTCAATGGGAGCCGTCTGGCGGCAAATTCAAAATGAAGCCAGCCTGGTGCGAATGCAACGCACCTCATTATTCGACTTTGTGAAATATCGAATTGCCCTGCAGAATTTCATCGAGGGCCGATGGAATCTTCGAACAGAATAATTTTTTCTTGTTGAAAGTCCTCGAAATAAGTCGCTCCCAAACTCTCCGAGTGATAGAGAGCACACGAAGCCATCGACAATTGTCTCTGACGTGATATCTTCCCGCAGACACTATCGTCGACTGTCGTCTCACTCCTCGACGTCGTTAAGACGAATCAGATAAAAACACAAGGTGCCCCTGAAAAGTAGACGGCAACATACATTCCGAGTGTAGAGCTCGAGATGGCAAAACAGCTCGAACAATTGAAAAAGTGTTTCGACGCGATGGAATTGGATTGCAACGATATTGAAAGTCAAGATATTCTCAAGGTGAGAGTTCAGCTGTCGTTTCTCCTACGCGCCCGTTCTCCTGATGATAACAGGGCCCAGGCCGAAAAGTTCACAAGAAAAAGGATGGAGCATTCGCCTACAGATACCGGCGATTTGTTTTTTTTTCGCAGCAATGGCTGGAGAAACACGACTTCAAGTTGGGGAGCAGAATCGCTGCGGAACCAGATCGCTCCGAGTCTGAAACAACCGTTTCCGTTCTCTGTTCGACCGGAAGCATAAAATATTCTGCGCGATGCGCGAACGAAACCACTCTGAGCGTAGCGTTGAAAGCTGCGAGAGCAGCCCAGGACCAGTGGAGGGCCCGAGATCCCGTCGAGAAAATCAAAGCCCTGTACAAGTGAGTCTCGGAGGACATGAATGATGCGAGCACACAGAGGAATTGGTGGAAAGAAAGAGAATTAAGTACACTGGGTTGGACCGGTTCTCATTTCCAGAGTAGCTCACAGCTTTGAGAGGCACGCAAAACTATTTGCGACAGCTGACGCGACTTGCTATGCCCACAAACGTTTCGAAAAGTGCCGCGAAACCAGCGTGAAATATTCCATCGAGTACTTGTATGCGGCAGCGAAGGGCAGCAATTTTCACGGAACGGAGAGCGCCTACGACTCCGTCGTCGTAGTTCAGGTCGGTATTTCAGCTGCACGATAATGCTGTCGTGTGGAGAGACGGGAAATCCTCGAAGAGTTTTGAAGACATGCCATTCTCACAAGTATTGTGTCTCCTCGTGATCCAAGCGAACTGATTGAGGTGATTTCAGGATGAACTGAGCACTCCCGTCCATCTCCTCCCGGAATGGCGTTTCGCTGAGGCGTTAGCTGGCAACTGTCCTCTCATCCTGGTGGTTGCATCGAACCGATGTCTGCCGGCCCTGGTGTTTTCGGAAATCTGCATGGCAGCTAAGTGAGCAATATGAAGTCCGGAGAAAAACTTACAGAAAACTCATTTTTCACGATTTCGTCAAGTTGACTTCGAAAACCGAGACCTCTACCGTACAGAGGGGGATCCCATTCGCAATGGCTAACGATGTTCACCTCCGAAGCCTCCCAGACGGGCTTTTCAGCGTGCTCGTCATGAAACCAGAGAACATTCGGAAACTTCAGACTCCGCCTCCAGGAGCCTACTTGCTGTCACTAGTCCCTAATGAACCTCATTTGTCGACGAGTATTATAGCTGAAGGAGCAGATCCACATTCGGCGGTGAACGGGGCATTTGAATTGCTTGCAGACTGTTGGGGAATGGTGAGTAGAGCAGAGCACGACCTCCGGGACGCGGAACTCGTATCTCAATGTAAGCAAGCTCTCAATTGACTCGACTTTTTCAGCCCAACTACTTCGGAGTGATGCTTTACGTGCAAGAATGCATATGGAAGAGAGTTTGGAGCAGTCTGAAAGAGCAAGCCGAGAACGTGAGAATAAATCAACACAATTTCGCCAAGACCATAGACTTAGTTTCCGACGTCAAGGTGCGCGTCGTGAAAGCGACTCAGGTGTCTCCCGAGGAAGCTTCGAAGCAACCTACAATTTTCGTGCAAGGCTTCAAGACCACAAAAGAAATCAGCTCTCTCGTTTCCACCGGTGAGTCTCGATGAACGATAAAATTTCTAACAGCTGGACTTTGATGAGTCAAGTCTCGTGGTATTTCGTTCACTCTTTTCCGCGGACTTTCGAATTCCGTGTTTGTACATTCTTCCAGGGCCCCTACATTCGGATTGTTTGTCGATCTGGACCGAATACGTCGGCGTAGCTCTGGAGATAGCTGACAGAGTCTCGGGCTATCGAAATATCTGGATTAACGGCCATAACTACTTTGACAATAATCTGGAGTCTCTGAAAGAACTGCTCTGCCCCAGCGGGGGTCTCGATCCATCTGAGCAGAAAAAACGTAACGATAATGCGGCTGTCATCGACGCCTCCGAAAAGCATGAATCTGCCGGGTAAGTGGAGTGCTTCGAGAAACTTCTCTTTCTCGCGATCGAATTTCTCGAAATCGTACGCAATTGACGCTTGTTCCGCGCATATTCCGTTCAAATGATATGCATCCTCTGCGATTATCATCGATAACAAGAGAAATTCTCGAGTTTGAATGCTCATACTCCATATCTTGCACAGGGCTGTGGCTCAGACTTTCATGCTGTATTACGGCGGGGCTCAAAAACCGGCCGAGTCGAACACGTTCTATCCTGTCTACAACAGATATCCTCCATTCGACCAGGGAGATAAAGTCATCGCTTATGTTCCTGCGGGTGGACCGAAAGACGTGAGGAACGCGGTCGAAGCGGCAGCCAAAGCCTTCCCTGGGTGAGCCGCGTTTCGAAGAGAACTCCGTCCGAAAAGTGTTTCTTCATCGAATCTTGAGCTCTGCGTGCCTCTCTTCAGACTAAGGTCAAAATTCACTTCAGATGGAGCAAACTATCACCTCTACAGCGCTCCAAATACATGTACAAGTTCGCCGAAGTTCTCAGCGAGCGTTCTGAGGGCTTGCAGAATAAGTTGGCGATAAACACAGGTCATTCGGACTGTGCCGAAGAGCTGGACAACTGTGTTGAGGCAGCTTTCAAATGGGCTGGTTCATGCGGTACCGATTCGTGGGGCTCTGTAAGTTTCCAGAACTTAAATCTCGGATAGAGGTCCAACACATTCGACATCCAACACATATCGGAGCTTTGAGATGTGCCCTGATCGGGAGATATCTTCGCTTCGCAGAGTGCACCACCAAAAATGAAAATGCTATCCTCTTATCGACCTCATGGCGTTGTCGGTATACTGTGCCCGCATACTCGAGTTATGGAAAGTTTCGTCTCGCTCCTCGTCGGCGCAATCTCCAACGGAAACACCGCTGTTCTGATAGTTCCCGAAGATTATCCTCTAGCTCCTTTGACGCTGACGCAGGTACTTGAAAGACCGTCAGAAAACTTAAACAAAGGGCTGGTTTTTTGATCTGATTGGCTTGTTGCTCTTGCTCAGAATGTTTTCTTTTTCCTAGGTCATTGAGCACTGTAAAATTCCGGCGGGCGTGATAAACCTCTTGACAGGACCGACAGAGAAGCTGCTGATTCCGTTGGCAGGACATCATGAAGTCGCTTCGCTATGGTGTTGGGCAGGCTTCAGGACCCGAGCTGTAGATGAAGGTCAGTGCAACAGTCCAGTTTGGCAACAATGCCACAAATATTTAGGGTCGACAGAATGCAAGAAAGCTTAGGGATTTTATTTTTTCCAGCTTGCATCTCGAGTAGAAGACGCTCTGTCTGGTGGTTCAGTCATTCGGCGAAGGTTCCGAACGCTTGGGAGGAAGGGGAAGTCGAGTTCCATCGCTCTTACAAGAAGAATATCTGGCTCACTTGTTCGAGTATCTTTGCGAATTGAGTCTCGGCGCATTGACTGAGAACAATGGCTCTGGATCTTGACTAATGGTCGTTTATTCCGTACAGTCATCCCAAAATGTTGATTCCTCTCCATTTTAATAAACTCATGTTTCCTAAACGAACCGACTCCTGACGATTCGCATAGGTAGACCGGCAAGAATTTCGACAATTTCTGGAGAAATGTCTCTCGATTTGAATGCCAATAAATCAGACCTCTGCATCGATGGAGAGATGTTTTCGTTTCCAAATGCCTTATGAGTCCAAAACTGACAAGCAGCTCTTATCACGAAATTCGGTGCCGCTCTCGATCAGTGGCTTGTTAAATCAGAACATTGCCGCAACTGATAACCAAAGCTGAAGGCTTTATTCTTCTTCAATGATTTCCGAATAATGGATTCTCCTCTGAATTCTGTTTGTCACAGTCGAGATTTCACGGCATTTGAGAGCATCGCTCAGAGTATTCTTCTCAGTTTTTATAAATTTGAGGAAAATGGGCCCCGGTGCTAAAGCTAGCGCTTATGTGTTTATAATCTTCAGTATTATAGCTAAATTTTGGGGACATTCAATCTCGTGATTTGATCTCGCTGTTGTAACGGTGTACAGCATTTGAACACAACACACAGCCGACGGTCTACGCCGTGCTAGAAAAACATACGGAGTTCTGTATGTACAGGGGATAACTTATTTACAACAGATCGATGAACTCAAATGACAAGAAAAAGAGAACCTTTCTCTCGCTTCAACACGCGCGGATATGGATTACAATGGACGTGACTGCCTCGATGGTCTAGGGCAAAGCTCGGCAAAATCCGATCCCCCGGCTCAAATTCCCATGGTTTCAACATTTGAGAGAAGGAAGTTCGCCGATCTTTGGCCTAGGGCACGGACTGACGCGAAACTCAACCGAAAATGTGCGATACAATGCTTCGAATTCTGATTCTATCCCGAGTCATCAAACTCATTTGTTTTGGTACCGTGTTTTTGAGTGGAACGGCGAGAATAATGGAGTCGCGGGTAAAATACGGGAGAAACGTAAGTGACACTGAGATCATACCCCAAGTATGAGACTGGTCACTGGATCTATTCTTGTGAGATCGAAGTCAAAACTCAGTTAAAGTTGTCGAGTCTCATCGGCCGGCACAACCGACAGCAGCGTCCACATTGATAGATTCTCTCACAAATATAGTAGAGGTTAAAATCGAGAGAGTCGACGACGAACGAGTACATTATGAAGTCCTCAATATCCTTAGTGGAACGCATTAATTGACATATTGTTGTGGCTGTCCATCCTCCATCTGCGAAGGTGAAAGAACTCCCCCGTTTGCGGCGGCTGCCATATCAGCGGCGGGTGCCTTCCGGCCCATGGCAATCATTCCGTACATCAAACCACAGCAGAAGATCAGTCCAGAGCCTAGGATGGTCGTGATTCCCATGCACATCAGGGCTGGTAGGATGCCCAATCTGCAACCGAAGGAACCTGCCAGCTTTAGCGATTGGTGGTTCAGAGAATCTCGAGGATAAATCGATGACAGGAATCGTTCTCGTGATTGAATGGGAACCTACACGCAGTATAGGACGGCTTTCACGATGAGTGGCTTGCCGTCCATCACTTGTCCTGGTTTCTGAGCGAAAGCTAGGAATGCGCAGAGACACGGAGCTTCTAACAGTGCCACGAGCAGTCCAGCGCAACACTGTATTATCGCTGCGAGAAGGCACATGAACGAGATGGTCAGAGCTGAGAGGAAAGCCAGTTGAACTCCCATTCCAATAGCGACTGGAAAAGAGAACGAATGCGAAAATTAATTTCTCGAAGAATCACGCAGACGCAGACACTTGATTAGGTTTTGCTCGACCGCGGTCAGCGTTCTGTTTGCTATCTTTCGACTCCGGATTCGGACTCCGATCGATATCAACTTTGGATCTATCAGTTTGTTAGAACAGCGGCTCTTAGAACTCGTAGCTATGTTCGTGGCAGCTAAACAGGGGCGTATTTTTTCCTTCCGGACGGGAGGGTACAACGGATGATGACGATTCTCACAATGGAGTCCCATGGGCCGAATGAAAATTCTGAGTCAGCATGCCCCGGAACCTTTTGAATACATAGCTGTGGGTACATTGATGTGGTCACTCATTCCACCGCAACTCATACATTAAGGTACATTGGACGAGGTCCGGAGCGAATTCAACGAAAGCTGTTGTACACGACCTGACAGATGAATCGCCTGTATGTGTTGCAATTGTGCCCCATACAGAAGCCTCATTCTTCCGTCTGCTTTTGCCAACGGGAGCTGAAGTTGGAGCATCGAGTCCTCCCAGGCCTAGATCATTACATTCAAGAGTCGAAGTTGTTAATGATGCTCACAGCTAGAAGAACCAAACGTCCGGATACGCTAAGGTCGGGAGTCGGGAGACATCCGTGGACGTGAAGAGAGCCGTTTCGCAAGAGAGCTCGCAACTCAGGGTTTAGTGATGTTGATGGAGAGGCACCGTACGGCTCGAGTGAAACCAGAAGGGACATTCGCATCTGGCTCGTAACCCGACGGGAGGATTAAAACTTTCCATCACCACCTTAATATAGCTCATACCGACACCAATCTTGAGTCGGCGGGAAAATGTTTTCTGTGTCACATCGGGACTTTGAGTTCTCCCACATACATTCTCCTAAAAAAGTTACTGACATGAGTGATATGAGAATCCGTTTCCAGCCAATCGGAATCCGGCCCGTTTACTGCGAACGGGGACTCAGGCCGACCGGATTGTGTTAGGCATGTCCAACGTAGAGGAACCTCGTTCGTGCTCGTAAAGCCGGGGCGGATGTCGAGATATATGTACAGAGAGAACATTTTCGAGAATATGTTCTGAAACGTCAGCCAAGTTTCGCGTTGCCAGATGAGATCCCGGAGTGTCACCTCGAGAGATGCCATGGAGCTGAGCGAGATTCGAAAGAACAGAGCGTCGGAACAGAGTCCGTTGGGGGAGTTTCCCTCCCAAAGCACAACGTCACCATTCAGAATGATCCATCTTTTCGTTCCGCGTCTAATCGCTGGCACCGACTGGAATCATGTAGCAGTTGCTTCGATAAATCAGACCCTATGAGACACCTAGTCCGCCGCGTGGAAGGAATCTCCTTCCGGAATGGAACTCATCTCTTTGATAGGGTATATCACGAAATGATTAGGGCGATAACAGATTTTTGAAAACACGGTGGAACCCCGGCAGCCGGAGTTCCCGTCGTGCCACTCCCTAGCTGTCGCGTTTTCTGTGAGCCTCGGAAGTCAACACGTAGTCCGTTGGGTGAAGGAACTTGAGAACTTTGACCGCAGAAACACCTGGCGGGCAGCCGAAGCTGAATCCGGTTGTTCAGTGATTCAGAACGCTCAAAGGAAGAATGTACTCACAGAGAGAAGCGATGGTTCCAACAACTCGTGCTCCATATTTGAGATACCAGGGAATGTTGTCGTTGGGATCCATGTCCTTCTCGGTGGGCATCGCCCCCGCCGGCACCTTGTTCATATTCATCAGAAGACTAGCCATATCGAGCCTCTTCGTTCAAGCACAGGACACAAAAACTGACTTGTGGAATCTGTCGAACCGTGTGGCGATGTTCGAGGCGAAGAGAGCACCTTGGATCTGTGGAGCTCGCTCGGAATGATGATTGCAGCTGAGGGCGCTGATCTTGTCTATGGGGTTGGGAGGGTCTCAACGCCGTGAGAGAGGCGGCTCCATCCAAAAGTTATATCAGCTCCGCGAGCCTCGAAACTTCACTCCGAAGTCGAACAGGATTCAGAGAGATGAGATCAGGGAAAAACCTGAGATCGACAGTTGCACTCTGCGTTCGCCGGGGAAATTGTTTCGTGTGAATCACTGGAGTGTGATGAGTTTTCTGATGAGCTCAACTCGTTCTCTAGCAGTGGCGCGCTCGTTCCGCAACCCTCCGTGTTGAGGAAAGGGTCACGCGCGGCCATCTTGAAGAGCTGCCACTCTGTGTCTGTGTTTGACTGTGTGGAATTGTTGGTGGGTAGGTTCATTGCTTGGTGGCTGTCCCGTTCATCGCCGTTTGCATTTTGTGTGTTTGAATGACTGCGAAGTCGATCTCGGGCCTGCGGTGGCGTGCTGAATGAATCCGGCCTAAGGGTCCCAAATCGTAGAGTGTAGAGGTCAGCCAGAAGTAAGGATGGCACCTTATGGCGACGATGTTCAGCGTTACGGGAATCGCATCTCATCCTCGAGGAAACACCACCGAAGAGACAAAAGCGAAATCAGCTGTTGTCTGAAGTACCTCATATTTGGTTTCAATGTCATTTTTTGGGTGAGTTTTTGATTTCTAATCGAATTTCCCCGTCGGCTACAACGAGAGCTGCGTTCAAGCGACGCGATTTCCATCTTCTGTAGTTAACGACTCCCGTCGGCGGTCATCGACTCGACGTCGGGCCAAGTGACACAGTTCTCCGGAATCGGTGGTCAGCCCAGCGGAAAAACTCTCGACGCGATACCGTCAGAGCCAACTGCGGTCATAATTTGAGTCAATTTTCTGTGAGAGGAATCTCCGTTGTTTGATAGATGATAAAGCATTTGACAGAAGTCGACGTTCGAAACGCAAAGTGCAGAATCAAGGAGTCACTCTTGTCACAGTCGTTTGTCGTTTAAGGCCGGAAATGAGTTTCATTGAGTCATTGCCAGGAAGAAATTGGCCAGCGGTCAACAACGAGAGCCTCTAAAAGTTAGAGAACTATCGTGCAGTTTCGCAGAAGTTTTCACACCCCACGAAGCTCATGCCGCTTCTGTTATTGTAGCTTTCGTGTAAACGAGACGAAGTTCTCATCTGTCGAATACAGCGTCGCATGATCTTCAAGATGGTTTTCTTCTTTCAGTTACTGGGACTGTCGATTATGATCATCGGAGTCTGGGCGTGGACCGAAAAGGATATTTTCAACAATCTATCGAAGCTGACCAACATTGCCCTTGATCCTGCTTTTGTTTTAATTGTCATAGGTCAGTCTCCCGGTCGATTCCAGGCGTCAATGGTAGAACTGTTGAAAGTCTACAGCTGTGACCAGTTCCTTGCTGCTTTCTCTTGTCGGCACATCTAAGAACTTGACATTTCACTCTTGTAGGTGGTATAACATTCATCATTGGCTTCACCGGATGTGTTGGAGCTCTGCGAGAGAATACATGCTTACTAGCTGCGGTGAGTATAGTGGTTGCATGTCGTGAATTCCGCCCCTAGCTAACGGGTTCTGAGTCTTCTCGCTGGGGTCGGGTCTCATTCGGCACTTTCTTGACAAACGAAGGTGTCGCGATCGACGATTGAGAGAATGATAACGCGCTGCTGTTCTAAGCTTATTCTGAAACGGATAAATCGGTACCACTGAAGCCCCGACTCATACTGTCCGAGCACCGGTTCGGTTCGTTCAGCAGTCGAGAATCTGATTGGATGAATATGAGCTTCGAAGAGAGCCTAGTCAACTTCTCGCTCGAACTCCATTGCGAGCGGTCGTCATAGCTCAGAATTCAAACGAATTGCTGTGTTTCGTGGCTCACAGCTCACCACCGTGTTGACTGCTAGCGGTTTCCGTTGTCGTCAGTTGGCGCTCTGGCTGACGACCAACAATGGCACATATTCATCACAGAGCCCGTTATGCGAATATGCACGCAATAACAAAAAAAGCGGATCGGAGCATTGTTATAATAGCGGACACCGTTCTGCTGTCGATGTTCAAAAGATGCGCAAGTTCAAAGCCTTTCGTGAAGCGCGAAATTTCATGCAATCGGCTCTGGAAGAATTTTCTTTGATAGATCCGCAAGATATAAGATCAGACAGTCTGTTCCTGTCAGTCGATCTGTGAGTTCAGACTGTGGTCTCGAGTACTGTACTAAAATGGAATTCCGGGCAGGTCGGAAATTCGGAGACCTCGAATGTTGGGCGGGTCGGCGCTCTTCCTTTTCCCCGTGATATGCTCGAGCTTTGGATAGAGGAAATTTTATCCATAAAAAAATTCACTTTTTCTGAGACGATCGGTTTTTTCTTCCTTTTTCAGTACGCAATATTCCTCGCAATTCTACTTCTTCTTGAGATGACTGCCGGAATCCTTGGTTTCATTTTCAAGGACTGGGTGAGTATGGCGGTGACGGTGGTCGCGTCGGAAATAACCCGCAAACGACCGCGCTGATGCAGCACCACACAAATGCTGAAAAAAACTTCCCGAAGTTTATGAAATCCCCTGTTCGTGGAGTTTTGGTGATAATTCTTCATCTTTTCCGACAGATCAAAGCGCAAGCAACGAACGGCTTCCAAGCTTTCATTGTGTTTTATCGAGACGACCCAGATCGTCAGAACCTGATAGATTGGATTCAAGAACAGTGGCTGGGCTGCTGTGGAATCGAAGGTACGGCTCTTCTGTCTCCATATATGACACACAACTTAACGACGTCTTATCGGAATGAATCAGAACTCCGAAGCGTCTCGGTCAAAATCCAATATTTTTCATCAAATATGCGATGTTCGACAGTTTAGATGTCGGAGTTGCTTTCAATCGAGTGGTCGACCGTCAGAACCAGTGTTGCCAAAATGAATCTCTTGGATTCTTGAGTATCAACTGAGCTGTTCCCGGTAAATCCGATTGTGGCGTTTCCTAACAAAATATCTGTCTCTCTTGCAGGCCCGAAGGATTGGGATATGAACATTTACTTCAATTGTTCTTCCGTAGAAGTTGGCAGCAGAGAAGCTTGTGGGGTTCCGTTCTCTTGTTGTAAACGGCAACCAAACGAGCTCATCAAGAACAAGCAATGTGGATACGATGTCAGAAAGCCTGATTACGTAAGTATTCCTCTGTTTGAGGACTAACAAGCGACGTGGAGAGCCACTGACCCTTACTAACTCTATGATATGTGCACCGTTCGCTAAAAATGAATGCATATGATTCATGTCACTCGGAATCTGACAAAAGAATGATCCTTTGAATTCTGATTGATTTGACTTGAAAACGGGTCTTCAGCATATCGCTGTTCCAAGCACATGCCTTGATTCTTACGTGTGAGAGAAAACCGTGAGTGTTTGTCGGTGATGGTGCAAGTCTAATCTAACACTTGGTGACGGTGCTTTTTTGTCCGGTGGTTACTTCAGCAACGCGACAAAAGTCAGGTGATATATGAGAAAGGATGTCTGCGTGCGGGAGAAGAATGGATCGAAGCCAACTTAGTGCCTGTGGCTGGAGTTGCCGTAGGTCTCGCAGTTCTGCAGGTACGTCAGAGTGCTTAGCTGCAACAGATACGAAACATTCAACTTTGCTTTCTAGGACAAACACGTCAGATCTAGACTCATCTACGAGAGGGGATGTCTTCACTTATTGGAAGAGTGGGTCGAACTGAACCTTGTGTCCCTTTCGGGGGTTACACTCATCATAGCCTTCATTCAGGTAGAAAAACGAACCTCCTATTCTCGATCGCTCATCTAAACCGGTGACGGATTACTACATTGCGATGGCCGAACATCGAAAGTTGCGCACATCGGGTTCACGGACATACACTGATGCAGACTTGGTGGCACATGAGTTTGATCATCGAGAAACTCCACATTATGCTTCAAATTATTGACATAGATGCCGAAACCACTTTCGCATAGTTTGGGAACTTAGTCTGTCTTTGATCCTCGAAGTGAATCCCAGGAACTAAGGAGGCGAACTCTCTCTTCCAGATTCTCGGGATTTGTTTTGCACAGAATCTACGCGCGGACATCTTCGCGCAGAAAGCCAAATGGCACTGACATGCGGCCGACCCGAGCGGGGTTCCACTGATCCAAACGTCCATCCAACAACAACAACAACCTCTGCTTCCAACACACGCAAGGTACCAGAACGGACGTGTGCCTCAAGTCCAGCTGCCGACGAGACGATAAACCAGACCAACTCTGGTGCGCGAATCGTTGTGTAGTTCGACGGGCGTCCGTTCACGGAGGATGTAGACGATTCGGAGGAAATCAATTTGAGATTTCTTCATCTCGCTCGTGGTCGACAGAACGTGAAACCTTCCCACCACACGGAACAATTATACACCAAGTGCGCCCTGTAAATCTGTAACAAATGTAAAAATCATCCAAAGCAGCAAACTCGTCACATTTAGCGGCATGCACTTATCGAATGTGACAACATCAATATCAACCTCATCATGGCCACGATGGTTATAAGCGGTAGACCTTCCGAGTCAAATAGAGACGTCAGGGGTGACTCCGAGAAATACCTATCGAACTTCGTTCTCCAGGTGTGCAATGTATATATGACTGACCATGGAATGAAACAGTGGCGAACCCCGGTCACCGCTGTTAGTCGTAGTAATATTTCAATCGAGACCAGTGCAGAAGGAAGTGCGTTTTTAAAAAGCAAAACCAGTAGATGTCGACCATCAACAACGTGCACTTGCCAAAACCACAAACTGAATGATCTGAGAAGCATGAACGTTTGGTTTGTTCATTTGTGTAGCAAAAGAATCTCCCCGACTTGTCTGAAAAGAGACTGAAATTTCGACGTGGCTCAAAAAATTGACTGAGCAATTATCCCTTGTACCTTGTTCTTGTGAAATATACTTGAAAGCGAATGAGGTGATATTGCTTTTGGGGATTTTATTCGATCACGGGAACCCGAATAAATGATTTCTGGTTTCAATTGTATTCTGCAAAGCTGTGTTTTGATTACTGGGCTCGAACGAACTGCGGCTCGCAGCGCGGAGCCGAATGTAATTCCGTCGTTACAAGTTTTGACTTGACGTGTTATTTAGGTGATTTCATTTTTCTTTGATGGTACGCGAACTTCCTCGGTCGTACAGTGAGGAGGATACTCCGCCACAGCTCCAAAAATTCAGGAGCTAGAAAGTTATGAGGAGATACTTATGGGGTATCCACCGACGAATTCCTCGATCTGCGACTCAGAACGGGATTCTCACTCGAGAGGCTTCTGTGTGCTGAGGCCATATATATTTTTTTCATTTTCTGCCCGAGTCGGATCGTTAGCACGGTGGCGCATCCAAGTTATCGATACTTGGCGGAGCAGCAATAGATGATTGATCTGATTCGAATAATTCTCGCTGGAGCCTTTGCCCAGGAACGACACCGCGATCTCCATCGAATCTTCGGAATCAGATCATCGTCTCCTAGGTTTGGCATCGGGCTATACCCAGAATCTGTCGCTTATCACCAGCTCTGCGAGAACGAATTCCAGATGCGAAAGCTGGCGTCACTTCATAACAGAAGTCAGCGCTTGACAGCAGCATGCGTTGACATCTTTGACGGCTCTTTGAGCTACAAGTCTCACTGACGGTTAGAATGTTTAAAAATAACTCAGATTCCTACGGATATTTGCGACTTCGGATGAAAATGAGTCAATGATCGAGATGAATTCGATGAAACGTCCCTTTTTGCATGAACATTCCTTGGGAAGTGAGCGATATTCCGCAATACGAAGGTACGCACCCGACGCTCACCGAAAAGTCTGTAATGATTGCGAGATATCGCCGTAACCGGCCGCTAGAGGAAAGGGAAAGAGCTCCGCTTACAGACGGGCTCCCCGGTTATACACAGATCCTCTTGACAGCTGCAGGGTTTACTGACTTCAAGACCGTTCGACAGTTTTTGAACAACAACTCTTGGGAATACTCCAAAGCAGCAAACGTGAGTTCACTGTGTCACGATTCCTCTGTTTAGTTTCGTCGCCCATAAGTTTGAACTTTGGGAGCTGTGCAGAGAAAGACATAACTGCCCGCCGAGTCAGAGTCAGCCGGCCGAAGTTTATGATAACTTCTGAAGTCAGTGAAGAGTGTGGGGATTTCCTTTTCGTTCGAATCGACCGCTTGGGCATCCGCTAACGAAGTTTCTCCGCTCCCATTGTGAACGCTGCCCAGCTCAATCGGACGAAAAAGTTTGATGCGAATTCTTGTGATCATAGGAACTTGTGCAAGGCTAACTTTGATTGATTGCCAGTTATGAAGGCTAGCGACTAAAGCGATTGTTTATGCTGTTGTTCATTGCGAAAGTTGGCTTGAAGGCTCAATGCAGTGTAGCGTTCGCGTATCGAATTATCTAGAGCCACTAGACTTATCGTTTGTTGTTTTCTTTTTCGTGCAATGGAAAAACTTTCTGAGAAACTTTTCTCTGAAGTCAGCGGAACGACTGTTCGTGTTTCGCTCGCTCGCTCGCTCGCTCAAAATCCGACATCTCAAGTGAAGCCATCACAACATGGGAACACCGACAGTTTCCTCAAACAGTTGAAGAGACGAGCGGAAAATTGTATTTCTTGTTTTCAATAAGATCTCACTCCCGTTACAGATGGCGGCAGACAGATTGAGGACAATCGTGGGACATTTGAAGGGAGGAAACATGAGCACGGCGCTGCAAGTTCTTGAGGATCCAGCGTTGTTCCAAACTTACGGGAATCCCGAACCGGGCTTCAGATTCACCGTTGACTCTACTAACTCCCTCCTCACGAGAGAACAACGCGAATTTTACGAGGAGAACGGTTACATAGTCATTAAGAACCTTGTTGACCACCCTGAAATCGACAAGTACTCCAGCCGGTAAGAAAAGAGATGTCATGGCTCCTTCGAAATATTCTCATACAATAGATTCATTTCCGTATCAGAACGATGGCCAGATTAGAAGCTTATCACTCATCTAACTGGGATCGCATTTTATCTCACCGGGACGACCGCACGTTCAAATGAGATTCAATAAGATGAAGAGTCGACTCAGGAACCGAGAATTTTCTGTCGAGTTGATGCTATCGCTTCATTCCTGATTGTAGATTCGAAGACATCGCGCATCGACGAGTCAAAGTCCCTGGTTTGGTAGTTATGAAGGACGTGGCTGTGAAAGAAAAAGAATCTAGCCAATTTGTTGTCAACAAACTCCAGGCAAGCGGATGAAGTGTGCTTCTTTTGTGCTTTCTTGTTGTCCCGGGCGCTTTGGTCTCGTTAAGCATTCGTGGGGTTCATTCAGGTCAGCGGTATTAGATGACCGAGATTATGTCAACGCTTGTCTCTGGTGGCTTCCACGCAGTATTTAGACCGCGGCGATGATAGAAACGCTCTCGATTTCAGTGAATCCGCTCGCTCTGCTCTAATCTCGCTTCACTCTTGTGTCAACTATCATTGTTTCATTCCGCATCCCACACCTTTTCGGACAATTAACACCTAACTCATTTCCGAGAGCTTCGGTGCTAGAACCCAAACGAAATAAAAATTGAATGCGCCTCTTTTCCTCGATTTTACAGGACCTTTTCCTCGACGAGCAACTTTTCGCATACTGCCGCACTCCAAAAATACTGGACTTCGTTAGCAGTTTCATTGGTCCGAATATTATGGCAGTGCATACGATGCTCATCAATAAACCGCCCGATTCTGGTACGATCGTAACGAAATTTTCAAAAACCAACGGCTATCTTGCAGGTCATCATTTTTCTCCGTCAATTTTGGTTGCTCGTGCAGTCAGGGCGATACATTCTTAAATCATCCATTGAGAGGAACGCTCGCAGCTGTTTCGAAGCCAATATCGTGAAGCTTTCTTCTTTTCCCTTCCCTTATCGCAGGTAGTATGACTTCAAGGCATCCGCTGCACCAGGATCTCCATTATTTTCCGTTCAGACCAGCGGACCGAATTGTTTGTTCTTGGACGGCTATGGAGCGCGTTACGAGAGAGAACGGCTGTCTCGTCGCGATCCCCGGCTCTCATAAAGGAGCTCTTCTAGAGCACGACTATCCCGACTGGGAAGGTGGCGTCAATAAAGGTTATCATGGCATCAAAGGTGAGAAATTCTCGAATTGCGCTCCTATTTGCCTTGACGGCCTCGAGTCATACAAAGAGGACTTAACATGAGCAGGAAACGTCGATTGGAGAGACGACAGTCGTTTCAGAAATTCCTTCTCCAGCTGGAGGAAATATGTATCGATGTCCTCGAGGTTCTCATGAAGTGTGTTTCCAGATGCCTCAGGCGTCGTGGATCGCAGAGTTTTCCTTGAAATGGAAAAAGGTGATACGGTGTTTTTCCATCCCATCCTGATCCACGGCTCTGGAGCAAATCGCTCTCAGGGCTTCCGGAAGGCTATCTCCTGTCATTACGCTGCTTCCGAATGCGAATACATCGACGTTACTGGAACTTCCCAAGTACGTACCTTTCACTCGGGTTCATCAGGGAAGAGTTTCGAATCCAACTCCGGAAAATTCTGCAAATCAAGAGTTTGATCGATGTTTTATGGCGATCGCGGTTTGAAAACTCTCAAATACAGAGATGATCTCTCATTGAACAATCCTCATCCTTTGCTGCCCGCATTCGTTTCCAGGAGAACATCGCTGCTGAGGTGCTTGAAATGGCGCATCGAAGAGGCTTCCCCATCAATGACTTCCGAGATGCATGGAGATTCAGAGCTCAACTAGTTCGAGGCGATAAAGTGAATCTCTAAAAGATTGCAAGCTTCAAAGTACATACGAGTTTTGTTGGAAACTGTTTGCAAGCAATTGTCCGAAAGGCTGATCGCTTTCGATTTCGATGCGAGGTGGTAGCGACTGCGGAATCGAGTGCTCAGGAGGCAGAGGATAATAATCAAAGAGACATTTCGTCGATGATCCGAGCGAAAGAGTGATTCTAGGGATTCAATCGATGTTTCGAAAACGGTGGATCCGGATTAAGAATGAGGCAGCTGAAGCGTTTGAAGAGAGTTTTCTACAAATAAAAAAAGCTACCGCGTATGACGCTATACACCAAGACAATATTTATTCCGTGATCTCACATCGTTCCGCGCATTTTTGCACAACTCAAGCACCTGTCCTATAGTCATAAAATTTCTCATCAGAGGGACCGCATCGAATAAAAAGTTTTCCATCACCATCGTTTTTTTGAGGTTGCGCTGGATTCCCTCAACTCAGTGCGACGTCGGAGTCTATTGAAACTTTTGATTGTGCTTGATCCCTAGACGCTTCGCATTTCGATCGCAGGAGCTGGAGGATTTTCTCTCTATAGAAAGAAATCGTCATTTCACTCGGGTCTACTTTGGTCTCCGTTAGCTCTTGCAAAAGTCTGGCGTAGAAACTGTCACTTTCGACGGCCGAGGCCCGAAGAATATCCACAGTCAAATTTCCGAGACGAACACAGCGCCACTTTTCTCCGGAATCGATCGGCGTCCGAGCGGTTGCAGCATTAGATCCGAGCTCAAGGCCTTTCAACGCCTCGACGAAGCGCTCCACGAGGTCGGCGTGGACTTTCTTCGCAAATTCTGAGTTTCGACATAACTCTATGAGGGCGTCCGGATACGGAAGCTGAAATCGGAGAAGCCAGTGAGAGCCTTGGCGAACCCTAGGAATTAGATAAGCAATGAGCCAGTCAGGAAGCCAGCCAGCCACCTAGACCCGCCAACAGCGATGCTGGCGAGGCAGCTTGCCTACCGACCAACCGAGCGACCTTGATTCACCTACGTTAATGAGTTGATCAAAATACTTTTGCATCACGTCTGCAATGCTGGGCGTACTCAGCAGTGGGTAGAGGTGTGTCATGAAAGCATCAAGCAATGTGTCAGCCTCCGAAGCTACTCTGTTCCGGCGGAACCACGGCAGGACGCATTTCCAAACGTTCTCGAAGACCTGGATATCCTTTTCGTCGTCGGTCGCTAAATCTCTCAAAACCTGAACAGCCACCCTCAACTTGTTGAGCTTGAGAAATTAAAGTTGGATTTAGTTTTAGGAGTGTACATATGGGTGCTTTCGTCGGCCGAGAGAGGAGACATGCAGTAGGTGAAATCATTTCTCAGTGGAATACTCTGGATCAACTATTCACAGTCGTGCTTGCCTCTTGAGAAAGTATGTGTTTGCGCCAAGATTCTATTAGACTTGCCTCAGTGCGTTCTCGGTTGAAGATCAAAGGGAGCTGAGATCTATCCTCTGCGGATTCTGTTTGCAACTGTTCTTCGAGAATGTCTCCTTCATTTTCACAACACTGTTTCACTCTGTTGAACCTGCGAATGTCAGCATTCGTCTTGAACTCGCTTCTCGTTGGCGATCGAGCTCAGAAAAGCTCGATTGAAGGAACTGCGGCGGCCAGAAACTTCTGACGAAGCTGATTGATCCCATCCTCGTTCCCATCATTATCTCTTTGGAGGAGACAATAAAGACGATACTCACCATTCTTGCAGCTCGTCCCTCTCTCGTTCCAGCTGGTCCAACTCCGATGACGGATTCCCTTCCGAGTCTCCGATTGCCGAATCAATGCTGATAATCGAATTCGAGGAGGGAAACTATTCGTACTACCGTAAAACCTGGGTCCAAGTCTGAGAAATATCCGATACATTCGGGACTTACTTGCTCTCGTTCGATTCCGTTGGAGTTCCTGCTTGCCGGAGCTCAATGCAATCCTGAAACGGCCATATGGCTTTCACTTCAGGATGTGTTTCATCTCTTGCAACTCATGGCTCAAAGCGCTCCCTCCGAGCAAGGTTCTGAGATGTACTCACGAAATAATCACAAAACTCACAACAGAACCCTCCATTCCGAAGCTGCGCCCGACTACGCAACGTTCGGAAAAGTCCACTCGACTCTTTCAGCGTGCGAAATGCACGTCTCGAAATAAGCGGGGAACTTTTAATCTCGGCTGAGCGCATTCATCTCCTGTAAAAACTTTTCTGATGCTATCAACATTCAACCACGTCCTCATGGAGTTAGTTGACATCCATTTGCGTTTCGTGGGCCGGACGGTATGAATATGAATATCGCCAGCACGGATATGAATGAAAGCTCATGCTTGCAATCCGAAGCGCGCCCTCCCACACAATCTTGAAGAGTAATTTGTTTTCTTCTCCTTCTTTTCCTCAGCAACTCAAATATCCCACTCAGCTCCGCGTGCCAACTTGTCTTCGAGCCAACGTTGCGACCTCAACTCTGTGGGACGCGTGTTATGTCGGCGAGCAACAATTTAATATGGTGATTACACGACGCTGATTATGGCGGGTTCTGTTGTTCTCCAACGCCGACGAACAAGCGAAGCTCGTCGGTGAAGCCGGCCGACACTACGCTAACGCTGACTCGAATCAACCGCACGAGAAAGGGAGATTCTCCGCAATTTCACTGAGTGCTTGCGATCATACCGAGGATGTCATTTCTTTCGCCCGTTCTCGTTGATCGATGAAAGCCTACCCGCGTTAATTTCGAGCGCTCACTCGGAAAACGTCCCGGCTCCTAGAAATACTTTGCCAATCGGCTCGAAACGAGACCCCCTGATTGACAGATGCATTGATTTTCCCAATTCCTTCCAAAACTCGTTCTAGGAAGGTTCGAATCCGCACCGAACGGAAATTCCTCGACGCGCTGTGGCGATCGCTCCGCTGGTGTTCGGGATTGCTTCGAGTCGATGAAAGGAATTCCCGTGGAATAATAATCTCAGTATTCACGGATAAATCCGCTGCTCCGGGACAGCGGACAGACCCGAAGACGATCACCCAATCGACTACAGACACAGTCATCCAATCGAAATCATATACGTAGTTGACAAGCATAGCAAAGTTTGTTACAAAACATTGGCCGTGGCTCCGGGTCCGGACCGGGCTTGTACTTGAAATGAGCAGCGCGTTGATGACGTCTTTGTTCACTCAGTCCTCCAGGAAATTATCCAGACCTTGACATCTCTTGCGAATGACAAGTGTCGGCATTCTTCGGACGTAACCGGCGCCGCGTCGAACGGTCTGTTCGGTGTTCGACGCACGTTCGGGGCGGAGTGGTCCCCAGAGAACGGGCTGTCCTGGCCTGGCCTAGACTCGCTCGGCTCCACGAAGTTCAGCTAAACTCCGTTCGGTCCAGCTTGAACTGCCGCCGCGGCACCGAACTGGACACGGTTGCGCAGCCCTTGCTGGCTCACCTAGTGGAGCTTCCTGAGCACAGTCGGCTAGCGAGCCAGCAGAGCATACCGAGCTCAAGCGAAGGACAGACGGACCGTGAGTGCGTGTGGTCGACGGTAAGCTTGCCGGTTTCGCTGAACCGCGGGTTGTCAATGGAATGATGCTGTTGTAACTGCATGCGTTTTGTCGTTTCGCTCCATTACAAGTTGCGGATGCTCTTTCCGTTTGTTTCCCGCCGTGCTCGTCCCGATCAAAGGATTAAATTGATGATGATGATTGGATACTGCCGCTCGAAGCCAAGCGAAGTTTCGAAATCGCTTCCCTTCGCTGTGAACTACTCTGTGAGAGGCTTTTTCCGCTTATTTTGTTTTCAATCCCAGCGCGATGTGGATCGTGTGTTCGGTCAACGAGTTCGCGCTTGATCTGGAAGCGTGCATGTCGACGCATCCGGAATCGTTGAGCTTCTTTGATTCTCTGCGCGGAAGAACGAAGACTTCGACTTTGTTTCGGCGGATAGGCTATTTAAAATCTCTGTCCGGACACTGAATATTTATGAAGGCAATTCGTAGTGTATTGTTGTGCTCAGTTCCTCGCTTTCGCGACTTCATAAAAATGCGCGCAGTCTATGTTGTTCTCGTCAAATCACCCAGCTGAAACATGTTCACGTATGTGCTTTCGCTGTCGAAGTTCCGGAGTCTCTTCTGGCCTCGTCAAATTCTCCCCTCTGTTATCAATATTCAATCGTTTTTCGTTTAGTATCTCGGAATGTCTGGGGCTGGCTGGCTGGCCGGATTGATTAAAGCGCTCATAAAAGTTGCACGAGTTCCTTCTTCTGTTTGCTGTGTACATCCCGATCATAAGAATATTGTGTGCTGCCTCCAGGTACTCTCACGGCAACGACGTCGAATCGACGTATCCGAGAACGGGCCTAATACCCTTCCTAGAAACGTTCCTGCATCCGAATAGATCGATCCGTGAGGACCAATTCGCCCGATCTCTAGAACACCAATCCCTCGCCAAATCCTGAGAAATAGCTCCCAAGGAGGATCGAAAAGTTATTCTTCGCTCTGTTGAAACCTAACTCGGCTCGATCGCAATGATTCACTCTTCCTTGGAACATTCCCGCCGTGCTGTGTGTTACTCCAGTGGTGTTAAATGAGATTTTCACCGAATCCGGCGACTGCATCAGCGAAAATCCTATCGCGTAATCCTCCTCGACATCGGTACATAGTTTCTTCAAGAACCGTGAGTCCGAATCTCACGGGGTACTCGACAGCGAACCTACTTACAACCCGTCCGTTCATCCATCCATAAATGAAGCCATCCATAAATACATCGAAGCACTTTCGTCTGAGCCTACTGAAGCGGGAAACATACCGGGAGGCATCGCCTCAGTCTCACCTACTTCCCCTACTTCACCGATATTAACCCAAACTTCTCCCTGAACCCTCCGAATCACCGATACAATAACAGCTCCTCAATACTGTGCGGAGATAGGAAAGTGTACTCAATAATTTTCACACAATCAAAGTGACGAAAGGAGCCTGAGAGCGCATAGTTGCCCCACGGTGCTCAACGGCTCGCATCGACATCGGCGATCGGTCCACTATTCCACGACTTGAAGGACGACGCATGGCAAACTGTCCAAGATTGAGAAATCAAGGAAGTTGCGCACGTAATGTGATCATTGTTGTCATTGACACCAGGCAGCACGTGATCGGAATCGCTAACAGCGGAAAATAAGTCCGACTTAGAGTGGCCATCTGTCACCCACGAGTCGTCCTCTTCCCGCCCCAGAGAACCAAACTCACACCAAAACCGAGCCTCGTGCGACCGAAACTTCATACGAGTGTCCGAGGTCTGAGGGCCGAAGAGCTCGTGATCCAGTGGGTCGGTCATACTTTCGATCGAGAAAGTTAGCATCGTGAGTGGTCTTCTTCAAGATAGTAACTAACGCCAGGAGCGTTTCCTCCAACCTCGGCGAGCTGGGAAAAGGAATTGACCTTCTCGCCGGCAACTTCGAGAGTTTGTGCCAAGAAGATTCGCTCCTTCATCCCAAGTCACCCTGCGGCGGCTGTGCGCTCGCTCCCTCATCCACTCTTTTCCTCCCTCCCTTCTTCGTTCGCTCGTATACTGGTCGAGGATTCTACGAAGCGAGAAATCGATTTGTCCACAACTTTTCCTACATCATCACATTGTTCCTCCGAAAAGTCCCTCACCGCCCAACCTTTCCGAAAGAATAGTGGAATACTTACTTACTTACTTCTGTTGTTACTCGGAACTTTGAGACGTAAGCAGAGACATAAAAAACGAAACCAAACAGTGCGAGTTCCCGACGGAATACCGGATGCTGACCTCGGACCGTGTCTGAAAGTGGATCTATTCTCTCTGCGTTCGGGAACCGCGACCTTCTCTCGAAACGAATTCACTCGAAAAGTTTCGCTCATGCTC
The DNA here is from genome assembly GCA_021527715.1 of Neoseiulus cucumeris. Taxonomy (NCBI): domain Eukaryota; kingdom Metazoa; phylum Arthropoda; class Arachnida; order Mesostigmata; family Phytoseiidae; genus Neoseiulus; species Neoseiulus cucumeris. Next base: position 9,890,569 of record JAJSRV010000030.1, on the reverse strand, counting down.
TGCGAGCGCAGCCTCGAAATTCAGTTGAGTGGATACCAAAACAACAATCAGCTCAGCGGAGGAACTAAGCCGTGCTCCAACAACAACCAAGGATACCTCTCGGAGAATTCAATCGGCGGTCGGTGAGCACTTTAAAATTCATCTCTCCATTTGGCCCTGCATAGATCTCGGCTCCCGGACCATAAGCGATATTCTCACCACGCTCCGTCGACATCGGTTACGGTTGAGACCGTGCATTTTAAAAGCAACTCACGATCTGATTTGACCTTTCCCGCCGTCTCGTGGGCGGACTGTGCCCTCAAACCACTCTCGAAGGAGGTGAGGAGCCTATTCGCAATCAGACATCGACTTGAGCCTCTGAGAAACTCCATCGAACAAGAGCGGGTTGAGTGACAAATGACGCAGAAACATCCAAATCCGTCAAAGTTCCACGGAAGCCCGCAGCTTGAACCTGCAAAATTCATGAGGCGTGGTGGGTAAGGCATCCGTTCGTTCGTTCATTCATTCACGTGGTGAAATATTTAGGTCCGGTCATGGATGATCTGTTCAGCCAACAAGAAGGACGCTCGTCGTCGGGCAGTTCCACCGGTCAGGCCGCTCATAGCGAACCCTGGCCGTTGGCCGACGAGGACGCCATCACAGACCCGATCCGGCTGCTGCAGCAGTTGGAAACGCAGGTGGCGCGTCAGCACCACCATAGGCACCTACGAAGCAGCCGCGATCATGTCATTGTGTCGTTCGAAGACGAGTTAACCCGACCGCGAATTCCTCCGCACAGAGATGTGAGCAACCCAGTGCCTCCAGCTTACTCGATGAATCAAACCAGTGAACGGGATTCTCCTAGCGACGCTAGCAGTAGCATGTCTCCGACCGATGACCGAGCCCCCCTGCTCAGCGGCAATAATGCCAAGTCATCTTCCAAGAAGGCCAATGGACTCGTCTCCAAGAAAAACGGGATCTTGCCTTCGAAAAAAGAGGAAACCAAAACCAAGGATAAGAAGGGACCCGCGAACGGTGGCAAAAAAGGCGTCAAGAAGATCAAGAAAGATGGAGGAGGCAAACATAGGAAGAACAGCTTAGGTGACACCGCTGAGCTGATGCCCAGCGTTCCCGAAGAGGAAGGCCACGACGGACCAACTGAAGTCATCGTTGAACCTCGTCATTTAGTCGATCCACTTCATCATAATCCACTTCAGACCTCACTGTCGTCACAAATGGTTGGATCAAATCTTCCCCCACCACCACATCCATCGTCAGGAGTAGCGGCATTCTCTCAGGCCAAGGATTCCACTGTAAAGAAGACAGGATCTTCATCTCACCAAGCCACAATCATCAGCGCCAGCGCCAAGCAGATCTCTGGAAATGCGCTGGTGCCTCCCAGCACTACAGGTGGCGTATTTCCTACGTCGTCTCAGCCCGGTTCCTCAAGCTATCCAGCAGATAACTCTGTTTTACAGGTGAGTTACAACATCACTTTCATCAGATCTGGACTAGCCAAGCTTATAGCCACATCAAGTGTTCAGAACCTAGACTAGGTATTCACCCCCACTCTGTCAGATGTTCCGTCAGTCGAACTTGTCTCAGCAATGTAGGAGGAGCAGAGGAATATTGGACAGCGAAACGGGGGAAAAAGTCCAACCGGCCTGGAAAACTCAGAGATCCGTGATCGTGAGGTTAGGAATGTCGAATTTTCGACTCATTGTGACCCGCTCCATTCGTTGAGAGAGGAATTCTACTTTTGTTCCCGTCTCTCTCAAATGTTTCACTTTGCATTCTCGTGGCGGATCATCTGGTGACGGGGAATCGGAATTCGTTGTCATGACACAGTAGATCCCGAGTCGAAAAGCAGTTTCTGATTCCGAATGGGTCTGTGTCTTCTCAACTCTCATCGACGAGGGATTCGCGTTCCGCTTGAATTGAATGATCGGAACTTCGCAAGCAGCATATGAGTACAAAGTGACTCGTTGTCAAGGAGACAACGAGTTTTCCGATCGAGTGGAAGTTTTACGACAAAGTGTTTCGAATTCGGGCCAGATACACAGTTCCGATTTACGGTGTTGATTAGCTGTATGAGGGAATGTTCGGCTATCCATTCTCGCAATGAGTTTCGTCGGTGATGGAGTTTTCTCGATCATTCGTCAGTTTTCGAGCATGAGCGATGTTCTCTATCTGAACGCCGCCGTCTCTCTCTGCTGCATGGGTTCGAAACCAGAAGCTTCGGTTGGGGCTCGGGGAGCCACGGCTCTTGCCTTCGGAGCTATTAATTTTATCGTACCCATTGAAACGCTTGCGACGCGACGTTCTGGTCGAAAGCGAGCGAGCGAGCGAGTCGAAGATATGCTGCCGTGTAGAACATTTCGAGAGGACGGGTTGTGCGTCCGTGGGTAGCACGATGAGTGAGGTATACGTAGTCCTTGTCTAAATGAGGCACCTCGTGATCACAGGCCGCTCTGTGTTCCGTTGAGACGTGACAGAGAATGCAATTGTCGAAGATGACCGTCGTTCCGAGCATTTCATGCATCGACGGTCAGCTTTGGTGGCTTACACAACATACGCTGACCCGGGATGACTTCTCTATCTGCGCCCTTGAAGTCAAGCGTGGCGTCTGCGAACAATGCACATGCTCTCTAAAAAACGTTCTCCCGCTTATCGAGTCTTTGACTTTATCCTCGAGAGAATCGCGGCCCTCCGAGCCGCCTTTCATTTGACCGCCGCGAACGAGTGAAACAGCTTCGAGCAGGCAATGAAAGAATCGTTCGAATCGACTGACCTCGTTTTCGAGACGTCTACACTCAAAAAAAATCCCCGCAGCCGTCAGGGAAATGAATCGGAAGAGTAAAGCCCGCGTATTTCGGGGCTGTCACGGAAAAGCTTAGATCACTCGGGCTTTATGCGAAACCGCTTTTGAACAAACAGCGGCGAAGCCTTTGCGAGAATTCGTTCCGGAGCAACGCTGGTGCTGCAGTTTCGGGGGAGTTGCGTCGTAAAATAGTGGCACGCAATCTGTTATGACCGAGTGCTTGGCCGTCCAGTATTCATTCATGGTGCGAAGCGTGCGCATTTGCTGATTAGACCCCTCGCAATACAGAGTATAGACAAGAGAGGAAAAAGAGAAATTCTAGACGATGCTCGAGGGAATGTCGCATTCGGCGACGGATGTTTATGTTGCGTTGTTATCGTAGTCGAGTGTTTTTCTCATATGGTGCACGAGGGAATAACCTGCGCCTTAATTCGAGAATGATGAGAGCTCTCTCGCGAGCTTCGGAACCAAGCTGTTATGAAGCGATTAGCGAGCCAGAGTTTTCGTGACGTCCGTCAGGCAACTTCGGGAACTGGAGGGAACCCCCACTGTTCCCAATTTTCCCCAGTCAAGCATACGCACTGGATGAACGCAAACGTCGTAGATGTTGTTTCATGAACGGGAAGGTATTTGGGGACAGACGCGACGAATGATTTCGCACGTTTCCGAACCCCATGCTCAAAAGTGCCATGATTGCCACGTGAATCCGAATGAATGATGGCCATCGTCGTTGTCAGAAACGAGCGAACGGCAGAAACATCAGACATCGGTCAAGTTATTCGAGGAAAGTGAATTTTTTAAATAAATAGCTTATTCAGAAAGCTAATTTATCTATTCGAGGTCACGTCAAGCGGCACATTGTTTGGTTTTGTACTCAACGATATTGGTTGAACGGCTCGTTCACTTGCGGGTGTTCGATTGGCGTTCGGGCGGTACGGCCGGTGTTAGATAGTGTTCTGGAGGCGAATCTCGTTGCACATCGCGAGTTTGTGTTTGGCGTGCCGGTTGAGGCACAAAAAGGGTCGAGGGCCGAGGGCCATGTGATGGTTTCACGGTACCTGAGCTCCAATGGCCGAGTAGTCAGTAGAGCATGGAAGAAGCTCGGTGTTGGCGAACTCAATCCTCGAGCTTACTCTCGACGCCGCCAGCCTAGCCTCATAGACGGATTGGCCGGGTCGCCGACTCCGAAGTTGCCAACTCGTCAAGCGGTTCCACTCAGCGTCAGGACGTTCGAGCGTCCATCGAGTTTGTTTCCGATTTGTATCAAACGACCGACAAGTGAGTCAACACCTCCGCCATGTCTCCTTCTCCGACGAACGAGCGTCCAGTGATGAAAATGGACTTCATCAATGAGGTTTGTGAATTGATACACATCACCCGATAGGCAGGCCTGACTCGAAAACTCTCTTGCCATCGCGTTCCGAACGAAATATTCTCTTTTCCACGTGCATTCTCTGCGTTTCCGATAGGACGAAATCGCGGTTTAAACCCCCGATTTTGGAATTGGTTTTGAGATTAGCAGTTTTGGGGCACGTGGTAAGACATCGTCCGTGACCTTTATCCTGTGACTCCTTGGACTCCCGACTCTAGGGAACTCCTGGAGCGTCGAAGACCCCATACCTATTCCCGTATGAAACTCACGAATATCCGAGAATGTGCGATTCGACGTCGTGATTTTGTTCGAATCGTCGGTGGTGGACGATACGATATTTGATAATGAAGAGTTGTGTGGTAAGTTACAAATCGATGAGACGTTTTGATATTCAAGGCTTGAACATAGTTTTTCCTTTCACAGATTGTTAGCGAGATAGTGGAGAACCACGAGTACCAGATGGCACGAGCAGAAAAAGAGAAAAAGGAAGAGGAAGACGACGAAGATGAAACCGAATCGTCCGAAGAAGAAACCGATGACGAAAATGCTGAAGGTTGGTGCTGATGAAATATTTCTTCCGACGAAGTCGTGAATCGATGAAGTAGCGATGAACGCGTACGAGTATTCGGGCTGAATACGCTCCATGATAACGAGACGAGACGACCGACACACGTCGCGTCATGAGCCAACGACCATTGACACGTGCTGCGGAAACCACATAGGGAAGAAAGGACGCGGAATGTTCTCCGTCCGTTCCGCCTTGAATAAATCTTGTTCCGCTTTCAGAAGGCGAAACAGCAGAAGAAGGAGGAGAACGGAAAAAGCGTCGCAAAAAGCGGAAAAAGGAAGAGGAAATCAACGACGAGCCCGAGGAAGACCCGTACGCTAATCTATCACCCGAAGAGAGGGAAAAACTGGAGAAAGAAAGAGCTAAAATGTCCCAAAAAGGTAACTTTCTCGATTGTCTCGAGCATTTGGTTTGATCACTGGAAGTTCTGACTGCGCGTGCCACTTAGGCGAGAGATTTTTTCGAAAATATCAGATGAAATGAATCGGCTCGGTGAGATGACCGGGAGTCGGAAAGAAGATGGCTGGAAAAGATTCATCGATGTTGAGAGCTTGTGTCGGAGAAATCGCCGGCTTTCAGGGTCAACGCCCCAAATCGTATTCGAGGTTTTGAGATGCTTCGTTTCCGCTGTACACTTACACTTGTACGTTGGAATCGGCTACATGCGACCGCTACCGACCTTCGAGAGCCTCGCTCTCGCGTTTACTCTGAGTGTAGAGGTTGCAAGAGAGTTAAGCCTCCAATTTCGAGGAATTGCCGCTCCACGAAAAAGCCCGCATTCGTGGCGGAGATTTCTCGCGCGAAGAGAGGCGAAAAAGTTTCATCGAATAATTCAGAATATAAAGTCCAACACGCAGATCAAACGAGTCATCCTGGAAGATGCTCCAGGCTGACCGGAGCGGACAAAGTTGGCCAGTCAAGTCGCGTCGCTGAGATTCCAGTCCAGCAGAATGCAACATTGAGAATGAGGACACTCCGTCGACAATAACATCGTCTTTGGAAGGTTTACAGACCTCGGGGCCGGTTCCGACTCGCGGGGTGTTTTACATAACAATCGGCTCCGAGATTTCGTTTGACCCACGTCATCTCTGGCCAGTCGGTTTGTGAGGCTGCCATGGATGTACAGCGCTTTTTCGTCGATCTATTTAAACTTGACATCTTCGGCCCTCGGGCGCCGCGGATGAAGATATATGATGCTGCCTTGGCCACAGGGCATCTTCCGAACCAGAACCTTTTGCCGAGGTTCCGCCGACCGGCCAGCCGGTCATTCTTTACGAACTACTCTGCTGAGGAAAAATATTGGATCGCGAAGCAAGTTTCTCCCGTGGATCGTTCGCTTAACGCCATTGCAAGAAAAACTTCCCGTATCCCTTACCGAACCGACCGAGACTCAAATTAGAGCGCATACTTGTTTACCCGTATCTAAAAGAAGACTTCCATCTCAAGAAACTCTTTGATATCAATTTCTTTCTTCTTCCAACAGGAGCAACATGGGCCGGTCAATGCGACCACGCTGAATTATGCGTGAAGATAATGAACATGTCTCGACGAGGAGACTGGCTAGGTGTAGACGCTCTACTGAAACATTGCGAAAAGAACATGTTACCACACGATTTAGCCGATGAGGTAAGTTCTGGACCCATATAGGTCTATCTTCAAGTTGTCATGTCAAAGCATCCGCTTCCATGTGGGCTCGATTTTCTTTTTTCCGCTGTCAATCCCAGCGAGCGTGTTTACCGAAACGCTCAGGCAGCCAAGGTCCATGATGTTTATCGAGCGTCAACGCAGAAAAGAATCCGCCGAACACTGGTTGAGCCTTCAAACATTCAAACCACGTTCGTGGTTCTCGAACGATGCGGTATATCGTTATGCTGACGCTTTTCCCGCATCCGCATCGACCTCAGCGTGAGCAGATCTCGGACTCGATTCCTGTACGATCCAATTCGCTGGGAAGGTTTGATGGTTGCATCTTGATAAATGAATTACCCCGCAAGGGTTATTTCTGGCATCAACCGTACACCTGAGTCGGTTGCTTCCCAGGGAATCGACCTCAATCTTGATGACCGAAAAGAAACTTGGTGTCGAGCCCACGAACACTCACACACATATGACGGCATCGGAAAGCGACCGAACTTACGACACATTTGGCTGCGTTTTTTCGAGAGCTGACCGTGCGTCGAGTCGCTCAAGCGTATACCACAAACGTACACTCTCCGTGAGCACAAGCTCGCCCCTGTATGGAGCAAGTGAAGCGACCGACACATCACTCGAGGTTCCGCTCAGCGAGATTGCGACCATCAGACTCTTCGATGCCGATCCGCATCTTTTTTATTTTTTAGTTTTTTGATGCGCTTCGATATCAATGGCATTCTATTCCGAGCGTGGCACAAGCGGACAGAACGGCACGTAGCCGGCTGACAGCATTGGTTCTGATGACAGTCACACGGTAAGGGTACATGGCCAGCCGTCAACAGCAAGGTTTCGACGTGACGGACGCGGCATGAGATTTCAGTGAACAGAGGAGCAAAAGGATAATTTCGGGGAATGAATCGAGGCGTTTCGTGATGTGGAAAAACAGGCACGGAGAATAGTCTCGTCCAGGGAGGATGAATATTTGAACGAAAGGAATCCGTCCTCTCCATTTCACCCATTCATTTCTTCACTTCTTTCCGGCAGCTTGCATGAATTCTCTTCGCTTCCTATTCGTTTGTGAGGAGGAATAGGAACCGTCGCAAGCGTTCCGCAAACGACTCATGCGTTGGATCCGCGTCGTGCCATTTTACATGGTCTGAGCGGTACGAAAATCCTTACGGCGCGAATCGTTTAGGAGGAAATTTCGAAAATCCACAAAATATGCGATTCTCGTGTAAGTTCCGATGAGCCTGGGGCACAAAGTTCGAGGGCGGAGAACGATGGTGCGGCCATCGAGGTCGAAAACGATGGAGAAGCCAGTTGGTGATCCAGTGAATCAGTCAGCGGGGCTGATCGCATCATTAGATTGCATAACAGACGGAGCTCACCAACTTCATCAGCCTTGGTGTCGATGGTGGGCGAAATTGCCAAGGGCCTGACCAGAAAACGCTTTGGTTGTGCTTCGAGTCCATCATCTTCATTAGCTCTGACGTAATCCATCCTCACGATGACCCGTCGTACCGATTCGCCTCGGTGGAACGGGACCGTTCCTGCTTTAGCAGCTACTTTCTCGAAGTAGCGAGTCAAGGAAGAACAGGGGCCATTGCTGCCTGCGGGCCAAGGTGGTCAGAGCGCAGAAACTCACGAACTGTTCCTGCGCGAAATCTTCCCTTTTTGACAACAAATCGTTCACCTTGCAATCGAGTTTGGTCGCCTTCGTCCGCTGAGAGCGGTCAATGCGAACTGTTCCATTGGAGCAAGAGGCCGCTTCAGCAAATTTGAGCCGGGGCGGCGGTCGGCTGGCTGGCTGGCTATTCCCTCGATCGTCATCGCCGCTCTCGAGGGACCTCTTGGTTACCAACACTCGTTCTTTCGGTATTGCCAACTAGAATTCCGAATCACTTTTCCTCGATCTTCGGCTAACGGAAAACTAGCCGAAGCCGATTCAGATGGCCGGCTCAGCAAAGCTTCGACGCGATTGCGTTACCACCCTGAAAATCGGAGGCGAATAGAAAACGCGAGTTTCGATGCAGCTCCGATCGTTTATCGCAGCCACAGGAACCTCGATCCCAGCATTCGGTTGATCCTTTTTCCATCGCCGCGTTCTCCTGAAAGCGTAATACTTTGTGCTTGCACTCTGGTTCTAGGCCACCACCGAGCAGCAGCAGCAGCAACAACAACAACAACCGTGCTGAGCGCAAGGAAATCAATTTATTTTTCTCTTTCTTGTGCTCCGACTCCCCATTCGGACGAGTGGGTCGTAGGTTGGCAGTCTCGCGAGCTTGAATGCGAGCGAGCACGCGCGTAGACTGCGTCTTAAACCGCGAAACCCAATACGCGATCCATTAGATCATGACAGAACGTATTTTTCCTCTTATTCCACTTGAATGTTGAATGTTCGAGTGTACACGGGCTCATGGGACTCGAGCGCTAGAGAAAACAGCTTGGCGACAGTTCATACAAAAAGCCACTGTGCTCGTCGCCCCTCGGATTCCGGAGGAAAGCGACAGTTGAAACACGGTTCGACGCTGTCTTGACGGCGATTGAACGCGGATGCAATGTCACATTGCGACAGTCGTGGCTCCGAACGGGTCACCGCCAGTCGAAGCGAAGTCAACGACAGTTGGAACGAAGGCACCGTCCCCGAGTGCTATCAGAATAGCTGATGGCGAATTTGTCCTTGACAACTCGGGCCGATTGCCAATCATCCTAGTTGATTCGCTCTCTCCATGCAAAGCGCGACATGACCTTGAAATGCTTGACGGAAATTATTCGCCCTCTGGCCTCTAAGTGGAGTTTTGAAGAGTTCAAACTGTGGTGGGTGGTGCCGAACTGACTTGCTTTTGGGAATTCAAACGCGCTGCCAATACCTCGTCATATACGGATGGATCGAATTGACGGTGGACACAACGTCCGCCCGTCCGCTTGACGAACATATCGGCTGGCAAGAGTCTCCCTCGAACTACATTCAAGGCATATATTGAGCAATGTATTCTGAAGGGTCTCCTCTCACCGGCTAACGCTGTGAAGGGCTCTCGAGTCCAATAAACGACTGAGGACACTTAGCTGCGTCTAGCACAAAGGAACGCGAACGAATGGGCCTCCATCATCGTGTCGGTTGCATCCTCCCAATCAGCATAGAATGAATCTTCGTATCGCACGATTCCGCACAACATCCATATCCTCTGTTGTGAGCGAGGACTGGCCCGGGCTCACCGCGCGATCGGTCTTCTCTCGTCCTGTACGAAGGCCGTATGTTCATTCTTTGTCAGATTCCATCGAATCCTATCTTTAGCAGTTGTTTCGGCGAATATGAATACGACGAATATGGAACAAAAAAAAAAAGTGAAAGATGAACGACGGTCGCAACAGCAACAGCTTCAAGTCTCAGCCAACAGCAGATATCTCGAAAGTTCGAAACGTCTCTTCGCGTCAAGAGTTAGTTGAGATTCGCAATCATCCATCTTTGTACGTGTCAACGGCTTGGAGGAGACATACGCACACGTGCATTGACGCACATGCATCCGACGCATTACCACCTATGTATAGCTTGAAGACATACTAGGGACGCTCAAAATTGGAACTCGGTTTCCCGCCTTGAGAGGGAACCCTGGAAACGGGTTGCATGGTCCCATCACGAGTGCTCATCGAGCGCTGTTGTTTGCGGAACGAAAAGAAAGGTGACTATTGTTTCCCTTTCGGTGGAAGAAGTCGCGCGGAAAACTTTCGATTCAGAAAGTTCGAGTTTTTCGAGAAGGCGCGCGTCGCGTCCTCTTTTCGTCGTTCCAGCACCTTCCTCGATGCCGGTATAAATTATTCAGCGCATAGTATCCACGCGTACATAGACCACTTGGCGAGCACGTCTGACCCGTTTTGGGGCCGGTACTCATACGCTGCTATTGCAGTTTCCATAGCATTAGTGGTCCACTGGGTCAGAGGCTGGCCATCCACAACAAACCGAAAGATGGCAGACATCTTTTTTTCTCACGTCGGCCGTTTCGAAACACAATTATAAACTTTTCTCCCACCGTTACGATCACTAACCGCAGTATATGTACGTTAAGAGCCCATGGCTGTCGAGCTACAACTCGGAACCTGTGTCGCTTCCACGGGCCTCCCGCACCATTTGGCTTGCGTTTGTACACGGGATCATTGGGAAAATACGCATCTAAATAATTCTTCCACGTTTCGATTGCTTGGAGTTCAGTTGCAAATGTTTCTCTCGTTGAAACCGACGCGGAAGAAACTGGCGGGTGAACGAGCACGCTAGCTCGGAAGAGGCTCTCAGCTTTCCGTTAGGAAGACAGCCATAGCACCAAATGACCCTCAATGGCAAGCAAAGTCATTTCAAGACATGTTCTCGCGAAGAACTGAAACCCTTGTTGCAAAAGCGGCGTTGGAAGCGACTCTTGGCACGGCTGAAAGAATTCCTTTCACTGTGGCGGAAAACTTCCCGAGTCTATCCTCTGTGGTTCGTCTGCACGTACTGTTTAGCGGCAACGACCAAAGAAAAGACAGGCTGACCCTAAGCAGGCTGAGGAGCTACGCAGTCAAGAGGACAGAAAGCATATTCGGGACTGTGACATGAGAGCGACCAGCATGAGTGAGACGTCACGCGGGCCTGCTTGCGTTTTGAATCTCAACAACCGAAACCTCTCCAGCGGGCCTATGGAGTATGAAGAACGTCCAGTCAACGAAAATTCCTTCTTTTCAGACAACTGGTTTCACACCTCTTATGTACGCCGTGAAGGACAGCAGAGTAGGGATAGCTGATAAATTCCTCGATATCGGACAGAACGTCAACGCTCGAGCAAAGGTAAGTGATCTGTGATCTGGGTTTTCGGATCGATAAAGGCTTTTGTGGGGAGTGATCAGGCTGGCAAGTCAAAGCAAACGTTTTGTAATGTGAGACTGTTTTGGGATCTGACGCTAAGATGATACGTTTGCAGTTTTGTGACTCTTGTTGTCCGTGGTTTGTTTGCCGGGAAGCTCCGGACACGAGACAAAAGGTCACGAGTCTCATCGATATCAAAGGTTCAATGCCCCTACTCTGTAGTCTCACCAAGCCTGAGCGATGGCGTGAAAAGTCACGATGAACACTCCTCCCTCGAATGGTCGCATGATGCGGATCCGTTAAGAGAGGAAGAGCTTTTATACGTTCTCGGCCTCATTTTTTTCTGCTCCTCTCTTTGTTCGCAAGGACGTTTCCCTCTGAGAAGAAATTCCCGCGCGCTTGGTGATTAGCTTTTCAACAACGAAAAGCTCAGGGACTCTCTCGCGCACGCGAATATGTTTATGCAAAGCCCCATGAGCCGTGGCCGCGAATTGCGACTGAGAGAGCGCTCGAGCATTGGAGAGAGTATTGGCAGAGACAGCGGAAAAGTCGACAGAGAAAAAAGCAATGAAAGCAGTGAATGAATAGTGTACGATTGTCGGCTCTTGACACAGACAGCGTCGCTTTGGACATCTGCACTTTCATACATTTGATGATGGGGAACGCTCATGAATTAGAAGACACCGAGGTGGATTCGAGTAAATTGCAACTAGGAATACTGATTTCGTTTATTGTTTTGCTTCTTCGATTCCTAACTAGGAGTCTTGTCTCTCTGTAGTTTCGTTCGTCAGACTTTACATAACACTTTACAAAATATAGTGTTTGAGTATGTGTGTGTGTGTGTGTTCTTGCGGCTGTGAACTCCACAGTCTCCACAAGTAGTTCGATGACGGCGATTGTAGCAATCTCTCCGATTCACACTCGAATAAGGCTCAGTTTCATATTTATTTTCCTTCCTCCAGATTTGTTCTCAAGAACGAATCGTTTCAATTTTGGCAAGGAGGCGCGCCGCAACGAAATCCCGAGATTAATGCCTGAATGAGTGGTTGCATAGTCTGAGATGCGCATGACCGACTTCTCGTCTGAAGAGAGGTTATTGCGTTCAAACTTTCGGCCAATCGCGAAGTTTTTTTTTCCTTCCCGATCGTTCCACTCTTGGGAGAACTCGCAGCGGGAAGTCACTTGTACTATGCGCCACAACAAATTCGAAGATCATTGGCATCCGCAAACCATGTGACCCGGAGGCCAATAACGTAAGCGCGACCTCTTCCTTGCCCGTGGGAGTCACCGAAATCAGACCAACGACTCCTGTATTCTGGAATTACGTATTTTCACAAGTATTCCTCATTTCGCTGACGCACTCATACTTCAATCAGCCGACGATGATCACGATTCAGAACCCACGTACACTTTGTGGAATTTTCGATCGTGGTTCGTTGTCTTGGACCATCGACACGCCTCAATCGAACTCCGATCAGCACTTCACTCCGGTAGGGATTTCATGTCGTTCGCTCACAGGCGACTTTGGTTGTACACAACCAGCGTTGGTTCGGAGTCGGACTAATTTTCCTCTCAGGACTATACTTTGTGGCGAAATGTCGAGTGTCCTGTCAGAAAAAGAAGAGGCAGGAATCCTGGAGGACGACGCACAGGGTTCGGAGAACGGAACGCAGACTCTTGCGGAGGAGTCTAAGTAAAGAAGGGCGCGGAACGCAGATCAAGATGAAGGACGAAAAAAACGAGGAGTCCATGATAAACTTTCTCTTCAACAAAGTTCGTCCACCACTCGACCCCATTGAATGTCTGTGTTTATCTCCTCGGATCCAACTTCATAGGTCGGAGAGGTAGAAGGAAATCAGCTGTCCCTGCGGAATCCAAACACAAACTTTCTCGCCTGGGAGCTTTCACTGGCGACATTCTTTCTGTCGTTTTCGTTGCGGCGGCGGCTTGGAAGGTTGTCTAGCCAGACAGAAGAAACTGAATACTAAATTTGTTTTCAAGCTCGCTTATGGTGATAGGTGGTTCTCTAATAGAAAGGCGTAGGCTGTTGGTTCTCCTCAAACTCCATCCGGTAATTCTGGTGGTTGTTGTTGTCCCAGTATTCCTTGCCGTCGACTTGGTAGCACACACAGAACTGTACAGAGCGCGGCGAGCTCTTGAGGCACAAATTCACTGAGAATCGGTCGGTCGTTGCGTTTGTCAGATCTTTACATTCAGGCATGTAGTCCGCTTCCAGGTCGGTGAACGTGCCCCAGTTGTTCAGGGTGTAGCGTAGCAGCACGCGTTTGTGGAACGCCAGGTTCACCACCCGGATAACTATGTGCACTGATGAGTTGTAGCTTGCAATCACCGATTCCAGGCATACCTTCTGGGCTCGGACACGCGTCCAAAAGTTCGGTGTGGCTCCTGGAATTCGAAACTTCGCTCAGAATCCGTACGGCAGTGAACTATCCAGGAACCCGAAGATTCTGCGGATTCCCATAGAAAGGGTCCCTAGTTCCGGGATGAAAAACTTGTGTAATTAAAGACGCACCTGGTTGCTCGAATTTCGCTTGATATCGTCCAGTTGATTGGCAAATTTCAAGCTTGACATTGCGTGCTGGGAGGAATTCTTTCGAATGTACTATGGCAGGCTTCACGGGCTCTTTCGTGACACACGGAACTGTAGTTGTACTTGTAGTAGTAGTAGCGGATTCTTCAGGACTTTGCGAAGGGGGCGTTGCAACCATAACCTGCGCGCGGAACAAAGTTCGTTCTTCTTCTTTAATTCACTAAAGAGGGAAAAGTATCTAATACTGGATTTCCGAAAGATTCCCTGATCGGAAGTTTTCGGCAAGATGCAAACTCTACGAAACACTGACCTTGACGGCCGTAAGATCGAGTCCCATGTCGTCGGCAAATTTGACAATCTTTTTGGGTTGACCGCTCTTGGTGGGCGTTTGCGGAGCGCTCTTGAGGCACCGTCGGGGTTGGGGTGTTGTGCTGTTTTCATGTGTGGGGGAAAGTGGCGCCCTAAGACTCTCCGGCTTGCGGCCTGAAAGGCGTAAGGTATGCAACTTCAGGACAAGTTGCTGTTTTAGATGTTGCATCACCGTGGAGTCGGCATCCTGGACGAACACTCCACCGGAATTCGGCTGGAGGAAAACCTTATCCGCCAACCGCCGCGCGATCGGCGGTCGGGGCCGGACTGAGCCGTGAACCGTTCCTACTGTCGCTTATGCAGCAGTACATGAAGCAAAAGCAGCGGCTCCCGCCACTGCCAAGGCGGTGGCAGCAGCAGCAGCAGCGCGGGACGAACTCCTTTCTCCGTTTCCTTCCCTCTTTTTTCCTCATCCCTCTCCGACGTTCCCTCTTCTCTGACTGCCGTGGCTGCCACCGCCGCCGCCGTCACCGAGGCCGCTTCTCAACCAAAGCGCATTGCACAGTTGACTCTGGGCCTTGTGCATCGTTCGCTGTTCGGCGCGTTGCCGAGGGACGCTCCTCGGTCGACTTTCGTTTTTTTCCCGTTCTTTGGGAACCCGCATTTCCCCGCAAGCCCTCATTTAGTGGCGGACGGACGGACGAAAGGTTCCGGTTGACCGACGAGAAGAAGAACACTTTCCCGCAGTCCCGTTCGCAAGACGGAAAGTGGAACAACGATGAAATGGGGAAGGGAATTGGATGGTGCCGACCCAACGACGACAGGACGCAGACATCTAATCTTTTTCTTGCTTTTCCCTCGATGAGGGAGCAATGAAAAAGTCAGCTGGAATAACGCTCCGCTGTTCAGCAGGACATCCGCAGTTTGCTCGATGCAACTGAGTGACACCGAGGCATGCCCAAGAATACAAAGGAACAAATCAAGCGAACGCAAGAGACACGAATTCTGATTTCTCAACGGGATTCTACTTGTACGTGACTTGAAGTATTCAAGGTGTCATTCATTTTTCTTCTCTACCTGTGAGTTGCAGGTCCACGCTGGAGGCTCCGGTACGATAATCCGTCCACACGAGAGAGGTCCCCAAAAATGGTGCATGTCGACAGGCGGTCATCTCGACCTGAAGTTTAAGAAAGGTTTCAGTTCATGCGCGAAATTCTCTCAGGCATTTCCGTTGATGCCCACCGGTTGCGAAACGGTTGAAAAGGGTTCACGGTCGAATAGGTGACACAAGGGTATCCTCCCAGGTAGAGGTACTGGGTAGGGGTCGAGGATTCAGTGGAATTCGACGCGTTCTCCCTTCTGCCGACAGCCAACTCCTGCAGCTTCTCGAATCGAAGAATCTTCCGACCAGGTCGTGCTCTCATCGAACTGGCTGCTTGGGAACAAGAGGATCAAAGATGCCTCAGGTGTTCCAATTCTCTTGAAAAACTATCCAACACCGTGCTAGGGCGGAGTATCGCTATCTCTCGAATCTACATACCTCGTCACGCGTCTTGTCGGAGTTTGAACCCGTCAGAACCAGTTCTAAAACAGCGGATCGCGACGATAGCTTTGGCCCCCAAATTTTGTCACCACGACGTAACTGACACCATGGAGGTCGATTCGCAGCGCCCTCACTCGGTTTACCCGCACGTAGACAGCATTTTCAGGCTCTCCGTCGGCGTCTGCTATGTTTGGCACCAGTAGTTTGCTGCGCTGAACCCCATGTTCGGAGAAGCGAAAGATCTCCAATGGATGCACGTGCTCTTGGCATCGAACCCTCCCAAGAGGACCTTGGAGAGAAGAGAATTCCTCTGCTGCGGGAGAGCACAGATCACTCATCTCGATGACGTCAGAGCTTGGGCACACTGTCGCAGAACAATTCAACAATGATTAATTTTTTTTTCCAATAAGGACGATCAAGTGCTCAATCTTCTTTCGGTTGACTGGAATTTCAATTTTGATGAACGTCCATCGTTTTTTCCATAATGAATCCGCATCTTTTGACTTTTCTGTTCTCATTCAAAATCGAGACGAAAGGACTTGGGGAGGGGGTCCATTTTCAATCCTGTGATCGGAGAATCGCGGAAAACTTCCTTCAGTCTGGCCTCAGAGAACAGCTGCAAAAAAGATCAAAAGCACCTAAGGTCCTCAAACAATATGCATAACCAATTGATTCACTCATCTACCCTGTGCGATCGATGGGTGAATCAATGAATGCCGCATATTTTTGTGATTCCCAATGATAGTGATGAATAAGCCCGGTGGCAAAGTTGTCCACAGCGCTAGTTGACAACCGTAAAGGGCAAGATGCGCTGCAGTTCCCATCCACGGAGGCAGCGGGGACTCATAGGGTGCAGTATCCCTCGTTTATCTCGGCGGTGATTTCAGGTCCGACCACGATGAACGAATTCTTGCGAAGTAGGAATCTATATTCTCGGAAAGCGTGATGCCGTCCTTGAGACTCCGCGAACTGTTTGAGCCTCCCTATGACTCATTGTCAGAAGCCTCACTCGAAGCGATTTACTCAGAATGGCTGATTGAAAACAAACGTTCAAGGAGGTGAAATGCACAATGTCCGAGAAGTTGGTAATTTCATTGATACATCGGTCAGGAGGGAACATAAATCATGTCGCAGTCCTGCAGAGGGATTGCACCCAATCGAGCGGGATGAGTCCCGTGAATAAGGAGCATCGCGTATGAGGAATCTCACGTAAAAAAACCCTTTCATATGAGGAGCCTCCTATATATTCGCGAGGTCCCCTATGGACTCCCGAACAGAACATGGGCTCACAATTGTCGGAATTTTCGCTGCGACACCTTTATTTTTTATAAATGGGATTTACTTGGTCCCGTTGATGGCGGAGACGATTCTCCACCGGTTCTTCACCGTTTCAGTTTTCGCGGCCTGTTCCGACGAAAACACGAATTCTTTACGCGTTCCCGATGAAGACAAGTTTAACGATTCGTCAAAGAGGTCGGTTTTATTAATGAGTTTTCTGAAACATTTCACTTCCATGTCAGTCATCTTGGCGTATTTATCACGTATCGGTTTGAATTTGAAAAGCGCTGTGAAGTGAATCCGCAACGACCGACTCCGCCATCATATTTAGGTGACTATTATCTCTTGGAGACGCTATCGGCTTTTCCGCAATTCAAGTTCCACGAAAGAATTCTCCTACATGCAACGAATCTCCGGCAACCCCAATGAGATATTTGTGAGGTCAATCCGGAAAGGGCACGCTATGCGATGGAGTAGCCTCGTAGTTGGATACCCGTAGTCTCCGACATTCCATTCGAGAACGGAATGCATTCTGCCATGGCACGCATATTTCTACATCGATTGGCATGTACATCGGTCGATCGGACAGCATCGAACGGTGTCCACTCCCTTTGTGAGTGTGACGGTTGTGTACCAGTGGCGTGGGCAGGATTTTTTTTCGACAGGGGAGGGCGATTTGGCACTCCGGACTCGGGGATCACATAGGGAGTCACGGCGTCGGTTGATTCTGGTGCAATTCTGAGTCTAGTTGGAATAACTTCAAAATTATATCAGACAGACTAGCTAGCACCCGATCGTGATGGGCGACACCACCCAGGGCCGTGATTAGGCTCTGTGCAGCCCGGGGCGGAAACTCCGATTTGGAAGACGTCCCGCTCCCAGAAGGAAACGGAAACCAAAAAAGCAGAAATGGGGACCGAAATGCCGCCCCTAGGGCCTCCAGAAATGTGCCGCCCGAGGCGGATCTTCCCCTCTGCCCCCGCTCCCCCTAGTTACGCAATTGACACGACCTTCTCGAATACCGTAGGAAAGCGCTTGCGGGGTCCATTTCCACGACAAGAGAGGACAGGAAATTCCCGAACTTTTTACGATCTTGGCAGATCGGATATAATACGTTACTTGAGACCGGATGATACGCCAAAGTGTTTTCAAGAAGGTTGTCGTTTCTGAATCAAGCAATGCATCTACGAAGAGACGGCTCACGCGCCAAAGCCAGAAGCTACCAAAATTAGCACTATTCCTCCAGCCGTCAGAGTTCTAACTCAAAGTACGATGTGATTTCAGGATGGACAAACTGCGCTCCACCTTGCGGCTTACCATGTCAGAGAGGATATGGTTCGACTACTACTGAATCGAAAGGCTGACCCAGCGATAACCGAAAATGTTTGTATCATGACATCGACGCATACAAGTTCATTTGGTAGCACATCCTTTAACACAAGTTCAATTTACAGACGAAGGGGCACTTGCCTCTACACGTACTCAGCTCCCGAGCGACCGGCGCCGCGATCGTTCCCTTGCAGTTACTACTTCGAGCCGGGGAAAAAAACGTGCGACTCATGCCAGACAAGGTTCGAATGCAATCACTCTAAACACGAATTCCTGTGATGAAGGAAAACTCATCAATGCTGTCATAATACGGTCGTGGGTTGGCAAAGCTGATAGCGACCTCGTGTCCCATGGAAGATGAAGCCGTCAATATCAGATCAGAAATAACCGGAAACGCCTGCGGCAAAGAAGAGACCTTAACAATACGATCAATGTCGGTGATGGCGCTAGCTATTGCCTTCGAGATAAGGCTCAGCGAGTCTCTTCTCGTTCTTTGCCTGCCTGCCGTTCACGTCAGTAGCGCGACGACCGTAGTTAGTTCCTCGGAAGGAAAGTCACATGGGTACTTACGTCATCCAACAACCCCCATGAAGCAAACGATAGACGAGATCTATTGTGATACGCGGAGAACCGGCTCCGGCCACCGCTTCGAAAAAAATTCTGAATCAGAGAAAATTCCCGTCGAGTGAGCACCGCGGTCGCTAGCAGGGAGAATATTCCTCTTACTTATTCATGATCAGACCCGCACCTCAGTTCTCATTGCCTTCTAGTCATCTCCTTTCTCTTCTTCTCTTCCTCCCGTCCGAGACGACGCGGCTCTGATTCCAAAACAATTGAATGGAACTCTTGGGGCACGGGTGCCAAGACCAAGACAGCTCAGCTTCACTCGTCTCGGAAATTCGTTCTTCGTTTGACGCTCTGAAGCTTGAGGGGCGCCTCCGAAAGGTCGTTGCGCGAACGAACGAACGAGCGAAAAACAGACAAAGAATCATCAATAATCCAATAAGCTGGACAGCGGAGAGATTGGCGGTGTCAGTGGAGAGAACGAGAACGCGACTTCAAGCGCTGGCTTCGTCGCGACAGCGAAATTTGAAAACGGTCTCGGAGCAGGGTTTCGTCTCTCTCAGATTTTGTTCCATCAATCCATCTATCTTCTCGTCCGCAGGAGGGCAACATACCACTGTTCTTAGCCGTGGAAGTTGGGAATCATGGCGTTTGTCGAGACCTGCTCGGTGTCAGCACGAAAGAACAAGTTACTTACGTGCACCCGACGACAGGAAACACCGCTTTGCACTTGGCGACTCGACGAAAAGACCTTGACATCATGAGGTTTCTCGTGGAATGTAACAGCCCGATAAATCATCAAAACGTGAGTTTGTTCAGGAGCATTCAAACGTCCGAAGCGAACGGCTGCGGGACATGATTCTCTCACGCTACCGTTCTTCCAGCACGAAGGACAAACGCCCCTTCATCTAGCGGCGGTCGCAGGTGACGAACACGCCGTTAAACTTTTCTACAACTACAACGCCGATCCAAATCTCATCGATAAGTGAGTCTGAGTAGCGGAGCAGCTGTCCCAAATGTCCACACGGTCCATTATTCTCCCTCAAAGTACAAATTGCGTCACCGCAATCTCCTCGTGAAGCTCGGAGAGTTTTTTTGTTTTCACGAGCCGGAACACAGCGTCATGGATAATTGGCACGTCAAGCAAATCGCATCGATAATTACTCTTTTCCCTTCCAGCGAGGATCGGACAGCCCTCCACATAGCCACTCAGCAAGGGAACGTCGCCGTAGTGGAACTTTTGATTGACAAGTACAAAGCCTCTTTACACCATCGAACTAAGGTGAGCGGATATCGATGCGTGGCACGACTGAATCTTTGCACCAAATGCACCGAGGTGCCGGGAAGTTGCGTCCTTCATTCGAACTCGAACCGGACGGATGAGGGATAGTTGTGTTCTGCCGATCCTGGTCTACAGAGGTTCTCCCGCAGCTATCCGCCAATCTTTCCAAACGGAAATTTTTAGGAGTAGCCATCGATTTCGGATATTCTTCTCAACTGCGCCGCCTCTTTGGGAAACTACCAAAAAAAAACGTTGTGGGTCGGGACGAGACTGTAGAGTTGCATTCTCGTCCTCATCTGGGATCCGGATGTAGGAATTGTTTCGGATCGAAAAGCCGAGCTGAGAGAAAGAGCCCAGCCAACGAGGGCAGAATTGTAAATAGATCCGACGCCAGTGGATCCTCCAGGGGACCCTCTCGCTGTCCCGGACCGACAGTGTTGCTCTTTTCGGTGTCAGATGTGATTAACAATTTCATCGACATATCGTTGCCCGGAATAGCATTTGATCAACTCCTAATTACAGGCTCCTCTCTTGGCGGCTGATTGCTTTGTCTGTTAGAGTATCCGAATTTGGTCTTTCTCTTGTTTTCGGAACAACGAACAAGTTTTGAACTAAAACTCATGCTTTCGAGGTAGCAAGTTGAATTCCCTCAGCCCGTGGCTCTGGTTCCTCTCCGATCGGTTATTGCACATTGATGCAGAGGACGTGATCTAATCCGAAGTAGAATACGGAACCGAGGTCTGTGTTTGGCAAACACCATCGTGTTAGTCCAGACGAGTTACACAATTAATCAGACGAACGCAGCAGCGACTCCCTCAAGATCCATCCCGGAGGCATTAGGCCTAATGCACGGCAATAATTTCACTGAGCCATTCGGCACCCGGGAGAGCATTGAGCGGAGAAACTGCTCTGTTCCTTGTCACGGCGGTCCGCGATTGTGATTTGCAACACAGCAGTCGGAAAGAAGTTCAGCTCCTGGAAGCTAACTGGTGGGAGCTTTGGCTCTCAGGACACGAATTCTCTTTAGACCCGTTTTATTGGTCTCCGGTTGCTTGTATCAAGACTTTTTGTGTTCAAAATGAGGCAGCTGGGCGAGGTGAGCGAACGCATTTGGGAGCTCAGAACGACTGGTCCGCTTTCTCTCTTGTTTTATTTCTAAACTTCAAAGTGAGTTTTCCTCTCTTTTTTTTCTGGGAACGAAAAACACTCACAAAGAACTCTGCGCCTCGCAGCCCGAACTCACAGTCTTGCTTTATACAGTGAGCGGACCTTAGTCAGCAAAATTCCCTTTTATTCTGCAGGATGGTTCAACATTGATGCACATCGCCGCAGAAGCAGGTCGACCAGAGGCCGCGCTGGTTTTCATGAAGAAAGGAGTTCCTCTTCACATGTCTAACAAAGTAATGTCCCAATGCCTGTAGTGCCTCTCGCTGATGCATTTGTCGTGTCCCTATATACATTGTGTTTGAGAGAGCTTTTCATTCTGGAAAGAGAAACGATTGATTGATTGATTGATTTATTCTTCCTCCTCTCTCAGGCCGGCGCTAAAACGATTCACGTAGCGGCTCAAAAAGGATTTGTAGAAGTAGTGAGAACCCTACTTCAGCGTGGGGAGCATGTAGACGTCAAAACAAACGTAAGTGCCGAGGTTGAGGTCGACATGCTCCGATCTACGTCCGCGCTTGAATACATGAAAACTCAATGTTTGTTCATCGTAATTCGAAATTGGCCGATTCGATTTTGGCCGAGGTGGCTTTGCTTGTTCGTCCTGATATCGGAAATTTTATTCAGTAAACTCGACAGCGTCCCGAGCAGGACCACTCCTCGAACAGGCCGACAGTAACGCAGAAGGAACGAATGAAAGAGTTGAGAATACAATTTTGAACCCTGTAACAATATACTTCCCGTTGCAGGATGGGCACACTGCTCTTCATATAGCAGTTACCCACGGACAGGCTCTTGTAGTCGAGACCCTCCTAGGCTTCGGAGCAGCTGTTCAGCTCAAAGCAGGAGCGGTAAGACTCTGTTTTCGAAAGTGTAATAACATGTCAAGTTTGCTTCGAAACAGAATGGGAATATCCGAACGAAGCGATGGTATTGGACGTTGTTTCAATTTGGGAGGAGCTTCGTTGCATAAAAGCATTTTTTCTCTTATTCCCTCGAATTCCTACAAAAACAACAATGACGTGAACATTCAACGCAATCGCAGAACGAAGAAACGCCTCTTCACATTGCGTCTAGAACGAAAGGAGGTGATCAAAGCGCCGAGCTTCTCATAAAAAGCGGAGCCGCAGTCAATGCGAAAGATACGGTTTGTGAAGTTTCTATCTCCGTCTGTTCTCTCGATACTTTCCACGGAGCGAAACGAGAACGAAATTCGAGAACGATTTCCCCCAATTTTCCAGAACGGCGAAATACCGTTACATTTCGCCGCACGAGAAGGACATCTGAGGACTGTGAAACTGCTCCTCGCCGACAAAGCTATACCCGACTTGCTCAATAAAGTGAGTTCTTCAAACATCAAAGGAAACGCCTTGAGAAGTTTCTTTCGCGCGATTGCGTTCGAACTCCGCACATTGGAATGATGAAGAATTCATTTTTAAAGGGCACACTTCCAAGCTCCAATGAGGATAGATTCGAATTTTGATTCTTTCGCTTAGGGATAGAGTTGAATTCACTTGAATGCTGTCCACTCATTTCTCGATTGGGAAACGTCGCTTCCGAACTCAAACCCCTGCGACAATCTGCGTGCGTTTCTAGTAGCATTGCTTCCGACAGAGCAGCTTTCACTTGCGTGTTCGAATCATGGGAAAGCAGCATCTGCTTTGGAGAATGAGCTGAGCGGAAGAGAGTGGAAAATCTAAAGAATCAGGAGTTCTTTCCGATTTCATTTGTGTGGCACGCTAGATGAATATGGCAGCGGAAAACTACGACAAATACTTCTCGACGGGCTCCAATCTGAAGCGTATCAAATCTTATCGTCCCTCGTTTATTCGAGCCCCTCCTCCTGAGTTCTTATGCCGCCCCTTGAAATTTCAGCGAGGCGAAAGTCCACTACATGTAGCTGTGGCGAATTGTCATTTCGAGGTGGCTCAAGCACTGCTAGACCACTGGGATCGAATGTGCGGCCCAGACGTCGAAGAGGACGAGAAATCTAAGCTTGCCAACCAACGAAACAACGTGAGATGCCTCGACTCCTCTGCAAAAGGAAATAACAAGAATGCAAATCGTCCTCTGGAGAGCCCTAAAATTACGCCGTTATTTTTTCTTCTGTTCTAGAATGGCGAAAACTCTCTTCATTACGCCGCAACGATTACCGAGAAACAAAAGCATTACCCAACCGAAGATCGCGATCTCATGCGACTTTTGCTGGCGCACGGAGGGGATGTTGGCGCCGAAACGAAAACCGTCAGTAACGAGTCAATTACTTATTTCCTCATGAATGCCATATTTGTCGCGAGCGTTCTCCGACACTTGCCTTCAGGTGTCGGAGTCCATGACCGAAAGTAAAGTTTCCGCACCCGAGGCAGTGACAGAACCTCCACTCAGTCTCGAGTAAAAATGTCTTCCGCAGGAAATGGAAACACCGATTCATCACTGCGCTCGCACTGGAAACGTCGTCGTGTTGCAAGAAATTCTCAACCGGCTGACTCCCGCTGCGATTCAACTCTGCTGCAATCAGCAATCTCGGGTTTGTTTGCCAATTTACTCTTTCCCCGCTCCTGAAACTTTCACTTGGTTCGTTCTCGCTCTCGTTTCTCTGAATCTCGCTATGAACCGCACGGTGACTCTATTCTGGGTCAGAGTTCTTGTTCCTTGATTCGTGAATATGAGATGTGACGCGTGCAGCGTTTCCTCCAGCAAGGCCAATCACAGAAAAGACGAAACGTTCATTCTATTGACGCTTGCAGAACGGATGGGCTCCGCTACTGTATGCCTGCGATGCCGGTCACCCCGAGCTGGCTCGCTTGTTGATCCAGAACGGAGCCCGAGTGGACATGTTCGATGAAAAAGGCCACGCAGCACTCCATCTAGCGTGCGAAAAGGGCCATGAAGATATTGTGGACATTCTGCTCGAGGCCAAGGCGTTTGTCAACGCCCGATCCCAAAAAGGCGTGACGCCCATGCATATGGCCAGCGAGTACGGTTATGCGAACATCGTACGAAAACTACACTCATCGGGCTCGCTCATCGACGCCCTGAGTCTGGTTCGTTAAAGTTGATTTCGAAATTTTGCAAAACCCGTCTCGAAGCTGATTCAAGTCTCACGATATATTCTCCCTTTAGAGCAAAAAGACTCCATTGCATTTGGCGGCGAGTAAAGGCCAATTAGACGTTACGGCGTTGCTTGTCGATCTGGGATCTGATATGTACGCGTTGGATAGCCAAGGACAGACGCCGATGATGATGGCAATCGAAAACGATCACTCGGAGATCGTGAAGCTCTTCCTGAGAAAGAGACCCGACTTGGCCACTATGTCAAATGCGAAAGGATTCACTTGTGCTCACATCGCAGCAATGAAGGGCTCTACGTCCGTCATCAAAGAGCTTATGAAGTTCAACAAATCCATCGGTACGTGGATGACGCGTTCGTCTGTTCATTTCCGCATGATTTTTTTTCCATCCATGAATCCCATCCCCGATCAGTTTTCTACTTTGAGAGGACCTTAACTCTATCTGCTCCAACTTCGCAGTGACAAGTGCCAAGAACAAGACAACAGACTCTACACCCCTTCATCTCGCGGCAGCTGGTGGTTACACCAAAGTAGTGAAGATGTGTCTGGAGGCAGGAGCGAGTCCCACCGAGGAGAACTCTGACGGAGACACCCCACTTCATCTGGCAGCTAAAAATGGTCACGTCAGTGTGGCGCGCGTGTTGGCCCGAGAGGTGCCCTGGACAACGACATCCAAGAAAACTGGATTGACGGCCCTCCACGTGGCGGCCAACAATGGACAGATGGACTTCGTCAGAGAAATGTTGACCGAGGTTAGCGCTCGTTGCTTGTTCTGTTACCTGCGGAAAGTTATTCAGGAGAACACCATCTGTGCGCTCCTGCAAATCGGAACGAGGAGATTGACTCAACATTCTTCTGCAGGTTCAAGCTGCGATCGCCTCCCAGCCGCTTCCGGACGGAGGGGGCGATTACGGCATGACGGCGCTACATTTGGCTGCGGCGGCGGGCCACGAAGGTGTGGTCCGTATGCTGCTTAACAGTACCGGAATCAACGTCGACGCCGCCACCGTCAACGAAGGCATGTACCCTCTGCACTTCGCTGCCCAGGGAGGACATCTGGCGGTCGCTTCGTTGATCCTAAGTCGCGCAGAACAGCAGTTGTCGTGTGTTGATAAAATGGGAAGAACTCCGCTTCATGTCGCGGCCGCAGCTGGCAAACGAGAGATGGTGGGCCTCTTGCATTCCCAAGGTGAGTATAATCCGGGCCTGAAAGCTGGAAGTTCTCGCTTCCGGAGCGAATGTCACATTTAATGGATCCCCGTGAGGTTATGGAGAGCAGGATCGACTTTCCCCTAGATGCTCGCTCAGAAGAGACTCTCTTTATGTCCGCAGGCGCTGAAATAAATGCAGCAGATAATATGGGATGGACAGCTTTACACTATTCCTCCAAAGAAGGGTTTCTGCCTGTTGTCAAGATCCTTGTCGAAAATGGAGCCACCGCCAAAGTTCCGACCAAAGACGGAAAAGTTCCGCTCTGTTTGGCGGCGGCCGAAGGTCACTACGATATCATCTCGTACCTGTTGAAAAAAGATCATGACACATCCGATCTCATGGAGGATAAACATGTAAGACTTCCGTGTACTCCTTCGTCCTTGGAAGAGAGATATCATATACCATAAGTAGAAATACGTGGCTGGCGGAGGGAATCGTCAGTCATTGTGATCGAGGGCCAATAAACTAAGTCTTTTGCCTCCCCCACTTTACAGTTCCTCATCGATCTCATGGTCTCAGCAAAGGTTCATCAGAACAAACCAGTGATCGACTTCATTCTAGCATCCCCGGCGCCAATAGACACTGCGGTGAAGATAGCCCGATCGTATGAGTTGCTGTCTCTCAAAGAAAAAGAGCGCGCGATGGAACTGGAAGAAATGTCGAAATTCTGCGATAATCTCGCCAACGAACTTCTGTCCATTGCCGCTTCGAACAACAACACAGCGGCGTTACTCAGAGCCATCGACAACCGCAACACCCCATTCCTTGATGTGCTCATCGAGTTACAAGTATGTAGGTCGCGATGGCCAAACAATCAATCAATCAATCAGTCTGGAACGAAGCCTCGCCAATGCTTAAAGGATTACTCACAACTGACCCTTCGAAAATTTCCGTTCGTTTCAGCGAAAATCTGTGGTGGCACATCCGGCCGTTCAAAAATACTTGACCGAGTTGTGGATGGGACTACACCAATGGTCGACCTCCAAGGTGTTATCGCTGTTTCTTGGGTTTTTGTTATGTCCGCCGTTCTGGCTTGGGACCTCTCTGTTCTGTGGGCAAAAAATCGCTAACGTCCCCATCATAAAATTCACTTCGTACCTCGTATCTCACATTTTCTTCGTGATGGTTCTCTCCATCACAATCATTAACCCTTGGAATCCCTTATATAATTCCACTGATCTGATACCTCATTGGAACGAATGGTTATTACTTGTCTGGCTATTGGGAATGTTCATATCAGAACTAACGAATCCATCGGATCGGGAGGGATTGGGTTACATAAAAACAGTCGTGTTATTTGTGTCAGCGTTTGCCATCATGGTACACCTTGGAGCCTTCCTTTTCAAAGAGAACAATCCGCGATTGATATGCCTCTACGTGAGGAACCAGCTCTTTGCAGTAGCGTTGCTGCTCGGTTTCTTGGAATTCCTGAACTTTTTAACATTCCATCACTTGTTCGGGCCATGGGCCGTCATTATCCGAGATCTCATCAAAGATCTGATGCGTTTCCTCGCCATTCTGCTCATCTTTTTGGTGGGCTTCTCCCTGAACATGTGCGCCGTCTATCAACCCGTGTTCAAACCTGACACCGGCGCGGGAAACGTCACTCTGCCGATGCTCGGAGCAGAGTTTCAATCGCCTTTGAACACATTCGAGATGTTGTTCTTCTCGTTGTTCGGTCTTGTAGAGCCCGACTACATGCCGCCACTGCATTTGTCTCCTGCATTCTCAAAAATCATAGTCAAGATCGTATTCGGAGTCTACATGATGGTGACAGTTGTTGTCCTCATCAATCTCCTGATTGCTATGATGTCCGATACCTACCAACGTATCCAAGCTCAATCGGACACCGAATGGAAGTTCGGCAGAGCCAAACTCATACGAAACATGAAAAAGGCGTCGTCATCGCCTTCGCCAGCGAATGTGATCACATTTGTGCCCGAGCTCATCATGGAGCGATGCAGTGGGAACAAAAAGAGCAAGGGCGGATTACTCGGAATGGGCAGTCTCGCCAACATGAACAAAGACATGGGCTCGAATATGAGCGCCGGCAGTAGAGCCAGCTCTGGCCGCCAAGTTAGACGAGTTGTGCCACTAGGTGAGTTCACACGTTTCCGACAGAAATCAGCTCGACTTGCAGATGTAAAATGTTCTTTTCCTGTTAATTATTTCCGATTTCTTCGGAATCTCTCATTCTGTCCCTTTTTTTTTTGCAGAGGAGATGGTTTACGGAATGAATAAGCTGAGCAACGTGGTCGATTGGCCAGCCATTTCCTCGAAATACCTCGACGTCCGACGAGCATCGCTGTCCGTCGTGGAATCATTACAACACTCGATGCCACAGAGAGAATGAATGGGAAGCCTTCAGCTCGGGGATCTACGTTGTCATAGTCACTACGCGAGCAGTGTTAAAGTGACTTTTTGGAGGAGTTTCAAACGACGTTCATTCGACAGCGACGTAGTCATCGACTGTGAAGACAACAAAACGAAATCTTCAAAAACCAAGAAATGTAGCCGACGGAGTTAACCTGAGTGAAGCAATGTTAGAGAAACACATTTGAAGCGGTTCGAACGCCAAAACTGAACAATCAAAACTGGGAGAACGGTCGTCCCAACTGGCCCACAACCCGAACGACTCAATTAAGCGAGCAACCAAAACGTAACTTACCGAAAGCCAACATTTCAAACAATTTGAGAAACATCCTGGTATGCCAATCGAATAATATCATCAACGATTCCACTAAGTTCCGTGATTCTGTAAACATTTCCTCAGATACCAGCATTAGATTCAATGAGAAATTTCCCCTAGTTTCGAGGCCAGTAGCCATTTGTCAGAATGAAGAGTCTGCCTATAATCAAGGTTGTTCTCTAACAGTGTAAACCAATTTCACACAGTGAGCACTCCGTCCATTGAAAAGATGTACTTGACAACAATGACGAGAGCTGAGCTAGTTTCCCCCAACCCGAGTCAAGCTTAGGCAAACCTTTTGACATACGGGTATATGTATGGAGAAAGGTCAATTTTCGATAGAAAGCAAAGAGGATATTTTCGGAGCTCATGGTTATTCTTGCATGCCAAGACTTTGCTACGGATTTAACCGGAACGGCGAAGACTGAACCCGCATGAGCCGAAAATCGATGCTCACGTTCTGGACCGACTTAAGGACATAATCCGTACTACGCTTCTGAATCTTTCGGCTAATTTCTTGGTCGACATTGCAAAATTCCTCATAGAAATTGTATTCGGAAACTCTTCTCACATTTTAAAACATTTTAGTGAAATCTATCAGAACCCTGACATCAGACCCTCACTATTTTAGATTCCGGTCCTCATGTCCAAACGTTGTACCACTACCCGTGACCAATTAGGTATTATTGAAGACAAGAGAAAGTTACATAGAAGTATTTAGATAGAAGGAAGAATCGGTATTACCTAGATCAGAGTCATGAAGAGAATATTTTGAAGCTCCGACCAATTGGACGTTGAGAAATGAGAACAAATCGATATTCATTCGAGATGAGACGGTTAACACGAAACTCCGATAACCAAACTTCCGAAAGAATAGATCTTGATGATACCCTTGGAGGGAATGATCTCAGAGTTCAACCACGAACGGCCATCAGGGCTGAGTGTGACTTTCTCTCTCAATGAATGAAATCTAGGACGAAAAAAACACAGGTTTTCCTCGGTTCTCGGTCTCGGTTCATCTAAATGTCTAAATGTTGTACAATACGGAGCGAGTTATCTAATGCTGTAAATGATTAGGTTCGCCTCTGATATCAGTCACCCCTTGACTTTGATGGGGTTAGATCTTTGTTGAATAGGAGGAGAGAACTCAAACTTTAATATACAGTGATAATAGGGATCGGTCTAAAGGTTCAGAGTCGCCTTTTGACCGATGATTGTATTGAAGAAGCACTGTCCATGGATTGAACTACCTGCTGAGAATTTAGATTGCCCTTTCATCTCTTCCGAGTTCGATTGGGATCACAAATCCAAAGAAAAGTCCCTATCCATCAATTTAAACAATTAGAGCATTAGATTTTATGAAGCTATTACGGTTCCTCTACGTAATACGCTTGTTGAGAATGATGGCGGTGAGAGCCCGTTCAACAACAGGTTCTCTTTGAAGTCGTAACACGTAGTATATTGTGATCCATGATACTCAGGTGATCTAGTCACGATCCGCGATTCACCGTATGAAGAAAACACCTAGATACTTGATTGCTGTTACTACAGAACTAGTTGGTGTCTAGCACGACAAACTCTGTACATTTGGTGCTGACCAAACGCTCTCGGTACTCGATCAGGGAGTCGACAACTGATTCAAGCTCCTTGAGACACCCAGAAACAAGTCTAGGATAGTCCACGAAAGCTAGTTGATGAGAAAAGCATGAGTTAGCCAACATTATTACCCGAGTCTTCGAATTCAAGTACGAAACGTCTTTCATCACTCTTAAACATTGTATTCTAGTCGCCAAAAGTTGCTAATAGAATGGAAAGCAGATATATAATCTAACACTCTGCAACAAGCTTCGCCTTACTAGTGACACATAAGATTCTTGTGATCAATAAAATATTTCTGAACTCTCGATATCCTTGAAATCCATCGCTGAAGGGCACACTATACTGCGACGCCACTTTAATTGAGCTTGACAATTATCGAATGCTTCCAAGATGAACTCGAAGAAACTCCGATCTTTTTCGGCCAAATATTGTGATTGTATCAGGTCTTTGGACGGATAGACCGTTTTCTCAAGCTGCTAGGAGGGTCATAAGAATTTAGGTCCTGAAGAGCTCTCACTATAGTGCTCGGATTCCCATTCTATCGAATACATCGGATATTCGGCGCAGCTCCGGAAAGGAAGAGCAGAGCTTGTCACACACCCACGATCGGTGCATTTATTTAACGGGAGTACAAATAGGTTGCTCTGTGAGGGCGATATTTGTTTCAAAGATACGTCCTTTACGCCCATCACAACAGCAGTTGGATATTCCGAGCGAGTCGCTCCATGAGAAGGGTTCTTGAATCTTGTATCCATCCAACGACCTTTTTCATATTCTCCTCATCCAAGAAACTAGAACGAAGATGAAGACATCAGACTCAAGTCACATCGAGGAAACATAAGTGGCTTCCGCTAAGTCCAGTTAGAGAAATGGGATATTCGCATTCGAGGCTCCCGCTACAGCGACGCGGAGACTGACAGTACCAGATAAGCGATGACATTCACAGAACAATCCAAAGATTGAGCTCCGATCCAGAAATTCGTGATCTCACCTGTGTCCTTTCTTGTTGCTTGGTCGCGGTGTCCTCTTCCGGAGAGCAGTTCTGACGCATCGCTTATGACACGAGCATTCTCCGACAGCCTTAACTAGTGCTGCGATATGTTGAACAAACTCGGAAAGCCTGTGAACACGGAAAGTAGCTCATGATAGCTGATTAGAAGCATTGAAAATTCCCGAGCCTTTTCGGCGCCGTTTGTGCCAAGAACCCATTCGACACTTATGTATTGCGAATCGATTTTTTAATAGCAACGAAAAGCATTCTCACCAGTCTGTGTCGTCGAGCGTTACTGTTTTCGTGGCAACGAGAGCCAATTGGAGACAAATACATCTGGACACATCCTCTGATGGTAAGGGCACATATTCCACAAGACGCTTTACCGATGAACAAACCAAGATGAACCATTGCACGTTGCAGTCGGTCCGATTTCGTTTTGTGGAAAATGCAGACAAATTTAAAGAATCGTCGGGAACAGCCGCCGACTCTTTGCGCTTGCGCTTCGATGTGTTCGGAGGGCTTGACTCTCGTGCGGTTGTGCTATCGTTGACCGTTGATTGAGTTCTTTGTGCACACTGAGAGCGGTGAAGATCAGTCGTGTCTCCGACTGGATCTCGCAGAACGAGATCAGCTTCAGTGGACTCCAGCGCACTGAGAGAACCCAGGATAATGTTCTCTAAAAAATAGAGGAAAGCGTGCTTAGATGACTTAGACTCGCTGCCAAGCTCTGTGATTCCTTATGAAATAGAGAATGGAAGCTCTGAGTGGCGAATCGTTGGCGAAGTGTTCTACCTGATGCCGTCTGGATTCCATCTTCTTCAACACCGGACTTGAGTCTTCCCACAAGTCTCAAAGGCGCAGACGCGTTTTGTAGAGCTGTGGATGACGGGCATGTCTCTAGTGGTCTCGATCATTGAACTCTAACTATCAACTAAACTTCAAACGATTCGCATTGCATGGAAAAAAAATGCATAGTGTCATACCTGCGACAGTTTTCGGGCGGTCAGCGGCTCCCAAACTGTTGACTTTGTTGGTCGGCGCGGGCCGTACGGGTGTCGACGATTGCTGAGAGGCCACTGCAAGGATGGGGCGAATTGAGGAAAATCGGAGTTGAAAGTTCGGTACAGTGGGAGCAGAGGACGCAGATCGTTGACACTGACTTTGATTGCCCCTCAAGAAAACTTACGCGCATTGCGAGTCAAGGTCCTCTGTACGAGTCGTGCGCGCTCAGCCAGTACATTTCCGATACTTTTCCTCTGAGCATCCCGAGCCGCTCGCGCAGCCGCGGCAGGATCAGCACTCGGTGACTGTAGCACGCCGATAGCGCCAGGACTGTGGTACAAGCGACGTCTGCGCAACTTCGACGATTCGTCCGTAGAATCAAACAACGATGAAGCGTGCGAGTCCACAGACTCGAATGTCTGTGGGAATCAGCTGAATGAGCGCTCAAATCGGCAACGGGTAACGGTGACCACCGTAATTATGATAGAATGGAATGGATGGATAGTACGTTTTCTCCTGTGTGCGTTCAACCGCCATAGCGATTGCTTCTACACTTTTCGTGTGATACTGTTCAATTCTTACCGGACTGGGAGAACACAGAGAGTCCAATTTGTTCAGCATTGTTTTCTGGAACTCTGACACCTGGGAGTCACTGCGATTGTGTTTTGACTGTCGAATCATCTTGGCTTGAGCTGGAATCGCAATTCAGGTTTCGTTCAGATGCAGGAAAACGTGACATCACTCAGTTCCGTGAGTCACTCATTTACTTAGAATCGGACTTTTGTTCGGAATCTGGCGTTCCGAACGAAAAGCTGTGATTGTGACGAGTGGCGAGTGCAGAAAAGGTACCTTCTGACGGCGATTGAGAAAAACACGTGATGACATTATTCTCATATCGACTGATAGCTCGCAATGCAGTGAGGATGTCAACATGAATGAGGCAACTTGATTCCCGAGACACGATGAGCGGAGCGGTAGTTATCTAACCTACCTGTCATTCGATTCCAACCGTTTCACTGTTTCACCAATTCTCACTGTTTTCGGTTCTGTTCGAAATCCGGAGTCATCGAACCCAACGTGGTATCACAGCCCTTTTTCTGATATTTCGAGCGCTCTCACAACATAGTGGACAGCTGTGCACTGTGCGGAGTATAAATTCAAAACACAGAGAATAAAAATACGATTTTCAGCTCAGAGATCGTTGTTTTGGACTGCCGAGCGGAGCGATGCGATGGGGTAGACGTTGTTTACACAGACAGCGCGCGCCCTCGATTCGAATTCGAACTACGCTTCCCCCTTTAGGCGCGAAAATTCAAAGTGTTCAGGAGAGGATTTCGTCGCACATAGACTCTGCAGTCTTCCAGCAAACTGCGATGTTATTAGGAATGAAATTTCATCTTGAGCATTCCTGGTGCTCGAAGAACATCTTCTAGGATCATGCTCAACAAACTCAACTCACATGATGTATCCCTGCGAGTCAATCCCGCTCTTTAACATTGCTATCTCAAGCTAAGCCGAGCTACAAATCCATCAAGTACCTCCCAGTGGGAACGACGAAGTTCACATGGGCGAAATCGGTTCCCACCGGAGATCTATTATCTCACAATCAGTACAGCACAGCATCTATCAGACGCCCAAGATCCGCGATCCGCGTTTTGATCTGTCACATTCCCTCAATGTCTTCCATGAAGAGCGTCAATCGTCAGCCTTTCCAAGCTATAAATGTTCAATCTCCACAACGACATTTCGTTGTCGAATTACGGAGAATTACATAGACTTTCAGCAGAGATTCGCGAATGACGAACTCCTGGATTTGGCCGCGCGGTACATGACGTTTTGGCCCCGGACATTTTGGCCCCAGACAGTTTCGCCGCAGACGTTTTGAGCCTGAATGTTGTTCCTTGTCAAAATGAGTTGAGCGGTACCCTCCCCTGTCAGAAGGCAACCTCCGTTCAGAGGTACCGCATGAAGAGATCCAGTTTTGATCGTTCCCGAGAGTTGAACCAATGACGACGCCTCTCCTCACTAAGCCCCAGGTCACGGTCTCGACCATTTTTCCTGGAGCCGCATGATCATAGCATCCTCTGTATAAAACCAATAAACGGAGTCATTTTCATCCCAACGGTTCAGGAATTCTCAATCGATTTCTGCCAACATCTGAATCAATGCAAGAGTTTTTGAATCGTGGGGTGTCGATTTATTTGGGAGAGCACGAAACGACGCTGAGGTCAACAATCGGATCGAATGATCATTCCAGAACTATTAGCTGGAGACTGATTGATCGAATAAGTGCTCACAGTGATCGAAATATTTTTCATCCATTCAGTCCCAAAGTATTCGAACGGATCCCGCGAGTTTCGACTCCGGAGAAGCGTTCTCTGGGGCCAAAATTTCCGGGCCAGATCGTCCGGGGCCAAAATGTCTTGCTTCGCATGGATTCACTTATCATGAACGCGTCATTCGAAACCTCATATCGAAAATACTGAAGTGATTTCCGTGGAATCAGGTGTAGGAAACGTAAGGGGCGTTTTAGGGTCTCTGAAAGACAGTTCGAATGCGATTCGATCGGACTCGAATTCATAAGCTTAGGGGAACAACTGCACCGCAAGACTGGCGAATAATCTACATATGAAGTGCTCATTCGCAAACAAGGATGAGCTCATTTTAGTCGATTCCCGGCTTTCAGCCCAGATTGCTTCTAAATCTGATGCGAAGCTCGGTTTTGAGATTTTCTCGGAATTCACGAAAAAGGAGCCTCTGGCTCGATCTACCACAACAAAAAAAGTTTTCGAGAGTCGCATGATTATTATCGCATTGTATGATTGAAGGGCAGAAAGTATTCTGTGCAATCGGTAATATTTTCAATTTTCGTGTTTCTTCTGAACTGTGCACGATGAAACATCGTCACGGAACATCGGACATCGTCATGGTGATGCCCGATTCTTGTCCTTTCAAGACGAAATCGAGATTTTCTCGAAATCGAGAAGAACTCTTCTTGCTTTGCGAATGAGTAGTTCATATGCTTGCAGCGTACTAGTAATAGGAATAATCTCAAACTGGACAGAACTAATCCTCGTGACCCCTACGTCAGTGAATGTAGCTACCGATCCACCAAGGATGAAAAAGACAGGATCGGCTGTAAGGTTTTATTCATGCCCGCAATCGACTCGTACTATTAGGTCAAACCCACCACACACCACACTGGCGGTTTCTTCACGCCGTAGGCTGGTCGGCACTTGATCCTCCGCGGATGAGATTCTGTGAGCCACTGTAGGACCCTGAAAGAAGCCGTTGCTTCCCAGAAGCTCGGAACCTTCTCCTCTCTGACCCGACGGAAGGTGTCGTGTAGGTACTTTAACATCCATTTGAGGTCCAATCGACGTCGATGACTCTCTCTGATACTAGTAGCACGAAACGACCTGCTTTTCTCTTTGGCAGGGTGAGACGGCAACGTCTGTCTTCGCAGCTATCGCTGTGAATTCCCACCGTCCTCGAGGATAATGAAGGATGATTCCGCTTCGTAGAACCTTAGAGCCGCCCAATATGACTTGGTTGATACCATGGTCGCGATCCGATTCCACATACATAGAAATGCTAAGGAAACTCTACCTTTGAAACACATCGTATCTTGCCGTGAGGTCGAAAATCAACCAGTCCAATCCCAGTCCAATCTGACAAGGATGGGAATGCTGTGAGCCCTGAGCTAGAAGAGCATAGCAACCGGTGTCCATCGCAGAGTTTACACACCGTCAAGAATCTTGAGTGCTCCATATTTACGGCGGGAATCCGATATCCGAGAATCCCAGAGTCGTTTTACTCTATTTAATGTCGGTCCTTCAAGTCCTCACCGCGTTCTTTTCTCAAGTTCTATTGAAAGAACGGTACATCTTCAGGATTGGGTGAGGCTCATAAATGAATCAACATATGGCTATCGGTTCGGTGCGTATATACGACTTGGATATTGTTTGCGCAAAAAGTTGTCGAGGAAATATTTGATACGGCAATCAATGCCAGCTGTATCTTGGTGCGCCGTGGGTAGCACTGTTTGAGCCGTGTTCATCTCCAAGAATACAGTTGGTGAGTCAACCTTAACGATGCAAGTTGAGGCTTCCAATCAAAGACTTCATTTCCTGAAAATCCACGATCGATAACTAAACTTTCCGTTGAAATATCGTAGCAAAGTCTATTCGACCACTTCAACTTCTCGTATGTCACACTCAAAACCTCGAGGACACTGTGACGGCCGTTTTGCAGGCTCACGCGCATAATTATTCGTCGTCCCGGGCATCCCGAGCGGTAGATCCACATCGCCTTACACCCCGAAAGCAGATGTATGGCATGAAGGTCGACTTCGATCTGCACCGATTGAAGAATTCAAATGTCGAGTAGAAACATCGTGGCGTCGAATTCGAATGTACGACTTCGAGGACGGGAGAGCATCTGTGACATTTCCCCCAACAATATTCGTCATCTTTCTCCGCAAGAGTGTGCGACACTGATTGATGTCACCAGCAATTGACGTGGATCAGTCACTTCGATTTCTGTCGGCGTTTTCGCAAAGGGCACATCAGAAGTCGGCAACATATTTCCATGATCTCGAACAACACCAGAGTCGAAAAGTTGATGAACATGTTGACGAGCCCCCCGAAAATATTGGAAAGTTCTGCATGATCAAGTATGGGGACTTCGTTGATGTTCTGCACGGTGAGGGCTTCCATGTGGACGACGACCTTCGTTCTCAGAGTTTCCGAAAACTTTTGGAGACATCGTAGAGATCGCTGCCAGCCGCTGTGATGAAGTCTGTGATTGAACACAATATCCCTGCAGCGATGTGGACAATCGCATTCGATTTTTTCGACGACAGCGGCTCGATGACATCCCGACGTAATTCCACAAGCGTTCGCGGCTTCGAGCAGCTTCCTGAAATCCAGATTGGTATCGCTTGTGCAGTTGCACCTCGCCAGAACATGTTTCGCGACACAGAGATCTACGCATAGATTTCGATCGTAAACTATCGGAATGTGAGCATACTCCATTTTTCCGAATCCATCCGGCCAATAATCCGGGCAAACTTTTGTCCTGGAACCCGACGATCTTCGGAGTCTCGTGATGCTGATCGTGACGTAGTTTGTGGAACACGGTTTCATGACGAGCGCGTCTCTCATCGTGAGCGGAAATCTGTCATGCGCGTGCGCAAAGACCACGAACCCCGCGCTTGAAGTCATTCTCTCCGACGGTTTGTCTCTCAGTATCAACGAGAGACTTTGTTCGAAAGTGGGCACTTTGAAGTACCTAGCTTCCGCTCCCGCGAGAGTTTTGTTGCAGAAAATGCAAACACACTTGCCGAACAATGGATAGTTGATGATGGCATGGCTCGAGAAGGACTTCTTGCACGGAACTCCATTGAGGAAACAGGATTCCATCATGAATTCCTGCGACCAGGATGATTCGTCCAATATCTTGTAAACGTCAGCTTGATGGTAGTTCTGAAAGAGGGCTCGCCACTCCCTACGAAACCCGTTTCGATCTGTTGACGAACAAAGTCCTTTCGTCGAATTGAGATGAGCCGCAGAGCAAAGTACGGAGCGGCGGAACGGGTTCAGGTTGCACACGGTCACCGCAGGTAAGATGACCCCGCCTGAGGGCTGCCAGACTCCTGCATTTATCACCACATCTGAATTCCGGTAACGATGATAACTGAGTCGGAGGAGGTAAACCGTGGTCGCAAACATGAGTACGTAAACTGCGAGGTGACAGCAGCGTCTAGTTGATCCGTCCTGATGTTTTATTGAGGCCACTTGAGCTATGGCATCCGCCAAACCTTCGAAGTTCGGGTGTCGTCTGAGTTCCTTAGTCGCTCTCGCCAAGTTGCGCAACATCCTGGAATTTGCCTGAACCCTGCGATCCAAGAGTTCTGCTTTCGAGCTGTCCGCCGTCGTTCATGTGTTTCGGGGAAAAGCGTCTCTCTGCGAGCTGAGCCTGACGTCGAAAGAATCATTCCGCAGGAAGTCCATTGAACGAACGCCACAATGCGAGGTCCGTTGGCATAAACGAAAATGATCGCCTTATACAATTGACGCGAAGGTGGACAGGTTCCGTTCTACCATCTGTTAACCTGTATAGAGAATTGATCCTGCATGGCAGGCCTTGACTTGGCGACCTCCAAACGGGTCAAGCTTGAGGATATCTTCGGACCCTGCGTCCATTTTGCCTTGCCGGCTTTTACTTGGGAAAACCTAGCACTGAATATACTTTCGTCTGTCGGAATAGACGATGTAACCTTGCAGTCGTGTCGAAGAACGGGAAATTCGCCGCAACTCAATCAGCCCGTCACCGCTGAGCGAAATTTGAAGAAACCGAAACTGCGGTCGTTTCGTTCAACGATTAGAACGAGGGATTGAGTTCTCCGTCTCCGTTCCTTGCTTTTGTGACTCGGTCGACAACAACGACATCAGCAGCAGCATCGGCGATAACGCCGACGACTTTATGACGAGGGATGCAGTAAAGATGTTAATAGCCCTGTTATTAGATCAGCCGATGTGACGACATATGTTCCTCATCTCCCCTTCCCTGATACTCGAGGGGATCGCTTGGCACTTAATTCAATTCGAGCTTCTACTTACAACACACTGACACACACGAACACTAAGAGAAACACTTACGACGCAGACTTTCCTAAACGGAGTCTTTAGTTTCCTTTAGTCGACTTCAGTTCGAAACAATTTAGACTTCTTTGATGTTGATAAAATCCCTTTCGTCGTTGACTCACTCAGTTTTCCGTGGCCGGGAATCGTTTCTCTCGATACGTCGAGCGATTTGGTCACGACTGCCGGTATTTGAAGATATTATTGAAGGAACTCTGATGAGGTCTGATTCTTCGTCTCCGCCAAGCAAACCCGGTGGAATGACTTACAGTCTGCATCGGTGGACGAGTTTAATTCATTATTGAGATAGAGACGATGATGATATTGTTCACTGTTTCCCTGATTGATTGGATGGGACCAGCATCGTTCGATCGTTCCCTTGCTCGCCCGCCCGCCTATTCGACAGCGCGCTCATTCTCCCGGAGAAAGCGAATCATTGAGGGTAACGTTTAATTCCTCTTCTCTCGTCGTCCTTGCTTTCGTGTTAAACGATTCTCTCCAGATAGCTTCCGACTCTCCTCCTTCTTGTGCCTCCACCCTCGGTGTACCCACCATCCACCCTGCAGAGACCCCCGCCAATTCACTCTATGGCTTCTTGTTCCTTTGCTCGTTCCACTTAAACTCCTCGACAACCTCCTCCTTCTCATTCAACTCCTCATTCGCGAAGCTAATCAAGATGGTAGCGAGCAAGATCATCACGTCCATGTTAAAGAGATTCCGATCGAGCGAGCGTCCATTTAATTAAACTCTGTTTAGTCGACGAGAGGGACTCATTATGGATTTCGGAAACTGACTACTCTACTCACCGTTAGTTACATCCGCATGTGCAAGAACTACGATGAATTCTTAGATTTCTCAAATTATTTT
The DNA here is from genome assembly GCA_021527715.1 of Neoseiulus cucumeris. Classification (NCBI taxonomy): domain Eukaryota; kingdom Metazoa; phylum Arthropoda; class Arachnida; order Mesostigmata; family Phytoseiidae; genus Neoseiulus; species Neoseiulus cucumeris. The sequence goes on along the minus strand of JAJSRV010000030.1, from coordinate 9,851,265 downwards.
TCGATGAAAGTATACGGAAATCAGAGTTTGAAGAGCTGCTCCATCTCTTCGGTGTCGAATCCTGTTTGCTCTTTCAGCGCATTGGTAGTAGATGCATCTCCTCAGTGTTTATGATCCGATTTCGCAAACCTCATAAATCTGGCCCTCATCTAAAATTCATTGGAAACGCTCCACTCTACGGGGATGATGCGGAACGTGATGCGGGGGCTTTCAGTGGAGCACAGAGCGAATTGAAGCGCGAAACTCGGCGATTGATATCCTACCAAATGCCGGCGTAGTGTGTCAAGTGAACTTCTTCTTTTCCTCTCTTCGAGTTCATCGCGGGAGCGGCTGCTGGTGGTGTCTGTCCTACTCTGAAACTCACGCAGCAGCCACGCATTGCGGCTGACGAAGAAATTGAGGAATAGGCAATTTCTTGGTCCTCTCCTCCGGCGCATATTCCTCGCCACTCGCGCTCTGCTCCTTGGTTGGTTGGTTGGTTCTCGTCCTAATCCTCTCCCCATATGCGGCCCGAGGTTTCAATTGCATTTTCCATATCAAGCTCTCGCTGCTGACTCTCGTCGTTCGGTCGTAGCGTTCCCTAAGGCACAGTGTAGTTGAGAAGCTCCCGCTGTTGTCGATCCAGTCCATATTGATTTTCCTTTTTCTTCCTCTCTTTCTTACTTTCTTCCTCCCTCCCAGGGCTTCAGATGTCGATTCTAATAATCGAGGTGGCTCTTTGGGTAGAGGCCAAGAACAGGCTCACTCGCTGCAGATTGAAAAAAAAAGAAACGAGACGAACGTTCTGCGAGAGAAGCGCCAAACAGAAATAACGCCAAAGAAAGTCCCGATTCCCGGTACGTTTGCTGCCGACTGAGTATTTGTGTGCGCAAGTCCGAGCGCCTTTGTGAAGATATTGAAAACGGTTTCTCTGCTCTCAGTGGCTTCTGTTTCTCCTTCGCGAAACGCTGCCGATGGGTCCGTGTTCACTCTTTCACTCTCAAATCGAGGATCACAAACTGCAGAATTACTGGCGAACTCCTTATCAAATGATATCAGATCCGGATTCAGGGACTGAAGTTCCCACATGCGACTCCCGATGTTGTTCTGTGCAAACTATGAAGTATCTCTCTCACCGATGGGAACGGTCCTCGATTTCAGAGAAGAATTCGCTCAGTGGGGAGGGAAAGTGGAAAATCAGATGAGTGACATCAAAACGCGAAGAAAGCAGCTTCTTCAACTTGGGATATTCAAATCCGATGGCCGTCCCTTCTTCAACTTCCGAAAAAAATGCAATCCAAGGGACGAATCTGTGAGTCCTAATGAAAATAAAAATGAACGATCATGTTCTGAACGTTGGATGTTCGCTCCACCTATTCTCTCGGGAAGACTGTTTTTACGTGGTCTTCTGCTAATATCACGGCTCGAGGGGGTCCGGGCTCTGATTAGTCCTCCTCTTTCATCCTAAAAATGAGAATCTGAGAAATCAGGCCAGAAATCAGTGACGAGTGCAGCATTGTCGAATCGCCGAGCGGGGAAGGGATCGGTCGCCGAAGGTGAAAACGCCGAATTTCATTCAGATCGTGGACGGTGCACAAGCCGAGACAATAACAGCGTAAATTCGAGCCTTCTTCATTCGAGTGATCCATATCCTAACAGGCACTATGCTCCGAACGTTGTTTGACTCCTTTCCTTGGCTCAAAGCAATCCAGGAAAACTCCGAAAAGATGAAGGAGGAGATGTTTCGTCGCACACCTAGAATTATCCTTCCGGGAATTCCATCCGAGAGGCGCATGTTCGCACATCCACTGGCTCTACAGAAGGAGGAGAGCATGCAAGGGTCAACTTCTTTGGAATGCATCATCCACATTCTCAGCAGAGCAGTCCATCTCATGTGGTTCGCCGATGTCATCATAATGTGATTAGTCCACTTCGTAATGTGTTCTGGGGTAATGGTGATTCCCTACGGTCCGTTTGATTTGTTCGAGCTGAAGCTCAGCGAGTCCTTCTATCTGTCGTTTTGCGAGCCAGTCATTATTTGCGACTGTGAGTAGCGAGCGGGTAAACGATGCCAGGCAGGCACGCAAGCCGAAGCGGGCGGGTAAGCAAGCAAACCATAGCAAAACGGGTAAGCAAGTGAGCGAGTAAGCTACGGCAACGAGCACCATCGTTTTGCGTTGCCTTGTGCTCTGCGCAAGACAAGAACTCTGAGCCGTCGGAATGAGCGGGAGCGGAGAAAGGGCGAGCGGGTCGCCCGCTCCGAGTCGGGTGGGTTGGAAAGCACAGAACTCCTGAGGCTCGGGACTCCTCCCTCCCCCCGGCCCGAGAGCGCACTCGACAACCAATGAGAGGAGAGGGTCCGCCCACGACAGCGGCAAATCATTTTTAGATAACATGAGAGCTTTTTTCTGTAGTCGCTGCTGCATCCGACTGAGAGTTGTGCTCCGTTGTGCTGGCTGGCTGACTGGCGGGCTCACTGCCGCCACCACTACCGCCACCTCCTCTTCCTCCTCCTTCTTCCTCGTCTTCTTCTTCTTCTTCGTCTCCGCCGTCGTCTTCTTCGTCTCCTGTTCCGTTTAGAGGGAGATTATTTTCCAGCGAGCACGAAGCCAATTGCCATTGAACGAACAACCGACCCACCGACTGAGCGACCGACCAACCAACCAACCAACGCGAGTCGAGTGAGCGATTCAAGCGACCGACCACCAGAGCTCCTCCAACATCGGGAGTGGCAGCAGCAGCAGCGGGGGCAACAGAGGCCTCAAGAGGATTCCATCTCGCAAAATAGATCTCTGTTGTCGGCAGTCTGTTTCCGGCTGTTGGTCGCAGTGCGGTGGCTGAGCTCTTCGATTTGGTTGTCGGTGTCGTTCGCGTCCTATGCTTGTGACTGGAGTGAACTGCTTTCAGACTATGGCGCCATTTAACGGATTTTCGACCGTCTGCTGCTTCTCCACTTGAAGAGAGTGTCCGACAAGCGGAACATCGTTTTGCGAGGTTCGAGACTTCAACGTCATCTAATTTGTGTTGTGCCTTCAGCCGTCTACTTCTCACTTCGTCGGTGTGTTTCCATCGGAGCTTGTGCTTGTGTGTCTCTGTTGTGCGCCGCTGTTGATAGAGTGTCACCAACTGTCGCCGTCGCCGTCGTCGTCGTGGTTTCGGGTTGTCGTTTGAGTTCTCAGCTTCGATCACGTAAGATTCCTCGAGAGCTTGATCGCGGCTGAGTTCAGCAAGATGCATTCGAGCCTCGACATGCTGCATAATCCGGATCAATCGGTGACGTCGGAAGACTCGAACCATAGTGAGACGAGTCAACATCCGACTCCGCAACTGCACATGAACCCCTTCAACAGCCAACAGTTCCTCACGTTCGGGAATCCTTTCGATCCGTCTGCCGCGAATCTCTTCAAAATGCAGCAGCAGTGTCAGCAATCGCAACTTCAACATTCCCACCAACAGCAGCACACCCAACAGCAACTACAGGACAACCAGGACCCTAGCGAATTAAGTCTTGACAAGAAGCCGATGTTTGCCGACGATAAGATGAGCATGAGTTTCTTCAAACAGATGACTCAGGGCGGAGATTTTCGTTCGGACGACGAGACGGCTCATCTCGATCTTGTCGCGAAGACGAAAAAGGATACCACGAACAACAGTGCCAAGGATATATTCCACGAACGAATCTCGGCGTTCAAACACAAAGCAGAACTGACAAGCGAGAAGACGTTTGAGAATAACTCGCAAACGAGTCTCAATTCGGGTACATCGCACAGAATAGATGACATTCTTTCGAAACCCTCGGTGTCACCGTGCAGCGCGGCAATGCAGGCGGCTGCGTGTGGACTCCTTGTTCCTCCATCGAACACTCCCGCTTGGAACAATCCTGCCGCTGCTTTATTTCGAGGTGCGGCACTTGCCGCCGCAGCCGCAGCCGCTGCTCATCACAATACGCAAGGTAAGTTAGAGCCGCGGCGAACCTACCTTCGAGGTGGCGAATCCTGGAAAACTATCGCTGCGTGATCCCAAACAGCTCAAGCTTTTCATGAACTGAACCAAAACCTAACGCTCGTTGATGACAATTTTCGGGATGGGGCGACTCTGAATGAGTTCAACAAAGAGCTTAGCCTCTAGCTTCTCGCCGAGGGCTTGAAAACTCAGACGGCAACCGCGTGTTCTTTCCCGATGAGCTCGAGCCAAGCGGGAAAACTGGAGAGCCCAGTTCCAGAACGTCACGTCTCCACTTTTCCGGTTCTCGAGAAAACCGCGAAAAACTGCCGGAAAGATTGTACTCAAGAGATTTCCTTCATATTCCACCCTTGGTGAAGGCTTGTCTCTCGGAATTCCGGAAATTCAATTCAGGAATGATGCAAACCACGCATCGGCAAAATTGAGATGTGACGTTATAGATCTGAACAGCTGAAAAAATGTCGATTTTCGAGTAAAGAAATCAGAAATTCGCTCGGTAACTGATTGAACAAGGCAATGACATGAGGGAAATGTGCCGTTCCTGAGCTGGAAATCTAAAATTAAGGCTGTCTCGAGCAAAATTGGACTATTTTTGACACAACTTGCGGAGATCGAAACTTGGTTAACTTGGAACCGATCTTGGAAGTCTCTTGGAGAGCTGAGAAAGAGGCGCTCCTATTGCGCATCGATCGCCGAACCTCGACTTGATTTCGGAAGAGTTGAGTCGGGGGAAAGCAGGAGGGTAGCTTTCTAGACGAACGATTTTCGCACCCAGAGGTGCGCGCTGTCGAAATATACAAGATTCCATGGAAATCATTTTGGAACGGTTTGGGCTCTTCAATTATAGAGCCGAGATTGGTGACGGCCCAGGCCCCAAATTCATGCCTTGCCCGATCTCTTGACTGGTCAAAAGAAATGCTGCTTTTGCCTGCTCCTCACATCTCGTCTCGAACTGGGAGCACTCCAGACGCATGCAATGTTTGTTTGTTGCGAGCTCGTCACACTCTCCACTTTTGACGGTGGCGGATTCCTGTGGCGCAACTTGCTTCGTTTTTGTTTTGCTTCATCCCTCGCCCCAGCCCTCCGCTAGAGGCGCTCACGGCCTGTGTTGCGGAGTTTAGATACCGGGGGTCTTCTGGTACCAGATGGCCTCTGGTACCACGAGGCCTGGGGTTTGGTATCAGAACTTTTTCTTCTGGTACCAGATATTCGCCTTACAGAGTGGAAACCATCTCTGAAGAAGTCGGCCTTCTGGTACCAGAAGAGATTCGAACCAACGACCCGCCGCTCGAGAGTGTGATAACACGAGTCAACATGGCACGTGATGTGATGTGGTGTGGTACCACGTCCACGCCCACAAGCAGATCGGACTGTGAGACCTCTGCCAACAGTACGGACTGTGAATACAGTTCCGATGAGGCCATGAGTAGGAAGATGGTCCAAAGTTCGCATTCGGCAAGGGACACCCCGTCAAAGACCGTCTCGAGTGCCCGTTCCTCTCGTTGAGCACAACATGGAATCTTCCCCCGCCAGCGACGACGGAGATGACGGACTCCGATCAGAGTTTTGCGCCGTCATTTCCGTGGCAAATCGTTGCGCGATTGTGACGGAACAGCGACACGCAGTGGCGAAAGTTTTCAAGCGAATTGAAGAAGGTGATCCCCCACATCCCATTGCGATCTCGTCGCGTTCCGCCGCTATTACGTAAAAACGAATCACTGCAAAAATTATGGCGTACGCCCCTAATTCCGATTGCTTCAATCAATTACCGCCATTCGAGGAGGCGACGTTGTCGCCGTAGAGTATATCAGTGCTTCCAAGCGACCGATGGGTCGGGGCGCTTTCTCCGGTGGTCACGGGGCTCGAAAGGATTTTCTTCATCGGATGAACCACCGTTCGATGGATGTGGAGTTCTCCACCCTGAGCGTCTTCTAACAAAGATGCCTGAACGAAGCGGGCATGAAATATCCGTGATAACCGACCGAGCTCGAAATCTAGTGGTTCATGAAGAAAGCTTCCAAGAATGAAGGGATTCCTTTGTACTCGATCGTACACGACGCGAAAAGCAGTTAGCTTGTCAAGGAAATGTTGAATCGTCTTCCGTCAGGGCGTGAGAGAAATGAATGCTGCGGACGATACGGATGACCAAGGAGAGAACCGCTTCTATTTTCCACCAATCGCCCGAGCCTCGGATGAAGCGTCTCTGTACTTAACAAGAAACATATTCTTGCGTGAACGCGAATGACAAGTCGATGAAAAATCCCCGACCTGATGTGCAAGGCAGTTTGAAATCTTCGAATTTTTAGCTCACGGTAAAGGCTCCGTTTGGCATCTGAATGGGGGTCATGAAGCTCTTTGCTCCGGAAGCACTGGAGTATACGAAGGGAGCTCATGACGCTCAAAGCGCCCCCGTCCGGTGACGTACGTGGAAATGCCGAAAGAGTGAAAACTTGCGGACGGACGTGGGAATCTACGAAACTTCATCGTTCATGGTAGAGACTGAGTGACACGAAGTCTGAGAAAGATAGCTCCTGAAACCTTGGGGGGAATTCAGGGGAACAAAGAACTGCTTGGAAATACTTCCACGGATCTCTCTCAGTCTAGAGAGGACGATTTGTACCTCTTCTGTCATATCATCATCCCGTTCTTGACGAAAATCAGCCTGAACACATTTCGCACGGATCACTTCAACAATGAGGATAGAGCCTAGGACGAGAATTCAGTCTGTTTCCAATCCGGGGATTCATATAGTGGAAAATAGGATAGAAACCGTTGCGGTCCGGAAAAGTGTAATCTACTGGAGTCAGACCTGTGGGTACCTTGAAGGAGCCTCACAGAAACTATCCGGAAACTTTCGAGACGGTGTATTTTAAAGCCGTGAATTTGTTTGTCTAAGCGTTCATCCACCCGCTTGAAGCCCATCGGAAGGGAAAAGGGCTCTAATCGGGAAGCATGTAACCGGCATCGCGTTCGTATTGGCCTTTCGGGACTGCATCAGTCGAATGACGACCGCAAAACAGAAGCAGGCAGGAATCTGGCTCGATTTCGCACTCATCTCGAATTTCTGATGTTGCACTCATTCCACGCAACTTTCTGGATCGCAACTCAGTCAACAATGACGTCAGAGCAGCGCTCGATAAACACCACACGACGATAAATCTGGAGCGAATATTTGCCTCTCGCAACACTGGAGTGTGATGTGAGAGGAAAACGCTTTCAATTTCTGGCGCTCTACTCTCGGAGGTTGTTCTCGTTTGACCCGGGAAAGCTTCGCCGAGCGCCGTAACGTCGAGAGTTCTAGGGACTGTGTAGATCGTTGGAATTTCCCCACAAATCAATGTCGCATTTAGAATACGCAAATTCGTGGCAAAAACCGATTGTTCTGCCGAAAGTCTGTTGAAAGTACTTTTTAGTGCTTGAAACGTTCTCACATTCAAATTAGTCCAGTGGTAGATTTCGTGATCTGGCGATAGAATTCGAGACTGTCGATTCCGATACCTCTGAACATGTGTTGAAGGAGTTCTGTGATCATGAGTTTGGACGGAAGAAACCTTGAAGAACCAAACTGCGGTTTTTGAAAAATATTTTCCGCGTTTCGTTTTCCGGAAACCTTGCTGATATTCTCTCAATCTGCACCCAACCTTCTGGATCAAACTTATTCCGGGAACTTCCCTTCCGTGATAGAAGAGACCCCTTTGTAAGAGAGCATTCCAATCCAGCCTCAGGGTGGGAAAATCGTAAATACTCGCCCCGAAAAGCCCCGAAAATAATCATTGTTCAGTGGCCGATATTGGTGATTGTCATTTATTTATTGGGCCGTCCTCTCTTGTTGTGCCACTTTTCCCTTGATCGGCTTCCATTTCGAAACGAGTGGAAACCGTTTGAGCCCACGTCAATCGATGCTGTATCAATCGATCGACTCAGGTGCGAGGTTTTGCACTCAGGCCAAATTATACCCAACGTTCGCGCTCCTAGGTATTTTTTCTACGAGTTGTTGTAACCATTTCTCGTGAGATCAATCGAATGCCCTCATCGGATAAGATGTTTTGCCTTTTTATGTATAATGCTATCAACCTCAGGAAATAAGCCGATTCCGGACATTGGACATCCGGACATTACTATTTTCTCGCTAAAATTCCGAGACATCGGTCTCAAGAAACCTCGTGACCAAAGAAGACTCCTCGTCGGAAGAAAAAGTAGAGAAAATCATGACGGATGTAATTCTCAAAAAAATCACGAGTATCGGCTACAACCTCAGCGATCCGCAAGCTTCGCCTATTTGAAATCTTGCCGAAGTTAGGGTCGAGGCTTCAGGAAGACAATCAGAAAAGCTCAATCGATGCTAGGTGAGGTGGAGGGCAGAAGTATTCTTCCGGAATTTAAGAGTATCGGCTGTCATAGTAACACATTTTCCAGGCAGTCCAAGATCGAACGGAATACCGGAAAAAAGATACGTCGATCTTGGAGTTTTCGGAATGTAACACATAAAGCGCTCGTTGTGGAATGGCGATTTGATGATTTCTAGACAATGCCTCAAAAACAGATCAAACGATGATCGTTTCCATCGAGAAACAGGAAACGGAAACGGCTGACAGAGATTGCAGCCAGCTTGTCCCGAAATGAGTGGAATAAAGCGAATCATCTATCCATCTATTGGGCTGTAGCTGTAAGTGCTCACGGATATTTGGGTGGCCCAGAGGTTGAGTCGCCGCCGGCTTGTTGGGGCTGGCAGTTTGTTGGTTGGTTGTTCTCACTACATTCATTGCTGTGTCACTGTTTCTCTCCATTCTCCCCAAACAGCACCGTTAGGGGAAGGACCACCAACTAGGAAAAGGAAGAGAAGGGCCGGCGATATATGAACAGTAATGTTCTGCAGGGGAGGCGACGGCGGCGGCATCAGCAACGGTGGCAGCGCAGCAAAGGGGGCAAACTATTATTTGGCTTCATTGCCCCCCTCAACCCAACCCGGAGCCCCGGCTCTCCGTCAGTGTGTCCGTCCGTTACTTCGTCCCGTCCCCGTTCTTCCCAAAGCAAGCCCTGTTCTCATCTTATGGAGTAGGTGGGGCTTGACAACAAGCTCCGCCTTACCCTCCTTCCTTCCTTTATCCTCAAAACTCAAGTAGGGCAAACTCTGATTGCAGCAGCGGCGGCGGCGGCAACATCCAGGCTTGTTGAGAGAGAACGAGAAGATGGAATCCTTTTGCGTTGCGTCGCTCGTTCACTTTCTTGCTGAGCGACTCGACAGACTGACTCGATGCTTCCGTTTGCCGGCTTAGTTTTTCCCTCGTAGACCTATTTTTTTCTCCCTCGCAGCCGTCTCTGAGATCTGGTTGGAGGCCATGGCACGGTTTGCGGAATCCAGACTTCACTGGAGAACTGAAAAACTCCGCGTGATTGGAAAATACTGATCTCAAACAGTTTGCGGAAAATAGATCCTGAAACGAGTCCAACGAGAAGTGACGTCGAGCTTTGAGAAACGAGAGGCTAGAGATTTCATCCAGACACACTCAAAATGCAAGCCCTAAACGACGCTCGAAACCCGCATCGTGAGATTTCCTTATTCGACCTCCGAACCCGGAGCGAATCGGAGGATAAATTCCTGGCGAAGGGGTTCGATTCCTTCCTAAGAACGGTCTCCTCCCACCACGAAAGCCGAATCGAAATACGTGATTAGAGTTTGTGGTCGTGATGCTGTCGATTCGATGGGAAGCGAAGCGAGTACAGATTGCGTCTTCAGTGTCCGTGTTCAAGTGGTTCTCAAATATGGCGAGAAGCGAAGGGCCGAGGGAGGGGAAGAGCTCGGAAAAAGGAGGAGGATAGGTGGACACAGGGTGAGAAAGAGACCAGGTTATTATGAATTCAGCAGATGTGTCTTTCGGTTCTTCTTGCTTGGATTTTTCGTTCCCGTTCGTCGCCGTCCTCGTCGTCTTCTTCTTCGTCATCATCATCACCATCACCATGATCGTCGCCGCAGCGGTCGAGGCCTGAGGCGGGTTTTGCATTCAACGTCATTATTCAAATTTCAATTTTTCCATAACGCTGGCCTGCTGTCGGATCATTCGCTTCTTCACTTTCTTCGTTTTCATGAGTACCCGACCGCCTCTCCATTTTCCGGGGTATCCAGGAGCTCTTCTTCCATCTCCTTCGTCTACCTTCTCCAAACCTCCAAGAGAAGCTCCCTGATTCTATGCTGCATCGCTATTGCACAGATTTCACCGTGCCTGGCTCTCTTATTTTGACAAAAAAAAACGATCTGGAGTCGCAGGATCATCTCTGGCGTAGAAGTTTCCTTCGTGTGCATGAATCTCCCATCTCCGATCGCAAAACTACCTGCGACTTGGTTTGAATGTTCGGGCGGCGATATATTCCCACAATCCACGCTCCCGTCAAGGATATAGCTAGATGGGAGCTACGGGAAGTCGTCGGTCTGTCGAGGATCTTAGCAGAACTCTCTCTTTGACCTCTTCGTTCGCGTCTCGAAACCACCAGACAAACTACGAAAATAGTTCGGCGACACCGTCATCATCATCATCTACATACATATGAGTGGATCCAACTGGCGCAGGTAGACACATAATACCTCTGTCATTGTCACTTGCAGCTGGCGTTGGTAAAACATCAAACGAGAGTGCAACTGGCCTCCCACATCCATATATGACTCTCGTTGGAGCCGAGGCACCGGGCTGTCGGCCTGCCAGTCAAACACTGCAGCAATAACATGTACGAACTGTTCCCAAAAACAATTTTGTGGTCACAGCGGTTGGTCAAGCCACCGCGACGAAACTCGAATCGATCGTCATTCATTCACGATAAAAAAGCGATTTGGAAAATTCGCCCCGGTGAATCGGTCCTCAAACGATTCCTGCGTCGGACGCTGGAAGTACCATTGCGGGCATTGTTGTCTGCCTTGAACTCGGAGAAACATCGGTACCAACTCTGAGGAATCAGGGGAAAATCAAAACAAAGCCGAACCAAACCTCGAGGCTCCTTCAATGAATTTCCTGATCTCGGAAACGGGAACTCCTCCAAATTTTCCAGAGCAGAGCTTCCGGAAGTCCTCGTCCATGGCTGAGGATGAGGAGGAAGACCCTCGGCCGACGTCAGCCTCGCAAAAGCGATCGGTTCCAGATCAAGATCACTTCGAGACAAGACAGTTATTAGCCGAAAGTATGGATCTGGATAAAGTTGCCTCGTATGTCTCTTTCGATGATACGATAAAACAGATAAACGAGGCCATCTGTTGCATTGGCAGCAAGCGCACTTATTCATAAAGCAAATACAAGCTGTCACTGTGCCTGCTTACCGCCCTGGCTTCGTGCCTTTATGGCCTCATTAAAACGAGTGAACGAACGAACGACACACAGACGGATGGAGAGAACAAAAGTCGGACGAGGAGTCAGAGCTCTTTGAGCCGACCATCTGATGGATAGCGGTGTTCACGGAGAGTTCAAAATTGAGCGAGTGGCCACGAGAGGAAAGTTTTCTCTTCGGCGCTCGCTCTGTAGCAGCTTCAAGTATTCTAGATTCCCGGGAGTTGTTGCTCATGAAAACGCCGGCTCTTGATCCAAAGCTCGGATGCCGAGCAATTCAGAGGCTCTTATGGACGCCTAGTTTGTCTTTTCTCACTTTGAACTTACTCAAGGTGGTTTTCGTTTCACATTTTCCTCTTATAAGCGAGAAGTCAGTGCCATTAAAAACGATCGAACATCGAACCTCGATCCGCTGATCTAAGCGTCAAGTTGTTCCATTGAGTTTCCAAGCCGACTCTCAACGAAAGATTGTTCTACGTAGAGTCCAGAATGCCTTTTCCAAATTGTAGGAACTGTATTCTGTGGTTCAGCGAGTCGCAACCATTGGGACCGTGGGGGGTTTTCGGGGAGGGGGGAAAGGGACAAGAGAGAATCTCGAGTATTCGAACAGAAAATGATCACGCTTCCTGATTGCAGAGTGAAGTTGCCCAAACAGATTGATAGCTTCCATGCATGCCCGTGCAGAATGCTAGGAACACTGAAAACGAAAATTTTCTGAGATCAGAGGGAAAAACAGATTCGAAACGTCGAGAATCTGTGTTCAGTGTTCCGAGGTTTCCGAAAGATTCTCTGAATATCGTCAACTCGCGCGTGGAGACCAATCTCCGAAACTCATTTTCCGCATTCGAGTCCTTGATCAAACTCGGAAGCTCTCATTGTAATCAATGGAACAAATCCACTTATATTTCGGAAACTCAAAAAGTGAAATCGGAACTTCCTGAGACCAACTTGTCGTTTCCAATACGACCAATGATCGAGGTGCTGCTGCTCGAGTTGACTTTCGGTGTGCGCGCCAACAGATGAATTATTACGCTCGCGTGTTCCGCACATGCTTCTTGTGTAACTTTTTCTCGGTTGTTTCGATTGATCCCGAAGGATGATTGTCCCGGGAAATGGGAGCCTTCCCGTACTGATCAGGAATATGCTTTCGGAAACCAGGGCGTCAACATTATCCTAGGACCCAGATCATTTTACTGGCCAGCGGCATGCGGTTCCCTTTACATTTTGGTTGCGATTCAGAGGTCATATGTTTTCATCATCAGTGTTGGGCTCGGGTTCTTTTTCGGGCTCGTCTTCCGTGGGTGATCCCGGCAACTCGATCTTACCTCGGTCTCCAGCTAAGTGGCGAGTGTTGGACTGTCATTGCCCGTAACGCGTCAATCGATGTGCGGCAGTCTTTCGATACACAACACTCACTAGGACGCTATTCGCAATGACATCGCCTCATTCTCCTAAACTGTTTTGAGGAATATTCTCGTGTGTTCTTCCACGGAACGTGCGTCCGATTGGGTGATGCCCCGTATATCGAATCGTTTGCACGTCGAGGCGCCACAGTCCCATTCGACGGACCCGCCGGAAGGGCACGAGTCGCACGCAATAAAATCTACTGGTAGCGGTCATCATTTTGATTTGATCGAGTTCGTCTTGGATTGGAATTCCATCATCCTATTCTTGAGTAGATGAACTCTACCTGAGTCGCGAATCAGGCCGCCCAAGGGCACGGAACTCACCCGAGTTGTGCATGATTCCCGTATACAAATGTTCCTCGAGCACCCTCCGAATATCAATTGCTTAGGTTTGCTCTTTTCTTCGGGTTTCCCTTTCGATGGTACAAGGCGACAAAACCCAATGACCGACTCAGGTGTTTCCTGTGGGGGTCGGCTCTCATAAATGTCACTGTAGGCACTTTGTTCTACCTACTAAAGAGGCGGTGGCTGTCGCGGCAGCTAGACGACAGCAACGACAACGACAATCCACATGCTTCTTCTTTACGAGTGTCCAAGCTGGCGCCAGATTCCTTGTCCCCATTCGTTCGTTTGTCGCTCACTTCGTTCGTTCCACCGGGCTACAACTAAAACGACGACGACGACGACAACTTCATAGCCGGGAAGTATGTTTGTCGCGTGTGTTTCGTATGACTCCCATGGAAAACGCATCGACGACACACTAAAGCGTACTACATACAGCAGCTGGTCTTCGATCTTGTTCTTTTTTGTGTTGCTGTTGTTGTTGTTGTTTTGGTTATTGTTGTTGTTGCAGCCATGCTTTGGTGCGGACTCCATAGGCCATAGAGTCATCGGAGTCAGAATGGTTGGTTTTTTCCTCCTGCCGAGATGAGACCGGTGTGTATTGGTTGGATACTCGAGGTGTTAGAGACCAAAGTTGGAGACCAATCGATTTGGAATTGTTTAAGCTCGTCCCCCTTGAAATGGTTTCAGATTTTTCGTAGCTTGGTAAACTTCATGTTTGATCCTGTTCTTGCAGTTTCATCGCCTTTGGGTGGTCATGGAGGATCACCGTCGCCGACTCGAATGCCGACGTTAGGCGGCGGCCCAGGAATGGGAGGACCTCCTTCGAAAAAACACACGCGACCAACCTTCTCCGGCCACCAGATCTACGTCCTTGAGAAAACTTTCGAGCAGACAAAGTACCTCGCAGGACCAGAGAGGGCTAAATTGGCTTATGCGCTTGGAATGAGTGAAAGCCAGGTTAAGGTGAGTCAGTTCAGAATACGCCACGGATATCGATCGTTCATTTCACGAATCCACTAAATACACTTGCGTGGAATCTTTTATCTTGCTGAGAGAGAGAGTTTCGCTCAAAGAAAAGTCAGAAAGCTGACTTTCAAAGTACCCAAAGTTTTCATCTTCGGCAGCTCCGTGCTGTTTCGTTGCAAAAATAAAGGCCGACAAGTGCGGCAGGTTTTTAATTTAGACCCAAGTTTCGCTACGCGGCTTTTTTTTTGGCTCCCTTCCGCATTCGATGTTGATTCGCCTCTTTCTTTCGGGATATTTATGCTGTGTGGTCGATATTTCTTGTCGCGCTTGATGAGGCGGATAAACTAGGAAACCGAGCGAACGATGTAGGAACATTTCTTCCGAGATGTGTGTTATACGGCATCCAAATACGACCCTACAGCTCTTCATGGGGGTCTGCACATTTAATACCTGGTTTGTTTCTGAGCGCGAGTCCCGCTCCTCCGTTTGGGCTCAGCAGAATCAATCACTTTCGTCAACATTTTGAAGTCAGTCTCGAAGTTTGTCGTTTTACCGCTGTTGGAACAACCTTGCAAAGAACAACCTAGCATCTCAGTCCGTACAAATGCGAGACGCTCGAATTCATCCACGGAGCCTCCTCGAAACTACGCTGATTTCAATTTGCTCCGACCTTCTCGTTTCCCCCCGAAAGAACGCCGAACAAGATGTTTGTACCAATCTCCTTCGATGGCCGATGTTCTCCTGGTGACTGACAGTTGCACCTCGGCAGTTGTTCCGTTCGGTTACATGAGTTGCGAGATGCGTTCCAAGTCTCCAAGGACTTTCCTCCATGTTTCACTGTGTGCATTCTGACGTAGGAGATGATGTTGTTGTTGTTCCACTCCCTGGCACCGTTGCTGTATGGTCTTTGCGATGCAGTTTTTCATCGTGAGCGGGTTTTTTACAAAGTCGGCAGTCAGTTGGCTCCCTTGTTGAAGCCCTCAAAACAATTTCATATCCAGCTCCTCGTCGAATTTCGCCCGCCGCGTCGGTTGGTCTGCTCTCCACGCAGCCAGTCAGCAAGTCAGTCGACCGACCGGCCGACCAGGAACCTAGGCGAGCGAGCCATTCAGCCATCAAAGCAGCTCGGGAGCGAGCGAGGATGGAGGAGGGTGAATGTATTTATCACCTCCTAATAAGATCATTCCATACATCAAGTGGGGAGACGCGCGGGGTAGGGAAACACTAAAGTTGTTCACACTCAATTTAGCTTGGCTGCCGAGCAACGCTCTGCTCTGTGTTGTCATCGTCGTCGCAATCGTCGGCAAGTTACACTGTTGTCGGCGGCATCGGCGACGGCTACTGTCGACAATCATGATGACAAAGATGGAGCCCGAGTTCTCGATGAGCATAAGTCATCATATGACACTAAGAGGCGAGCGGATCGAATTCAATTAAACGAGAGTAATTAACCTCTGAGAAATGAATAGACGCCGGGGTCGTCATACTCAACTCGGCGCGCCGTGTTGCTGAACAGCAGTGCAACTAACGGCCAGGATCGGGGGTAACTCTTTGGAATCAATTGCGCTCTCTTTGTGGACGATTGATTCGCTCGCTGTTCCTCCCTTGGTCAGACAACGAAAACATCTTCGCCGATCGTCGTCTCGTCTGCTGTCGGCTATATGAAGTTTACCGAAACTCGACCGCACTCGGGACATGCGTGATTCCTTTCATCCTTCCAAATAGCTTCATTGGGATTCGAAATCCTGTCCGTGAACTTGGGAATACTTCTGTGGTTTTTTGTTGAATGTTAAACAGAGGAATCCCTCCCGTCGCTCGTCGTCATTTGCCGACGAACGATAACTTGAATTTGATATTTCTTCTCTGAGACCCTGTGTTTGACGTTGCCATCGGCTGGACAATCCGGCGGGCAGAGGGTATAATGACCCGCCGCTCAATCTCCCCGCTAGCCGGTCGTCGTTCCCCTCTCGGGCTCGCTCCCAAACTGACTTTGCTCAGCTCGAGCTCGGGCCCGCAAGGCCTTTCCCGTCAGCCGGGTTTGTTTCGTCCATTGGAACGGCCACTACCTAATAGCTGTTACCCTGCTCTGTCCTCTGTTACCCTCCGTCGTGTGTTGGCCCCCGCCTTTATTTCCCCAGTTTCTCTCGGCTTATTCCCGAGTTGTCCGCCCTTAGCTACCCCGTTCGAACAAGCGGTGTAACAATCAACGTAAATTGAGCTGCCCCTCCTCGTTCTCGTCGAGGGACCTGATATCCTGGTAATGCCGTCGCCGCCGCCGCCGCCGCCACCGCCGCTGCTGGTGCTGCTGCTGTTCGAGTTGACTCCTCCTTCGTGTGTGTCTGTCCCTCACTCTTGGTTCCCTTCCTCTTCATCGTTGCTTCCTATCTTGCTTTACGAGACTCTTCGTTCCGTTGTCCTAAAGAGGATGTTTTCGTCCGGCATAAAGGTGAACAACGCGGAGGAAAATGAGGGGTGACCCTTTCACAGCCCAGGGCAAGTTCTACCATATGAAGGACCTCAATAACGAAAACACGAATATTGGGTGGCGTTCGCCCCACTTTCATGGGCGGTCATAGATAGTTTTGTGCAACGCTCTCGCAGCTGAGAGTTTTTCTGTTTATT
This sequence comes from Neoseiulus cucumeris, assembly GCA_021527715.1. NCBI lineage: Eukaryota > Metazoa > Arthropoda > Arachnida > Mesostigmata > Phytoseiidae > Neoseiulus > Neoseiulus cucumeris. The sequence continues at coordinate 9,834,674 of JAJSRV010000030.1, read as the reverse complement.
CTTGAGGCTTTGGGTGGAGTGATGAGAAATAATGAAATTTCTCGTTTGCTCACACAAAACAAACTCATCCTTCGACTGTCGCAGAGCCCCGCAAGCAACATTGTCGACTTATTTCGCTCGGGCGTCGCTTCCACATTCGCGCGACGGTCAAGCAATCATCATGGGAGGAAGCGTCGTTGACTGCGAATAAATCCCATTGACGGGATCAGAACGCTTCAACGAACTCGAAGGAATCTCGCGCGACCCGCTGGTTTCGTCTTCCGAAATGCTTGTTGTTGTGAATCATTATTGAGATATCGATACCATGCATCTAAGGCGCACCGTTATTCAGGGGCAGTCGCGTGGCGATTCCAGCCGCCCTTTCAAGGCAAACGGATAATGTTGACCCGCTGCGAGTCGCAGTAGACTACTGTATTGCAGTCGATGCGGGCGAATGTGCCTTGTTTTTTCGTTACACATCTACAGTGTGTCCCCAATCTAGAAGACTCCGCGTTTGCCCGTTCTATGAACATGGAACCCATTTTCGTAGTCGTGAACAATTGCATGGAGCGAACTCCGTATTCCAACGAGAGATAATTTCCTTCGAATCGCTGACATCGAAACATTCGATAAGAATTGCTTGATTCAGGGCATCGAGCCGGCGGCGCATCTCGTCTCTGTGGTTCCATCTGTTTCGCCTCTTTCACGAGCTGTCGACAGCGCACAATGGCCAACTTCACTGAAAAAAACTGAGTCGAAACCTCGGTAATTGAATGAAGCATGCTGTTTTATGCGAGGGTTTCCTGTAGTCAGCGACTCTGATCGATGTAGGCATTTGGCAACGTTTGCCGACGACGGTATTTATTCCAGAACGTGGTTCATTCCATCCGGAATCAGAGGCTAGTCGCCTAGTTTTGCGGAAATTCGCGGCAATTGAGTTGGAGCCTTTTTCTAGTGGCTGGGGAAACCCCGATCTGTCGAGTTCGCCGTCGTAGGTCGGCACCGAGAAGGGCGAGATACCTGAACGATAACTTTCTGGAAAGCTCTCATCAAGATCCTCCCCATCCTGACTCTATCAGCTAAAACCATGAACTTCATCGGGCCCCCATCTTGTAGTGCTTTTCTTCCGCTAAAAAGTTTGACCAGAATCAGACTTCAAGTCTGTCCCGTCACGATTCTATGGCCTATCATTCCATCCTACCTGTTTTCACGCAGTCGTGGAACTGACAGATATCTTCCAAAAAACTCGACTCGTGTGCCGGGAAAAAATCTGGAAATAGCGAAACACCGGAAGACAGGGTATTCTGTTTTTCGACCACTCGGCATTGCGATCGGACTGTGAGGCGCATGAAAATATAGTCCCGAATCAGAGCTTTCCAAAAAGTTTAAAAAACATTTTGTCCACCGAAATCCGGGTTTTGGGCTACCGCTCAATTGTGGCAATGTACGGCAACGGTTGCGGACATGGTCTCCGACTAAAATCGGCTCCTTGTGCACATGATACTCTGGATCAATGGTTCCTCAGAGGCTCTAGAAGCTTTGTTCTGAAAGATCAGGAATCTCCCAGCCGGAAGCTCGAGCAATAGAGTCCGGGTAGAACATGTTGCGCATGATTTCGATTCTGTCTCAATAAACGGAACTCAAATCAGGCAGTGGAATCCTGGAATGCCGCGGAAATGGAACCGGGAGTTTTACCTGAGCGAGGAACCTCTTGAATCCTGTTTGGGCGCCGCTCTCCCAAGTCTCCATGACACCGATTTCGTGAGTGCTCGATGATGCTTTTACATTGTGTCCCAATGTCGAATATTCTCAGAGGGATTATGGGTTGTCTGCCGAGAATTTCGTACGGGGCAACTTTTCTTCCGAGTTTCAACATACGCGAATCAAAATATCTGCGAGTCCAGTTGGTTGCGAGCACAAAACCTATTCGGAGCTTTCGCGATCTACCCACATTATTTCGGGCCGTCCTGGCTCAGGCTTGTGGAGAAATTCGCGTTCGTTATCAGAGTTCCGATCTTGAAGTTTGACGATTTGCATCAACAATGTCGAACTTTGCATCCTCCGTCGGTATCACGTCAGATTTGTTGAGGACAGCTTATCTCCCCGACCGGTGGCCTGATAAAAGGCGAGCTACCCTCTCATCTTGTCTGTCTGCTGCATTTACTGTAGCCAACAAAGCAATTAGTGGCATGACCAACTTGGCAATGAGCTTCATGCAGGATTTCCTGATTCGATAGTTAGCGTGATATGCTCGCTTCAGGCTCTTGCGACCTGCAGATGATCATCGCTTGCGTCGTTCGGAACATATTTGCGGAACATTCACATTGCTCAATGAAAATGATCGTGAACACGGGGCGCAACAATTCGACTACCGGGCAAATGTATGGGATTCACACTCCGCGACACTTCTTGCACGCTCTCCCCTCGGCTCTTTGTGACAACCTGAAGCCACATTGTGAATGAGCTTAGGCGAAAAAAGGAAGCAGGTGGTAGAGACTCACGTGTCGCCCAATCTCGTTCTCCTTCTCGCGGTGATCCTGCCGCTCACGCCTCGCAACATACGATTCCGAGGCGAGGAAAGCTGAAGAAGAGCCTAAAAAGGCACTCGGAGAGGTATCTCGATCGGCCAACCGACAGATACAGAGGGAGTGTGAGCGGGCGAGTCAGTCAGCCGCGAATGAGGACACGTGTCTCACTAAATAGCGAGTGAGCAAGCAAGCAAGCAACCGATCGTTCGATCCCCCCACCCGCTTTCCATCGACTTCAGGCCGCCCACCGTTGCCCATCAGATAGAGACCGGGATCGAGCCAATCACAGTCATGCTAATAGCTCGGCTTAGCCGAAAAAAGAAAGAAGCTCGGGGAAGATGAAACACCTTCACGAAAAGGTGACACCTCAAAGCTGAACAAGAGGAGTATCATTGTTGCACCACGTTGAGACACAAGCTTCTCGCATCGGAGGAGATCGTTCTGTCCGTCCTCCGATCGCTTTGCCACTCTGCGGGATCCATCGCAGTTTGTAACTCGCACGAGGAGGAGAAATTCAGGAGAGCTGCTCTGCTCTTCCGAGACTTGTCTCGAAAGACGGGCTGACATCAACAGATAGATAGATACATAGATGGACGGATGATTCATACGCTCACAGAATATACTCAGGGAGAATCAAAGATAATCATATTATGGCGTCCATCAATTCGATTACAACTAATAGCGATCAGCAGCCAATGTTGAAGAGGATTCGATGTTGATCGCTCTGGTGGTTACTCTATCTCGCTGCGACCTCAGAAGGAACGAAGATTTCGCTTCGAACAGAGGTTACAACAACCATGTTTGTTGAGTGATTCTTGCTTCCGTCGATAGAAAGTTTTATCCACCTAGAACGAGGACAACGACTCTCGCCTTGGAACCAAAGTTCTAAACAAAAACCACGGGTTCGAATCCCACGGACAGCAGAAATTATTGAAGTGTTCGAACGTTGGCATCCTTGCTACAGAGCATAGATTTTCCATCAACTGCACGGAACATTCGTCGTCATCTCGATTACCATACCAGCCTCGCCGATAATCATGACATTCAGGTGGACCTCGTCTTCCCGGCATCCACCCCAACCTTCTTCGAATGGAAGCCAAAGCCAAGACCATATTCTTCCAGCGTTGCTGAAAAATGCTCCGAACTCACTCTATCACAAACACGAACAGTGGAACAAATCGAAGATAATCTCTCCTCTTAGGGGATCGCGAGCTGATTTTCGTAATTTTCTATTGAATCCATATCACACCCCGAGGATCGCAGAAGCAGAAGAAGCGCAAAAAAAAGCAAAAAAAGCGAACTCAATTTCTCAAATTCACGGGGTTTGACGATCCATATGGATTATGTGCTTTTTTTCTCTTGTGGCGAATGTCTCTCTTGACCTCTTCAGCGATGATTGTTTCCGCATGTAAGCATGTGCAGACCTCTAATAACCACTCTCAATTTGACGTTGATCACTCTTTGAGCTATCGATGAAGACTAACCGAAAGTATGCATTGCAGGTGTGGTTTCAAAACCGTCGTACAAAGTGGAGGAAGAAGCATGCTGCGGAAATGGCCACTGTCAAGCAGCATTCTAGAGCAACTCCAGGTTCAGCCACTCCTGGGACCGGGGCATCGAATGCTCATGGTTTTTTGCAGTTCGTAGGCGATCAAGATTCCTCGTGAAATTCTAAATTTGTTTTCTCTTGGGATCCCGTACTTCCCGTGTTCGGAAATTCCTGAAGAGTTTGCTGCGAGGAGACAAAGTTTGGCTTGCCTGACCGTATTCTCGAATTCATACGTCTAGATAACGAATCATGAATGTATGTGTGTACATTGAACTTGAATTCTATCATAAACGGTTGAAACCGGTATCACGTCTAGTGTACAATTACAGAAACCGAGGAGATTTATAGATCTAGTCAAACATATTACCTTAAGTCGAAAACTGCACGGCTGGAAATCGTGCCATTCGTTCTCCGCGTCGATGACCTGATGGAGGAACGCAGAGAAAAAAAAGAAGCAATATAGACCGTCGAAGCAACGAAGCTGACTGGCCAACGTCCGCACTCTTCCGCTTGTATCGCCCAAATGAACAAAATTGCAGAACCATAAAAGCAGAAAAATGATACGATGGCTATTAGGCATAAGTTTCCCGTGAATTTTCAAGATAAGAACCGACGAGATCCCAACACGAAGTTTGGTGGTCGGCCCAGATGAACTCGCCTGAATGGTTGGTTGGTTGGTTGGTTGGTTGGCATTCTGAACTTGATGAGGTTGAAGGAAGCTTTTTGGAGTTTATTTCGTAGTAGAGGGAAGACGCCGGAAGTTCTAGCTGACTGAAGATTCTGTGTTTGATCTTTATTTCAGTGCTGCCTCTATGGGAGGGTTTCTGAGAAAGAACTCCGCATCAGCAATCGAGAAGAACGCTTTCGAAATGATCGCAATCACACTGGACAAATGGTTTTGGCATCACAACATGTTTTGATGCGCACAGTATTAAGAGGGGCAATTACATGATAATAACTTCCAGCAGAATTTCCAATACAATCTGTAATCTTTCTATGAAATCTTGAAGGAATGAATAACGAGTGAATATCAAAACATTTCTCCCTGCCCCGGCATGAGGATATGCACGACATTTCTAGTCAAACGGAGAATTTTACGGAATTCTCTCTGTCCATAAGGGAGGACACATTTCGAAAAGTTTGCTTACGGATACAAGAGGATGAAAGGCGGATCGTGATCTTCCCTTGTTGTCGCGGAGCTTCTCAATGGTGAAAATCTTCCGGTGCCATAGTTCACTCATTCTCATTTCGATGATGATCATTTGTATTTGTCAGGTTTCATTTTGGGCTTTTTTTTCATTTTAGAAGGCTGAATCTGACATTCCGTGAACGTTTCGTATCTCAGATGAAAACTGTATGGTACTTCCTTGATCGATCGATAAGCGTGCAATAAATATTCTGACCGTGCGAAGCTGTATTGAAATAACATGTGTATTGTAAATAAATGTTTGCGTACTAAAATCAAGAAAACGGAACCGTCTTCGTTGGGTGCGACCAGAACGGTTCATCTACTCATTAACTTACTCCCCTGGGGTTTATGCGTTTGTCCTCTGTCGAGAGCCATTTGAGAATCTGGCTTAGTTTTAATTGTCAATTTCATGCTCTATTTTTTTAAAATTCCCAGAAGTAGCATCCCATATTGACGTTTCTCACAATGATTGGATTCAACAATGATGCGAGCATCCTTCGTTAGGTCTCGACAACTTTACAACAGAAATTTCGTTTCGTTCTAGAATACTCTTGAGAAATTCTTCAATCCCTTTCAGAAACTAAAACGACGAGACAGCGAGAGTTACAGCATGCCAACAAATATCAAGATTGAGGAAGAGCCATTCCCGAGCAGTTACGATACTTTGTCACCGAAGTTCTTGGTACACCCCATTGGAGCGTATGTGCGTAGGAGTACGCCATTGCTAATGCTCATATCTTTCGGAGCGAATCCTCCTATCATGGTGAACTAATTTCTAACGCTTCTCTGCAACTTGTTACAAGCCGTCAAAAAAGGGCTCTCGTTCGTAGGCCCAGTTCGTGGCCTACGAGTGGCCGAGGAGTATTGAAAAATGTCGCTTCCATGAATATATACACTTAAAGAAAAGTTGGTGGACACGATAGTTAGATCCTCCAGGGAGTCGCTCTGAAGGTGCTCATTGTAGTCGAGGATGAAAACCGATCCATGAAAACGGAAAAATAATTCTTCGTGAGCTGCCGAGGTGAGACTGCGGCTTCAAACAGCGCGAGAAAAGGAACCTTCGTGAACTCCAACGCATATCATTCCATTAGGGCGAAACACGAGCTTTTGGGACAGAGCAGGGCGACTAGCGATTGCTGCCTCGATTACGCTCGAGCGATTCGAAAAAAAGAGCTTATTGCTTCCGAGAGCATTGTTCACTGCGTAGAGTGACACTCGTGATTAGCGGGTAAGACAGGCTGCAAAGGCTGTTAGACCTGAGCTAGCAGTTAAACTAGCGAAGCTTGATTGTTGATCTCCCTCTCGCGACCGTGGTGGTTCGGTGAAAGTCTGGAGACGCATGGATTTCGAAATCACTGTTGTTGACAACGATTGCGCATTGAAGTAGGTTTGACTGCTCCCAGCTTATCACCGTTATCAAATAATTTACAAGTGGGAGGAACATTTGTCAACAATGAGGTTTACAAGGATCGAACTCATGTGTGCGCGGGGATTGACCTTAACGGAATTTCGAGACTGTTCTGTCACCGTGATATTCCACGCGCCGAAATTAATACCGAGGGAATGGTTCTGTCGTGTGCGAGTGAGTCCCGTAGAATCATGTCGAACTTTCGAGAGCCTGCCGCTTCCTGAGGTCACAATGAGTGAGAAAAGCTTGGCGTGAACGTAATTCAACCTGGAAGTCGAGTCGCTCCGCCAGGAAAACAAATCACGATGGAGACGTATGACGGCTGCGGAGAAAATGTTCAAGAACGGCCAGTTTTCCTAAGATCGAGTCCGATTCGGGAAGCAGCCTCCAAGGAGCAAGGTTCGGAGAAGAGCCCGACGATTTGAAAAAGCGCCTTGAGGTTCCAAAGACCAGCGGCGATGCCGCAGTGACATCCGTTTTATGTCTGTCTACATTGCGCGTTATCATTCTGGCATCTGACCGTCGCTCCTGACGGAGGAATTCCAGGCGATCAGCTCATTTCCGAGGGGAAAGTTGTCCTCCCTCATCTTCACGCTACGAAGTCAGTGGTCGTCCCCTCCTCCTCCTCTAATTGTCGCTCGCTATAAAAATCGTGAACAACCTCTTGTGACCAGAAGTTTACAATCGCAGCTAAACTAGCAGAAACAGTCACGAAATGCGTCCTTTCCACAGAATTCACGAGGGATGTCGAGTTCCTCCTGGAGTACTCGAGAAGCCGTTCAAGGAAGCCATCGCCTACCAGCCCAGAGACGATGACATCTTCATTGTCACGTTCCAGAAGTCGGGGACGCACTGGGCCTCCACAATCGTCAACCACATCCTCCAAGGTGCGAACGCCAAGGTGCCTCCGAACTACCTGGAAATGTACGGGCCTGCCGCTGTGGACGAATGTCATCGAGGAGTCGGTCTTCGAAACGTCATCCAGTCGCATCTGCCAGTAGCTCTTCTTCCATGGAACCCAAAAGCCAAATACGTCATGGTCGTCAGGGACCCTAAAGACGTTCTGGTATCTCTGTACCATCACACGAAGAACATCGATCTCTACGACTACAAAGACGGCACCATTGAGCATTTCTTCAAAGAGTTCATCGCTGGTCGAATCGAGTACGGCTGCTACTTCAGAGGTCTTCTCGACTATTATTGGTTGAGTATACGATCCCCGCAAAATACTCTGCTGCTGACCTACGAGGGAATCCATCAGGACAAGTCCGCAGCCATCAGAAAGATTGCCAAATTCCTCGATGTTCCGCTCACCGATCAAAGAGGTATATCTCCATTGAAACTTACATTTTCTTCTACTCCGTTCGGACGGGCCGATTGATATCCGAATCTAAAGTTTGACACGAATTTTCATGTTTATTGTAGTTCTGGAAATCATCGAAGAGAGCGACATCAAAAAAGTTCGCGCGAACTGCACCACCAAGTACGACTCGATTTCGGCCACGAGTACCGCAAACAAGCGGATGATCGAAGCCTACACGAAAGACGGAAAATTCGTTCCTCCTCCACCGGTTGCCTTCGCGAGGAAGGGCGAAGTTGGCGACTGGAAAAACCATCTCACGCGTCGAATGGCTGAAGAGCTCGATGCCCGAATGGAGGAGATGCCCGAAGGCGTCCAAGCGCTCTGGAAGCGGCATTCTCATGAAAGAGACCTTATCGTCAACGAGCAGTAATCTTCAGCCTATAGAACTGGATTGTACAATTTTGTATGGAGTTGCATGGTCTCATCGATTTGCTCTGCATGATAAACAATATATTGACTTTAACCAAAATGGTCATCAATCAAGTTCTCAATGGTGAAAAGTTTAGAGTTTTCGTCATATTTCGTGGATGGAAACGTTTGAGGTCAGAAGTTTGCTTAGCGCCGGAAGCGCAAAGTTTCCAACGTAGGTACTCAAGGCACTTTCTCCCTTGTTTTGTTCGGCGAGAGGACAAAATTCTCGCTAAACAATCGTTTTCGAATTTCCTTCACGCTCCCATATTGCGGAGCTCCGATTTTCATTGTTTTCTTTTGCCAGCTGTCATACGATGCTGAGATACACATGTTGCTCACTACTGACAAAAGCTCATATACAAGCTCTTTCAAGCCTGGTATTTTACTTCGAAAACGAGGAAAGGCTCCAGCACACGGTCGAGGCAAGAGAATGAGCCAGCAGTGTCGGGTCGTACGGGAGCCTTCTGAATATGTTGGCATAATGGCTGATGCTGATTCTCGGGTCATCTGGAGCAGCGATTAGCCAGCCCCTCGTGAAGCAACAGCGGCAATATCTACTCGAACCCTACCCGTTCGCAGCAGAAAAAATGTTACTTTTTATGAATAGGCCCGCTGGCTCGTTACTTCGGTTGCTCATATCATCGAAATACAGCTATCGACTCTTATTGGCCCCCGGCTGCTGCAGACGCTATTGCCTCCACTCGCTCAGTGCAAGGCTGAATCACGATTGCTCGTCTACGACGACGAGCCTCTATTAAGAAATGAGTTGGGTTCCGATGCTTCAGTGAACACACTTGGAGAGGGAACACATATACATACACAGCACGCATACATACATCCATCGAACGAGAGAGCGAAATTCATCACCGAACCCCACGATGCGTCTTGAGCATCACCATCCAGCTCGCGATAAGATTTTTCAGGAACTCTGGGGGGCATTATTCAATGATCGACCCCCATCGATTAATGAATACATTTCCCTGAAGGTCGGAAATGATTAATGCCTGAACATCACCATGTCCGAAATTTTAATAATGTCGTTTCCATTCGAGGTTGAGTTTCTTCCGTAGGAGTTGCTCTAACTTTTTAGAGAGGTGATGGCTTGTTAGTAATATGGCAGTCGTGGTAACGATTAGCGGTATCCGAGAGGAATTTATGACAGCGACAGACTTGACCAAAGTGACGTCAACCGAGGAGGAATCACGGAATACTGCATGGCCAATGACTGCTATGGTTGTGATGATTCTTATCTCGACGAGGAAGAATGAGAAACGAAGAGCTGGAAACTTGTCAAGATTGAGAGAGTCTGCCAGCGAAACCCCGTTAACACTGTCATTTGGATAGGTGCCAGTCCCGCGCATGCAATGGATGAACCGGGTCCACTTGTTCAGAAAATCGTCCATGATCCGATTTGAATCGAGATAACCGTTTTTTCGAAGAACCTAAGACAATATGGAGAGCCCAGAACCAAAACGTCGCAAGTCCAATTTTCTACTTTTGGAGAAAACCGCGGAAAACTGTGGGAGAAAATCTAACCGATAGGATCTTGTTGATATTGCCGCAATATTTCAGATCCGTAGAGAGCTCTCGATTCCAGGGGATTGACATCGGAGCCTCAATCGAGAACTTCCAGAAACGAGCAAGTCTAGGGTGGAGTTGCGACGCTTTGGTTCTGGATTTTTTTCCGCCATATTATTCCGCCATAGAGATTTTTTTTTCAAAAAATCAAAAATGTGCGGACAGCCGAGATCTAGTCGATGGAGCAAAAATCTCGATTTTGGGAAAAATGGATTTGCGACGTTTTGGTTCTGGGCTCTTCATATGGTCTCGTCATGATGAGATTAGTAAGCCTGATATCTGCAAGACAGTTCTGTTTACGAATGGGATGTTTACGCCTGACTGAGTGGAAGTTTTCATTCGAGCATTCTTTCCCAAATACGAATTTTCCGTACCCAAGAGTTTCTCAACCTAAGGCCGTCGTGATATGGGAGATATCAGGTGACTCCGAATCAAAGATAACGTCGTTATCGACACGACCAAAGATAACGTAGCCGACATCTCTATCAGTTTTACGGCACACCCGTGGCGATACGATGACGGAGTGTGTTGGGTAAACAGCGAGCAGCAGATGCAGTGTGAGGGCTGGCAATGGGGAGTCTACGGAGGTGACTGTTTGCTGAAGAGCCCGCGACAGTGGGAGCTCGGTGGGATGGGAGGCCAGAAGAACGGGGACAGAGTGGGCAATCAGGGAAGAGGGGCCGAGCGAAAAAGGGATCAGGGATGGATGGCTAAACGAGTTTTTCCTGGTGGGGAGTCTGGCACGCTGCTAGGGTAGCTGGCTGGCCTGTCCTTCTCCCTCATCATATCGTTGAAGCAGTTGTGGAAGCGCTGGCTCCACGGCACCACCACCGCCCGACCAGGGTGGTAGCGAAGGCAGCGCTTGCGACTGGATTGCTCGCCGGATCGCCGCTGACTGACTGACTGGCTGGCTGGATTGTTGGCTGGCTTCGGCGCTAATCTCCGACCAGCTGTGTCCGCGCTTAAAAGCTCGTTTGGCAATTCAAAGTACACGTCTCTCTCCGAGAAGGGTGCGCAGCTTGCCAAGGGGCGGCACGAGCCGCCGGTGACGCTTCCGAAACCCGGGAACCAACAAGAGATCGAAAAGACTTTTCCATCTTTTTTCTCCGGGTCATTATGGTGACAACAACCACCACGATGATGATGATCCTGCTGCTCCTTTCTCGTCAGGAGTGAGCTTCCATGACGTTTGCTCGATACGTGAAATCAAGTACGGCGGTCGCCTGGACTCCGATCGCTGCTTCAAGGCCTGAACAACGAAGTAATTTGTCACGCACTTGCATCATATAACAAGAAAACGGTGTGACCATGGGATGAAAATACGTGTGGCCGGCGGTTTCTTTGTCGAACGTCCAAAAAATCTGGCGCGGGGAGTCGTTGAGAAGCAAAAGTTTCGAACAAAAATCGACTCAGAGACCTCTTGAATGCGATTTCGGTCCGAGATTTTCTCTAAGATAACACTGATTCAGCGAATTCTGACGCTGGATTCTTGGGATGATATTCAAACATACAAGCGAAAATTTTATTACATTTTCTTGGAAGCTTCTCTTCATCAGTTTCGTTTGCTCTTTAGCTAGTTCTGCTGTCCGCGGGAAAATTGAATTGCCGGAGTGAGCTCATGCTCCACTCGCTTGCACATTCCAGAGAACCGTATCATTTCCACAACATCCTGATGGAGTCGTCGGTGAAAGTCGAGGACGACGGCTACATTGGACAAAGCCTGTCCTTGGTTTGAGGGCTTTGGTGGGGGGCGGATGGTAATCTGCATGGCTGGACTCGATGATCGAATGAATTGTGATGGCTGCGGATGAGGCGGCACCATTCAACTTTAATCAAGTGGTGTGACAGACTTCAAGCTCTCCTCGTTCCGTTCTCCTATTTGAATGCTTCCTTGTGAGGAAGTAATCATCACTGAACGACTCGAAGGAAAGGGCGACATCGCTGAGGCACTCTTGTGAGCACACCAGTCAGTCCACCAAGAGCATGTCCAACCGAGGCTCGGGCTCAACGAAATGAAATCAGCTTGAGTGTTTCTCTTAGTCTTGTCTTTCGCCTCCGTTCTTGCGCTTTCTGATCCCTTGCGAGCGCATCGTCGTTCTCGTCTACTTTCCCCGGCTGGTTCTCCTCCTCGTCGTCCACGTGGTCGAAGCAACGGTCATTTCATCCCCGTCGGACATTGTGGTTGGCTCGCTTGTCCGCAGGAGGGGCGACAAAGGAACTGATTGCTCATACTGAGATTCGAGGGGAGTGCCCAATAGCTCTCGTGCTCACTGGCCTGCTTGCTTACTATGGCATCATACAAGCCTGTCCAGCAATTCACTTGTTTTACACTCGATGCCTTGCGGTAGATTGACTCTAGCCGCAGCAACTCGCCTGATTTGATTTCTGCCGAGCATCTCGCATTTTGTTGCCGTTGTAGTTAAATAAACGAATAAAACAAGGTTACGAGTGGTGCCAAAAAGATTTCCGCAGCAGAAACAAGAGGATGGGACATCACTTTGAAAGGATGCTCTCGACCGGCGGATTGGTTGAATGAATTCTGCCGTCAGTGATCCTGAGTGTGAGTGAAGCACTCAGGAAGCAGCCAAGTGAGAGGGCCGCAGGATGAGTGAGAACGCTGACTTCGCTCCCGTCGACAGCGAGATATGGCAGCAAAGGAGTAAAAGGGAAAAAAATGCATTTATTCCCACTTTAACCTCTACCCCCTTCTCCGCCTCTACCCCGCTATTCTATGCAATTGGAGCGCTATTGCCCTTTTGAGTTTGCTTCCTCAGGGCGTTCTAGGGCACACACAGCTGGTTTTAAACATTGGACACGTGGGGGTCGGGGAACTCTGCGTGGATGAACGAAATCTCTGTGAATCGAAACAAAGCGGAGACGCGCTCCGCACCGAACAAGCCGCGAAGATGTTTTATGATGAATGCCTTTCTCTCTTAATGGCGCTCCGTCTACTCCCCCACCTCTTCTTCTGAAAAAGCATACCGACCCCGAAACGTTTCTTTTTTCTTTCTCGTTCTTCACTTCTTTTCTCTTGCGAACCATGAGCGCTGTTTGAGTGCCCGAGGAGTTCGCTTCCATTTGAACGGAACCTTGTGCCCGGCTTCCACAAAAATTATACGACTCGAGGCCGCAGTTCAGTTTTTATGGTGGGTTGCGCTGCTTTAGAAACTCTTGAAGACTCATATTCTCACTAGATTCAAGCGAATTCATGGAAAAGATATTCGAATCCAAATGGAATTCTCAGTTTTGCGCGACATGGGGTCGTGTCTGTTTTCGCGAATCGTTGCTCAAATTACTTCCAAGTTTATTGACGTTGTTCGGGAAAAGAGAAGGAACTCGTCGCTCCTTTCCTTCTAGTCAAATGTATCGAATGCAGACGTTCAGCGCTGTAATTGACGCCCCGTGACGCGTCAGGCAGCATCACGACCAGGGAAGTCATGAATAGGATGGAGCCGATCGGTAATCCGAGGTCATTTGTGTTCCGAGACGAACCTCTCTGAACACTCCACAGCGTCAACACGGCTGATTCAACAAAAGGGCTCAAAAAGAGACTTAAATAAAAACAGTTTCCCTCTCTCAGTTCTTGAAAAGTTTCTCGTCAACTAATCGTCGTCTTTTGACTGATTCAATAAGCCATTCAACCTTTGTCGTGTCCTTCGTCGTACCTATCCGATGCGTGACTCCACTGCCACTAAGCGTTCCACCGTAGGCCACGAAGTATCTACGGAGATTTTCGTATTTCCGGCGATCTCCTGGGAGACTTTCTATAACTATACCGCTGAAAACGTTCGGCAAGTTACATGGAGGGAGTCTCTTTCGTCTCACGGGAGACTCCGAATCACTCGACTCTGGGTCGACTGAAGATTTTTTTTCGTCTTCGACTTTGGTGGGAGATTTTTCGCTTCTCATTTTCTTCCGCGAGGAGCTTCTTAGGGAGAGACCATCTGACGGATCATGCTCGGACTCGCTGAAAATGTCAGCTGGAGTGACTTTTCGTTTCGTTGATTTCCTCGGGACGGCAGCCATCGGTTCTTCATCTTCGCGATCCCTCTCATCCTCGTCGAGATCACTCGATTTGCGAACGTTAAGATCGTCGCCACTGTCGTCAATTTCGTCGTGATCACCGACTTCTTCTTCCAGGACCAGCACTTGTTCTTTCGAAGTTTTGAAAAGATTCTCAAGTTCTGCGAGCGTCGTGGCGTCCTTGGGAAGTTTATCGTCCCGGATCTTCGTCACTCGAGGGAACCTGAAACGGAGGTCATGGAATCAAAACTGAACATTGAACAGAGAAACTTTGTAGTTGTGGAGAGTGGACAAAGGGTGAGATGAAGCCGAACGTACCTTATAGAGATGCCATTTGCGGTGTGAACCTCCGCCTTGCTGAATTCGGCTCCAGTGATTTCCCAGACCTGACTCGTGAAGGGATCAATCGCAACGAAATCTGGCGTCAGCTGTGATTTCACATCGAGCCATTCTGGCACCAGCTCCCAGTTTTTGGCGATTTTCTTCATTTTAAGCTCTCGCTGAAGCTTTTCTAGGGTTTTGTCGTCATGTCCGGTGTGAACTTTAGTCACGGTAACCCATCTGAAATCACTCTTTCTCAGTTGTGTACAAAACGGTTCTATAAGAATGCGGTCTAGTATAAACACTGTCACACGTCAAGGAGATACATGACAACGATGGAATAATTCAGTTTGTCGTGCAACAAATCTCCGACCTTTTACTCTTCTCGTTGTAGCATCCCATCAAGAAAATGGACATTTTCCCTCCTTTCATCCCGGTCCCGAAGTACGCTCCCAGCACGACGAGATCTGCTGAGTCGGCCATAGCACCGCCTTGCAGATAATCTTTTTTCACCTTCATCCAGTGACGTTTGCCTTGAAATGAATGAGCTTTCAGAATGAATGAACGGGGGCGAACGCCGTGCACGAACCTTTTTCTGAGAATGACGGACTGTGAATTCTTACCCACCTGGTTCGTACTTGCTTTGAGGATCTTTGAGGACAAGGCCCTCCAAGCCTTTATTTATGGCGTCCTCGATCTTTGCCTTTAGTCTACTTGGATTCTTAACGATTTCCATCTCAGAAAACATCACATGATGCTTGACCTCGGTCATATTTGATCGTAAGATCTGTCGGAGGGATGGCACTATTACACAGGACTCGAAAATGAGAATTCAGCTATTTCCGAAACAATCCTTAGAACTCACTTCACGTCTTTCGGTCAGGGGGACATCTAGCAGGCTCTTCCCGTTGTATAGCAGACAGTCGAAAACGAAGAGACAAACCGACGCTTCTTCAAATTGTGCTTTTTTGTGTTTTCCCAGAGTTCCTGCAAAGTGAATAGAACGTGGAAGTGACGAAGTAAGTCTTCATTTGAACGATAGCTTCCTGACTCAAATCGAGGAAGGAACGGCTTTGTCCCAGCTGTTTACAGGTCTTACCGAATGGTAGAATTTCATCGGTTTTTGTTTTCACAAGAAGTATTTCACCGTCGATAATCAAGGTCTCGCCTTTCGGGAAGGCTTTCGGGATGTAATCTTTGAAGTGTTTGACCTGCGGCGTCGAATCACAATGATGTACGGCGAAATCGTTTCGATTCTGCTTGAAACTTCAATAACTCGCAAAGTTTCCTCAGGGAACTGTCGACATACCTTGTGATCGACAACAGGCTTCAGACTCCTCGAATAGTACAAGAATTGATTCCCCTGCTTATGTAGCTGCACCCGTTCTCCGTCGTACTTCACTTCGGTAAACATTCCCTGGAGTAGAAAAGAAACTCAGTCCTCCCGTTCTACTTTTTCGATCGGAATCATACCATTCTTCGCTACTGGCTCCCCTCGAGGTAAGAAAATTTTCATCGTGTTTTTCCTCACCTTCGGACAACGCTTGAATGCAAACTCTACAGAGCGACAAGGCTCCGCGAGCATTGGTTTCACCGGAGTGCAGACCTTTATTCCCACGTTCAGGATACCGGTCTCAAATCCTGCAATGAATACAAACCCTCGTAACCGAATCATATCGCAGAACTAGGTGCTTTTGGGAATTCCAGCTCACCTTCAGCGAGACTCTTCCGGACCACTTCCCGTAGATCCAACGATGCGTGGAATGCTTCGTAGGCAGCAGGATTGAGGGCTTCCAATACGTGTTTAGGACCAGCATTTATCCTGATATCGTGTTTGATGAGCCTTCGAGAATGAAAATTGTTGGAACTCCTCACAGGTTGTGCACATTACTCGTGGTCGCTACCGTCTCCGTTTCTTATGTTCCACACATCGACGCCGGAAGCGTTTTCCCACTCACCGGATTATCATTTTCAAATCGTTTGCAGTGCAACTCTTAGCGATTTTCTCTAAAACTTCAATTTGGTCGTCTTCTCGCGTAACTTGTGACAATTCCTCCAAGAACCTGGGGATTCGATGCTTTCGATCAGGATATTCCGACAGCAATGGAACCGTATGAGAATCGGTCCCAAAGGCAACGTGCTTCTATGATTTGGTCGCTTCCGTAACGATTGTCATGATCGAAAAGTGGAGTGTGTTTTGGAGTTACTGACCGATCGACCTGATGAAGGCTCAAGGCTGCGCTCTTCAGGGGAGGACATTTCTTGGAGTTCTCGTGGAACTCGGCAATGGTTTCTGCAACATCTCCAGCTTCAAGGTGGTTGATCATGGCATCAAGAATATTCCCTCCAAATATTCTGCAAAATGAGTTGCGTGCTTTCATGAATATCAGAGATCGTAGGTTCGTGAGTCGTGACAAGGGTAAACCCATGGTTCTTGAAAGTTCGATGCATTGAATCAATTCTAACTTCTGTCGACGATTACCGAGCAAAAAGTTTGCATAGCTGTTTGCTCTGCAAATTGTAGATGCGTTTGTTGACCATGGGAAGAAGGAATTTGACCCACAGGAAAGTGTCTCCTTCGAATTTCTTCCCAGATTTTCCTTTCTTGAGAAATTCTCTCACAATTGCTGTTTTCTCGTTGTACGACGGCTCCTCGTGAATCTGTGAATGCGAAGATGATTTGTCTGAGTGCACGAAGGTCCCATGAGCAATGTCGGGCTCGCAATCGGATAGATCAAATGTTGTGAAGCAAAATCTCGATCGCGCGAGAACAGTAAGCTTGTGAAGCATTTACAGGAACTAAATATCTACTTCAGACTCACTTTTGCGCAAAGGCGCCGGAATTCCTTGAAGGCGTTGTCCTTGTTGTTCTCAAAGTTCTTGTCAGGCTCAGTGAGTGTTTCACTTTCAGGTTCGTCTTTCACCACCTGAGATGGTAGAACCTGGAGTTAAATGTCACTCCCGTTTGGGCCAACGTTCGAAGACACTGAACGAAAGGAGGGAGGTCTCTTTCATGGATCGTCATATACAGTTGATAATGGAACTCACAACATTTGCGGCTTTCTTCGGTGAAGTTTTTGGGCTAGGAGTTTGCTGAGGAGCTGCCTTCTTTGGATTCACTTTGGCTTTCTTAGCTTGATGAAGTTCCTAGAATCCGAAACCGGGTATGATGCGGCGGTCCCGATACAATATGTAAGTACGATGAAACTCAAACTCGCGCTCAAATCACCTGCAGTTCATCAATCTTCTCGAGTATGAGCTTCCGGTCTTCTTTCTTCAGATCTGAGAAGCCGTCGATGTCTTCGGCTTCTTCGATGACCTTTGTTGTGGCTCGGGCTCGACTGAACACGTCGAATATACACGCGACATGGAACCTGTGACGTAGTAGTCATGGAATTATTAGACGAAATAATTGAGTATTCGAGATCCACTTTCAATAATTTTTAACAATCTTAATAATTGTCAGATACTCACCACTCCTTCATGTCCCCACCAGAATCAGAGAATGGATTGGGCACAATTCGACCCATTCGTAGAAGTCCTTTCTCGATTTTCGTCTTACATTTCTTACAGCCAGCAGTCCCACGTGCAGCGTATTCTGCACAAAACTTCTTGCCGCTCTCGACGGACATTTCTGAAAAAAACGAATGCTTCCGGTAAGAGTTACCGCATCGAAGGCGCGATCGATCGAAAGGAGTTTGAAATTCGCTAGAACTGAGTCTCCATGCCGGACATGAGCCGTGATACACAGTCACCATTTGGCCGCGGGAGCGAATTCTGTCACAGAATTCAGTCCTCGTTGTCATGACTCTCAGGCGTAACACTGCAGTGTCGGCCTTGCGCAGAGCCCAGCAGTGAACAGAGCCGTACATGTTGACTCGATGACTCGTTCCACCGAGCGCAGAATGTCAAGTCGCTCGCAAAGCTTGCCACTCAAGTTTCATCTCGACCATTCGTTCAAAGAAGTTCTCGTCAAGCCCGATTATGGAAAACAAATGCCAGCGCAGAAAGGGCCCGATCTTTCGTGTGGAGCGATTTGTTGTTCTCATGTCAGAAGCGTGTGAAGAAAGCCTTTCGGTCGATGCTTGATGACAACACCCAAGAGTTATCAGGCTCAATCGGGTGACGAAGTTCCCAAACAGTACATGGAAGCCTTACCGTGAGGAGAGAGAAGAGAGTCCTGGTTTTCCAACTTCTTAACTTTCCCACATTCGAACTATTTGGCCCTGTCCGAGTCAGCTGTTCCAGCCGGTGTGCTTTTGGAAAGGGCCAAGTTCCCTTTCTTTTGCATCGGCCAAAAGTGGGAAGCGGCGGCACCAGATGCAGTTAGTATCAACGAAATAAGAGGAAATCCAGCTTTCCGGGAGCGCCCGGCCGCGCAAATCAGAGTCGCAGCCGGTCCAGATGATAAGATCGGTTTTCGCTTCCCCAGAATGCGAAGGAACGCGTCAATGATTTTCAGTAAGTCTCTGATTCGAGCAAGGCATACGCTGAAGGTGCTGATGTTTTAACAATGTTGACCGAGGCTCTTGTTGAGTTTTTTCCAATGAGCGAACAATAGCCGTCGATGCCGGTTTCCGGCCTGAATCCCGATCGTCGAGTCCTGAAACGTGATTATGGCGAAGTATTGTACGCACGAGACATGAGAAGTGCCAAAAACGATTCTACAGCGAATTCCCAAACTTTCCCAGCAATGGTTAGGATTCACTATTCCCCGATATTCCGAATTCTGTTCCCGGGACCCGAAAATCGCGGTCGAATATTTTCAGAAAAGATTTGGTTCTCAACGGGGGAGCCAACTCCGTACCAGCATCGGCTTCCCTTCACGCGGGTTGTGTGGGCGCGAAGTTCGAGTGTCTGAGGCGCCCGCGCTATCTGAGTCCGCCAAGCAAAGATCATTTGACATCAACGGCGCATCATCATCAGATGCTTTGGCTGTAGAGTGTTTTCTGTGAGACATCGTTGTGTTGTGAAAATTAGCGTTTAGTGATCGATGTTTGGTTTCACCGCACGAGGACCTCTGTCGGATCCTCGGTAAATGACCCAACCGGTCTCGGACTAACATGAGCCGACCGTTCTCGGTGGAGGTTTTGAAGGTTGTGGTCGGCCACATTTGTCAGAACATTGGTTGGCACAATGTGAGCCAAACGTCGCTCGGCATTCTGGTAGACGTCCTTCAAAAGTACATGATAGAGCTCTCGAAATGTACTACCAGCTACGCCAATGCTGCAGGCCGAACCGAATCAAACACCGAGGACGTGTTTCTCGCTTTCCGAGACTTCGGTCTGACCGAGGGGGAGCTTCTCGACTATATGCTCAATGTTGATTCTCTCCCATTCCCGAAAAAGTAAGTTGCCGAAAATATCACCGAGAGGATGTGAGAACAAGAACGAATGTCACGAAAAACTGCTACATCAGTGGTTTCCTGGCGTCGAACGAGTACCGCCTTGATCGGCTGTCAGTGGCCCTTCAGATGTCTTCTAGTTCTGGAACTCAATATCGATCATCAATCTATTCAGATTACCGTTGTTTCCGATCGAGCAACCTCCACTACTGTATTTCCCGAAAAATCAAGACCCTCAGACGCCTGAATGGATTGATCCACATTTGCCGAGTATTCGACCAGAACATGAAGAAGAAACGTCAGATTCACAGCAAATCGCACCCGCGTCACCTCAAGTGAGTTTGAAGTGAAGTCGAGGATTCAGGCACTTATTCGAAAAACTACAACTCGAACTGGGTCTCTTACAATCTATAACATTCGCGCAGATTGAGACCACCATCAGACGAACTGAGGACGGGCCATCTATAAAACTCACGATCAACAAGAGAGCCAAGGTTCTTTTATTCAATCCAGATTAATTTTTCACGACTTACTGAAATATAGGGGTCCCGGTGCTCGAATTCTTGCGGCTTCTTCAAAAGATACTCACGCCGAGTCTTCGTTTTTCAGGGCCATGAATCACTGGTCAACATTGGAGATTCTGTAAGTTACGATGCAGAGCTGATTCTCGAATTCTTCGGCGCCTTCAATGACGCTCTTCGCGAGTGAGATAGGAGTTGATTTAGAGCATTCTGTTCAACAGGTGCCAGCCGAAGAGGGAACCCCGATGCGTGAAGTGGGCGCAGTTTTGATGACGCCTTCAGGATTTTTGTCCGCGATTCGTGAAGGTAAACTTCCGGATCCTTGCCAGCCTTCCAAGCTTCTGCTCGATCCGCACTCCGACGAGGACAGCTCTGAAGAGGGACAACCTAGCAAAACATCGAAGAAGAAAAGAAAAGGTAATGCCGCCGGTGGTTCAGTTGCTCAGATTTGCTGCAAATCGACGCGACTAGTTTTGTTCGGGAACGGAGAACTGCTCAATCACCCCAAACGATGTTTTTTCAGCTAAAACGGCGGAATCTAAAGCCGATAAATTCTTTGACGAGAAAGTCAACGGTGCTCCACTAGTAACGTCCATCAAAATCGAGAAACCCGTCAAGGAGAAGAAAACAAAAGAGCCGAAGAGAGGCAGGAAGCGCAAAAGCCCCGGAGGTCGCTCACCAAAGGTTTGTTTGAGTCACGACTTCGGTTCTTACGACTCTACCGATAGGGAAACTCTTTACTATCGTTGAAGAATTGCCGAAGCCCGATCATAAGACTCGAGAAATCCAAGTTCAGTGTTTTTCGCAGGCTGCCAAAGCCCCGCGTTTGGCGCAAACTGAGGAGAAGAATAGCAGTCCGAAAACAGTGCCGAAAGTGAAACTGGAAAGCATTGTTGAAGCTGCTAAACCGGAGCCCCCAATGATCTCCGACAACGAAAGTGAAGATTCGCTAAAACTTCATATGGATGAGAACGGCGTCAATGAAGACCAGACTATCAGCAAGGATGAGAAACTTCTCCGTGGCATCGATGACGCCATCACGTCTGTTATTGAATACGCACGGAAGAGCATAGCTGAAGACTCGCACGAAGATCGAGCGAGGAAGAAGCTCCAAGTTGATGACTTCTACGATTACCTCAGCGATAGCGATGCCCGATCGGACGCTGATGCGAAATCGAACGGTGAGTATTCGCAAACTCTGCTTCGATCCCTTCACGCTGTCGATGCTTATTGTGGAGCATCTTGTCACTGAAGCTTTCGTTTTCTCGCGATTCAGCCGATTTCTCGGATCGACCGAAGACCCCGATGGACGAGGAGGAGGTTCACGAGAAGAAAGTTCTAACTAGCGGGGCGCGGAAGGAAAACGTAGTTAAGGCGAGTCCGCTAGTGGAGTTGGTTCGTCAGATGCCGGATCAGCCCACCAACGAAGACTCGAGTTCGTTCCTCACGCCCTCAGTGACCATAACGCCAATACCGGCGAAGCCTCCAACGCCCACTCCACCTCCTCCGCCACCGATCACGAGCACCCTCACCGTGAAAACTCTCGCCGAGCGTAAGGGTATGTACCTTGTCTTCTCTCGATCGCTTCGAATGTTCAAATTGGTGCGATAACCTTATTATCCGGTTTCTCTCTCCAGGAATGCCTCCTATCGAGATGGAAGACAAGTCCAAGAAGAAAGACAAGAAAAAAGAACGGAAAGAAAAGAAGGACAAATCGAAGAAGAAGGAAGTTCCCAAGCTCACTCTCAAGCTGAGTTCGGCATCTTCACTCACAGAGCAGCTTTTTGCGCCAACACCGCTAATCAGTACGATTGCAACGCCAAAAGAAAAAGAGAAAGAGAAGGAGAAGGTGAGTTCTCCTCAAGGGGAGGAACTTTGCGAAATTCGTTTCAATATGTCGCGGATGTCATTGTTGTCTTCTGTTTCATTTCTTACGGTTCCGCACCCATCGCTCGGAGAAGCTCCACTTAATATTGTTCTCATTCCGCAGAAGAGCTCAATCCTGAAGGCGATGGCAAACGAAGTTGATTCCGACAGTGATGATCTGTCTCCTGTCAAGATGAGTTCTCCTCCAACTTCTAAAGCACTGCGCATTAAGGAGCCCAAGAAGCCAACAAGCAATAAAAAGGAGAAAAGCACCCCTTCGTCGAAAGTCAATTCCAAGGTTTGTACACGCGAATATCCGGGTATCGAAATTCGTGTTTTTTGAGCGAAAATCGCAGAATCTCAATTCCTCAAGAGTTGAGATCGAAACCGTAGAGCTCAATTGGATTTTCTCGGGATTTTCAGATCTTGACGCCGTTGCCGGTCACCCCGGTGCATCCTGAAATTACAATAACGCCCATACCAGCGCCGTCATCGAAGAAAGACAAGAAGAAACCTAACAAGGCAATTAAGAAGGAGGAGAAGGAGAAGAAATCCAAGGAGAAAAAGGACTCGAAAGGAGCTCAAGTCGAGGTTGTTACCGTCGGAACGACCATAGACGAAGACGGTAACAAAATCTGGATTTGTCCAGCTTGTGCAAAACCCGACGACGGAAGTCCTATGATTGGGTGAGTTGAGTTTGGATCTGAGGTCTCTCCTTAGTTTTCCAGGAAATCATTCTACTAATTTTCACAGAATAGAAGCATTTTCGAGAAATCGGTTGCGGGTTGCTCGTTTGATCAAACTTATTGCAACGTCTCGCAGTCAGTATAATAATTTGTATTGCGCGGACTCGGCCTTTCAATGGTTGTTGAATTTCAGATGCGATCAATGCGACGATTGGTACCACTGGGAGTGCGTTGGTATCGATGAGCCACCGTCCGAGGATGTCCAATGGTTCTGCACGCGCTGTACAAAGAACAAAAAGCCTCAAAGAAAACATCAAAAAGTGAAAAAATAGGTGGGCGGGATTAATTTGTTCATAATTGTGAGAGGGACCGAGGAAGTAAGCGAGCGCTTTTGTTTGTTCCGATCGAGATCACGATGTTGTAGCGTGGATACTTTTCATCTTCTACCTCTGTGAATATTTCTATGTTTGGTTTTGTATTTAAACAGTGAGCGGCGTGAGTGAGGTTTGTCAATTCGAGGAGGGGGAGTGGAATGAAAGTTTAGGGGGCGTAGGAGTTTGGGGTCGGGTCAGATGGGGATGAATACTTAATTGGGAGTGTAAATCTGTCAGGGAGGGCAAGATCATTATTTGCTGTAAATAAATCATGTGCATAAGATATTTACAATAATGACCGACATTGAGTTGAGGACTAGGCACAGAAACCCAAATCAATAATTCATCGCAGAAGTGGGATAATGAATCGAAAATAAAATTTATTCACTCCTGAACTTCCTCACATTGCTATCATTCATCCGAGCGCAACCCTTCATCGATCCTTTCCCTTGGCGGGGCTGGCGCTCATTCAAGTCCCGGTGGCGCGTCAATCACACAATAGCTTGAAGATTGAAAACTATCACAAGATACAAGATCACGCGCAGTTCGTCACAGCTGAAAAAAGTACAGTTCGCGATCCCTCGCTTGGGGTGGACACTCCCGAGAAAAAATAGGGAGCCTAGAATCTATTTGCATCTTTCCGTTCAATCAGGCGGGCGGGCTATGGATTCGCGAGAATGGCCAGCTGGCTTGTTCGTAGGACTCACGTTCGCGTTCAGTCCACGTCCTTGCATAAATACGAAAATACGATATCGATAGTTAAGTTAAACGTCGTGGTCAGTGACTAGAACCTCTTTGAGCTTGATATTGAGAGCGCTCGCTTTGTAGGCCAGCTCTCGCGTATGGTTGTAAAGCAACACGCCAAGAAAGACGATGAGGGTTCCAACTCCACTGAGGAAGGTGACCGGGTTACCGAAAACGAGAATCGACAGCCAGATCATTAAAGCACGCTTGACCGTGTTAGCGACACTGTGCGTTACGGGTGAGATTCGAGTCAGAAGCGCATATTCAACGAGACTCTGCAGATGGAAGGAGACGGCCGCCAGGACCAGAACGAGGAGAGGAGGGTATTCGTCGTCCTGGGCAGAGCTCGGCGTGTAAAACAGGAATACGGGTAGCGACAACAGAACGGAGAAAAAAGATGAAGTCGCCTGCAACTCCAACGGGGACATCCGTTTGCTATCGTCGGAGAGCATGTGCTTCGAATGAACGTTCTGAAAACTGAAAGACCAGGATTCTCTTATTGACCGTACTCACGAGTGGAGTACTCCTTCACCATTTCTTCCTCACTGTCCAGTTCTCATTTCTCACCATTCGACCAAATTGGTGAGCATTGCGGCCAGAAATCCTGGGCGGTTGAAGCTGAGCTCATTTACGGAGCATAAGGCAAGACCGATCATGATGGGCAGCAAAGAGATTGCGACCATGATTGGGGTGCGTTCTCCGAGGACTAAGTGAGCAAGAAGCACCGTGAAAACAGGTGCGGAACTTTTGACCGTTTCCGCAAACGACACCGGAACATACCACAATGTGACTAGACCTGAAAATGGAGAAGAACTTTGTTTGAACACTCGACTTCGGCCTGTTAATCAATATCAGACATCGAAAGAACATATCACTCGACATGAGCGGAAGAAGAGCCGCTTCTAGCTTCTAGAGAACTCACCTAACAACACAGTGCAGAACCGAAGCGTTCCTAAAACAGCTGCGCTCGAGAGTTTCTCTTTTTTGGCGTAGGATGATCCCGGCTTTCTCACACATTGCAATTGCACACCCCCCACGAGACAACATGCCAACATCTGGCACACTGCCAATACTATAGGGTCTCCGTCTTGTGACGATAGGAAGTACTTATTTAACACCAGCGTGGTGAAACTGAAGAAATACCTGTGGAAATTACGCCGTGAATCAATGATCGGTACATTGGACAACTGTCAGAGATCGAAACATTTTTTATCGACAAACCCCGCAAAGTGAGAGTTTCCCTCTCGATGGCGTACCACACGGCTAGAAGTACGAACGCTCTGGCGCCATGGAGTCCCGTGCGGTGCTCGTGCGCAGTCACCGGGAGCTTTTTCAAAGCAACCTGTTTTGGAGTCCCTGATTTCATGATGGCTTGAGACTGCGCTCCTTTCAAGGTCGTTCTCTGCCAGGGAGAAGTCTCTGATGAATCCATGGAACTTTATGCTTCTGCATCATACCTGGAATCATAACAACTTTGAACAATACTCCAATTCAAGGCAATTTACCTGACCAGAAGTGAGTGGAACGCAAACGACGCTATAAAATGTTTATAGTCACAAAATCCAATGAAAACGAAACGAATCGAGCTCAGCGAACATCAGAGAAGCCAGCTCTCGACTTCTCCATTTTATTGAGCATAACGGCAATGTCCAGCAAAAGCACAAACAGAGAGGCAACCAATTTACAGTTTCGCGCAAAAAGCTTCATTTCGCGAGAAGGAGGTTCTTGAAATAAAGAGTGTGTATGATTTCTTTCACGTCAACTGGTGAGCCTTCGACAGGTATGTCTTTCACTCGGACGAATGTTGGATAGTTTGAGACAAGAAACTCGATGACATTCGCCTCAAATGGAGTGATTTCAATTTTATACGGCTCGTCTCGCTCTCGGTAGACACTCGTGTTATCGACGATATGGTAAGCGAACACAGATTCCTCCTCTGATGCGACGCGCACACAGTTCTTCGACACCAAGCAAACTTCAGTGTCCGCATGCACGTGATCGAAAGTCGAATTTCCACTCAGCGTTTTACTGTTCCATCTAGATCGATTGCTCGCCGTAAGTTCCTTTTCGGTGGGACTCAAAATTGGCGGCAGAGAATCGTGCATGTAGTTCACTGCCATCTGGTCTGCCGCCGGGTCGAGCGGAGCATTTACCAGAAGCTTTTGAAACAATTTGGAGGCGATTTCAGAGAACATTTGTCGCGCTTTGTTCTCGCGATCGGAGTGCATCACGCCCATATTTCGGAGATAGTTCCGAGGCAAGGTCTTACGGAACTCCACATCTGACTCTGTCGCTAATTCAAGCGCGGCTGGAAGCAAGATTTTAAAGTAGTCGGACCAGGTATTCTTCTGGTTGGCGGATATGGTGATATGCAACGAATGATCATCTTCACAACTCGAGGCTTCATGGATCCAACCTCGAGGCATGTACAATAGGTCACCGGTTTCAAGAGTTGTTTCGATTATTGGTGGATCCACAAGTTCTTCTCTGTCGAGATTCCCTGATGAAAGAAGCGGGAGCTCTTCTTCCTCGTTCCTCGGTTTATACACTTTCCATTTCTTCTTGCCCTCCAACTGCAATACGAAAGCGTCGATGTCGTCCCAATGCGGGGCGAAACCCTGCGTGCCAGCGGGGGTCAAGTACACGTTGGCTCCGACAAACGATGAGAAATGCTCCGCTAGGGTGTAACAAAGACTGTGTACTGCCTCAACGTATGATTGGGGATTGAGGAGACGCACTGAACAGCCCTCGCCATAGTACTGCCAAACGAGAGCTGGAAGCGCTCTGCCTTCCAACATGACCGTTTCTCTTTTGCCGTCAACGTAGGAAGTCAAATCGATATTCTTCTCAAAATGAATATCGCGTTCTCGCAACACAGTGTCCAACTGCGCTGTACTAAGCAGGTGCTGATAATAGGCGGGATTCTTATGCCGGACGACGAACGGTTTCTTCTCGAAGTATTTCTTGTAGAAATCTTGCGTCGTGACCGGTGCTATGAGCCAGGCGAAAGCTGCTTCCGCTCTCTCAGTGCTCGATGGCTTTTCCAAAAAGTCCTTGGAAATGGATGACGGAGCCTCAACAATGTAGTCGTGTTCGCCTACAGGCTGCGTTGGCGCTGGATGTCCATTGGTTTTCTGAGCAGATTTTTTCTCTTGTTTCTTCGCCTCATCGCGCACTACTTTCACGAGCGACGGCTTTTTCTTGGGAATCTTTTTCTTCATCTTTTTCTTCAAGTTCTTCGAATCCATCCTGCGCGAAGAATAGAAATTCAGTCCTCTGCTGACAAATCCAATCGAAATTCACCTGACGAATCGAAAGACTTTATCCAGCACAGTTATCGTTAGTGAGTGAGCGGGAAACCCCAAATGTAGTCTTGACACTGTAGGTGCACCGAGTTGTTGGGTCGCCTCTTTGCGCTGCTAAGATCACACTCCTCCGTGAAGCTTTGCGAGAAACCGCAGGGTACTTCGACCTCTTTTTTTCGGAGAAGAGAGTGCTTGGAAACAGCGAGAAACTCCGTTTACGACCGAAACTTTCCAAACTCTGAAGAACTTCAACCGAACGGGAGATGCTGCTTGCAGGCAGAGTCTCCAAGCAAACAACACGTGCTGAGCACCCAGTCTCAAACAGAACTCTCAGTGACACCGGTTGTAGCAGACAATCGATTCTCGAGTGATTCTGGCTTCATAACAAACTAAGCGAACTTGGAGGAACCAAGTTTGTTTCGAACAACGCGACCTCATCACCAACTGACAGAATAGGTCTGTGATTAGGATTTTCTGGCGGCTCAAGACGTCCTCCGAAAATGATTAAAATCCGAACTAGAACTAAAGAAATATGTCAAAAAACTCACATGAATATCTTCTGACAGACGATGTTCGACTGAGAGAGTCACGACAGAAAGTGATGAACTCAAACAAACGTGGCGACTGTTGCTGAAATGATCTTTACTTTCCCAACGGATCGCGGAAGGCGATCGCGTGTTGCTCACTCATGGGGTCTGAACCACAATGAGTTCCAAAAATGTACATACTTTCGAAGGAATTTCGAGAACCTCCTTTCATGTATAAGGAGCACAGCACATTCTCAAATTGAATCCATTCGTCATGCGTCATTGTCACGTGAAGTAGAACCCTGTATCCCTTATGGATGTAGTTAATTTCATTCTTGTCTGTCGAGCTAAGCGAAAGGTATACTAAAGAAATGAATATCCGAGCTAGAAGAGGTCTGAGCTGCATATTCTTCCTGACTGCCAGACCTTCGTCAAAGATTTGAATCCTCGGCTTCAGTGCTCGCCGGTCCCCTATCAACCTACATATGTAGATGCGAATCAAAATGTAGGTATACAGTGTTGCTTCTCAGGTGCAACCTTTCGATGCTGTCAGTGTTTGGTTTGATTCCGGTCAATTTTGATCCAATGGGGACGATGAACCTACCGAGTTTTCAGCGCAGTTTCAGGTGAGAACGTGAGATTGGAGTCAGGTGATTTTCGTGTGGAAAGAAAATCCTCAGATCGACCTTGTGATTTCTCTGGTTGGAAATGAGAAACATTTGCCATCTAAACAAATTCCGAGTCCAGCTCCGTCGGAAGAGTCACAGAAGGTTCCGCAAGGAAGGGGGTCGGGAGGGACTTTTTCCGGGTCGGCTATGGAGCTTGCAGTGGAAGTTTTCGAGCTTCTATTGAGCAAGCGAATCGTGGAGGGGCTGGAGGGGGATTTTTCATGAAAGGTGAGCGCCGAACCTGAATCGGGACTTCCCCCGGGACCGGTTTAGAACAGTGACCTCAGTGCGTGCACCTCAGCCGTCGTCTAAAGGTTGAAGGTCTTGGTTGGAGAAATCTTACTCTTTGAAGTTGGCGATCTGAAGTTCCCTCAAACCTCACAAGTTCGACTGTCAGATTGAAGTAGGTTGTGGAGATGTTTTGGATGGGGCCTACCTATTTCTCCACCGAAGAAACTTCTCGACGGAAGTCCTGCTTTTAAAAACACGTCGGAAACGTTTTGCGGAAAAGCTAGGTTAGCAGCTTTATTCGACTCCCTCTTCAGATTAATTTGTTTCCAGTCTGACAATGAGAACAGCTTGATTCAGATAGATGAATGCTTCTCGCTTTGGAGCAGCGGAACAGATTTGGTGCTTTGGCCCGAAGGAACGCTCGACACGTTTGTGTGAGTTCGAGTCAGGGAATTTCTTGAGATCGATCTCGTCTCGATGACCCGACGAACGTCTTTGAGAACGCGAGCCTTACAAGTAAAAGCCACGAAGATGAAAACGCCCTGTACGAAACCAAGAAGGAAGAACGCATATGTGTAGATTTCGGAGCTTCCACTATCTACCAAGAACATTAGCACCCCGAATAACCACGTGAGACCTATGATTACGGCTAGCCGAAGATAGAGCTTCATCCGAACTACTTCTGATTTGAAATTCGATTGTTGTGTAGAGCTACGAGCTTTCTTCTGAACCAAACGAACCCTGACAGCCGTAATTATGAACAGCGCAAAGTTTGCGAGGATGATAAGCAAAACGGGAACAGCAAAGAACATCATGAAGCCTCCCCGATTCCCGAACCAGCACACCTCCTCGCCGTACATCGGAGCGAAGCCACTGGAAGGCACCAGAGTGTCAATCGCAAGAGCAGTGGAGACGACACTGAGCGTGCCTAGAAACGCGAAAACGCTATATAGAGTCATTATGTGGCTTTCCGTCCTGGAGAACACGTTGAAAGCCAAACATCGGCATGAATCTATTGCCATGACAAGCATCCAAAAGAATGATTTGATATAGAAAAAATGTGCGAGGACCGCAACAATTTTGCACGTGACGTTGCCCGGTTCAGTGTCGTCTTTGACCAGAAACATGACGTGTCCCAAGAGAATGCTCAAGCTCAACAGAATCACGATTTTCCCCGCGCGTGTTGTTCGCATGGTAGGCAGAACGATGTACGTAACAATTTGCAAGCTCAAACAGATGCAGGAACTAATCAGACACACTTCAGAAATTCGTTCCATGGTCGGGGTGATGGCCGTCGTAATCGGTGTGTAAGTGCACACCTTCACATTAGTGACAACGCCCGCTCTATCTGTGATGTTTGTATATGGACTGAAATATTTATGGTTCCATAACAATATGCTGCTATCTACAAAGCGGACCCATTGCACGTCGAGGGTGAGGTAGAAACATCCGGCCTGACCTGTCTCGGTCACACACTGGGCGCCATTCCATTCAAAGCCCAATTGGCACAGAACCGGCTTGCAGAATCCCATCACATGAACTGTACCCAGCGGACACTCGATTTCCTTTACTGGGATGAAATCACCGATAGTGTGTGTTCTCTCTTCTCGGGGAGGTATCGGCAGTCCCACGGTGAGACTCTCCAGAAGGACGCCGCTGCATAGCGCGCAGTGCGCGTTCCTGTACACTGTCGTGATACCCTCCGAAACTGTGAAAGGCGAAATTAAATTTTTACGAATACAAGAAGAGACCAAATTATCTCATGCGAGGTTTGGAGGCCACATTATTAAGCGTCCTCACCTGAATGCACGTAAGCCGTGTATTTGGAGCAGAGAGCAGCGTTCGTCGAGGTCGAATTTTCGCAGGAGTTGATGGTCGGGAAGGGCGGGCATAAACTCGTGTTGAAAACGTCAGTGAAGTTCGCCCAGTCGAATTCCTCGATATACAAGGACATCGTGAACTCGCGCTGTAAATATATGGAATGCATCTCACCTTTATTGACGCGATTCCGAGATTCACCTTGAAGTCTCGGCCATGAGGAACTTTCCTTATGAAGAACCTTCCACAGGAACACAGGGTCACTTGTACGGAAAGTGCCTTGGATGGTTCTTAAGAAGCGGAACATATAGACATATGTCGTACGCATATGCGAGATTAGTGGAGAACTTACTTGTTTGAAGAACAGATGGTATTCCCGTGATGACATGTTGTAGAACCAACTCCTGCTCGTGAAGATTTTCTTCAACTCGTCTCCATACTGCGGAACAGATGGCTTCCAAGCCAATTTTTCCCGCCATTTGTATT
Source organism: Neoseiulus cucumeris (assembly GCA_021527715.1). Classification (NCBI taxonomy): domain Eukaryota; kingdom Metazoa; phylum Arthropoda; class Arachnida; order Mesostigmata; family Phytoseiidae; genus Neoseiulus; species Neoseiulus cucumeris. Next base: position 9,803,755 of record JAJSRV010000030.1, on the reverse strand, counting down.
TGTGTTTTTTGATGTCCTGCTCGCTTCGTGAACACCGCGCGCAGTAGATGTTCCTGTAGAGAGTTCCATTGAGGTGCACAGGTTCATGTATCAGTGATGACGGCCGATCCTCGCTCGATTTGCATGTCCTCGATAGGCTGTCGTTTTTACAGCTGGACCACGTGTAGTAGAACTTGAAACTGCTGCCAATACGCTCACAGCTGAAGTTTTCATTCCTGAGAGGCGCTGAAGTTGGATAGTCGACGCAGCAATCACCAAACTTCAAACAAAAATCATCACAGTAGCACACATCGCCGGCCAGCGCGGTGAGACTTGGTTCACGTTTTGTGTCTCCGCGACACAAATGTTTATCCGATTTGTATAGTCGAAGTTGCTCCACTTGGCTTCGAAGTCGATAGTTATCCGCGAGAGCTGGTCCAAGGATCACACACAGGATGACGAGCAGCTCCTGCATGTTCAGATGGGACATCCACATAGCATGTCCTTCTGAAAATCCCTGAACCTTGGAAACTTCCAACCAGAGTCAGGAAACGATGTCCTCGTTAATCGTGTTTTTCGTGGAAGTCATCTCGTTCAGGTCACACTTGACGTAGGAGAAAGCTTTTGTGCCCAATCAACAGCTTCATTCCTGCGAGTTGAGATCGACATCCAAAATATGCACACCGGTAAGCTCATGAGTCAGACATGCGAAAGTATTACACTCTTGCGTGGGAAACAGAGGAATCATGCAGCTCCACTCACCCCTTCATCTCACGGAGATCTATCAAGAGAGAGAACAGTGTTCGTTTCGCTGATTTTCTTGGCCCTGCGAGTAGCCGAAAGCCGTAAATCGTGGCAGCGCCCTCTACGCCAATCATAAAGGTGGGCCCAGTGGCTTTTAGCGCCAAAGGTTGTTCGGGTCCCCGTCGCAGCATAGCGTATGTTGTAATTGCGATTCGACAATATCGGTGACTTTCAAACATAGTATTTCACCGCACGATTCTGCCAAAGATTTTCTCAGCGAATCCTTCACACCGCCTAGTTTTTTTAGACAGAACGAATGTAGTTTTGTCTCATCGGCGTCGATGGTAAGACATGATGAAATCATGAGAAACAAACGCCTCAAACATCTGAAACGTCACTGAAGTGACGACAGGTTTCAGATGATTTCTGGTGTGCGTAAGTCGTTTTATGTTAGTCGCTCGGTTGGCGGGTGAGTACTCGAGCTGCTCGCACGCTGGAAACCACGCCCGATCTATTGCTGCAATATAAGTAAACAGAAAAAGGCCATAGCACACCTCGACCAATACAAACACTCGAAGCAAAAACTCATCCGCTTCGCCCGGCCTGGCGGTCACAGCTAGAGTGATTACAGGAAAGCGGCAACAAAACTTCCTCCCTGCCTGAATCACTCTATCAGTTCACACCAACGGATAAGCAGGTTTCTGTCGATTTATCAGCCTTTCAAGTCAATTTCGCATATGAGCTTCGAATCGTTTCATTTGTTTATTCAGAAGCTGTAGAACAACTCGTAGGCGCCCGATCAGCCGGGTCGGGCTGAGGGAAATATTTCTCCTGCAGCTCATGCTGTGACAGATGACCCGAACGATTGCGTCTGGCCGAGATATATCTCCGTTATTTCTTTTGCGGATCTAATGATAGAATCGTCGAATTGCTATGGCTCTGCTGCGATTCTCTCATCCGAATCTCTTGAAAGTAGAAGAGTGGTCAATGGCATCGTTCAGGGGAAGGATTGGCGAATCATCACTGTTCGCATGTTATTCCTCTGTTATAGCTTCTCCGAATCCGGCTCAACGGAATGAGTCAGTGGTTCTCAGAAGGTTTTCCGTGACCCTCATATGTAAACGGACTCACTGTCCTGTCCTCATGACGGTATCAGACCGCAAAGAGGATCGGAGCTTCGACTCATCTTCATGCTGAGGGATCTTAACGACGACAAAAGCTAAACGACCAAGATGAGAGAAATTATACTTGTCAAACGGGGGAGGAGAAATAAAATTAGTCGGGAGACAAGAATACCCAATTTGCTCCACCGACGCAGAAAAACATATGTACAAATGGATGTCAATTCCTCAGAAGCTTATGTGGAGACCCGAAATCCGCCGCCTATGAGGAATCAGGCTCCTCCAATATCGAAATATCTCCATAACGAATGATATATTAAGATATCTAATGTGAGAAAGCAACCTTACGACTCACGACCCTTTCTTATGGCAGTTTTCGACTGTGAAGTTCCACACCGGGAGGATTTCACGTTTGAGCATTCTGTGCGTTCAGACCCCCGAAGTGACTCCGCGGAATCCCGAAATATGTCTCGCAGAACAAGAAGGCTGCGCAGAAGGGCGCGAGGCGTCGATGCGGTTCGAGCTCTGTCTGAGAATTTATCGGGGTCTGACCAGGAGTCATCACAACGCCACATTTGCCTGACAAATGCTTTGGTAAAAGTGAGCTCCATCGTGAGCACTATCTATGTGCCGAATTCCATCAAATTCCGTTCGGGTCAGGCTGTGATGACTCCTGGTTAGATGTGTGCATGCATAGTAAAAACAACTCCCGTTACAAAGAAAAATTTCTTGCAGACAGTTCCTTCGCTTTCATGAGACAAAGGATTTCTCTTCTGAGAAAATTCCCCGAGACGATCTATTGCTCTATGTACACACCAGTATAACCGATTGTTCACTTCGTTCAAGATTTAATTTTCATCTCTCTTGGTGCAAAGTTTCGTATTTCATTCGGAAAACGCATTTCTAAGGCCGGTGAAATGATAGCACAACTACGGTATTCCCCGATTCGAACGCCACCCGCGAACACCATGATGCAGGAGTTACTTCGAAAGAACTGATTTTCTTCACCCTCCCGCCATTCCCACCTATTCGTTACCGCAATCCGTTTTCCCACTCAATTCATCATGGGTTGGAGCGAGTACCCGGCTTACGAGGTGGGAAAAAGTGTGAATCTGCGCCCATTTGCCGAGATTCCTCGAGTAGCCAGTGACAGCAGGAAGGTGATCGGCCGATTCAGGTGGTTATGGAAAAAAGAGCTGGCTAGCGAGGTCGCACCAGCCGCCGGAGTGTTGTGCACATCCCAGAAGGATAATGCTGCTGCACACAGCGCATACTGCGTGACGAGTTGAAGCTGATCTTGCGGAGGAGAATATCGCGTGCGTCAAGTGGCCTGCGAGGTCCCTTGATTTGAACATGATCGAGAACGTGTTGGGCTGTCCCTCCCTCAAGCGGTCTACCCAGAGAACCGCAGGTTTTCCACGACTGAGGAGCTGGAGTCGTCATAAGATAAGAATAGTCGAGCATTCCTGAAAATCATAACCGAAATCTATTCCGGTCACTTCCAAACAACATGCTCGCCGTATTGGAGTCCTTGGGCGGCGACGAGCTTTTTCAATCAATGAATTTGCATTCAGTCGTGGACGAATGGTATTTATGAGGTGTCGATGCCTTCAAACGGGATCACTCCAAAGTAACCATTCTTTCACGCCGCTTTACCTATTGCTGAGTCATTCAGCGCAGCAGTTCATCGCGAGTATGGTACAAGGGGATATTTTGATGAGTTCGTTCTGGTGTCGAACCGGGAGAATCTCGCACTGCTGGGGAATCTCATTGTCAGTTCATTCAACTTCGTTAGGCCAATTCTGAGCCGGGAATCCCTTTCGAGTTTGAGCACGAGCCTCTACGCCCCCACTTCAACGGATTCGATCGAAACTCGGCAAAAGGAGGTCCCGGTTTTCAAACTCATGAAACGCACTCTACCTGTCAGAGAAGTTCTCCGACAAATGCGTCTCAAGCGAGAAATCAGGGCTTGGAGACGCGACTTCCGAACACTGGAGGGGCAACGGCCGCTTTAGTCTACATCTTCGGCCGGCCTGAAGAGCCTTATTATCGCTTGGCCCTCCGAAAGAACTCCATTTTCTCGGATGAGTTTATGGCAAAAAACGAAGCTCTGGAAACCGAGAGGCCCATCGATTCCGCCTTCGACCACTTGTCCAACGAAGACCCTGATTTTTACGAGTTTCCGCCAAAGTCGATTAAAAATAGGCTGATTGCGACCATGAAAAATGGTCAAATGGATAATACTCAAAGTTGGGAGTGATGGGACGTTTGGTATGAGCTAATGCTGGGAGAGCTGTTACCGAGAGATGAGGATGCCCGCGACGCGACGCATCAGAAAAGAATGGTACGAGAAATACTGTGGGTTCAAACGGGCTGTTGAAGACTCTGATGAACACAGATGGTTCACAAGGACTCGGACAAGCTGGGCCTTCGGGAGCCGTTAAACATAAATTATTCTCGGGCGTGGTCGCCATGGACGTGATCTCGAGTGATCCGTAAACGGACTCCACGAGAGATGCAAACGAGCATGAGTACGAGATGCCCTTCTTCGATTCGCCGCAATTCAAGGGAAAGGAGATTGACCCTGGCATTCTCAAAATCATAGGAGTACCACCACTCGAAGGAGACGATGACTTCCTATGGTTCTGATCAATAATTCGGAGATCTCGAGAAGAACGGCCATCGGCTAACATCAAACAAATTCGAAAATATGAATATGAGGGTGAATTTCCGTGTGGGCTCCGATGCCGAGAGAGCTCTTCAGCTTCGCGATTGCTTGGGCTACAGGGTTGTTTTTAAGATTTGATTCCGAAGCGTCCAGAATTCACGATCTGAGTGAGATTTTTTCTCCGGAAACGCCTGACGACGACACGGCGTCCTGTCCTGCTGGGATTCCATTTTACAGGTCATGCGGCAACGGGTTGAGCGAAATGATTGTTAGTTTTCGCGGAGTGCCACAAGTATAGGCAGTGAGAAGGCTGCCATTATGAGAGATTGAAGATTTGATACGCTAGGATTTGCTAACGACTCCCGAAAATGTTCAGTGGATGATGCAAATCCCTCGTCTGAGACAGAAGAAGTCTCGTGCAGAGGGTGGTACTCGACAGAAAATAACTTCTGTCGCGCTACATGAACACGGGACGAATGAAGGGAGGATCGGAGCGAAGAGGATTGGAGCGCCTCTTGAGATTTTGAGCTCACTTGTAACTTCAGACGAAAGTTTCCCAACGGAAGGTTTGGGCCATTCCCCCGGAAGATACGGGATCCAGAGGGGATTCCCCTTTGTCAGGACTTCATCAACCGAGCAAAGCTGACGTTGAATACCAATGATTATGGGCGGGACTGAAATGTAGACTGTTCGTGGAGATCCTCATCATCGAAAGGATTCTCATGTTGCTCCGTGCATAATCATCCTCGAACCGGAGCTCTGAGGGGACCGTGATCTCCGTTCAATCTCCATCCCGGATCGGATTTGGATTTATTGCTGTTAATAATGATTCGGCTCATCAAAAACGGAACCGCTTTAAGACTTTGAAGAGGGAATCTAAGAGTGACCTCAGCGTGAGCAAATGGTGAATAAATGACACATCCCGAATTTATTGCGATCGAATCTCATCCCCAATCGATTGCGATCGAATCGACGGTCTCATACGAAATGTGAAAAGTTGCCATGAGCGTTCTCCGCTTGGGTCCATCAATATTTATCTCAGTGAGCGAGCTTGAGACATTCCTCACCCAGTCTCCGGAAAGCTATGGATGACTCGGAAAAAAAACTCAGCTATCCGAGCTTTCGACAACAATTGATACAGCCCTTCGAATCATCAATAGCTGTTCGGAGGCTCTTCAGGAATGAGACAACCTACCCTAAAAAGTATCCGGGCAGTGCCAAATAAAGAGTGAGACATTATTTCCTCGCTCAGTAGCCCGTTTAATCCGCTTTCTGATGTGCATTTTGTAATGGATATGTGTTGTTTTGTATGTGGATGCTAATGCCGTTTCCTCAGGATTCATGTGCACGCATGAATCGAGTTCAGGGGTGACTTGTTTTGCATTCACAGATCAATTTTTTTTTGGCTGTTCCAGGATCTTGTCGAGATCCCCTTCGCCCTTCTGAATGGGACACAATACCACTGTGGCACAATATTTCTGGTACAGTAATCCCCCGTTTTACGTTCAAGGAGTTTTTGCGCGTAAAACGGGGGATGGCCTGAATTAGCGAGATTTCATTCCAGGGGCCCGCGGATCCCCGCGGCTCCCGTCGGCGCACGTGAAGCACATCCGAAGGGACCCGTGGATCCCCGAGCTTGAAGTTCAGGGGGTCCGGGGGTCCCTTGAGCTTGGAGTTCGGGGGTCCATGGGCCCTCCGCGGGCCCCAGAATCACCTCAAGAAGCCGGGGTTGGCCTCAAAATGAAACCGCGTAAAACGAATCCGCGTAAGATGAACCGCGTAAAACGAACCGTGTGAAACGGGGGATTTCTGTACTTGCATCCCCGCCCATCAATCCGTAAATTTTGTCCAAGATGTACAAGATGATGGACCTAGAAGCTGAAAATTTTCCCCGTGCGGCCCTCAATTCGGTCATTCTGTGGTGAGTCGTTCACAAGCCGTCCGTTAGGCTGCTCACTCGGCTTGAAACCTGATTCCTTCGTTGCCCTTCCCATGCTGTAGAGGATCCACAAAGGACCGACCGGAAAGAGTTACGAGTTACGAATTCGAACTTGTTCCTTGACTTTGCGTCAAAGTTCTTGATGCGGAAGCCCAACAAAATGAAGAAGTACAGTCAGACTGACGTTCACCCATAATCCACCATGAGACATTTCAACGTCACTATCTGATATCCACACGAATCTAAATGAGAATATATCATCACGGAATAACCTATCTGTTTGCTTGTTCATGCATTCGGTGTAGCCGGCGTTGAGAATTCGACACGGTGGTGACAGAAACCGTGGAACCTATGGCGATTCGGGAAGCTTCCTCGTGAAAAAGCGATGGGAGCCTGAAAAATGCGCTTATATCTCGGAAGAAGTGGCACTACAGGTTTCAAGCTCCGTAAATTCGGGCCCCTTTGGTGCGCCTATCTCCGAAACCGGAACCCTGCTCTTCCAGTCACCCATCTAGACTTAATCAGATCATTTTCAAGTCTCAACTGATCGGAAAACTGATTGTAAATTGTGTATCTAACAAGTATCTTAATAGATGACAGTCGTGCAAACGTGCCCGACTCAACACATGTAGGTCCCGGGTTCGATCCCCGCCCGGGGCATTTGCATCTTCCTAGGGGTCCGTCGACTGAAGCAATACCCAAGGGTGATACCGGCGACGTTAAATAAAATTGGCTGAGTGGTTCAGCCAGGAAGAATTTATTTATTTATTTATTAATAAATGACAGAAAAATAGAATTAAAAAAAAACTGATCGGAATCAACGAGAATCCGGGACTGCTCACGTAGAAGCCGATTGAGCGGGTGCATAATTTATTTGCAGTGATTGGTCTGTCTTTTCCGGAAATATTAAGGAGTTTGGATGAGTTCTCCGAAATTTCTCACGCGCGGTCCAGAACGTGGGGAGTCGGAAATACAGTCAGGTCTTGTTTCCCTCATTGCTTCCCTGACTTGGTGGTAACATTCGTTGCGCAATCAACTGATTTCCAATTCAATTGGATCGAATCTGTTTTATCGTTGAAGTTCGCTTTTCTCACGATTGACAACGCGCTATGAAAATTCACACCCGCTTTCGTCCTTGGATTGATCGCGCTATGGATTATGTTAGTTGGCGTAGAGCGGAGACCGCATCGACCCAAACCGCGAGAGTTTGAGCTCAGATGCAAATTGATCCATTGAAACACATCGAAACGATTTACAGTCATCGAGCCGCCCATCGCCAATGCCATAAATTTGCCGTGAATTTGGAACCATTTTCCACATATATTTGCCAATTGGGATCTGAATTCCGCGAATTGTGAAACGGAGCTTGGGCGAATTTCTGACATTTCTCAAATCAGCCGAGGAGACATCGACTCGATCATCGAGTCATAAATCTGCGGAAAGGATGTCAGTGAATTCCGTGAGGATTCGTCGTTTAGAGACTCGGGAGACCCCATCGAATGGTGTGTAAATAACAACGATAAACCATCAGCCGGATCTGAATCACTTGTCTGATTCTCGGTGCTGTTCTCAATGAAACCACTCAATGAAGGACTAACGACCGATTCTGCTGTTTCTGATCGCGCGACAGAAAAATAAGAAGAGGGCTCCTGCACCGAATGCTCCACGAAGCGTCTAGTTCTACAGAGCTCCGTTGAACCTGATCATCACCAGGCGCTCACTAATTTGTCCGGCTGAGAATTGCGATGCCTATGGGACGTCTAACCGGAAGCTTGCCGCTATCGTTCCGCTCGGGTAAGCCGATGAGCTCTGACAGAAGTTCTTCCATGGTTTCATTGAGAATGAAAGTTCAAGCTGACCTGAGGCGCATGCAACTCCTGGATATCTGATATTCTGAAGCCTCGCACATGTGACCGGACATCTTGGAAATTTTCATCGCAGTGAGGTCGAGATACTCGTCCCATGATCGGCTGATTTCGGACATGGAAGTTCTTCCATGGAAAGCTCCTTTCTAGATGGTCTCGCTCTGTTCAGGAAGAAGGTTGACTCACAGCGATCCTCCAAACCCTGAAATGGAGCTGTCGAATACACACGGGAGCCAATGCAAGAGTCGACATTTTTTTGACGTTGCCTGAAATTTCAGCCATAAACCAAGTACAATCACGGCTGTCGAAGGTCGCGGACCCACTCTAGAGACCTCGGCGAGCCTGGCCATAGAATGTTGCCAACTGTTTCGAGCGAAATGAAGCGCACGTTTCCAGGACAAATTGTAGTTACGCTATGTACTTTCCTTCGACGACTTACACTCGTTGCGTTTGCCTTGCCTTATGCAACGATCGCCTCTCACGAGGAACCTCTCACGTGTGACCAGGCTCGGTGGAAATAAGAGGTTTCTTATCTGAAACACGGAGCAGTGGAATGAAAGGTCTCTTAGACACCGGATTTCAGGATAATCAGAGTCCGGGGATGTTGGTCGAATCGCATAATCAATCTTTGAATGTTGTTGGATTCGTTGAATGGCACAATTTCGTTCGTAATAAACCTCTTTTCCCGTACATGCTTCCATCATATTTTCGATTCTTTTGTGCGCCTCTTGCACCAAAAAGGTCCAAAAAGATTGGAAGCTGCTCTGGGCCTTAAAGAATCGGGAGCGAAGCTGAACCAAAGGATGTCACATAATGATGACAATAATAGTACAAATAGCGGAAGCAGTCACCGGTTCGTTCGACATTGACAGAACAATGACTCCAAGTTTTTTGGCCTTGTCTAGGTTCAAGGTTCTCAGGAGCTTCCCTCGGTGCAAATAATGCATGTCCCAATCTGCAGATGAGACGGACCATAGTGTTTTTGACAATGTTGACTGGCACTTTCGAGGCCTAGAACCTCCTCACACTTTCTGCCGAACATGCTCGTGACTCGATGCGAAATACTAGAGGCAGAAACGGCCACCGGGAACCGGAAAGCATAGCTGGCCGTCTTCTCCAAGCGACTACGCTGTGCACGGGATTTCGAGCTTCCTCGCAGAGCACTGACCGCGCGGATCAAGAGTGTACTCAATCAGAAGCTTCACGGCGGTAAGTAGCCACTTCAAAGACCGAATCAAAGGGCTCGAATGTCATCCGTTCGGGAGACGTTTGCCATTGCAGGCCGATGGCTCAAAGGTCGTCGCAAGTCCACGGAAGCGACGACGTAGGCGAAGGTGAATGCGAAGACAAAATGTTTGCGTCAAAACTCTCTGAGCGGAGCCCATGGAAAGCACGGCGCTTGAGCCGGCAGCTCGGCGCGGCGGTGGCTGTGACTGTGGTCGCAGTGGTTGCGGTGCCGCGTCCGCCAAAGTCGCTGTATGTACCGTTGCGACTTCCGCTGTCATCGCCCTTGCCTTTGGAATGTTCCGCTATTTGGATTTTTTTCAATCTCAATTATTTTCGGTGTTTCGCTCCGAAGTTTCCTCTATAAGTCTCAGTCGTGACGAAGGAATGTGCGGTGTTGCATGAAGATGGCGCTGTGGGATGAATTCGATTTGCCGAGAACGGCCATCGAAGTTCGCGTAGGATGCTCGAGGTATCTTAGGTCTAAACTTCTGAACTGTTCAATCGAGGGCATCGGACCAGAATCATCGTTGCGACCCCCGGAGAGCCCAAAAAATCTTTGTTGCATCTCGAGCATCCTTTCATTAGGAGAAAGGAGTGCAAAGGATAAACACATTGTCCGTATTGAAGAGGGACTCCCATGTCGTGTTTCCGGACTTCGACGGTTAGCCGAACCTCGGGGGCATCGTTTGAGCGACACATTTTTCAATTAGTGAGTCTTCAATCCATACGGGCCATCGATCCGGTCTCGTGGCCGCGGTTTATTAGAATGCTTTAAGCATCAGACTAATTAGTGGCAGCGCCAGCCATGGATTCTTCTTCCTAATACGCTTCGATTAATTGCGAGGTTTTATAGAAATTCCGCTTCCGCAGATTTCCGGGATCGGGACCATGAAAAGCGAATGATACTTAATCTAAAGAAATTCATTCGCTCAGCTACGGAGACTCTTGCGAGCAATTAGGGTGTTACGATGTATCGCTCGTGCACTGAAGAGTGAGAGAACGGGCTCTCTCTCTTTGTTTGAGAATATCTATTCCCGGAAAACCGCGGGATCTCAAGCGGGACTAACCGAGAACGGAATAGGTGAAGGAGTTCAGTTCGGTTTGGTAATTGTAACTTCGAACGTTGTCTGTGCTAAGCAAGAATTCGAATCGGTGAGAACGGTTATTCTACGGGACCACCCCGAAACCACTTGTTGTTTTCCGAGCGGCTGCCAACACGTTCCCTAATCGGCTGTCCGCAAATTACAGACTACCTTCCCTATTCTCAATGAGGAAAACAGCGGGCACGCGACCACCGATGGTCACAAAGGAAGCCGTGGTGTTTGTGAGCTGCTGGATCTGTCCACAAATTGACTAGAGAAAGTTTGCCCGAAGTGAGCACTGATTCCTGATCTCAACTCCCCGGTCTTTACCGAAGTTTGCCAACTCGGAATCGCCCGCGAAAACGCTTTCAGTGTTGATGTGATGGCTTGGATTCTTTTGTTGACGGCCCGATCGATACAAAAAGATCGAAATTACGCAACTTTCCGCCATCGCGAACGAATGTACGGATGGAATTCCGGCAACATTTTTTTTTGACCACCTGTCTTCTTCATATTTTTTCCCTATCGGTTATGTGGTCGGTTTTGCCGCTTTCGCTGTTGCCATCATCTGATCGTTGACAGTTATTCTTCGACGACACTTCACGACTCTGATTCGCGTGAAGTTGCTTCTTCGACTCAGCTGATGGTTTCAGACGGATAGGAACAGTTCATCACTTCAGTAGTTGTTTGATTTTTTTTGGGTTTGGATCACCACTTCAAGTAGCATAAAAAAAGGCGCTCCGCAATCTTTAGCGAGAAGCAAGCAAGCAAGCAACGAACCAGACAGTCGCACAGCCAGCACGCTAGTCATCCAGTCAGCGACGCCCGCCCGCCCGCCAGCCAGCCAGCCGGCCGGCCGGCTGCCGCGGATGCCCCTTCCGTGGTTTCCGTCGTCGATCGGCAGAAGTTTGAAACGCAACTGGAGTTGCGTAAGGGTTTTTCTTCAACGGCCCACTGAACCGCGCGACATACAGTCGGCACAACACGAACGTAATAGTGATTTCCTACAGAAAGTAGGAAGTATATGGAAAAAAAAGTAGCAATCTAATGCTTGAAGTACCGTCTTCCAGAGAGGGAAAAACGGGCAAATCTTGTAGCTTTTACGACAGTGATTCAACATGGGAAGCAGACGCGCACGCACTGTGATGCATTGCTTCTTCGTCCATCCTGTCTTCTTTTCTTCTCATTTCCGAACCAGGTTTAACTTCAACATTTCAAAGATAAGCTCCGAGACAAAGCTGATAGAACACCGCCAAGATGAAGGAGATGAAGATGTCGATCGGGCTCGTGATGATTGCCGCGCGTTGGGGGGCGGACTTCGATTTGACGATGGAAAACCAGTCTAAGCGAGAGTATGAACGGACGATTCCCGATCAGTTCTTGTGTTCCAAACTTTTCCACCATCTTTTTCCGCTAAAGTCGTGGTGATCGTCGTACGGTGGGCCGCGCGTCGTGCCGCCGATCAATCTGCATTTCATAGCGCGCCACATAACAGAACGAATGTCGCGTAGGATGCTTACGAAATATCCTGCCCTTTATCGCTTATCTACATGAATACGTGCTACTCGCTGTCTTTTCTTCCTTTCTCCGAGATATCGTCAAAATGTAGTCGAAGTCCGCGCATCCAGACCGTAGCTCAGCTTTACATGATATCCACTAGGCGGATGTTTCGTAACTGCGAAAAGAAAAAAAAAACGGAAAATCATGTCTGGGGGCTATCGTGGCATGTACTGATTGGATATTCTAGATATTTGAATGGCTGTCGGCTTCGCTTACGTTTCGTTGAGGGTTCCCCGTTAAATAAATCGTGGTATGGTTATCAGCAAGCTTGTCAGGTTTGGGGGACCAGGAACGAAAGAGAAAACAATCGCTCGGGATGCTCCAAAACACGAAGCTGGCAAGGTGTTGACGAACTGCTCAAAAAAAGTTCTAAGAATCCCTGAAGTGTGCATCTCCAACTCTCCAATAGTGGGGGTCATGATGTCATGAACGATAGTGCGTCATCATCTGCGGGGATTATCGAATTGGATTCGCCAATGAGTGAATGTCCTCCCTCATTCGTGGGAGGCTGCGTAGATCTTACGAACAAGGGTAGAACAGAATTTTTTTCTAGAGCCAGTCAAAGGTCGATGCGCGACGAACTGAATTATCATGCAAAGCGGACTTCGTGGCGGATTTGTTCTTGCGCCCTTGGGCACACCTAAATTATTCATCAGGCCGATCCCAGGGCGCGACGTGCGCGGGGTGTGAACGCGTGCTCGACGTGTCCGGATTCAAAGACACTCACGGACACTTCATTGTGTCTCCGTAAGACAGGATAATCGGTCCTGATCGCTGATCGAAACACAAACTACGGGACAAACGCATCAACTTTGGAATGGATCTGATATTATGAGCTGTTGTCATCATTTTCTCAGAGAGGTTTCCATGGGTTTCAATAAGACACGTTCAATGGAATTTCTCGCGTGCTCCTGTCGACGAGCCGCATCCGATGTGTACTGCGAAAGCAAATCGCGACGAACAAGTGCATGCCCACTTTTGATTTGAGCTGCCGAGGATTATGGGACTCCCCAAACGCTTTCTAACGCTCTGGCTAATAATAATCTTCCTCACACTTCGGAAGAAGGAATTGCTTTGCCGCAGTGTGTTCCAAAAACAGTCTGTCCGATGCGTCGATCGTCGATGCCTCGTCACTTAATCGATGCAGCACCCGCAGATGTGAAGCGTGGTCTGAAGATCGATATCAGTTTTGTTTCAAATCGACTTGTTTCAATTTGATGATGATCATAATTTCGTCGCGATATGTTCGACAACTAGACGGCGTGTGTGAGCGAACTGTCTGAAGTCTATCTATCTGTCGGTCTGTCGGTCGGTCGGTCGCCGGATCGGTCTGTGCGTCTTCCCAAACGTCAGACGGTCTGTGCGTCCGTTCGCTTTCCCTTTCGGCGGATCCGCTCGCTCGTGGTGCTGCTCACAGACACACACAGAACGCTTCAGCGGCAGGAGCAGCAGCAGCCGCAAGGAGAAGCGGCTTCAGCATTGACTTGACTCGTCTGTTTTCACCGGCGCTTCGGCTTCAGTGGTGGGGCGCAGCTCGTCGGGCAGCAGCAGCAGCAGGCAGCAACGAGAGGAAAATCTGTGCTTTCAATTTCTCTCTGTGCTTTTTATTTCTACGTTGTCCGTTGTCGAGCTTGCTAAAGCCACGAGGGGCTCCCTTGATCGAGGCAGTCTTCGTAAGCCATCACCGTGCCCCTTTGCTTGTCTTCGGTATTTCTTCACCACTGCTACCACCGCTGCTGTTTTTGTTGTGACCGTCGTAGTCGTCGATGTTTTTGTGCCCCCGAGTTCCCCTCTGTTCGACTTTGTCCTGCCTCACTTCAAACCGGATCGGCTAAATTCCTCGCTCGTTTGTCGTCGGGTGCTTACCAGGGAAGCCGTTGTGACTCACGCATACCTCGGTGAACCGTGTTATCTTTACCGTCAGCTTTCTGCCTACACTACTCCCTCCAGCTTGCCCCTCGCATCTCGACACTGACAGCTCAGTTCGTTTGCGTCTTCACAACTGAGCAGAACTAGAAAAGTGTGGACTCTGGTCATTGGATCGTGATCGTGTCTCCCCACGGACGGAGCTTAATCTATCTACCGTTTTCCCCTGTGATCGGAGCTCTACTAGTGATCCTCTTCTCGGAATTATAGAAATGGTGCCGAGGTTTTTCGTTGTTGACATCGATCCTTCAATGTGAAACCCTAATCCAGGTGAGAAAAGTGAAAACACAGATAAGTGAATTTAACCCGAGTTACTCGGTAGTCTTGGATAGGGGGGTTGTTCGTGACCAGGGTTCACTTCCTGATCCTCTGGCGAGGGAAGCAGGATCATGATCTCGAACGAGTTGTCGGTCTCGATGGCCTCCGGCTCTGACAGTGGGCGTTGAACGGTCACGTCATTGTTTTTGTCTTAATTTCGATCCTCTCGCCATAAAATAGGTACATGATGATTCGATGGCTAAGAACGCATCCACTATAAAACTTCAGCCCCCGGCGGCAGTTTTATGGAAAAGACGACGAACAACACAGAACTCCTTCCACTTCTGCCGCCGAAGCGGATCCAGCCGGCAGCATTACCGTTTTCATTCGCGGCAGTCCCAAAGATGTTTTCCTGGGAAGAATGGATCCGCTAGCCGTTTGTGCGCAGCTGAGGCAACTTTCGCTGATCCATCCGTTCTTCAACGTGCGCGGACTAACGGTTACTTTCTGCAACGCTGCCGTTTCTGCCTCTACCGCCGCCGCCGCCGCCGCCACCACCACCGTTGCTGTTGCTGCCGCGGCGGACGACCAAGACGATAATGATTAAAAAACGAGTGGTTGGTTGCTCGGTTGCCTGCTTGACGGACTGGCTGGCTGGCTGGCTGGCTAGCTAGCTAGCAAGTCAGCCCGCCAGCCCGTGGCTCTGCTCTTCGACGCCAACAGAACGTTCTTCTAAATAGTCAATGGGCCGAAGTCTATGGAATCCGGCTTTTCCACCAATTTGCTGCTTTGTTCAGAAGAGCACAAAGAGTCAGCGCGACAACAGCGGTGCCGGTCATGTTAATTGCCGGGTTCCTTGAGAACTCGGCTAACTTCTCATTTTCTCAAAATCGCCAATCCCCAAAGCGTTACGATTCAGCTGATGGAGAATTCTGTCTGTTCTTCGCGAACAATTAGAGAAGGAAGAGGAAACCCTTTCGGAACGGAGACCCGGGTCTTGTTTGTCACGCGGTGCCGGTATATGACAAGACAGCCGACGATGTCGACGAGGTGGCGGCTGCGGCTGCGGCGGCGGCGGCGTCATTCCCACTGACAATCCACATTGTTGAATCATTCGGTCTGGCGTGGAAGCTACCAAGAAGAAAGCGAAAGTGCAAACTATGCAAATTGCCGCGTGTTTGTCATTGAACCACTGTTAGCTTACAAAACTTCCTTGCTGTGACATCACATCACAGGGAATTCCACTGGGGCGGCCCCGAGGCTAGGACCTTGGTCGCACTTTCTTGAGGTACTTTCCAGAGTGTTACTTTGACCATTGAACATTGTTACCTCTCCGAACGTTGTTTTCGTCTTCCTCTCAACCGAATCATAAATTCGGATTGGCCAAATCTGAACCGCTTTGTTTGACGGAGCGATTCTCGTGGTTGAGCAGTTGGATCGCGGTTGCTAGTCGACAATTGCAACTGGCTCGTCTGTTCTTTTTATGTCTCACTCTTGCTGCAGAATCGCTCGTCTGTTCTCGTGCTTATCGGAGCTCACTTATATTCGTGTTTATCGTTTTGTGACTAATTCGTGCTAGCAAACGAGTCGCGCTCGATCGAATCAGACCGACTTACCGGCAGGCGGGCCGCCAGTGACTTCAGGTTATCTCATTCGTCTCGTCGCGACTTCAACGCTTCTGATACGAGGTTAGAAAGCCCATCAGCTCTGTAGCGAGACAGAGTGCTCGTTGGAGAAGGTATCGATGACGTTCAGTTGGAGGAAAACTTTCCATTCGCTCTTGGAGGAGCTGTTCCGGAGACACTCCACCAGTCATACCAGTGTACCAAACCGAAAGGGCTCCATTGTCGCCAGGAAGCGGAAAAAGCTCCCGCTAGGTAATTCGACGACGATACCGGTGCAAGTGTCAGCAACGAAAGCGAAGACAATACGCTCATTACGCAGAAGACGGGAATAGATGAGAAATGGATCGTTTGATTGCTTCGGATGCTCCCAGGTGTTCTGTAGATCTGTATTCGAAAGGGCCACCGATAGGCCACGACCTCTGACATTGCCATATGCTCCGTTGGAGTCGTTGGTCGCATTCGACGCTGCCGCCGTGCTTGTTTGCAAACGCGCCGATTCTTCAGGAAGTGAAAGGATCTTCCGAAGGCACTGGGGCGGCCGAGAAGCGGTGTTGGCGTAAAAATTTCCAACCCCCAGACAGATTGTTGTTGATTCTTCTGATTTTCCATCAAAGACGAATGTCAAAGCGAGATGCCCATCCTGTATTGTGGCTTTTCACCGTTGTCCGCACCCAACTACAGCAGCAGCAGAATCAGAAGCCCCGGTAGAAGGGATCACTGCAAAGGAAGGAAGCAAGCAAGCAACATGAGTCATCCATTGTTCGCTGTTGACACAACGACTCCAGATTCGCCTCCCTCGACGACGACGACAACGACAAATCCACACACACCCTTTCGAAATTCAGTTGGCAGTGTCTGGTAGTTTTTGACTCCGCACAGAAATCGAAAGATCGGAAGTTTCAGCGGAAGTTGTCCGCTTCGAGGAGCATGCCGGGCTATTTACTCTACTGGAACTTGGCTCGACTCGGCTTTCGGAACGCTGGCTGCGCGCAGAAGTTACGCACAGAAAACGACAGAAGCAGAAACTTACTCGGCTGAGGAAGCGACGGCAGCCGGAGGAGAAGATCTGAAGCAGGATGCCCACGTCGGCCGAGCCGTTTCTTCAAGGAAGAGGCGCGGGTGCTGAGACGCTTGGCTGGAGCCTTTTGCTCGGGAGCATCTCAGCGTATCGTAGCAGCAGCGTCGGCTTCGTTTTGACAGTGACTGGCAGAAGATATGAGCTGGAGGGTTGTAGGAACACGAGGGCATATTGAAGTTATTCGAAGCAGGAAATTAAAACCTCGTGGAGGGAGACCATGCACTAGCACGGAAGTCCATCCGAATTGTTTCAAATATTCTCTTTCTCTCTTCCTTGTTGGTGTACACTTAACGGAGCACTTCCCTGGAAGCATTGTCTCAATGAGACAGCGGATTCAGACACTTTATGCAAAGTGCTCATGCCGGCAACACAGACTGTCTCTTTGAAACAAGAGCTATCATTTGAGCCGCTCAGATATTGTTTGTTGATCGGAAATACGCGCGGTCCGGAGCTGCCTGTTCCGGAATTCCCACCCCGAGCTGATCACAATGGTCTGTTGTTCTGCCAGCGTCCAAGATTACAAAATTTTCGCAACGGGAATTCCCTGGGAGGCCGAAGTCCGCCACGGAAGGTCCCGAAGATATTGTTGTTGATAACAGACAGCTCTCCGTTGGAGTTTATAGAAAGAAAACTCGAACTTTGGGAGTTGGAATCTCCGATCGGTTCAATGGATCCTGAGATTACGTGTAACGACATAATCCTATGCCTGATTCAACACCGGTGCCAACAAATCTCTTTGATTTTCAGGAACTCTCTCCTTGTTTTGTGCGATGACAAAACTCTACTCGAACGCAGTGAGCTTATGGCCTAAAGTCCTCGGTCGACCGTTAAGTTGGCTGAATAACGGTCCAAGATTATCATGGAGCGCCTTCGCGATCTCCATCGCCTTTATTTCTGTTATTCCTCGTTGTGACGCTCAATACTACGAGGACAGTATATTTCCGAATGCTCAAAGTCGTCTGGGTCCGCCCTGGTCTTCGGATCTGGTCGTTCCCCATCAGGATTATTTAAATCTTCGGAGACATCTCACAGGTGAGAACAATTCGAATCATTCAAAGCTCTCGATGCTTTAACTCCCGCTCTATCTCTCATTTTGATTCTACAGATATCCATTCTAGCTTCTGTAAGAGATCTATTACCTCCTGGAAATCGTTTGTGCTAAAGAGTCTCGGAAGCCGAAACGTCACAACCAACTTCACGAAGGGAACCTTACGTTTCCACATTTCGATTGCAGCTCCTAGTCCGGACTTTCAATGGAAATCAGCATCCGACCGCAACGGTGCATTCGTTCTTCCACGGAATTCCTCAGCGAATCCGCATCAGGCCGTAGATCTTCAGACACTAACGAACATCATAAATGTAGCCCGGTACATTCTCTGTAAGTTTTCTTCTTGAGCAAATGCCTTCACGGAAGAAATAGTCGAGCCAAACTAGGTAACGAAGATGAAGTAGAGCTTCCGATTGACTCCCGCCGTGGCGCACGAGACGCACGGGTGTCTTACAACTAGCGCCTCACATTGTGCGCAGGGAAAAAAAGTCGGCGAACAGCGAAGGGAACCAAAGTTGTTAAAGTTCAATGCGCCGTCTGATGAGAGTTTTTGAACCTTCCTGTTCTGTGTTGAATTAGCATTGTCGACTGGAGGAGCAGATACCGAGCGTTGCCCGGAAGCTTGTGGATCATATCTAGAATTAAACGCCCCCGCCGGGCGTTTTCAAGATGCCGCGTCCGGCGTTCAAATGTGCGGCTCGACTGTGTAAACTTTCTGAGAACAAAATTATCTTCCTCCAAGTGGAAACTTATCGATACGAGCGGGTATACCGTTATCTGCGAGATGATTGAGCGTGAAAGTGGGAAAAATTTCCGAAAGATGGAACCAAACTTCCACTTTTGCAAACGATGATGGCTTTTTTCCGCCAGACTGGGTTTTGCTTCAGATTGGAAACTGACACTTTCGTGATGTAGGTCTGTTTTCTTTACGTGGCGCTTCGGATGGCGTCTGATGCTCCACTCGATCAGGCATCTTCCGACGGGTCCAACGTGCCGTACAAGCCGTAGGCAGTTAACTAACAAACCGGAGCAATTCGCAACAATCGCCTCGATAAAAGAAAAGAAAGTCGATTCTATGAAATCAATTCACTGAATGAGTTATCGACGACTTACTGGCTCCCGCCTTGACAGTAGCTCGCGTAGACTTGCGACTTCGCGTTGAAACGACTTCACGCGGATGTCAGAATGGATGAAAACTTCCGTTGCTCGCCAGATTCCCGGCTGGACGCCTGGCTCGTTCGCTTCGTACGTCGGTCGGTCCGCTGAACGCCCGCCCGCCCGAACAACCGTCCGTCCGTCCGTCCGTCTGTCTCAGATGGCAGACCTACGCCATCTCTTTTCTATCTCCACCGGGACCCGACGTTGCGTAATCGTGGCGTGGGACCTCCGGAAATGTCGTCGTCGCCGTCGCCGACCGCGACTGTTGCGAATTGTTATTATTAGATGTTTATTCTCCATCGTTCGCTGTTTTGCCCGCTATCAACTTCAAAACGACTTTTGTCATCTTCCTGAATCCCCGTCCAGCGACGTTAATTCCCCTTTTCTTCGGAAATGAGTGTTATGCAGATTTCTCTTTTATATGGTGCCTGCTGGTTCCTTCGTTCGTGCATCAGATGGATCGGAACTCGCGTGACTCTCGATGAATCTCATTTGAACTTCCCCGTCTCATTCCTCATTTAGGTTGAAAGCTTGTTTCGCATCTCCGATTCCAAAATGTATCAAAATTTTGACTTGGATTCGATTCACGCCCATATGAAACTGTTGATGCCTTCATTCTTGAGATTCCGGCGCGATGTCTAGAAGCGAAAGTTATTTCTGTGTCGTCTGTCAGATGCTTCCGATCGGATGGCGTTTCTGCAGCTTCAGTACAGAATTATTGACATTCGCCCGTGAGCCAAGCGTCAGGGCCCTGGGCAATTTTTTTTCTGGTCGCAACTCCTCATCAGCGCATCTTTCCCATCGATTTGAGCCAGTCTTCGCTTGTCGGACATCGTCGCTGATCGCGAAATTGAACATCGTCGAACAGCCCGCCGGTTGGCCTTTACTGATAAAGGTTAACAAGGCACTTTGTTCTTCGCTTCCATCCGGATTCGAAGCCTGGCCACGGAAGAAAAGGCGGAATCGCGAACTGTAATCGTTCAGGGAAGTCAATTTTCACCCCTAGGGATCATGTTCGCGGACTTAAGTCTGGGGTTAACTGCGAACCGGAAACATTCTCTACTCCCAAGCCTTTTGTTTTCTCTACACATATCGTCCGACGACGAGTTATGAGCGAGATAATGAGTTCAACAATTTTATTCTGAATTGCTTTCTCTTCTGGTTCACACGCACCCTCACTGATGCGGAGACGGGCGATAAAGACCGAATGTCCCTACGGATGAGCAGTTGCGAAATGCTCGCTGAAGAATATTTTCAAACGCGGCATGTGGGAGCTGCCGACTGGCTCTGCCTCTTCTAGAGATGAAGATCTTCAAGAATTGGCTTTTTCCGAGATTCGGACCGTTGTCGGATTGGAGCAGATGTATCCGAGATATTTTACTGGATATGATCCGTTCCCATTGATACTGGAATGTCCTTGATCTGTATAAAGGTTCCCACGCGGGGTTCATTATATAGAGCACCTCCTTCCTCCGCTGAACTGTTGAAGTTCTCACCGTTATCAAAACTTCTGCGATTCTTGCTCAGCTGACGCCCGCGACTGAGGGAGCGAAATGTTTTTTTTCTTCTCCTTTTCCTTTCAATTCTTCTCTAGCATTAGCAAATCGACGGGGACGAATCCACCCGATTCGGGCGACAGTGAGCACCTGCGAAAAGATAGTTTCCATAGCCGCGCCCATTTAGCAGTGTCTCATTGTCAGATTCTTGGCAAAACCGTCCGCGCCGTATTCATTCCGAGTTCTCAAGTTCCTCATCCTGTCACTGACGTCTCTAATACATATGTTGAACTTGAAGAGTACATACATGCGAACTTTCTACTTTCTCTTTTCAGCTTTCCCTCAAAAATGCTTCTTCCGCGGAAACTCTTATGGATGCGGCTTCGGAGTCTCTTGTTGGATGCAGGGCAAACGTCCCGTGGATCTATGCAACGGTGGTGTCGTGTGGTCGTGCTGTGTTCCTCGTAATGCCGAACCTTCCAAGCAGGCAATGGTGAAAGAAGCCGGTGAGTCTTTCTGTCCTGACGAACACAATTCATCCAAGTCCGAAAATCCTACATTTCTGGAATCATGCACAGCCCAAGCAGTCCGACAATTAACTCTTATCTTTCTGGAGCTTTGTCAAAATTTAACGCTAGCGCAGCTTTGAGGTTCACCCGGGAACAGTGGACGAAAATGATACAAAATACGCTTCCCCTTCATTTTTTTTGCTCCAATGAAGTGCTTTGTACCGAAAACCGTACCGTGGAAAACTTTGCTTCGGATTCCTTGAAGCACCTTCCTTCGTCTCACCCCCTTTTTCCGTGGCAAGAAAAAAACCTTGAGAAACGAGACTGGTCACGAAATGAGACCAAAGTGTTGGAACAATCCGTTTCAAGGGTCGAAGTTCGTCCCTTCGGCGCTGTGATTGGAACGGAGTCTTCTTAAAAATCGCTTGACTTGTCAGACGATGGAGTTCATTTCATCACTTGCTTCGAATTGAGACTTTTCGGATTGTCTGGAATCGCTGCGCGACGCAACGCCTGTGGTTAACCCGAGGATGATAAAGTGAGCCCATGGCCAATTTCAGCTCAAATGGGGAGACACTCGCTGCTCCGCTCAAGCTTGTCTCCTCATTTTTCCTCGGGTTCCTATTAATGAAAACTTTGGCCTTTGGTGGCCAACAGGGGTTCTCCTGCGGCGTTGTCGTTTTGAACTGTGTCACGACGTTCATTGCTGCAGGCGCTGGAAATCGGAGAAAGTTGTCGCTTTTTAGATTGTCCTAGTATCTCTCCCAAGTTGAACTTTCCGACATCCATTCATCCGGTCGCAATCATCGCGACTCGGAATGGCTGATTTGATTGTTGGTTCAGGGTTCGGGTTCCCTCCGTCTCCACACATTTCGATGATATCGATTCGATTCCTTTGATTAGATCGATTCCTCGTATGTTATTCTCTGATATGGATCTCGCTCCGAAGAATTCGTATTACTATCATCGATTCTGAGTCGCATAGGTGTTTCTCTCTTTCCTCAAGAAACCGCGGAGGCCGTTGATGTTGTTGGTTGAAGACGCATCAGTCTTTGCGTGCCCTCGCATGCCGGTTCCTCGAGGGGCGATTCAAGTGAAATTCATGGCTGGCGATCTCGATCATTTTGAAGAAAGCATCATTCAATTCGTGCGCGTCGACGGTTCCGACGCGATAGACTGTGGAAGACGGGCAGGGCGGAAAATATGTTGACTTGAGCTGCTTGGAGGAGGAAATAACGATGAATGCCGTCTGTCGGTGTTTCCGTCGTCGTCGTTCTTTTTTGAAGCTGCTTGCACTGGGTGACCGGGTGTCTTCCCGTGCGCTATAATCCGTTGTTCCTACTTTATATTCGAGCGACGGCGAACAGCGCGACAACAGCAAAAAATGAAGATGGATCGAACATTCAAAGTCAATCCCCGGAGCCGAGGGAAAAGAAAATATGTTAAGAAAAAAAAAGGAAAAGATTCAGATCTAAGGTGCGGTACTTTCGCGGTACCGTAGTAAGCGCTGCTGCGTTCGCGGCCGCCGTTTTCAGTGCCGCCACTTTCACCACCGCCAGCGTTTCTTGCGACGAACGAAAAAGAAGCAAAGCGAACGCCTCCCGTTGAAGCCGGCTCTAGAGCCGACGTTTTCGGTTAGTTGACGCTAGCTCGACGCCGGTTCTCGCATTGCCTTCATCGTCTTCTCTTTTCTCGGCTTCCGTGAAAACATTCATCGAGCCGAAATGGATCGAGGATCCCGTATGGCTTCCAAAGACCTCTTTAAATCCATCTATCCGATCACCGGATACCGCTCTCCTACCAATAATCCCTCCCGATGAGTCAATTACTGCGTCAACGAGTCTACGCACGCGCATCGATCCAATGATTCCGCTATCGTTTCTATCATCAGCCTCCAGTCTCAGTCATCAATCAAATGTTTCACTTATCTTCTCTAAACGACTCAATGGGCAAACTCTTAGAAATTAGCGGGCGAACATCAGAATCGGTGTCCCTTTCCGTTGGTTGATCATTCGATCAACATCAGCCGTTATCACGATGGAGAATGAAAGCTGTTTCATTTCTTGTTTCAGTTTGCGGCCGAACGTACATGCGAGATGCGAAAGTCGTCGGCGGAGTCGCGGCTAAATTCGGCCAACAGCCGTGGCAGGTCAGTTTGGAATCGATTCCATTAAAAAAAGAACTTCTCTTCTGCAGATCAGATGCTTTCTTGCCTCTGGAAACGAGGGATGAAAAGAATTAAACGCTGAAAGTGAAAACTTCTTCCCGATAAACTGAACAGTTTGCTTTCATTCTTTGTTTCCCAGGCGGCCATTGTGAAACGGAGCTTCTTATCACAGAAAATATCTTGTGGAGGAGCTCTCATCAACGAAAAATGGGTTTTGACAGCGGCCCACTGCGTGGATAGGTGAGATCTTCGGCTTCGCCCCACTTCCTCACTTCTGAGCGGATTTGAATCCTCGCGAACGTTGTCTTAATGTAACGTCCCTTTCTTGAATTCAAGGACCCCTGCCTCTAACCTAAGGGTGAGACTTGGCGAGCACAATATTCGGGACACCACGGAACGCTATCCTCACGAAGAGTACACCGTGCGCAGGAAAATCGTCAACGAGGGCTTCGATCGACGTAATTTCGTCAACGACATCGCTCTTCTCGAATTGGCTCAGCCTGTTATATACAGAGAGCACATAATTCCGATTTGTCTACCCGAGAAAGGCGCCAACTTCACCGGCGAACTGGCCACCGTCGCTGGATGGGGCCGCGTAAAACACGGCCAGTCGTACATGCCATCTTCGTTACAGAAAGTCGATGTTCAGGTTATCGAAAACGACGACTGCCGTTCATGGTTCAAAGAGAAAGGACGACGCGAACAAATTTTCAACAGCATGCTGTGTGCGGGTTACAAGGAAGGTGGCAGGGATTCGTGTCAAGGCGACTCCGGAGGGCCTCTGGTACTGAAGAAAAACGGTCGCGCTCAGCTCATTGGTCTCGTGTCGTGGGGCGTTCAGTGTGCGTTACCGAACCTTCCCGGAGTTTACACAAGAGTTTCGGAATACGTCGACTGGGTCGATATCTACGTCAACAGAAATACAAGGGATTCGATTTCGGTCAACACGGCGGTCACTAAAGACGAGCCCAAAGACGGCAAAGACGCCCCCGCAGTTTCTAGGCATTTGAGATGAACGAAAACTTAGGAAACAACTTGTAGACTTGTATTTTAGGTAAAAGATGTAAATATGTGAAGAAAATGTTAGAACTCGCCGAAACTGCTGTAGGTTCTTGATGATTGAAGTCACCAGAGCCCATCAGGACTCGGTTAAAGAGGAGTCACCGATGCGTCGGAAGTCTGAGTGAGTCTCGGAGATTTCGTTTTGGAGTTGGCATTCAGGCCGGATCTTTTTCCCTCTTTCGATTTGACGATTTTCGCATCCTACGATTGTGGAATAACCATGCGGAAAGTTCGCTGTTTCGCGATCGAATCTCATCGGACCGGACATTCCTCCGTTCCGTTGCCATTCAGCGTCTTCCAGTTGACTTTCCATCGTAATTAACCGACGCGTAGGATTCGTATTTTCTACAGTTCAGAATTTAGGCACGTTTTACTTCCATCCGAACAGCTTTTAGTTTCCAAAGAATATTCAATGAGAAATTAGCTTCGCTTGGATGAGCTCGATTCATCTGAATTTTGACGTTTGTATCTATACCCAGAACGTTGAGGCGCTGTACATAGAAGGCTCTCAGAGAGTCAAGAGTCAGTTGAGTGATATGTAGTTATATATTGAAGTGCAATCGACATCAGAAATCGGCGGTGGCGAATGAAAGAAGAACAGATTCCCGGCGATGAAAGAAGCTTGGGAGCTGCTACAGAAAGTTTTGAACATGAAGTTGTTTCCGGAGCACTAATTTATGAACGCACTCGTTTGCCTGTAGACCGCGACCATCACTGCCCTCTAGGAATGAGGAGTGCCTTTGAAACATCTTGAGCCAGTTTGACCGATTTGTCTGATGGCTCGATTCGATAATTTCCGAGACAAAACAACTATATTGACGTTTGCTACAATACGGAATGGATTTGTTGACAATAAAGTAGCTCGAGTTGGAATAAAGTGGGAATCCATCTCGCTAAGACTGAAGAAGTTCTTCTTCGTTCTTGATTCAGTTGATTTTTTGTTCGAAGTTTAGATTTCGTTCCGAAAGGGGAAGATCCCACAGAATTCTGTTTACAATGAAGACGATGATTTATTCGGAATATGAGGATAAGATCAAACTATGCTTGGAGATCCCAATCTTAATCGCCGCAATAGCCGTTCAGGATTGGTGCCGCGGGGATTCCTCTCCGAACCATTCTACATCTGAGCTCGTCCAAACGGAATTTCGCCGATTCTGTGTCCCTCACTTCCGCGTTTGACCAAAGCCTCTCCGCAACGGCACTCGCTCGGGGCCTAGAGGAGAAGATCATGATAATAATTCTCATACGTCATATAATCATTAACAAATGAAAATGTGATTCATGGGTGAATCTAGTGCATGTAATGTCGGTATGATTAGCGGAAACGGCCGACTCGTGAAACTTACCACAGACGTGAGATCAATGTCGTCCCATCAACGTATTCTCCCCACATGCAAGCCTCACCACCGACTATGAGATCTTTCTCCTCATCGGAACCACTGAAATCTCGGGGGTCTATATCGTAGTATTTTTTCCAATCCTCGCCATAGCTGATGTAGTTAAGGTACCAGGGAGCTGACAAGACGATCTGATAGCCATTCTTGACAATTTTCGACATGTAGGTTTGCCAGGGCGAGAGTTTCGAATCCAAATAAATATCTTTCCAGACCCCGACGAGCGTGTCGGGCGCTGCTTTCACTCCATTGTCGATCGGATCCTGCCATATCATGTACTTCGCACCCAGATTCTTCACATTTTCAAGCGTCCGACGAACGTAATACTGCTCGACCTCAGCTACTTCTTTCATGTTGTTTGCCTTCATGAAATCTTTTATCTCCGGACTCGATTCCCTGGTAGAGTGATCGAAAATTAGGTGGTCAAGCTGCAATCAGCCGAAGCTGAAAATCAAAATTCACGTGTTTTCTACTCCGCAGTTTCTGAATTGAAGTCGCTGCGGATTTTACTCACCAACACTTGTAGTAGACTTCATCCATTCCGAGATGAACGTATTCATCAGGGAAGGTTCTTTTCGTTTCGTTGAAGATTTCCCTCATTACGTCGTAAGTGTAGTTCTGCATGGGATTCAACATTTCGTACCCAGCGAAGTCGGGATGTCGAGGGGTGCCCTTGCCGCCCTCGCCGTAGCAAGCAGTCATCAGTTCTGGAACAACGAATATTCCCAACACATTAACAACGGATCAATGTGTGAGGGTTCATCAGGATTTGTGATACAATCTGAACTCCAGCTGACGCAGTTCGACAAGGTATCGGAAGACACGAAAGTTCAGAGACAGTATCGGGATTGCATACTTGGGAAAATCTTTCCGATAGCTTGGGTGTGCCCCGGTGTGTCGATCTCAGGTATGACACGAATCCCCCGAAGACGGGCGTATTCGATGATTTCCTTCACGTTCTCTTGCGTGTAGACTTGCTTCGGATGGTAAGCTGCTTGCGTGAGATTCGGGAACACTTTCATCTCATAGGGCCACGACTGGTCGTCAACGAGGTGCCAGTGGAATACGTTGAACTTCGAGTACGACATGGCATCCTTGAATACATAAAAATATCCGAAATGTACATACTTCAAATGCCGGCTCCGAGAACCACGTTGTCATTGAGTGAACTCACCGATCCTGCCTCTCACGACCAAGAGTCACTTGCGTAAAACTTACCAAGTTCTGCTTCAAAACCTTCATCGGTTGGAAATGACGTGCGGTGTCCAGAAGTATTCCTCGGAAACTGAAGCGCGGCCAGTCCTCGATGAGCGTTGCGTTGATGAAGTACTGATAGGAAAAGACGAGCTCGAATCGATATCAAACGACCTGTTTTTGTCTGAGTGGATAGCTTTGGGAGCAGTGGATGCACTAAGCAATGGTCACTCACCCCTCGCGATTTGTCGTCAAGATATACAAGTTGAGAGAACGTTTCTAGTCCTCGGAGAGCGCCCCAGACGGTCTTGGATTTCAGAGCTGCCGAGCCATCTTCCGTGATGCTTAACGTGTCTTAGGGAAGATCAAAGTTGAGCTTGTGAGCGCATGGCCTGTAATTCACTTGCACCTGCAGACACTCGATATCGAACTGCAGGCCACGTTGTCAGCAACTCACATTTCTCATCGCTCTTGTGCTGCGGATATCCACAATGCTCTGTCTTGTTTTCGAAGTCTTGTACCTCGATACTGAGTGATTTCAGCTTCTGCAATCGACCAGCCGTTGTTCCGTTGACGGGAAACAGCAGTTTTTTATACCTGCGACGAGAAGACGGGTTTTCAAATTAGAAACTAGCGCTCTATGGTGGTTGAGCGTTCATTTCACAGATGTTCTCAGAGTGTCGCATCACCTGTTTATGGCTTTATCTATTATATCGCAGCAAACAGTTTCTGATCGGATATCGAAAGTGTTGGAGTCGACTTCCAACAGCGTGTTTGTTGGCTTGTAGACTTGAGGTAACGGCCATGGGGATCCTGGCGGGGATCGCGTTCCCTGAAACGAGCATTGTCACTAAAATCGATCTCCGGTACATTCAGAGTGGCCATCGATCGGCAAGAATCGTGGTGACTTGATCCAAAGTGGCGTCAGAGAACGACCTGGAATCTCATTAGTCATGGGAAACTTGACAAATCAAGAGTATTCTCACCTCTAACGGCAGGCGAACTTCAATATAAGTTATGTGACTGTACACAACAGCTGCGAGAAGGGCAACGAAGGCCCACAGCGTCCACATCGTGCTTTGGCAACAGGAGGCACTGACCGGAGTGATCAGGTCTGACGGGATCGGCAGGGTACGCGTTTGCCACAGGGAAGGGCTGGAACTCCTTTCCGTTAATAGGTACCGGATTTCCAAACAACTTACAAGCAGTAAAAAAACGACGCCATCAACGCTTTCTGATTATACAACACGTGAAAGGGCATCCCTCGCTCGACTGTCTGTCCGCAATTAAGAGGACACTGCCCGCAATATTCTGTTCAAGCATCGTCGCTCTTCGCCACCAGAGTTTTCCCTCGATTCAGAATAGGTTTGGTAAATACTAGGTGTATTGAGAGGAGGAAGGTCCTTGCAGGAAAATGTATCCGAACAAAATTAAAAGTTTACCTGTTCGCGCCGGGACCGAAACCTAGGGTTTCTGACGGAGACTCTTAGGATTTCGTCGACCCACAACGAGTAGAGGCCTGCATGCACGCCTTCAACTTGATCTTCTCCGAAGTAGAGCAAACATGGCTGGCACTTCGGGACACCGGAAGTTATTGATGGGCCACGTGCGATGCGGGAGGAACACGAAGCTCATAAGGAGTCTTTGGGATGTAGCTCTGTGTTCCTGCAAGAAAACGCACAAATTGAGAGTCCTGCCGAACGTGCGTAGAATTTGATCGACGCGGCAGGCATACAGATGAACTAGCGGCAAAAAATGGCTGACTTGACTCCTACTTCGTCATTATCCATCGAAACATACTTATTCCGATACCGGCAGTGAATCCTAATCACTAATCAGACATCAAATCCGTAATTACGGATTACGGTACATATTCGAAATTTTATATATGCACATCTTCCCAACGGTGATACAAACAAGAGAAAGTCGGAGAGATTTTTTGAAGAAAGCATCCAGCTCAACAGCTTCAGCCCAATAATTTTCCAATTACCTATTCGTTGTATGTAGTCCGGGTTCACGCCAATAGATAACTCGACCTTTCGAATCGTTAACGCCTGGCGTGGAATGCTTCTCAAGCTTTTCCTACAATGATATGTAGGAGAAACTAGAATATGTATTCAGGCCTTGTATGGCATGAGTAGACTGCCTGGACGATGAAACTTGTTGTTGTGTTGTCGATCCAAGGTTCTCCTTCAAGTTCACGTGTATCAGATCTTCGACGGTTTTCTCCCCTTGTTGCCTATATTCACCCGAGGCAACTTCGGCTTCATAACTCGAGATATTGTATCAGCGATTCAGTTGACGTGCGAACGGCACCATTGCCGCGACTCTCATCAAGAATTATACTCGTGCCTCATATTCTGCAAGCTCGCCCCTTCCTTGATTGAATTTCAAGCTCGCTACAGAGGCCGTTGAGCCTGGCCGCCTCGATAGGGGCCACAACCTTCTTCAGAATCCTCATCTCTTCATGCATAATGTCGACATACAGTGAAGTCCGCTCACTGGGACCACCGGATAATCAGACCATCCGCTTCACCAAGTTGAAAATGCGGATTCCCGTCACGTGCCCATGAGCCGAATTTCCTCCGCTTAATCGAACCAGAATGGTCCGGTCTAGATGTGGTCCCAAGCGGACTTCACTGTAAATGCTTCTGGATTCCATATTCCATGATATCCATGAACCTAAGCCTTGATCCCATGAGTTCCTCCGTGGCCTCGGATTTCGGACCCGTTATCTGAGCAGCAGCGAGGATTGGTGCGGGCTATCCGTTGAGTTTTTGAATTGCTTCTTTGCCTCTCCTGTTGACTCTTCCCAGGATATGCTCGGAAGATTGTTTCTTGCAAATGGCTCAAGTAGAATATACCTCTAAGATTTCGCGGTTGGTATTTGTATCCAAGTATAGTGAGGTTTCTATCTGTATTCCATACTTATAGGGCGAATAATTATACTCGTATAGTTCTTAATTTTTTCATGGCTAACAATGTAAGCCGGAATCACGTGCATAGTTTTACTCCACTCAGCAGATGCAAGTCGACCTGATACGAACGACACCACTGGATTCCAGGACGAGAATAGTCGCTAAAGCGTGGAGAACTTGGAAATGTTCGGGTTTTGTCTATGAGAATTCGGGCGAGACGAACTTCGAATTCCGAAGTCTCTTGGAACACCACAGGCACTGAGGAGCTCTCGTCTCGGACCAAATGAGAAATTTCTACTACATGGGAGCCTGCAACCTCAGCTTCGTTCGTATCGTTCCTGCAATGAGGAAATCGTTGGCAACTTTGTTATCGCGTCTCGATGGAGATCGCTGGAAAAACGTAAACGATTCGGTACGGATTTCTGCTCCTGAACGAGTGTCAAGTGAGTGAGAGTTCCATAAGATCGTAGATGCATGAAGATCCCGTTTTCCTTTTTTTGATCCTCCAATGTTCCAGATGTTTGAGATCTGAAATTCTAAAATGGTGTTGTTCTCATTTCCCAGTCAACGACGCATTCTATCATGGCCTCATCTCATCTTCTGTTGACTTTCGATGATGTGCTGCTCAGATTGGAAGCTTACTTGGATGCGCTGACAACTCGAACAGATGAGCCATCGTCGAGTGCTACCCAGACATGCGTGCGGCGATTCTGTAGCATTCTTGTTGACTATCTTAACCTCATCGAAGCATCCGTCATGATGCATCCTGACCTGCGCAATCAAGTGGGAGCTACAAAACTCCAGCTCGTGAGTTTCTATTCGCAGAACGGCATTCAAGGGCTCTCGAATCTTCAGGCAGCCCTCCGAGCCATTTTCGTTCAGCACCTCAGCCTTGACCTCTAATCGACGGTGAGCATTACGCCAAGTTCATCTTTGCTCCTGAATCCCCCTGAGAAGTTCGAATCGGTGACCTCCCGCGAAAAAGTCGTTGTGAGGCTGACCCCTCTTATCCTGTCATGATGATTACGATCCAGATCAAATACATGGATTGCTATAATAACGGAAGCTGAATATTCTCTCTTAAATGGTTAATCGAAATCAAGGTTATGGGGGAGAATCTCCGATCTGGTGAGAGTAATCGACACTGTGGAGGCATGTAAGCGACGGATTGTTGAATTTTGTCACCATGATTTTACTCATTCAGCGTCGCAATCTGAACCACCACGAACCGGGTCACAAGAAAGACCGTAACTCCCCAACTTTGGCTAATTTCAAGTGATTCGCCAAAGTCTAACAAAGCCGCTCTTCCTTTCTTTTGGGAGGGAGGGGGGGATGAGTTTCCTATTCTTCTCGCCCGATCGCTTCTCTTCCAACTGATTCAAGTCCCCACCCGGAGTAGAGAAGCACAAAAAGCAACATAAAAGCCATCCGACGGGAGTCAGACATACACACACACACACACACATCCCGCAAATTCAGACACACGCGCACTGAGCAAACGTTTCTGTGGGTTTCGAAGTAGCGGGGAGCGGGAGTTGAATAAAATAAAGATTATCATTACCGCCATTACGCGTCATTTACAAAACTCAATAGAGGCTGCCGTCGCAAAGCCGACCGGCGAGTAACGGGTGCCGATTTGTCCCTGCGCGAAACGATGCTCTGTGGGAAAAAAGCAGAAAACCAACTTTCTCAGTTTCCTGTTCCTCGCTTCTGTCAGTGTTAGTTCGCTCGTGAGCTCGTTCGTTTGTTTGTCCTCATGAATCCTCGAAATGGGACGGAATTTCAAAGGAGAAGTTGAACCTTTGATTCTACCGTGTTGGAGAATCGAGAGAATGCTACTATCACAATTAGGTCGGAATTTATCAGGTTCAGAAATGAGCGTCGGGAGAGGAATCATTCTAAAGCGTGATCGCAGTTTCGATCGGAATTAATGTTCATTTGAATGATGTGTATCACTCCCCATGTTGGTCGAAGGCGATGCCCTGCATGGAGGGAAGCAGGACTTCAACTTCCGCGCATTCAGCAGACTTCATCATGATAGCGGATGGACAAATTTTTCGATTTCGAAACCAAAGAATCGGGTTTTATCCAAACGGCGAGACAGCGTGGGATAATGGCGTCCCCAATTATCATGTCGCTGTTCTTCCGCGCAACCCGTCACGCGGTACCCACTGCCCATTTCCGCGATACGCGACCGACACTGATCGATTTTCATTCCAAAAATTATCGTTTATTATATTATTAAATTATTATATAATAAATTATAAATTATTATATATGTATATACAGCTTATGATATCTGAATCGTGGACGAATGACGTCCCATCAAAACCTACCGCTTCGTGATCCTCACAGCGAACAGCACAACTGTTCAACTTTATCCGGAGGATTCATGTGCTCACGAACGAATGTTCAAATGATTCCGATTCTTGTGGAGAATTTTCGTGAATTTTTCTGTCGTGGGATAAGAAGACTTGTTCCGTCTCTGATTCAGGTGGAAACAAGGTATCCATGCTTCCGTCCTATATCAATTCCCCCAGCGTACAATGACGTTTGTTCAGTTCCCTCAGTTAAGTCGTGTGATTTGGGACGGGTAGAATTCCAAGAGCTACTTCGCAGTGCGTACTCACTTTAATGCAGTGAATAATTGACATTGGTGCGCGTTGGGCACTTCACAAGGCGGCGACTAGCCTGCCAGGCGGACGGGTAGAAGAAAGGCGGGAATTTCGTGCAGGCGGGTCGGCGAACGAGCAGTCAGACGTGTTCCGCACTGGCTGCGACTGAAAGATCGGAACTTTCCGAGAGATCGTTCTTTTTTTCCAAACTCGATTTCGAATTTCGTTCCAATTTCGCGATGAGTTTCTCTTCGATTTCGTTAAAACTTCTCACTAGAGCAAGAGACATACATATTTTTTGCGCCGCGTTCGCAAACTCCTGTCCCGGAGCTCGGAACGTTAGAAGGACGGCGAAATACGAGATCGATACGACTTTTGCTTTCAGAGTGAGAGCTAGAGTTCAAGACTCTGCGACTCGGGAGATTCGCATTTCGTGAGCTGAAAGTTCTTGTGGCATTCGAAGTGGGAATCCAACTTTGATGCCAAGCTTCCGGAGGAGAAGAATAACGACAAACCTCAGCTCTCGAGACATTCTAGTTCTAGCCGGGTGAAGATTTCTTGTGTCGTGTCCACCTTTCGCTGCGCTACCTGGGCCGCTTATGGGCGAGGCCTCATTGAATGACTATGAAAATGATAATATCAATGCGTCAGAATGGGAGTAAGTTTTCTCCCTAATAATAACAATGAGATTCAATCGGCGAGCCTATTTTATGACAAGGAAAGATGACTCCCATAAAAAGTCCCATGCTACGCTACCACTGGTGGTAGTGCCATCGCCGCGGCTGTGGCGGGCTGTTGCTCGCTATCCAGCTGTTAATTCAGATGGCCGTTACAGTAAGCGGTCCTGGTTACTAGCAGAACATTTATCCATTTATTCACTCCCATCATCGTCGAGGCGCGGCAGCTCCGTCTACGAGAACACCATGTCGACAGCTTCGCGTTGAAATATCGCGTACTCGAGAAGCATACTCAACAGCTTTGTTGTAATCACTCCAACAATATTCACAGGATGTAGGAAAAGATGCATGATGAAGAATTACATGCTATCGGCTCGACTGATTATTCGAACGACACATTATTTTGTCCGCGAACCGTTGTTATTAGCCAGTGAGTCTCACGCTCAGATTCCGGATCAGTGTGTCGGAAAACTCGGTGTTTCGTCCGAGTAAATCCGATTGTTTTCATGGATTCGGAAGAGGAACGATTCGTCACGGCTCGAAGCGCTGTCCGGAGTCCAATTCACGGCCCGTTAATTCTGACTAAAATTAGTGAAACGAATTTAACGGGCCAGGTTGTGATGTGTGTCCGCATCGTCCAAGTGGATGATTGACACTGACTGAACACGTCGAGTTGTCTTTGAGCTCCTGTGCTTCTGGAACAATTAGGACATGTCATGGAGCGTTTTCGTTTACCCATCTTCAACTCTAGCCATACGCTACAAACTTCCGGAGTGGATCGAAATGATTCCATTGGCGAGTTGTCCAAGCACCGAGATGTTTCAGAAGAGACAGAAAATTCTGTAAGAATCGTTGAAATCAGAAGACTCACTCGTTTTGTTATCTGGCTCACGAGTGCTATTGAGTTGTTTTGGGTTCCGGACAAAAAAAAAATTGGGGCGGTCGCAGGACCACAAGACTGACAGAAACAAAAGTATATGCGCGGTGTGAAAGCGAATCTGCGGGTGATGAAGTGTTCTCTGGCGCGGCGGGCGCGGGAAATCGATTTGTGTGGCTTCAATGAAGACCGCAGCGGCTGCCTCAGCCGCTGCTGCTGGTTCCATTCACGAACAGCTCGGAGCCTCGATAGTTCGAGTTGATTACGACCTGTACTAGTTTTTGATCGTTGGACCACTGCTCGGATGGACTCGGGTTGTGTTGTAGATGAAAGATAGAAGACGACGGACGACGAGGAGGAATGTAGCTTCGGCCTCAGCGTTCGTTTTACTTTTTTTTTGACGCGCTCGACAAATTCTGTGAATACGGCCTCCTTTTCGTGCGAGCTATTCCCCAGGTAACGCATGGCTAAGATCGCTCCGATGGGACCGAATCGATATCTTATCTTTTCAGTATCAGGGGAGGAGGCCGAGGGTTAGCGAGCGAGCGAGCGAGGCACACATGGATTTGAAAGGCCAAATTCTGAAGATTACCATTGGCTGTTTTACCATCGGAGAGAGAGAGAGAAGGAGAAAATTTCTCCGTTTTGCGAACTCCAACCAAACGACGGCTCTTCTGATCGGTTTGCTCAGCTTTTGTTTCACCGGGCATTCTATTCATTTGGACATTCGTTCGTAAAACGCGATCATACTATCTGCAAACAGTTGAAAGCTAAACGCTTCGTAATCTGTTCCGATGTTCAATGGGAAGTAGAAGCGATTTCTTTTAACAAAGAGTGACAATGGAATCGAGAAAAAATGGCACGACATCGATTCCCTGACTACGGGAGCCCCGGAGCCACGGATTGCTTCGATCATAGACCTTCAGCCATCGACCTCAGCGGAAAAACCCTGCTCCCTGAAGGCGAGCGGGAGAGCCCACGGAGAAATCGTGACGAATTCCCATCATTTTTTAGGATACGGCGTGGCGCTGCCGGCTGCGAGCTGCTTTTTGAAAATGGAAACGTCTCCTTTTGACAACATTCTGACGAGCAACTCCGTTGGATTCCCTAACTAAAACAGACGACCCGATACCATTGACTCGCTGCGACATCAGATCACCACTCGATTCGAAGAAATAGAACTACCCGCCCCGCGAACTGTGTTCTGGACCCTGACTTGCGTTCTACCGTGTTCGACATTCCATCTCGTTCCCGGAAAGAATCTCTTCCTCGCTCATCACTCCTTCAGCTAGTTCCGGATTACACATTAAATTCATTGTGAAGTGATTGAACCAAGAAATTTCAGGCGAGGCCTTATCGTCGGGTTCGCCACATCGACCACTAAGGGGTAGGAATCCTACGACGCATGAGAATCGCTTGGTTACAGTTATCGATGAGTCGACCGTCGACAAGATGGGCATCAATTAGATAAGAGTAAACTTTCGTCTGTGTTTGTATCATCGCGGCGGCCGAATGATGCATCTGTCTCAGCTGCGTCGCTAGCTGCTGGGAAGCCAGATATGAATTACTCGAACAGAACTGAGCACGCGCGAGCGTCTGCCCGCTCGCCCGCCCGTCTAACTGATAGGCATGGCCAACACACTTCATGGTGATAACCATCGCTTCTCTCCACAAACGAGCATCAACTCATGAGCTCGAAAGGCTCCATTCACACCGGCGGACGACAGAAGTGTGAAGACTCTGCGATAGATAGATAGAAATGTGACCAATGATTCCGACGATGGCGATGACTTTCGTCACTGAGCTTCGTTCACATAACTCTTTGGTATCGTAAGTTAAAAAAATCGCTTCGACTCTGTTCGAGCTTCGGAACTGTCAGGCGGCTGTCAGACCACGTGCTCGATCCGACCGCGTTTCGCTTCCTCGGTATTGAAACTCCTATGTCAAAAGTTTCTTACTCCAGGATTTGATGAAATAATCTTCTAGATTGATGGTGTGCTTCAATGCTCGGTTGGTTACAAATGTTTAGGGTGGTCGACGAGCTTCATTGGAAGAATTAATGACTGAGCGGAAAGACCAACTTCTAAACAGATGAACGAATCGATGCTGTCGTTCGTACTTAGATGTTGGCCAACAAGGAAGCATTGATGAACACAATATGTAGCGGCAGATTCGGCCGATATCCATCACGTGCCGCCATTGTCGGCAGGGGTGGAAGTAGGGGGTCTGGCTTCGACTGACTGGTCGCTGGTTGTTCGTTCGTCTGCTCGCTCGCTCGCTCACTTGGATGGGGAATCTGCCGGCTCGCCCGCTTGCCTAGTGGCAAGGTTGCTCCTCGTTGGATTGCAGGCTGGCTGGCTTGCTTGCTCGCTTTCTTTCCCGTTGTGACCATTGCTCATCGCGGCTAATGAGGCGTACGCAGACTCTGCTGCCCCCACTACCGCCGCGGCAGACGTGGTCATGTGTCTTTCGTAGCTTGATGCCGGTGGTTTTTCGTTAATGCCTTATTTTACTCTGACCGCGCTTACTGAGCGGTGCTATTGAACCGAACTAACGGTGAGCGTCCGTCATACCTCGCTTGACGGCACCTCTAGCGGTTGCGAGGGTCTCACCGCTGCGTCCTACCGTTTGCTCACTCGAAATTGATTCTTCTCAAACGAGAGCGATGACTGTGTTGAGCGAGATACGGAGTAGTATGGGAATCGACAATCCCGATCGTATCATCTTCGATTCGAGCACCGTCAATCCGATCCGGCGTAACTGTTTTCCCTGATAATAGAACAAAGGAAGATGGTATCGCGTTCCTTGGACATCTTCGATCTTTGGCTCCTTGAAACGTGTCGGAATCTGACAAGTTCAGGGGTGAGTTGGTCTCTGCCAGCTCTGAATAGACTCTCATGACTCTCCCTACCTCGATTTCGTCAAGTGCTTTTCAGATTCCGGTGATCGACGGCAGCTGAAGACACATCTCACAAACTTTTAAGTGAATTTGGACATTTTTGTGTATGTCTGTGCATATGACAGCTATGACTGACTGAGTGTGTCTGACCGAGTCCGCGGAGGGGGTGCGGAAATGAGGAGAGTCTTGCCTTCTTTGTTTGGCTCCTTCTGAGATTGAGCAATATGAAACGAAAAACTCACAGACTGAGTGAATGAGTGGGCGGGCGGTCAGGAGGGGGTGAACGGCTCCAGTTGCCATGACCGCACTAGAATCGGCTCTCGTTCGCATCATATTCCATTACATTCGTTTGCTTTCATGGCACGAACGACGACGACCATGAGTACGAACGACTACCGACCGCTTCGAGGGAAAAGACGGCTGTTTGACTGACTGACTGACTGACTGACTTGCTAGATTTTCAACTCCTGCGCCTTCTGACATCGTCTTCATCGCTGCCGCAGCCACCTCCGTCGGCGTCGTCTTCGTCGAGGCCTTGCCTGGGTGGGTGGCTGGCTGACTGGAGTGAGGATGGCGAACTCGGCACTGATGTCAAGTTGACACTTGAGAGACCGAGTGAAGGAGCGGAGAAGAAAGAGCGAGCCGGTCTGCCGATCGCTTGAAGCAGCGAAAATTCGAGTTATTAAACTCTAGGGCGGAGTTCACAAGAAACTGACAGCATTTCGACGAGCCAGTCAGCCGGCCAGCCATAGCGAACTAGGCGACGCGTCGCCCATTCTCGGGCCTCATGCCTTGTCGTTCGTAGTTCGCTTTTCGTTAGTTCGATCGTCCGTCACTAAGTCTGAATTCGCCGACGATTGGGCTAGAACACCACGATTTAGCGAGTCAACGAGAGCCGCTCAGGAGTTTTGGTGTTTCCTTGAGTTTGCTTCTAAACGGCAACACAACGAACACGCGCTTTCGAATTCGAAGGAACGGTCCTCGGCGGTGGGCGATCGTCTTCTCGCAATTTAGAGACATTTCGTATTGGAACTTTCTTTTCGACAAAGCTGGATGCGCTCGAAACAGTATCATCTTCTTCCTGATAACGTGTTTGTTTGTTTAATATGAAATCACTCTCAGTACAAAAATGTATGTAGTGAATGAAGAGAAAAGTTGTGTTGCAACGATGCTTTCCTCGATAGATGAAACACTGAGACTCGTGATTTGAGAATCATCTGAGGATTCTCTGCTTTGTAACCTATCAGCTCGGTACAAACTGCTCGAGCTTAGCGACAGAATAAGTTGTTGACGGCTGCTCTCCACCCTTCATGTCATTGCTGAAAAGAAAGGAGACTGTGGGTTGATAAGCGCGTTTTGCTCGTTCTTGTTCCCTTCCCTGAACTCTCAAGTCGGATGGCCGAACTGCTGTCTGTATGCCTGCCTGGCTATGTGGCCAGCCCCTCCAACCTCAACCCCTATGATTTCGTCCTCCTTCCTTCTGGTTGAATAATCAATTAGCAGAGGAATGCAGGAAAAAGCCAGTCGGAGATGACTCAGATATTATCGCAGGAGAACGGGTGACCCCACGATGAAATCGCAGAGGCCAAAGCTCGCTCCTCATTCTTCCTCCGCCTTCTGCCGTGGCCCGGCCAAGAGCTTGCACCCCTTGTTCGACCAACATTTGAAGACAGTGCCTCCGTCGCAAGCCTACTATCATCTACCTGGCCGTCTATCTCGCTGCTGGTGCCACGATGAAATTCGACACTCTCTTCGACTCCTGCGTCGGCACGAGATAGAAGGAGTCGATCTCCTCCTTTTCTCCCCTTCATATTCGTTGTTGCCGTCAATGTCGCTGCTGGTTTCCTCGTATCCTCCTTTCTTTCGAAGCTTTCGAGGGCTCCGAGGATCAAGTTGGAGCTTGAGGCTGCGCTAAAGCGTGATCTCTTAAATTCCTTAAATTCGCTTAAGGGGATGAAAGAGAGAACGTTTGAGATGGCCGGCAGAACGAGGGATATTTTGCATTTCAACTCTCCGCGGTTTCTCAGAGCCGGAATTTTGAATGACTGGGATTTTAGAACAACGATCAAAGCCAGCATCTTCATTGACATTCACTTTCGTTCCACTCGGTTTTCCTCTGTCGCCCTCTGCTAGACCGAGGTTCCGTTGCTGAGAATTCACAACTTGTCGTATTTTGAGGAAAGTAAAGAAGAACGAGTTGCGGAGAGATGACATCGAATTGCGGGCAGCAGTTTTCCGCCAATCTAGAACCTCCTTAAGAACCCTGGAGGCCTTTGTGGAAAACATTCTTTGAGATCATCGGTCGAATTCGATCTTCGAGGATCCATCCGACGAAATACTTCAGCAAACAGATTCGCATATAAATTCAGAACCACAGCTGGTGCGACTCATACCCTGCTCGATATCTCGACCGCGCGTCGTTCCTCAGAGCTTGAACTTCTTGCTTTCAGCGAATACAATCATTTAAATCAGTGATGCTGTCAGACGATGTAGCCGCGGCAGCCGCGTGATGACTGAACGGGGTGGGGAACCGGCGTTGCTGCTGTTTCTCCTTGGTGTCCATCATCATCATCATCATGGTGGTAGTCGTGGTAGCGAAGTCCGAGAGGAAGTTCGCGTGAGTCTGGCAATCAAGCGTTTCCGGTGTGTCAAGACTCCGAATCCTTCGATGGATGTGCGGACCGAGGTTTATGGAGATTTTCATTACCAGACGGAGGAGCAGTTGCTCTTCCCTGCTTCCCACTCTGCCTCAGTTTCCTATAGATGGACGACAACGCTGCGCCGGCTACCCGGCCGGTCGGCTGCCTGGATGCATATGCGATACCGTCGTGATTGATTCCCGGACACTCGTGGAGAGAAAAAAAGCAGCGCTTTCGTCGGCCGCGTTCCGTTCTGAGCGTTTTGGAGTTAACCTCTTCGTGCACTGTGGAACCTCGTCCCCACGAATCTATCGGACTCTCAATCACTCGGAAATGGCAACCAAAAGAGTCTGAAAAATGAGTCACCCATCGAACTCATCCGAGACATATTTTCAGAATGAAGATCTCCCTTAGAATAGCCGCCACAGCCGCGGTGTTCGGCCAGCTTCCAGATCCAGGTCAGCTTTAGTTTCAAACACGTCGGAGCACGAAGAGAGCGCGTAAATTGCAAACGGTCAACCATTGACCGAGAGAGCCGTGGAACGAGCTAGATTGCCTCGCGACCTTCTGGACGATTCTCAATGACCTCGGTGCCGACTACTGCGAGCACCGTTGTTGGCAGTTGCGAGCGGCGAAGCTTTACAGCATGGTGAAACATTGATTCGCAGAAACAACGAGTAAACGACGGCAGTCAACGACTTCAACGCAGCCGAAGATCCTCCTCCGCTCCGAACTAACACCACGAACTTGACATGAGCCGCTCAAACAACGCGAGCCAGGTCTTGGCGAGTACATCGACGAAGGACGCGAGAGACTGCAGGAACCCAAACGGGCCTTTGGATCCGACTTCGTCCCCGGATCCTCCTCTTTGAAAACTCGAAGCCCTGACGAAACAGCTCCCCCTCTCAATAACGACTCTTCCCCACGATTCACATAGTTGAAACAATTTCAAACGGGGGGAGGAACCCTGATAAAAAACGGAGCTTGATCGGCGCACAAGAGGTGGGACAAGGTGCGAGTAAGGTTTTCTCACGCAAGGAGAACACAGAAAGAATTTCCGGAGGCAATCATCATTATAAATGTCTTCTTCTGAATCGGATGTTTTCCCTCGCCCACTTTGTTCTTCATCCCGCCACCTGCGGAGCTCAGGAAGGTCTACGACAGCGGCGATGTTCAATAAAACCAAACTTTTTGGGTGAACCAGGAAGCCCACTGTCTCTGTGTTGGTGGCAAAGCGACTAACTCGTTCCGTTACAGCGGTAATAATTTACGTGCCGTGGTTACTGCGTTCTCTCCATCTCATTCTCCTCCAGGTTCTCGGCGTCTCCTTTGCGGCCGTTGGCACCGCCCCCGACAGCTACAAACCGGTCTCCCGCAAGTCCCAGTTGTTCAAGAAGTCATTGTCACACAAAAGAGACATGAACGAGGAGAAAAATTAAGAGGAAAAAAGATTACGGACTCGGAGTAGATTCAAGCGCTGCCAGCGGAAGGGCTGGGGTTCCGGGAGAGGATTTTTATTCAACGCTTTTAGGTTAACGGAGCGAGTCCGTTCGTCCAGGGAAAAGGAAAGAGCCACGGAGGGGAAAAAAAGCCCAAATAAATGAGTGGATGAACGAGTCGCTTTGATTTTTAAGCAAACTTTTTTCCCGGTGAAGCGCGAGCCCCCACGAGCGGAGCGAGCGCCCTGTTCCGCGTTTCCCCTGAGTGTTTCGTGTTTTCTTGCCTCGTTCACCTCCTTAGCTCTCTCACAACAATTGTTTCAGCGGAGGCTTTAAAAACTTGAACAAATAGAAACGAGGCCCGCGTTCCTCGAACTCTCCCGGTTTCACTCAAATCTCGCAATAATC
Source organism: Neoseiulus cucumeris (assembly GCA_021527715.1). Lineage (NCBI taxonomy): Eukaryota > Metazoa > Arthropoda > Arachnida > Mesostigmata > Phytoseiidae > Neoseiulus > Neoseiulus cucumeris. The sequence continues at coordinate 9,762,183 of JAJSRV010000030.1, read as the reverse complement.
CAAAGCTCGGATCGGCGATTTGCTTTGGGCTACCAATATCCCTCATCACTCCGCTGAAAACTCCGTTCAAGATCCTGAGAAGCGAAAAGAAGAGATTTTCAGAAGAATACAGTCTGAGATGAAGTGATAAAACTGCGTCAAGTTCAGGACGGGAGTTCAAAAAACTCGGAGCAAGTCTTTGCGAGAATCGCTCAGAACGTCATCGGCGTGTGGCTCGGTGCTTTCAATAACTACATGAAAAGAGAACCTAGGCGGCACAGAAAAAATCTTGATTCCTTATATTTTTGATTATTCCATTCCCTCTGCGAGCTTCAGTCATTTCGTTCGAAAATTGCCTCAATGTTCCGTCTGCATCTGCCTCCTCGTCCACTGGAGCGATTCAACCGACGGGATGACCGAATGTTCAGCATCATGTGCACCATCTGCTGGTTGCTTCCAGAGTCTAACCACTGGTGCCGGGTCTCAAGGAGGTACAACTCCTAAGCTTCAGGTAAGAGGGAGCGCCTCGCCGAGGAACTAGACACGAAAAAGATTTCACCCGACATCTTCGATGAGCTCACGCAACCGTCGCTCGCCGTTTAAGCGGAACTAACTTCTTACTCCCTCGTAGCATCTATTGTGCCAACTCCTTCGAATATATTCCCTCCTTCCATCTATTCAACCGTCTGAACCAGTTTATATGGGGGAAACAACTCAGTCAGTGGCGGTCGGTTGAGCCTCCGCGTGAAGGGGAAAAACGCGAACGAGGAAGCGAAGAAGGGAAAGCAGCGGCCGCGGCAGCAGCAGAAGGGTTAGTCCATTAAGACAGCAGCTTAATTTTTCTTGATTAGTCGCACGACTAAGAGAAAGAAATGGACGACGACGAAGCTGGGAAGAAAAAGGAGTTTATAGTCTCTTGCTTCGCACCCAAGCCGCTCAGCACTCCGAGACCCGTTGGCGGGGTCTGCGCCCAGGGTTTCCGCCGAGGATCCCCGCCTAGGGTTGCCGACTAGAAGACCCCGTCAAACCGGTTCCTTGAGCTTTGCCTTGACTGACTGAATGCTCCGCGACGGAAAGGTTGCGGAACCTCTCTGGGTGACTGATGGCTGTGGCAACCGTGGTGAACTCTCGCTCACGAACTTCAAGTAGTGCTCCGACTTCCCACTTTCCCATTTCCCTCGTTTTCAGCTTCTGCGCCTGGAAGCTTTCCACCTGGGCCAGTATCACGCTTTTCCACAACGCGCGTCGGTAGAAATCCTTGCAGACTGCATGAGATTGATTGGGTCGGCATTCCTCAAGTTTCATACGGATTAGGAAATAACAACACCCGGCTGCCTGAAACTCTATTTTTTTGTTTTTGTTTATTATCGAAGGACTTGGAGCGTGTGCCAACCGAACGGCGCTTTGGTTCATATCGTCTCCCTTCCCCTCTCATGTTTTAATTTTTAACAACAGGTCTCGATGATTTCCGTTCGATTCCCATGAGAATTACAAATTTCTTTGTTGTTTTGGTTCATTGCGTATAGCTCCAAGAAACTCCTCCAACAATCGCCCGGCGAGAATGCATTGAATACCTATCTTTGGCGAGGAACAAATTTACAAATCCAGCTACTTAGTGATTCCGGAAACGTTGACAGATTTGAAGTTGATTAATTGAAATTGAGATTTCTTCTCTCTCTCTCCGCTTGTGGCTCTCCATACGACTCATTTTCTTTAATATCTTTGTTATATTCTTCCAGCATGTTGTTCTCCTCCTCCAAATTCCGCGGCGTAGTTACATCGATATCCTCGTTCTATCTTCTCTTCGACGGTAACATTCTTCATTTCATTCCTCATCGTCTATCATTCTCCAACTCCGAATTGATTGGTTTCGTTTCCAGTCTCTTGTGTCACTCATGCACTTCATTTTAGTTTTTAGTCGTCTTCGTTGTGATCTCAACAATGGCGTCGGTTCGTACGGGTGGATCTTTAGCCATATCACAAGCGTATCACAGGGATAGCAAACTATATTGGGGAAGAGATATCGAGAGTAAGGATTGCATTCAGATTAGACGAGTTATTATGTACATACATCGCGAACCGAAGCAGAGGAGTCGAAGACGCTTTCGCGGACTCCAACGACCTCGGAACGAACTCAGAACCGTTCTCGAGATGACCTTAGGTTGCCGTGTTCAAGTTTTCCGCAAGTTTTCGGCGAATTTTCCGGAAATTTCCAGAGAGTCCCGCCAATGGTTTGCGATACGAAGGATTCGGTTTCTCTCGAAAACCGTTCTGACTACAGATGATCGGTATGTGTTTGGGGTTCAGGAAGTTGGACTGTACATGACTTAGAAAGCAACTCAAAATATCGGTGCTCTACGCTTCGTCCGTTGAAGAGCAACCGGCGAAGAAGCAACACCAAACACTCTCGACTCCGAAACCATCCGACTTGAATCACCCGATCAGGTGATTAGATGCTTTGTATAGCGTTGAGCCAATGTTTTCTAATCGCTTCGACACTTCAGCCAGTGATCATACTCCGAAGTTTCCACAAGAGCACTCATCACACATTCGCCGTGACTTTTTCCCCGTCCGATGACATCTGACAACAGAAGCGTCGCTTTCGTCACGCTCGTCAAACGGCTGTGTACTCGATCGCTGGATATACATATATTTCTTTGCGTCTCGGTTTTGAAGCGGACCGAGTTAAAGAGTTTTTCGATCGACTCGTTCACGGATCACAATCGAACAACGTGGGAGGCTTCGAACCGAAAGCGAATGGTTGAAAGAGTGATGAGGATTTGATCTTCGACATAGATGAGGCACACTCGCTCGCAATTTACACCGAGCGTGATACAACAGCCACGTAAAGAAGAACGATTGTCAACGCGATGCAGTGGACCGGTCGCGAGCCGGAGGAATGCGGACTACTCACAAAGTTGTAGTAAGCGGCCGCGAGAAATCCCAGAATTCGATTCTCGTGATTCTGGAGGGGCAGAGCCGAATCTGAGGCCGAAGAAAGCAGATGACCTCGTTTCATCAACACTCGAGTGGTAACGTCCATGAACTCCATGATTTCTGTCGTGACGCAGCGGATTTTGATGTCTTGACCTTTGCTGAGGCCTTGGAGTAACGGCTCGTTGGAGTTGAGTGGGAACTTGAGCTCATGGAAATTCAATGTGACATTGTTCTCTTGTCGCTGTATGGATTTGATCATTCTTGTCGATTTCACTTCTTTGTCGTTGATGAACCACATTGTCTTCGAAGGAGTTCTGTTGGGATCACCGTGCTGAGAAGGTCTGCAGGTCAACTTCACTTGCGAGTTCGGACGATTGTATTCTTTCTGCCAGCCCGCGACCTGAGGTCCGTCCATCCGGCCAGAGACTTCGACTTGTTGGCCTCTGTTCATTATCTTGATCTCCTCGCTGCTGACGTTGAATTCCACTTTAATTAGCGACCTGCAATCGAGTTTCAGAGCTTCCTTCCAGAAATGGCTCTCGGTCACAGTGAAACTCAGAACTTTGGTCACCATGGAACGTCCTTCGGCATCGTACGAGTTCGATACCAGTGTGTGCTCGGCTTGATTTGGCATCTGAAAGCAAAGTGAACCGGACAATGAGTAAGCCATCCTCTCGAGTTCGCCATCGAGAACGACCAAGTTCGAACTCTGATTTCTTCGCTTATTCACCTTCATGTCGTTGATATACAACTCGAGGTCGGCGTTGGGTTTGCTGGGCCCGTAGCTGCAGGTTACGTTCACGAAGTCTCCTACTTCGTAGCTGCGGTGCTCCGACACTCCGGACACGACAAGTCCATTGGGAGGAATCACTACACGGGAAAAACAAGAAACGGTGAGAGGAAGAATGACTCCTTTCGTTCTTATTCTATCTGTATGAGGAACATTCGGAGGAGCTCCGGGACCGAATTCGGACCCGAAAGACATTCTCTCAGCATCTGAGCCGACACCGACATCTCGGTGGAGTCCACTCGCGAACGGACTGAGTTGAGTTCGGCTCAATCCTACTAAACACGATCATCAAAATATGAGCCGGCGCGCCGTGACAATCAGGCCGAACTGTTTTCGACATCCTAGGAGGATGAATAGCTGGTCCGGTGACAACCGCTAGCTCGGGCAGGATGACCGCCACAGCCACCGGAGACACCACAGGTGAATTTGACCACGGAAAAAGCCACTTACGGAGGTGAACGCCCACGAAAAATAGTTCCTAAGGGAGCTCGCGCGATCATTAAAGAGAGGACCGAGCAAGCAAGCAAGCAAGCAAGCGAGCGAGCGAGCACACAGAGCAAAATAGCAATTCATTACGATGGACGCGCTTATAATGAAGAGGTAGACTAATAGGATATGCTGCTGCTACTGCTGGCTGTAACGTTGTGGGTAGGCGGATTGCAGGCAGAATGCGAAGCCACCCCCCGTCGGCGAGCTGCCCTTTGGCTGCTTTTCGGCTGATTTGGATATATCCGCAAGATGAATGAAAACAGTTATTATATCTATTCCTTGGGAATCGGAGCATCTGAAGTTGGGAGCCGAACACGAACGAACCAACGAACGGTTGGAAGAGCGCTATTAAAACACGAACGTTTCCGGAATTGGGTTTCCAATGCCACCTCACGTGAAGATACCTACTCGAGGACACGAGGAGAGAATTCTCAACTGTTTGTGAACAATTTACGCGAGCAGTGAACTCGAAAGTACTCCATGGTCGTCGCGCGAGGCGAGGAGGTTCAATGCATATAAAAGTGTTTGTGTGTAGACTTCCTTGTTTGCGCCGCGGTCGTGTTGAACGAGTGTGTCGTAAGTTTGTTGTTGTGGAAGGCTTCCCGAGTCGTTGTAATTGCGTTTTGATTTTTTTTCCTCCTCTGGCGTGGTGCTTGTTTGACTTCCCGCGCAAGGATCATGTCTATGCATGAAATCTGGAGGAGGCCGAAGAAGCCATCGACCACGGCAGTCTTTCGCAGACTGAAAAAGCATTTTTGGATGAAGTCGCTGTCGGTCGGGAGCGACGAGAATGTCGGAAGCGACGAGTTTGCTTTTCAAAAGTGAAGTCTAAGCTGAGCGCCACCAGCGGTTTGCTAAGGTCTATGAATATTCGACAGGGATGGCACGACGGGTCGAGTCAACGCTGACGAACGAACGAACCAACCAACGAGCATAGTTAGCTTCGTGGCCAGAGCAGGACACGTGCTAGCACGGCGCGGCGTACACCGAACGCTCAACCACCATCATGTGAACCGAACGAACAGTAAAGCCAGGAAATTCGAGAAAGTTCTTCAAAACTTTCCCTACACCCTTCGATGGGGGAGGGGGTGTAGAATATGGGCTCTAAAATACTTTCGCTGATATTCATACTGGGCTCTGCGGTAACATGATCTCTCTCTCGAAGGGCCCGCACGCTCTTCGAGGTTGAGCATAACGCGATCCCCCGGCCTATCGTTCTCGCGAACAGCTTCCGCGTGACTTCGAAGATCCTCGCTGTGATTGAGCTTCGAAAACAGCGAAAATGACTTCTCGTAAAACCAACCCATTGGACCGGAAACACTTTTCGTGGGAGCGTAAGAGATTTCGTCAGAAAGACCAAAACATTGAGAAAGCGAGGAAATATCTCGAGTACTCACCAACGACAGTCATGTCCTTGTGTGCACGAGCTGTGCGAAATTTCGGTCCATCTCCGCAGATTTCGCACCTGTAGCGACCCTCCGAGAATCTGTCCGTATGGCTGAGGAAGATGTTCGCGGGATTGGCTCTCGTTTGTTCCAGCTGGAAAAACAAAGTTGTTTGAAGTGAGCGAAAAACTTTCCAAAGTCTACACCTCGCGACGACAGGCGAGGCCGAGAGAAGTGTTCGATATGCGGCGAGGATTCACGATAATCCGTCGCGAGCAAGGAAGTGAAGCCACTGTTAGAGTTACCACAATGCGCCGAAATGCCAGGATTCAAATTTTCCATTGTGACCCCGGCAAAGAGAAAACAATGGAACTCAGCAGTTTCTCTCCGGGATTGGACGCGTATTGAGCTCGGTTCTTCATTCGTTTTTTCCTTTCAAGGGAGCGAGACAAGCTACTGAGAGCGGCGCAGCGCGAAGAGGGCAAAGCGGATCGAAGCGGGCGGGCAGGAAAGATTCATCCCGCCGACACCCACCGGGACACACCATCCACTGACACCTTTCAAGGCTCTGCAGAACGATGGAAAGAAAGAAAGGAAGAAAGAAAGAACAGCAGAACGAGACGCTTGCCTCGTTTCGAGGGAGACCTGGAGCCACCACTAAGCCTAAGGATCAAAGAAAATAGAACAACGCCTTCTGCTCAGCTAGACTGCTGGAATGATCCGATGCTGCCGCGACCGCAGTCATCGTCGTCGTGGTCCTCGAGCTCTGAGCTGCCCCGTCCCGCTTCGCTCAACAGTCCACCTTCGCGATAGAACATCCCAGAGAGGCAATTGGCAGCTCGTGAAGGGTACGCAACAGGTTTCGTTCGGGTTACCGGAGGGAGGCCGAGGGATTCGCGTTGGCATTCTAACTCCGCTCGCTGTAAGGCCGAAGCCACTTGTAATCTCACTGCGGAATCCATTCCTTTCTCCTCCCGAACGCGCATCTCTGCTCTTGCATAGAGTCACATAGACCAAAATCCTGGTGACAACTATATAAGTAAGCATGGCTTGGGAAATTTCATTACATTCTAAGAGAATTCTTAGGATCAGCATGCCAAGGAACCCAGTTATCCACTTATAGTCAAAACTCTTTGTTCGAACTTGGGTCGACGGAACTTTTCATGAAATGCTATCGCTTTTCCACCGAAGGACGGAAGAATGTCCCGGATCGAAACCTTTTGTCAATGTCTTGCCTCCAATCTGACGAGATTCGATGAACTGTGACAATGCGAGAACAAGGGCCGACAGGTCATACGTGAGAATACGGGCCGCTAGCGAGTGTTGAGTAGAGCGATTGTCTATTGTGTGTGTCCCTCGGCGAGCCGATGGCCGAGCCAAAGACGAGACGATTGCGTTGGCGGCAGTTGGTTGCGCGTACTGCAGCATCGGAAACGGACAGCCACTTATAATAGGATCCCGCGAGTTGCCCGGCGGGTGGGCGAGCCCAACGCCCGCCCGCCCGCGGCTGCCCCACCAGCAAGCCAATCCCGCCCTGGTCAGCCCCGCCGTAGGCCTAATAGCGTTGCTTATCAGTCTAATTAATGTCTGCGGGATTACCCCGAGAGCTGCCGCCGCTGCTGCTGCTGCTGCACCGTAAGTGAAAGTGCAGCTCTACTTGAACGACTAATTCCTCTGCGAGTTCTCCTGAGTGGGCCTCTACTCGTGTCACTCGATAGAAATTGTTTTTCGAGTTTTGCTCATTCTTCTAGGGACCGATAACACAACAAGCTGTATTCACTTGAATCTCCTCTCTCCGCATTCGAAAATCGTTGTTCGATCAGATTTAAGAATTCTTCCAGGCCTATTCGGTGGAATCGCCATCTGAACTTCGATTCGCAACACTGAAAAGAAATAAATCTCCAGAAGGTACTCACATCAATGTAAACTCCGGTCAAGTTGAAGATCTTGATCCGGAGCGGTGCGGGCTCCATGGGCATGTAGCCGAGGATTTCAACGTTGTCTTTGTACCACTTCAATGAGTAAAGGTCGTCTTCACCCTGGTCGTAGCTGCAGTTGAGCCAGGCGCTTTCTCCGGCCAGCACCACCGACGGAACCGATAAGTGGGTCAGACGCAGACCTGTGAATCAGAGAGAACATTTGAAGTTAATCTCAAGGTGGCCATGACACGGAACGAAGCGAAACTTTGTGAGGGAAATCAAGACTTCAGGTTGTATTGAGTTCCGAACCATCGAGACCGAACATTTGATACAAGTGTGTAGCACGAACGATGATTTGGAAGCAAGAAAACCAATGACGGTTCTCAGATTGTGCGATGAAAGAGATATAGCGGGATTGTCCCCCGAATTCGTTCTGATTACATTCAGCTCAAAGTCGAAACTCAAAAAGAACCCTGACCGGAGCTGACTGTCTTCAAAGTGAATTCTGCGTCGTTCTCGAGCAAGTAAAAGAAGGAGACGACAATTCGTTGACCCTTCCGTCATCTTTGTGAGAGAATCGCTTTTGATGCTTGCTCTTGGGGTTCTGATCTAGCGCCGTCATCGTTGAGTTCCACTGTCTCCACATGCTCCGGTGGCCAGCTCATCTCGCTCCGAGCCACCCCACCCCACTGCAGCGGCCTCACTCTGCGATATGAGCAGCCGCAGACGGGTAGACGGATGAGTGGATGGATTGGTGGACGAACAGACAGGCCGTGCACACCGAGCGACAGACAGATTGGTGGAAGGGTAGATGGATAGAACATAAAAAAGCTTTAAGGCCCGCACTCTTTCCAGGACCCCATCTCGATGAGTGAGAGATCTGGTAGCGTCGGTCGTCGTCAGCTCGCCAATTTCCGTTAACTTGGCTTAGCAGCTCCAGTGAGTGAGAACGGGAGCTATGTCGGTGCCGCCAGATACACCGTTACCCTGCGACTGCTGCAGCGCCAGCCATGCTGAGGACGAATACGATGGCGATGCGATGGCAATAGCGATGCCCTGCTTGTGCTGCCGAACTTGGTGCACAGCAACGCAACGTCAACCGAGAGACTTTATGAAGCATATTAAGTAAGTCGACGAAGGCTACTTCCGGTAGCAGTCGGTTTTTTATGAACAGATAGATAGTGCAGGTCCACGAGAGGATGGGCGACCAAAAAATAGCTGAGCCGATGCAGTAGCTATGGAACTCGGAGGGCTCCAGCCGAGCTGAATACGCTCAACAAAGCCTCTTTTTTTCCTGTTGGCTACAATTGACTCGCGCGTGTGTTTGTGTCCATAAGACTGTCTGGGTCGAGTGTTCATGATCGCCCCTGACTGCGCACACCGAGGGCACAGGATGAGGAGATGCAGATCGGCCGCGGCAGTCAAGACTTCTTCGTTGAGAAGATCGGTTTTTATCCGTTCATCGGTGGGTCGCCCTTCTGGCCAACGGACGATTTGTCCATCAAGCTACCGACAGGTGGTAGACATGCCCAAAGTGTCAGCTCGAATTATCTGATTTGTAAACGTCTCGTCGATTTGCTACAAATATTTGTCCGTGGGTAGCCATTCAAGCTCGTATGGAAATTCGTTTCAGAGAGCTCAAGCGGAAAGAATCGCTCCTCCACGCAAAGCTCGACTGATGATCTGATTACTGCGTTCGTAGGTTGACCGGAGCCTCCTTTTCTCCCTCCCGTAACGAATAAATCTCTTCATCGAAGGACGAAAATCGAAGTTTCCCCGCAGCAAAACTCCCTGTTCTCATTTCATTAGTGTTGACATCGTCATCGCCGTCGCCGCCGCTGCCATCATCAACATCAGCGTCATCGTTCTGCTACTCCCCACTGAGTTATTTCCGCTTGGCGAGTGGATACGGGCTCGCCGGATCTGAAACGAGGTGGCCGTCCTCACAACTCCAAGTCTACGAATTCACTCACTGCCGACTCTCTTTCCAAATCTAAACTTCAGACGAGCATCTGTAGTTTGTCGCGCTCCGCCATCAACGAGAGGTTTTGTTGCGACCGAGGAGAAGGTCGGCCGGTCACGAAGTCAAGGGAGCAATGGGGAGTGTTTGTCCCATTCATCAAGTCCCGCACAAACTCAATTCGCACCCGAATTTGAGCTCCCTGACTTTCCTCCGACTCGAATTGAGCGACAATTTTCGCTGAAATGTTGTTTCTTGTGTTCAACTAATTTGAGGTGAGCTCAGCGCAGATACCAAACAGAAGTGCTCCGTATCAAAATCCTCCAGAGTTTGTCAGCAGTTCTCGCACTCGTGAATGCGTTTCTTCCGATCAAGCAGGAAACAGGAGTAAGTCATTCGTCCAAGAATTTCCAGTCGATCGAGGAGTCGTTTTCAAGCTCGCGTCGGCAGTCAAATGAGTTCGAGCCGATGTCGTCGTCTGTAGCGGACCCTTGCAAACTCTGTTCGTTCTCAAGAAGTAACATTTACTTAAGCCCAAATTTGCGGAAGGGGATATTGCGCCCTTTTCCGAGAACATTCGCCTGACCCTCGAAGACCTCCTCGAAAGTCGTGCCGTCATCGTGCGAGCCTGTTCCGGAGCTCTCGGAAGTGCCACCGGCAACAGGTGTCTTGTCCTCGCGGTCGCCGGCGTTGTCCTTGTTTGAATGTTTCTCCTCGAGTTTTTGCACTGTTCCGCAGCTTGAGTGAACAGATTATTGTTGCGCGTTAAGGGTTCGACTGTTGTCATGATGAGCATCCTCAGGTATATTCAGAATCGGTTTTACAGTCGGAGAACGGACAAGGGAGGTAACGGTAAACGGGGGCACTCCTGACGGACGACTTCTCTTTTCCGCTTCCTCTCTCGCCGCAACACCCGTCCATTTCATCCTCTTGCTCTTTAACTTTGGCGCGCACTTTTCATTGTCGCTCTCGTACGCGTTCCGTCCTCAATTTTTTCCTTTTTCTCGCCGTTTCTCTCACTCACTCCACGGTTCCTCGCTGCTGCCGCTCACCGCCGAAAACCGGCATCGGGGGCGGCAGCTGCGTTAGGTGGAGTCAGACATTCATTTCGTTCTGTTGGAAACTCACAGAGATAGCAGCCACAGTAGCGGCGGCAGATAGTACAGCATACACGCAGACAAACCGACGAGGGGACGCACAGACTCACCGCAGGATAGATGGGTCGGCCCATCCGTCCATGGGTCGGCGTGCGCCGTGAGGGGAGCCGCCGCTGCTGCTTCATATGACAGCTATTCAAAATTTCTCCCCCGTCCCCCCTCATCTCTTTTTTCGGTTTCCCTTCAACTCCCACTCATTGCCCGCCCGCCCCGCCCTGTCTGCCAGCCAGCGTCGAGTATAAAACCAACTCCATATAAAACAATTACCCTGTCCAAGTCTTTCGGGCTTTCCACTCAGAGCCGACCCTCGCTCGCTCACTCGCCCGAGCTCCCCAAAGAGGGGACCTCTCGTTCCCATCGAGCCAGTGAGCGACCGGTCGGTCGGTGGGTCGGTTGGTCGAACAAGCGAGCGACCAAACGAGCGAAGGAACGATCCACGAAAGACCGGACGACGAAGGACCATCCGAGCAGTCCACCCCGCAGAGCGCAGCTTGACAGCAAGACGGAGATACGAGAAAGAAGCTTCGGCATGCGATGTCCCTCGATCCGTAACATATGAGACCGGCGAAGATCGGCAATTGTCACTTTCTCTGTCTGTTTTATCAGGTTGAGCGGAGTTTGTTCTGCTCGGAAGGAGTCCACGAACTATTTCAACCTGCCTCATGAGGGTGAGCCACCCGAGGAGCGTCAACATCATCAACGGGAGAACAGACTCACGGATTAGAGCGATCATTGGAAACTTCATCGAAAGTTGCCAAGTTCAGAGAGAGTGTGTTCACGCTAACTTCCCCGTTCGGTTGATGGTGAGTGAGAAGAACGCTTTCGTGTGAACTACGGAACGGCGCGGCGTCTGAAACGAGCGGCTCAGCGACCTATTAATCAGCATTACTCAAGTCACTCTCTCGCTCATGGCTGTTTCCTTATATTCGCGCAAACAGACTGGTAACACATGCATAACACGGGTTCACATCTTCACAAAAGGCTTCGTGAAACTTCGCAGTCGAAAAGCCCAAGAATCGAGGATGAGAAAAAAAAAGCTGAAGGGGAACCCAGAGGGGATCCTGTTTTCATATTGCTCAGACATTATCCTCCTAGCGGAGCTCCCCCCAGTGCATGACATAGATCTTAATTTGAAGTGAATGCCGCCCGACCGCTCCTCCGCTGACTTCCCTTTGCTCGCCCTCCTGAAAGAAAGCCAGTCAACCTACGAGATGACTACAGAGACGCACATGAATGGAGGAGGAAATATGTAAGGCCCCGACTAGTAAAGAAGCGATCCCGCAGAGCGAAATCACCGCGAACCAAAACCCTGCTTGTGCCATGTTCCACCCCTTGGTTCTTGCCAATTCCATTTTTCCCAATTATTCCGTCCTTTTCCTCACTGATGCGTTTTTTAGAACGACCGATTCATCGAGTCATTGCCAGACGACAACAGGTCCAGGTCGCTAGTACTCATTCGGAAACAATGCCGTACACTTTCATTCCAAAACGAGGCTTCTGAGTTTGAATCTTGTGGTGGAGAGAATCCACAGGTTGGTGGTTGAAGACAACTTCTTCGTGTCTGCAGAACGCAGTATCAGCGGTAAAACATGAAGGGACGGGATTAAGAAATCATTTCAATCCGAGAGGAAGAGCAGCTTCGAATGCTAGCTCTCTCTCTCTCTTTCTCTGACTGTGCGCCGAACGAGAAGCAACCTGTACGTTGCGGCGATCCATCAGAACACGGGAGAAATGAAAGCTGAGCTCGTCAAATTAAAAAATTGTTCTCTGCGCCGCGTCTGCTCATTCGCTTGCTCACTGGCATCACGTATTCCAAGCCTGCATCCGGAGTTTTTTTCACCCCCCCCCCCTCCTCCCCACCAGGTTCCGCTTGATTCTCTAGTAAGCGGAGCCTTCAACAAGCTTCAAAACTTCATAAATATTATTAACTTTCTGAGGCAGCAGCTGCTGCTGCCGTCGACTGCGGCTTGTAAACACGGAAAGGCGGATTCGAGTGAAAAATTGGGGATAAAAAATTAAGGCACAAAGGAGCGAGTGGGTCGGCAGGAGCGTTGTTGTTCAATTTGCTGGGACGGGAGAGGATCTCTTCCATCATCATTCTCATAATAATTGTTGTACTTCTTTCATCCATTCATTTGATAAAAGAAACTTTTAATTTGGCTCACAGAGTTTGCGCCTGGATCGAGCTCCTCGCCGCGCCCGCCAGCCTCCATCACTACCTTGTACTGCTGCTGTTGCTTTTCATCACCGCGCGCCATTTTCGTCGAGGAGGTAGCTCAAACAAGTAGCAGCCTTCCTCGGTCGATATTCTACTTCAATTTAAAGTTGAACTGACTGAAAGGTGATTCCATCGGTTGGAACGTTTCGATCGTTGTTCGGGTGAAGCCGATCCCCCATCGATCCCGGAAGCATCGGATGAACCTTTCGCGAGTTGTTGCCCCGAGTTTAATCGAACTATCAATAAGAGGCGAGCGGAGCGAACAGCTAGTTGGCGAACTGTCGGCAGTGGTCGTCGTCGTAGTTGCTCCTCTCTCGATCGAGGCAGTGCGATTACGATTATTACAAACGAGGAGCAGAATCATTAATAACCGATTCATTATAATCAACAACTCACACCACTTCTCCCGTCACCGGTCCGCGAAACCCCATAGCGGAGAGAATTTCCACTAAACTGGCTCTCTGGCTCCACTTCACTGGTTTTCCCCAGAGCTGGTCGGTTGCCGCTCGAAGAGCCTCCTCAAATTTTGCCGCAGTCTAAGCGGCAACGACGACAAACCCAAAGCCTAAATTCAAACTCGTCCGTCTGGTTGTGTTTGTGTCCACTCGGAGATAAAAACGCCTCGCGATGACCCCCTCCCCCCTCCCCCATCCGCTCGTTCAAGTATCTCTCAGCTCGCCTCGAAGGCAGCTGCTGGGCAAAGCTTCGGAGGCAAACGGAAGGGCAAGCGGCAGAAAGGCAGCAGCGTTAATTGCACGCCATACAGCACAGCATAGATAGAGAGTAGCGACTAGGAGCGCTAATGGGCCGGAATGCTCACACACAATTCCACCAACCAGCCAACGCGTCGCTCGACCAACCGACCAGGCGACCCCTTTGGAGGAGGGGGGAGGGACAGACGATGGGACCAAGGGAAAAGCCTAAAGCTAACGCTGCGACATTTTGTTCGGGGGTGAGCGGTATAGCGGGAAAACGAAGGGGTCTGGAACGGTGAGCGCGGGCTGCACGGAAGCGAATATAAAACACGAGAGTCGAGAGTCGGGGGAGGGCGGACGAAGCGGGAATGGAAACGACGAGAAATCGAGAGAAGCGGAAGCCGAGCGAAAAAACACCGAGTGACTGACCCGTCCGCCTCCACCTCATCTAACCTCATTCGCTCGAGTTATGTATATCCAGCGAGAAATGCGCCACGCGGAATATGCGAAACAAGGCTTGCATCCCCCGCCTATAACGATGCGGTTCATCCAACATATCGCGTTGCAATTTGTTTTACATAAACGGCACTCGGCGAGCTCTCCGAACACACGTAAGATGATTCCCTGCGGAGAGTTGAGATTCTTCTCGATTGAATTTGGACCAGTGAAGTTTTCGATGGCGTTTCTGCTTTGTGAGAAGCAATCTTCGCAGTTTTCCACCGCAGAGCTAGCACATTGTTCGGGTGAACATTTTGAAACAATGTTCGGCTCTCCGGTTTCGTAAACGATCGAGATGGGATCGCGTATGAAATTCAACGACGGTTAGTATTGAGTTCCTCACGACCTGTAACCCAAGACGGACGTTTTGGTCAAGGAATTCTGAGACATCCTCGTGCACTGTGTGATCTACGTCTGAAAAACTTCACACAACAACCTAAAGGCAGAGATGTTAGATTCTGGCCCATCGTTCTTGACCGTATTCGTTACTTATGGGACCAAGTTTCCAGTGTAGGGGACAGAACGCAGACATTAATTTCGTTGGAGTTTCCAACTAGAGAAACGATGGAGTGACGATGACGTGCCAACTATCACGAGGACAAGGCTCATGGTGTTGATGAAATCTCTGCCGTTGTCGCCGTCGTCTCGTTTTCGTAGTCATGAACAATGAATGCTCGACGACGTGAACAGAGTTTTATTTGACTGTGGCGTCTGTCGGGTCGCACTGTCGGATGGATGGTTCGACCGACCGACCGACCGACAGACAGACCAACTTTCGGGGTAGTGAATCTGAATCTGAAGGAACAAAGAAGATTACACACAATAGTTTGTCGGTCGGTTGGTCGGTCGGTCCCCCGGTTGGTTGCTCGGTCGGTCGGTCGGCCGCCTGCCTGCCTAACTGGCTGGTTGGTTGGTTGGTTGGTTGGTTAGTTGGCGGGTTAACTGGAAGGCTGTCTGCCTGACTGGCTGAAGCGCGTCCTCTATTCGACGTCGCAATATATTCCGTCGTAGAGTTCCTTCAAGTGACTCACTCAGTTAGTTAGACACTGAAAGAGCGCGAGTGAAGAAGGGAGCGCGTTCATCTGTCGGTAGCGCACTCTTGTCTCCGTTCTCTCCTATTCGCGGTGTTCATCGTGAGACTTCTTCACTCTCGTGCATCTTAACAATCTTTCTCAGCACCTTAGTCAAGCGACCGACCAGCCAGCCGTCTACATTAAACTGGGTAAACTTTGCCGGAGTCCCAACTGCCGTTCCCCGTCCCTCCCGCCGCGCCGCCGTCTCCCAGTCAGTTGACGACAAGCGAGCGAGCGAGCGAGCGAGCGGTCGGTCGGTCGGGCGGGCAAGAAGGCAGGCAACCTATGCCGTCACCGCCCGAGGGACCTGCGGCAGTCGGAATTGCCAAGCGGACTCACAAAGACTTTCGCGGGACGGATATGGAGAAGGAAGAGAGAGATACGAGGTAGTTCCTCGAGTGGCTCCGGCTTCGTTTTCACAATGACACGATCCCATCGGGACCTTTAGACCTCTCCAACCAGGGAAACGGCTCAAAGTCCAAGATTAGAGAGCTTGGATGAATCATATGGGGGAATTCGTCGAACCAAGTGAAAAACTACAGGGTGTTTGTTATAAGTCCGGACTCGGGAACTTTCAGGAGTATTTTGGCTCTAGTTTCGTCAATTTTGGAGGTATTGGGGTGAATTTTTTTTTGTTGGAAAGCCCTTTTCAAGACGCATATTTCCCCTTTTTATTTTCCGGAATCCGATGAGACCTCGAGATTTTAGAGCCTTTCAAAGTCGGACCCATTTTCGTCCTAAAAGCCCAACTTCAACAGGTTCGCAACTCACCATTTTTTCAGCTATCGGGCCCGTTCAAGTTGTAAACGAAGCGTCTTTCGGCCCTCTTCAAAATGCGGGGTTTACCGTTTGAATCACTTGCAACGGCGAAAAATGGCAGCTGATTGAAAAACCCTCAAAATCGACCCCTCTACCGTCTCGATTTTTTGCTCTGACGCTCAACGGAGAAAACCATTCACGCGTGGCTTGATAGTGAGGTTTGAGTGAAACCACCGGCTTCAAGATGCCCAATAACAAAGTGGCCTCGAGGTACCGTGACGCTGGCAGCCGCATTAGCCCTCCTGAAAGTTCCCGAGTCCGGACTTATAGCAAACACCCTGTACTTCACGATTCACATTCTATTCGTATGCAAACGCTTTCCCTCGCTTTCTGTAGGCGAACACAGACGACAGTTATCATCCAACGAAGTTCCCGAACGGTATGTTCAGTAGTGAAAAAACCAAGACCTTGATTCATACGACTTCGAACGAACGTACAGCTAAGGTCAACTCGCGGTGCGTACGGCGACCTAAGCTGTGCTCTCGTGGGACCTTTGGAGCTGTGACCTCGGAAACATCGATATCACTGATTCATGTCTATTTACCTCGAGGTCCCGGTGCACGTCATGGAACAATAATTCAAGGTTGAGCAACGTGTCATTAGGTTACCCTCCGTCTCTTAGAAAATTCCCCATGGTCACTTCGACTGAACGATTCCGGAAATGACCCCGATGTGTGGGAACTCGTCGAGACTGACCAGCGGGCCGGCCGACGAACAGCACCAGTCAACGGCTTCACGGAGTTTCCGATGCGCAAGTCCCGGTGGTGATCTTACGCCACCCCCACCGTTTGTGCCGTGTGTCTCGCCAGTAATCGCGCCTCAACGGCGGCTACGAGAGGGGGACACATTTTCCGCACGGGTCGTTTGCTCACTCTTTGCAACGGTGTCACCTCTTCTTCATGGTGCTTCTCGTCGTCGCCGTCGACGTCCGCGCCGTTGTCCTGGCTCTCTTTCGGGTCCCCCTCGCCGTCGTAGTCGTCGCCCTCTTTCACCACCGTCGACTGCGCGACCCGCATCGTGTCCCCCCACTCCCCCGACCTCACCTCCTGAGCTGATGGGCCACTCTCACGGAAAGCGACCACCTCATTGATCACAATGTTTGACGCCCATTCAATGCATTGTTGCCTTCTTCCATAGCGACATTCCACTCGAGTAACTTTCCGTCTCTGGTTTCGATCTTCACCTCAAACTGCTCGTCAGTGATCCCGTTTTTCGGCATTCCCCGCGCATTTCGTTGCTGGTGGCTCATACCGGGAGCATGACTTCCCATAACAAGGAACTCAGCTTTCGAACGATTTCTCAACACGGCTCGAACCGATTGGGGACGAAATCCAAATCGAACGAAAGGTTCAATGTGTCTCGGCTCTCGAAGTCGGCAGTTATGAGTGTTCTCTGGTCGAACACCCTTCACCAACCCACTACCTAGCGAAGCGCCGACCAACGAACCGACCGACCACTCTGTCGTTCCATTGCTCAAAGAAGAAAGGGGCGAACGAACGAGCGGTAAAAAAACGTTCCGATTCCGACCCTCGGACCGATAAAAACTACGGCGACCTTGTCGCGTATTGAATCAGGGTCCCGCAACCGTGGTTGCCGCCGTCGTCGTCGTTCCCGATTTCTGCGCGCTCACTACTCGACTAGCTCGGCGGGTCCGTTGTATCGCATGTGCGGCTCAATCATCGTTGCGGCAACGTCAAAAGAGTTTATTTAAATTTCGTTCGGATGTCTACATACATATCTTCTTGTCTCACACTGTTCCGTTGCCGAGAACAACGACACCGCCGGTGCTGTTGACGTTATGTCATCTTTTTACACAAACACATGGACCCCATGGTAGAGCTCGGCACGCCACGTTACAAGCATCATCACTCCGTGGGAACACACAAAAGGCACAGACAATACCGGGCCGTAGGTATGACAAACCGAGTCAAGCCACCACTCGCGTCTCGTCGAAATGTATCACCTAGCGCCGCGCCGTTCCAAACAAAATCAAGAACTGTCCAACGAGTCTTCGGAAGCCAAGGAGTCTGCGATCGAACCGGATGTTCCCAGCTCCAAGTGAATCTTCTGTCGGGTGATGTCTGCTTTGTTCGCCGTCGGTCTCACGGCCCGATGTCGCACGAGCTTTGCTCAATTTGCCTTCCTTGTTCGACAAATACGCGCAGATTCTTTCAAAGAGTTGATCTGTCAGCTGACCAAAACCCAACAACGAGATTCGAGCGAGAATGATGAAGCCTCTCGGAGAATCGACCTGATGCACGAATCGCGACCGGGACATTTCATTTTTGGTGAACCATGAGACCGAAGGAGAAAACTGGTCAGAAGAATTTCGGATCAAGAACCAAGAAAACGACCTCGGGGTCATCAGCTTCAACTTCGTTCCAAATGAGTTTTAACACTTTTTCCTTGAGTTTTCCGTTTTTGATCGATGATACCATTCGATGTTTGGAAGATGAAACACGAGAGACCACTCTATTTCAAGATCTTCAAAGACTGTATTCACTCGAAAACGAAGAAGCTTTCGTCAATCGCTATGAAAATGCCATCAAATCATTCCGAACTCTGATCATATCCGGTTGCCGTGAGTTTACGCTCAATCATGCGAATATCTTCCGTTTCTTCGAAATCAGTTCCTCTTTGTTTTTAGAAAAAAAAACGGTATCCAACACAGCCAATCAGAATGATGTCTTTCCGCTGAGAAGAAGTCGAGCTGGAAGGACGAGAAGAAGTGAGGTTGTACAGCTTAGGGTACCAAGTAGGTCGTTCGTTCGTTCGCTCGGAAAGTTGGGAGGGCAGTCTTTCATTCTTCCCACGAGAGCCTCAGTGAGACAAAGTGAACAGTGGCTGAGATTAGGAACAAGTTAGCTGTACGCGGCCCATCCCCTCCGATTGCTAATCGTTGCTCCATTAGTTTGTATTTGATTGTACTCGTTTCCCCATTTGCTACTTCACTCCGCTCCCATGATGATGTTTACTAGTTCATTGACTGACCCTCGCTTCGCGTCCCCCATCGCTCGGATGTCTTTCGGCCCTTCGGTGCAGATTCGTTCCATATTCCCCTCCTCTGCCACCGATGTTTCACTCTCGAGCGATCTCCTGCTCGACTCTCCAGCAGCAGTATTTCGCTATCAATTTCAGCAGTGCTCGTTGTTTGGCCTTTTTTTTTGATGCGACGAGAAAGAGGAGAGAAATTTCGAAGAGACGGTGGGGAGAGTAGCAAATATGTGGAGTCGGGTGGGGCGCTGGAGTCCCCTATGCGTGGGATGCGTCCTGCCACGCATCCCAGTAGACAGACTAGATGAGCCGTATCGAATTCGTCGAGAATATTTCACTGATTTGCAATTCGATTATGTCGCTCCCAACGACCGTGGACGACGCTGCAGCGGACATCAGGCGGCAGATCGCGTCCGGGAACATGACACGATGGCAAAGAAGAAAAACACCACAAACAGATGATGAATAACATATCCAGTATCCTGTTCTGCCTCTGGTCAGTCGAGAGACGAGATTCGTGCGTTCGCAATCGTGCTTTTTCGATCCGTCCGTCTTCCCCGCAGCTCGGGGAAACGCCGTTTCTGTTTGGCGGCGTTCTTCGTCGGACGAGCGCACAGATTACGCATAGGAACATCCTTCGAGGAAAAAAAAATCTGAGAGATGATGTGTGGTTTTGTTTCTCGCAGAAATAGAGTCGTACCTGCGCGAGCTGTAGACTTCGGAACAGGCGAGCGAGCCAGCGAAGAAACCGAAAAACCGACGCAGTTGAAGTCAGAACCGCGGTCGGAGCGTACGTCCGTAGCCCCCACGTGCAGCGCAGCACGGCATCGCGTGGATGATGCATTGAAGGATAAGCTCGAAGTGAAAACAGCGAGACGAAATGAAAATATGCAGCCACGACCTGCGCCGTCGCCTGGCTAACAGCAGCAGCAGCAGCAACAGCGGCTCTACGCATCAATTTCTATCTGACAGCAGTAGTAGAGGAAAACGACATTTTTTTGCATCTCCGTCCGCTTCTGCTGTTCCTTCAACTCCCGGAGGAAGAGGAGGAGGAGGAGAGCGAAGAGAAAAAGGAAAAGTCTTCCCCTTAACCGCCCACCGGGGGATTCGAGGGTTCTAGAGCGAAGCAACCTCTTGTGAGAAGAAAAAAAGAGGCAGCGACCGATGGACGCACAGAAATACGCACGCAGCGACCAACCGGAGGACTGACTGACAGACAGACAAACAGATCGAATGCTGTTCGAAGGCCGTCTACAGTTTTCTCGGAGATTTGAGCCTTCGGTTCCATTCGAATCCCTTAGCATAGACTTCGTACGCGGCGCCGCCGACCGGGTGGGTGACTGACTGACTGGCACAGTCTCCCGCCAGCGAGCTCACCGACGCAGCCGACATAAACAGACACGCAGAAATCTTGCATACTCGTCTTTCTTCCCGTCTCGGCAAGATACATTCACGGACGGATAGGCAGACGGGCAGGCAGGGGAAGGAAGCTTTCTTTCCGATCATTCTTACGCAAAACAAGCAAACAAAACTGACTGTGTCCTTTAGAGACACCTGTTCGGCTGCCGTTTTTGTGCTCCCAGACCCGATGGCTTGATGTTATGATGCGTTCATTCGATGTTCCTTCCTGATGGAAGTTCTTTCCACCGATCCGACCAAGCTTCCAAATGGCTAATAGAAGAAATGGTTCACCGCGAATAATGCGGTGGGCGTTTTTTCATGTTCGTCCATGACCTTCGTGATCGGATAATAGGATTGGTTAAGACACCCGAGCTATAAGCTCGGGCTAAATTTCATTCCACGCGAATCAGAGATCTTTGGGCTTGCGTCATCGGAGACGTCGACCTCTTCGGATGAGGAGCCGTTAAAAACTCCGGGAGACGAATCCGTCATCGCAGCCCAGGTTCAGCGGCGCCTATCAGCGGCCAAAATCCGACCTAATACATGAAGAGTGCAGGTTCAGAGACCCCTGACATCGTCGCGTTGATAAAGTCAACTGAGAAAGATTCCAGAAAGGGCTTGGAAAACTCTGTTGTTCACGGCGAAGACGGCTGGAGTCTGCTGCTGTTTTTGTTGTGCTTCTTTTTTCGCGAGTTGTCGTTGTCGTCGTTGTTGTTGTTTGGCAGCTTGTTCACATGGACTGGTTGCCGTGTGCTCCTTACAAGGAATGCTACTTAGCCTTCGGAAGATAGCGGGAGAATTTTTCTCAGGATGAGACAGGGAGAAAAACTGCCGCCCCCCCTGAAGGATGTCCGTAGAGCTAAGAAATCCTTTCAGCCGCCCGGCAAGAAGAGAAGAGCTCAGGAGATGCGCCTCATCGGGTTTTAGTTGACCATGTCGTAGTCGTCGCGAACTCGGTCCGTCGCTCGTTCGTTTGCCGGACCGGTTGGTCAAACGGGATTCCTAGCTTTCGTCTCTGTTTTGAGACGACTACGGGAACTCTCTCCAACAAGACCTCGGCAGCGGCGGCGACAGCGACGACTGCAGCAGCAAGACAGATATTCCCTGAACCTTCGCCGCCGCTGCTAACTGTAGTAGAAGAGTCAGCTATTGAACGAGGGGAAGAAGAAAGATAGAAGTGCACGAGACAGGAATTGAAGCAGGGGGAAGAAGTACCACTACTAACGCCGCCGCCACCGCTGCTGCCACGGTACCCAGTGCGGCGCCACTCCCCGCTAATTTAGCGGCGGAGCAGGAAGTCGATTTACGAGAGGAAGTTCCTGTTAAGTGGACTATAGCAGCATAGAAAGCAGCCAGACACACGCACAGGCATTGAGAGCGTAGATTGTGAGGGAGTTTGAGCCGGGAAAGTTGAACTTCGTGATTCACAGTTTGTTCATCTATCCATCCTCTCCCTCTCTCTCCGATCCCATCATCCGTTCATTGCCTTTCCGTTCATGAGCGTACCCTGCACGAGACTTCTCTTTTTTTTGAAGTCGAGAGCGAGTCTGCTGTCGTCGTTAGGAATGTTCTTCGGACATTCAACTCAGTCAGCATAGACTTCAGGCGAGTTTGCGCCCTCGAACACAAACAGGAAATATGAAATAACAAGCGAACAACGTTCGTCTTGATTACTCGCACTCATGCTGGAGTTCGTCGTCTTCTGAGAGTTCCTTGATGCTTTGTTCCGAATTCGAGCCCACTGTGAGGAACATGCTTTATACATATTTCGATGGAAAACAAGAAGCAGCGGATCACGTAGTGCGAATTCTCTACGGTGTCGAAATGCCTGAGCGTAAATTAAACACGGTAGACTCTCTCTCTCTCTCTCTCTGATGACCGTGCTGACTCAAAGTGACTCTAAAACATCAATCATCGAAACAGGTGCAGAAAAACCTTAGTCACTCGAACGCGGTGTCACGTTCAATGACTTCATGAAGCCAGGACAGACCTAGAGGATCCTCCCTTCTGTGTTTGCCACGTGTAATTGCTCATCACTCAATAAAGTCCACTCGCGCCGCTAGGTTAAACAAAACAGATTGAATATACTCTATCCGGCCTTGAGTTTGCCTCAGCATCATAAGACTTTGTTGATGTTGGAGCCAAAACGAAATAACGATGAGCTCCGATCCCTTGTTCCCTTGCTGGTCGGCACTTCTGCCGAACGACGACGTTGTTGTTGTCCACTGCTCTCGACAGTAACACGGCAGAGCCCTACGGCAACGTTGTCCGGATTCTCCTGCCGGCTGAAGTTTTCTCATGCCCACTTTCGCTCTCTCTTTCGTTTGCTCGCTCGAGTGTCTTCCAGGCTGCAAATGTTGCGATTCTTTCGTTTCCCCTTCATTCCGGAGAAAAATCTCGATGAGAGAGGTCACTGGATTTGAGGAATTCGATGAACGTTCGGTGACACAGTTGCGACCGGGAGCTCTGGAGCGAGTTTAAATCGAGGAAAACAAAAGTTTTTTGTCTCGTTCCAATCACCGATCTGTCTTTGTTAAGCATTTTTGTCATCCGCCGCCACAATCTGTCGTCTATTGGATCCGCTGCAGCTCAGATTTGTCCGGAGTTTCGAACACGTGTCGAGATCAATCGATACGAAGACAGCGAAAAATGTTCTGAAAGCAAGGACGACAGTGCAGGTGGACAGCATTCGGGAGAAGAATGAAGTTCTATAGAACGATCCCGAAGGGAGGGAAATCATCATTGAATCGTTAAGCCTAGCTTTGAAACTAGCGAGATGAAATTACAAACAAGCGGTCTTTAGAGAACAACGGGTACTTCAAGGCATATGTTAAGTGAAGTTCCAAGCAAAAACGTCACCGAGGGAAATGATGCCGGATCGGAGACAAAAATATTCAAAGCAAAATCCGTCTACGGAGGTAAAAGAATCGGATTTGGAAAGCGCAGATTGTGGATCATTGAGGCGAAGCAGGTGTATCTACAGCTGAGACTTGGAAGAGAGAATCAAACGTAGAGCGGCGTTTCCGGAATCAGTGAGAATCGCAGTTCTCGTGAAAAATCCGTCAACGGAAAGTAGTTTATTGAAACTCAAGGTAACGGAACCAGAGCTCTTCTACGACAGAGAAAGTCTAGTCAGTGAAGGCTCGGAGAGAATCTGGGGCGAAAAAAGGGATTTGAAAAATATCGTGAGCGGAGTGAGAGGAGGAAATTTTTAAAAGCGACAGAGTGTCGGGTAGAAAATATACGGAAGTGAAGGTGTGCTGCTGAAACACACGCAGTAGGAGCCCGCGCAGCAGTGAGCGATGATAGAGAATAGCGAGGATGAGAAAGAGGCAAGTGGCAACGCTGGACAAGAACTGCGGAAGCTCAACCGGATGAGATGTTTATCTCCGGCGCGAACCGCCGATCGGAGATTGGCGACAACCACAAGGCAAGTCGGTGAGCCAACGAACCAAGGGTCCAAGTGAGAAGCTTGCCATCCAGAGAAGTGCTTTACTCGCACCACAGTGAGATTCTCATCGGTAGTGAGCCACACGGCCAGCCCGTCAACCAGGCAGGGAGCTCGACTGGCTCGCTGGCTGGAAGGCAAGCGGGCTGCGGGCGGGCGGGCGGGCGGCACCGGTAATCCTTTTGATGGTATGTTTTATTTATGGACACTTCTACTCACTCTACTCACACACACACACCACAAGGCGCAAGTGAGAGATCCCCTTGCTCTCGGTCTGTCTCAGTATCGCTTGCTCCCTATCCTCGTCCACGTCTCTCCCTCGGTCGGCTGGTTCACCCTCTTCGTGGCTGGTGACTGGTTGAGGTGAAAATCTTCGAGCCGCCGTCGCGTTGGATAGAAAAATAAGCAGAGATCATCATCATCAACACAGCGGGAGACGGGCACACATTGAACATTGGCATCCGCTTTTTTCCTCTCTGTCTTCAAAGCTTCCTCGAGCTTTCCTGCTCCACGGAACAAAAAATCTTTTTTCGCGCATCCGAAATCAGGATGAAGTCAATGCAGCAGAGGAAGTAGCAGAATTCTGCAGAATTCCTTCATTTTTCCTCCTTCTCTCTTCCTTTGTCTTCCCTTCCGAATATAAGAACCCAACCCCTCTTCGAGCTTTGAGCTCCTGTTGTTTTTTGTTTGGCACCCGATATGAATTTCGCCGCGACTCGTTTCTTGGAACCTGGTTGATCTCAAAATGTTCTCATTTTTATTAGAAACTTGGAGTTTCGAACCAAGAAATGACTGATCGGTCGAATCTTTGAATTTTTTCGGCGAATGTCTCGGTCTCGTCAAGGTGAAAGCTCCTCGGCGGAGTCGGCGTGTCCAGGAGTTTCGATTTCCGCGATTCCAGTTCCGATTCTTGGATTTCCAGATCAGGATCCCAGCTGGCCTCACCGAATTTGACGGCCCCAGTGACGAGTGACGAGCTTCGTGTCACATAACCCCAGATCAGATACACGGTGGGAAGACGACATTAATTGAACCTAATAGAGGCCTCCCACAAGCAGTAGCAGCAGCGTTCACGGACAGACGCGTCGTTCAAAAAAGAATATACTCGGAGGAGATCTAGACGACGCGGCACGCGATCTGTTCGAACTGACTGAGATCGTTGAAGCAGCTTCTCGCTCGGTCTCCATAATTTAGATCGCTCGCTCGCTCGTGTGTTCGGAGTATGGCTAGATGCTCTCGGCTGCTATGTTTCAAAGCGAACGCCAACTCCAGCGCGTCGTGAACGGAGCCCCATTTTATGTTCATTGCCTTATTCTCGCGCACATTACGAGTTTATCATTCATCGGATCCTGTGATCGTGTCGACGCCACCGCATCCAGACTTCCCTTGTGGAGGTCCCTTCAGGAAAACCCCGGAACGAACAGTCCGACGGTTACCCCGCGAGCAGCACCCGACAAATCGGCGGCTGCAAATTCGCCTTATGATCCTCTCTTTCTTTCTCTTTCTCGAATGCTCAATCCTTTATGCGACGCGCACTCACTCACTCGATCCATCAAAAGCTAACTGCTCGGATAGCTTCCTCAAGAAAACAAAAAATCGAGCGGAAAGCACGCAGATGTTTATTTTTCACATTCAGTTTTTCATTTTGGAGGCCGGAAGGCTGGGTGACGGTGTTCCAGAGTTTTTTTTTTCTTCAAAGCCTCGAATGCTTGGGCGCCTCTCGCGGCCTGGGTGAGAAGAAGTGGCGGGAACAAAAAACAAACTGTGAATCTGTCTGAGGGATTGTCGACAAGCTTAAAAGCGAGCCCTTCCCGCCGAAAGGTCTTCCATTCTCCTGTTTTTTTATTATTATTGAGATTTTTTCGTGAGAAAACGCCTTCAAGTTCATTGTGCTGACTGATCGGGAACAACGGGGGCACGCTGGAGATGGCACGCTCTGCGCTCTAAGAGGAGAAATCCGATGCCTAGAGAATTTAACGAGTCGCCGGGAGATCCATGGGGCTCCGATTCCGCGTTTTTTTCGTCAGAATGCACAATACCATACCTTACATACCAGGTGCCGTGAGAAATCTATGTCTCGGGGTGTCGAGTTCATGTCGCCCGTGATCTGATGCGACCCGCAGCAGACCCTCAGTCCAGGACGCTCGAAGACGATGTTTCCCAATCGAATTTGAAATAGGGGAAGTACCCTGATTGACGTGTAAAGGTCAATACGTTTGAATTTCCTGTCGAACGGAACATCATATTGCTCTCCTCACGCTAGCACCGATGAGTTCCTTTCTGATTCCGTTCAACGAGAAATCCAGGATACTATTCTCTTCCGTAGCCTCTTGAAGCGTAAAGAGATCCCGATGGCCTGCGGTCGTCTTCATACCCATGCCGTCTCGGGTTCAACGATGAACCTGACCTGAATCCCGTTCAGCTCGAATCCGCGTCTCTTTCGGATTTTTTTCCGCTGCCAACAGAACCATGTCCGCAACCCCACCCAGCCACCGAGTCCGCTCGCCCGCCCGTCCGCTTGCCGCCTGTTTCTTTGCCAGGCATCCAGCCGTACTTTTAGCCGCGAGAGTCATTCAGCCAGCAAGCCAGCCGACCATCGCTGCGGGATGTCACAAAGGCCCTGCGTGTAACCCCTACGCGGCGAGTCTCTCTCGCTCTCTATATGTCTCTCGTCCGCTCTTCTCGCCAGTCAAATGGTACTATAGCAAAGCGGGTGGCTGGCTGGCTGGCTGGCTAGCCGTCAGGTCGGCCCGCTGGCTAGCCAACAACTGGCCCTCGTCGCGAGTCTCTACCCCCAACAGCGGCAAGGGGCGTGGCTTTGTTGACACGCAACCCATGTTTGTGATCGAGGAGGGTGGCTTACCACCCTGCCGCAGCGGCCGCAGAGAAACACTGCGTTGTCGACGGATGGTCGGTCTGTCCATCCATCCATGCGCTCGTTTTCCCGTCTGTCCGTTTGTCTATGTCGAGCATCCTCGCCGTTGCTTGTAGTGCTGCTAATATATTGCTAGGAGATGAGTCACGGGGAGACGATGCCCGGCGCGCGGCTAGACGCATATCAGACGGTCTCGAACAGTAGCTTATCTTCTTTTTTTCGTTTGACGCGATTGCTCATCTCGCGAGCAAAATCGAGTAAACACTGTCGCAGACAAACGACACACTCATTGACAGGCCCATGAGCATGCGTCCATCGTTGCCGACGGCGGTAACGGTGATGACAGCGGAGAGGCATTTTCCGCGAGGGGAACTGTCCCCCTCCACCCCCCACCCCCCCGACATCGTGTCCTCCGGACAATTCAGGGATCGATCTTTGGCACGCATTCGCCTCCCGAAAACGCGCACAACAGAAGGAGAACACATAAGAAGTGCCATCGTCCTCGGATCCTGATTCCTGGATCTAATTGCCACTGCTCTTTATTTTTGTGTGGTCGGCTCGACCGCCACTCTCCGGAGGCGACCTAGGGTGCGATCCAGCCGGCGAGCAGTTGATGAAGATGGTGCTGTGACCAACGGCCAGTGATCAGCAGCGGCGGCGGCGCCCGTTAGAAGGACGTCGACAACAGAGGCCATCATCGAGAATTAAATCTATCAGAGGAGAGAACCATCGGAAAAGGACAGACGGAGCGATTGACCGACAAAACGTCTGGACGAACTCAAGAACGAGCTCATTGAGTGGCGTTCCGTTCTCATTTTTGTCCAGATTGTCCACGAAGACTTGGAAATGAAGACGAAGACCGAGTTCATCGTTCCCAGCACCGTTTCCACTGCCGCCACCACAATCACCACTCGACGAGATGCCAGCACTCTACGAGAGACTTTCACAGTGGCTTCCCCTACACTCGGATGGTGACAGCAGCTCTAAAGGCCGAAGCCGCAACTTGAAGCGCGAGCGTCGACCACTAACCCTGACCCCCTGTAAGCTCGCCTAGCAAAGCGTTCCATGATCAAAGAACTCATCTGAGTGAGCGTCGGCGGCGGCGCTGGTGAGTCCATTTTGCTCTCCAGAGGGGGTCAGTCAACATTAGGAAGAAAAGTCTTACGCTTCTCCTACGCTGGCCATTTGGTAAGTTTTTACCATCGTCACTGCCGCCGCTGCGGTGGTAAGCGTGTGCCAACTACCGGCCACTCAGTAACTAGCAGAAGGGCAAAGCAGATGACCGCAGGGAGGCAAAAGAGGAACGAGAAAAATAGAGCAGCAAAAGTAGCCGACTGTGGAAAACGGATGGACAGCATACCGCCCGCTCCCTTCCCTCCGCTCCGAGATGGCCAGCATGCCTCTGATGGAAGATAACGTAGAAAACCTGAAGAAAAGCAGAGCACAGCAAAAAGGCCAAGTAGACAAGCTCGATGGATATTTGCTCTTTGCCTCCCCACCCCTTTAGCTAGTCGGCGCGGCGGCGGCGGCGGCGGCAGCGAGTAAATGTAGCAAGCGGGTACGACGACTACAACCACTACACACAGACGCCCCGAAGAAGGACGCACAGACCGATGAACTCACTGAGAAGAAGAGGGGAATGAGGATGAGGAGGAGGAGGAGCAGGAGGACGACAACGAGGACGAGAAACGGAGAGAGACATCAAGGAAGAGAGAAGACGAAGGAAGATGACTAACAAGAGGGAGCAAACCAGCCAGCCAACCGGAGGAGCCCTTTGAGATGCGTGCCAGTTGCAAGCACTACCGCTTCGAAAACCGATTCAATTCGAGCAAGTCGTCGCCAGACGACCCGGCAGACAAGGAAGAGATTCCGCCTGTGCGAAGGGGTTAGAGTTCCAAGCTGCCTGGCTGTCGCCTGTTCGACCGCTCAATTTGACTGACTGTTGGCGAGCATGCCTGCATGCATTGCCAACTTGAAACCTCGAGCTGATGCTGCCTGCTTTGTGTATGTCCCAAATGCAATTACCTACTGCAATCATTATACAGGTGACAGGGGAACTGTAGTCAGAGCATCGTAGCTCGGACCGTGTTACCGCTCGAGCGGTGTCTTCTCCCGGAGCCGAAAGCACGTC
This sequence comes from Neoseiulus cucumeris, assembly GCA_021527715.1. NCBI lineage: Eukaryota > Metazoa > Arthropoda > Arachnida > Mesostigmata > Phytoseiidae > Neoseiulus > Neoseiulus cucumeris. The sequence continues at coordinate 9,733,415 of JAJSRV010000030.1, read as the reverse complement.
TCGATAGCATATGAAGAGGCTCCGCGGTCGGCGGAAGAAGACAAATCGCGGGATCCATTCTCTCGACGTAAATTCGGTCCGAGGGTCTTGAGGGATGGCGGTCAAGCACATAATCACAATCCCGTCTCCCGTTGTTTGATATGAGTGGCCCGTGTGCTCAATGACCGGTCACCTCTCGTCTCGTCCGCTTGTTTTACCGCCGCCAGAGAGCCTTCGTTGATTACTTCGGTAAACTCCGAGCAGGGAAGCGAGCGACCACACGCTTCGGGTTCACCGCATCGTTAAGTTTCTTCGCTCTCTGTCCGCCTTGAATCCTCGGACGAACCTCAACGTACACAACCGTTTCACCATTTCACCACGATAACATGAGGAGAGAAGTGCTCATTTGGACGATCGTGGTTGTAGCGCCCTTGAACGGTCAATGGTACTTGAACTTTTCGCTTCTCGCACGATCGAACAACAGTGTGACCGCAATAGAATAGCAACATGCAAAGCCATGTCGGTTCCCACGTTTTTACCAATCGCTCGATCTCCCTCCCTTCTCTAGGCCTACGGATGACCAGCCTTTAAACAGGCGTTAAGTTCGTTATTGCGTGCTGGCCTCCATTCCATCACACGATCATCTCAACGATCTCGTTTCTCTCTCTCTCTCTCTCTTTGTGTCTGTCCGTATGTATGTTTTTTGCTGTGCGCGTGTGAGAGAATGTTTGTGAGTACACGAGTTCTCGGTCCCCAGCCCGACCATCATGTCGAGTAAACGATGTTTACCAAGAGATATTCATGCGTACTCGGGAAACATCGCGGGCGGGGGACAAAGAAGTCACACGATTTCACTCCCGGAGGAAACGACGAACGATCAAATGACATCCGCACGAGGGCCGGAATTATAGAATATAGTCGGGGTCATGTTCATCCCGGGTTTCAAATTATCTGAGAGCGCCGCGGGATATCGGAACCGTCTGTTGCTGATGCCGAGGATGATGAAAACTGATTTCTCGAATCGCGATCAAAATATTTTGAAGTTGCTCGCGCATCTTCTCCTCTGAGGAAGAGAAGATCGAATCAGGTATCGCGAGAAACGAGGGAGCAGCGACTTCTCGTTCGTCTCGTAACCCGCAACCGCGCGCCGTTCTCCTTCAACGGAAAGTCCCTCTTTCTCGGTTCTCTGAAATCTAGAAGATCTCTAACAAAACCGGCTTCATGGACGACGATTCAAAATAATAAAATCAATTACAAAACAACGAGTTCCGGAAATGGAATCAAAGAGATCAGCCTTCGATCAACTGGAATGCTCGCAATCGAAAGAGGAAAACAACAAACAAACAAACCATGGTTCGGGGAAAAAAAGTCGCTCGTCCCGAGAACGCGAGCGAGGACGAACAGCACCGTTTCATCGGCAACAACCCACGACTGATAAGCGAAGATCCATTACAAATGTTTGAGCTCTCGGCTCGTCTCGCTCACTTACGTTATGAAATCAATCGATCGATCCGCTCGCCCGCCCGCCCGAGGGAGAGACGACTACAACGACGACGAATGGCAACGTTGGTGACGGCTTATTCCATTTCGTCGAACTGAGCAGAAATCTCCTCCTCCCCATCTCAAATTCGCCGATGTTCAAAAGTTAGCTTCTTCCTAGCGACCATTTGGGACAGACCTTAGCGAATCCGCGAATCTTTTCTTGAAGACCCACCCTCTGAGTGGAAGGAGATATAAAATTCGAGGACTTCTTACTAATTGAACGAAACTCCTCACACCAGATAATCCATAGCTGCCTCGAATACTTCGTCGATTCCTGGTTTTACCACTCGCAAAGTGGCCTCGTCGTCAGGTAGGCTAAGCGGAGATGAAAACAGATTCGAACTTCTCTAATGAAATCCGTTGATTCGATCATTGAGTAACAAAATCCCTTTAGCTCCGTATTCGTCTACTTATATCCGTCGTTCCTTCGTCGATGTCTGCCACGTGTTCTCAGCTCGGGTGAAAATGCGGCCATCTGCTTGACCCGGTCGCGTCGCTCGATTAGAACAGCTTGATAAAGCTCCACAACCGGGTGTGAATTTGCGGATTTGTTGGCCGAAACATTTGTACAGTTTTAGACACACTCAAGTGATGGATACAAATCGAGAAAAAATCACCGCGACGTCAACCGTTATTCGGAAGAGCCGGAGCGTTTGTTCGAATGTTTCGGCGTAGCTTCTCTGAAGGCCGTCGTCGCCTAGGGTCCGTTGGAGGCGCGGCGCGCGCGATCGTAAACCACACTGAAGCGAGGCGGGCGCACCGAACGAAACAGCCAGCCGAACTGAATGTGTCACGCTGAGCCCTGAAGCAAGCTGATCAAATAACAGCACGCTTTTCTGTTACGCTTTTCTCTCCGAAACAAACACTAAACTGTGTATGCGGAAGAGAGAGAGCGAGAGAATCTGCTCATCCTAACCTGCTCGGAACAAGTCGACAAATAGAGCACGAGAACTACGTTGGAACGAACAGAGCTTCTCGCTATATTTCCGGTAGAGTATCGGAGCGATTCACAATCGTTTCAAGCTTTTCTTCCACTAAGGACGGCTACGGCCATGGGTTCGCTTCGAAATCCCCGATTCCTTTGCTCATCGCGGCGTCAGGAGACGAAATTGGCGGCACGCTTCGAGAGCCAAGAGATTACGGAAGCATCGAACTTACGCTGCGTGATTCTCGTGACATTTCAAACGCTCCACCGCGAGCGCCGACCTGCCAATCATCTCGCTCGAAAATTCGTTTAATTGGCTGTTTGCTTAGCCCATATTCCCGAATCGAGGCAGCGGGGATTCCTCGACCCGATTCAATGCTCGCTGTGCCCTACTTCTATATTTGTGGACACCTGCGACATCCCGAATCATAGCTCTCCTCGAGTCAATTCATTTTGTTTATCTTTTATTCATTTCATTTAATCAATTCATCTGTGACGCAGAAGGATTCTGTAACTCCGAATCAGAACGTTCAAGAGCTCCACTGAACAGCTAGTTCATATGTTATATCGTAGCCTGAAGAAGCGTGACCTGGAGCGAATCACGAAACACATTTTGTAGTTTTTAATTGTGTACGCGTCACCTTAGAATCCCTAATCACTCTCTCATCTCCAGTTGTTCCCAATCCTCGGCTTCGGCGCGTCGCAACAATAGGTGCTCACAAAAAGTTCTCAACGGGTAAAGCAAAAGTTCAACTAGATCGGAGTTGGAGACAACTGAAAACTGCGGCCGAGATGCTTGTCGACGGAGCAGCACGAAAGTCGCCCCCGAATTCGAAACATCGAATCGAGCCGAAGGTTCAACGGATGGAGGCGTACAGGCACGCAGGTTGCGACGCCAGAGAGATGGCTGATCGGCAGAAAATATTTCAAGCTGAGCATGACGACGATGCCATCGGCGATGTTGACGAGGGAAGCAAGACAATGACACATGAAAAGATCTCTAATGGGCATCACTTGTCACTCGCTGTCCACAGGACGTTCAAGTGCGCCCGTTATCACCGCGCTCCCGTCGCCGCCGTGTCGATCGTCCGAAGTATAAAAATAATAGAAAATCTCGACGGTGCTTCCCCAAAAACTCGGGGATACACCGCGGTTCACAGGGAGGCGGTGGAACTTCAGGCCATCAATCCATTTGGTCAGATTGATGGCTCGATGGACAGATTGATGGCTCGATCGGTGTATGAACTCATCGATCGTTTTTTTCTTCATCGGCGAAATGCACCCACCACGGAAGAAGCTCATTTAGTAGGCAGCCAGCCTCCTGAAACTTCGATAGAACGACCTTCGTCGTGGCGCTTTGACAGCCGTCTTCTGTTTCGTCGTCGTCGTCGTCTCCTTTTGTTACATATATCGGCGTCTTTCCGTAGGAATCTTCTATACGTCCGTCCGTCAGTCCGTCCGTTTGTCTGTCTGTCTGTCTTCCTATCTATCAGACGGACAATCTTCGCTGGGTGGCCCCTGGAGCAGTCGGCGAGAGCGCCGGTAAGTAAGCGAGCTAGAGCACCCAAGGCACTCGAAGCGAAGTCACCCCAGAGTGAAAAGCCACCCAGATCGGCGCCGTGAGAAATCTCAGGGGAGGTCCCAAGCAGTGAGAAGTTTTCTTCCTGCTTCTCGTCGTCGCAGTCATCGTCATTCGCTGTGGCTGATGTTGTTGTCCGCCTCAAAATGATTGTTTCTGGGAAGAGTTGTAAAGGTATGCGGCTAATGGCAACGCAAACCCCTACGACCCCGACGAATGCATCTTCCACGCTTGAATGGATTCAGGAGCACAAGTTCACCTTCTATCTCGAGCAAGTTCGTTGCAAAAGTTCGCTTCAACCAAAACGAAAAAAAAAAACGCTTCTTTGCGCTTAATTCCTCCAACAAACGACGAGGAAAACAATCACACGGACCCCGGAGGTTTCTGCTGAGCTCCAAGAAAGAAATCTCTCCGAACTGGATGACATCTAACGGAGGTTTTGTTTCGAGGGAGTTTCGCGCAAAGAAAATTCAACGAAAAGATAAAAGTTCGAAGTGGGACCTTGAATGTTTTGCCATTGTTCGTCATGATGCAGATCAGATGGAACGACCGTAGACGTTGTTCCACCTCAAAAGCGAGAACTCCCTGAGCGAAAGTTGGTGTTTTCACGACCCGCTTCGTCTCTCTTCTTTCAGTTGCTTAATGGAAGCTATTAGATTTTCTCTCAAACTTAAATTCATCTGCTTTTGTGTTGATCCGACTCTCTTCTATTCTTCTAGCGTAGCCATCATCATTTGGCAGGCCGTTTGCTCGGCTGCCGGGCTGGCCTCATCGACGACTCTGAGTACTCCGATATCCCATTACAGAGATGAGAATGTATTCAGCGGGCGGGCGGACGGGCGGCCAGCCGCATATCGTGAGGCTACGGATACAGGACATTAGAGTTGATGCTGATGCTCTCTGCTGCCGCTTTGAGAAGGCGGTACGAGCGAATTGGCTTAAGTCTCTATGGTCGTTCCTCCAGCGCCAGTCATCATTGAAGAAGAGAAGGGGAAACCATATGCGAGCGAGATCCACCCGAGAACTCACTGACTGTAGGACTGGCTAACGGGCGAAATAAATGATTGAACAAATGAGTAGATGAATGGATGGATGGACGATCGAATTGATGTCTCTCCACCTGAGTCATCGAGAGCGACCGCGGAGGGTCGACCGAAAGGTAGACCACATCATCCACTCATCGTCGTCGTCGTGGTTTCAATTGGTGGTTGTTCGTCACGGACAGACCTCTATGCACTACCGGTGGACGGACGAACAGAACGACGCGACGGGCGGACGGAGGGACAGATAGACACACCGACTCGCACACACTCACTTACTAGTTGTTCTTGTGCCTTCTCGTCAATCCTACTCCACCTCTACTCCATCTCTTCGTCTACAATCAAATTGTCGTCCTCAGTTCGTTCCACCACTCCACCTAGTTCCCTAACGGGCATCGGTGCAGAGCTGCTCGTTCTCAGACGGGATCACAAAAGAAACTTACAAACACTCACATACAACGACACAACTAAGTCTAAGTAGATCATTTGCCCCGTTGTCAGAATGAGTCCGGGCTACAAGTTCCTCTTCTTCCTTGCTTACTCAGAGGTGTGTCGGACAGGTTTAAAGGGTACAACTGCTTGGAAGGGACACCTCAATCTCAATCGGTAGCTCCGAACCGAGAGGATTCCGAAAGACAAGGACGCAAAACATTCGGAAGTATCCGGCCTCCAAGCACACACGTCTTGCGAGCCGACTAGATTGCAAGTGCGCTGAATCAAAGCTGTACTTTGATGGAGAGAATGTCTCACTTTAGTCGAAACGAATCGACAATCGGTCCGTTTCGCGAACGGTATCGGATCGGCTGAATTCCAGTGGAATCTGAGCTGAGTTTTGGGAGGAAATTCACGGCGAGCAACGATGGAAACCTCCAGTCGTCATTGCCATCGTCGAGGTAGGATCACCAACAACATCAGAAGCTTCAGGTAGGCGGTTCAATATTAATCGTGGGGGACTTCGTCGGCGGCAGCGGCGGCGGCAACAACGACACCGACCGGGCTTCTGCCACAGACGCTCCTCGAACTCCCTATTGCGCTTGTCTATAATTCATGTTCATCTTCTTTGCCATCATCCATTGCGGGGATGGACTTCAAAAACCTAGAGCCCAACACTCGCTCGCTCGCTCTCTCACTCATTCGCTAGGTTGCCGCCCTCCCAGAAAGACGCGTAAGTGAGAGAAAACCGAGGAGAGACAAAGAATCGCTCGAGAGCTGCGAAAGTGGAACCGCAAAAGGAAATTTCGGAGATCATAAGTGGATCAACTCATCATCACTCAGAGCAACGGAAGTTCGAGAGGAACTGCGGGAGACGGAGAAACCGTTTGAAGCAGAGACCGAAACTTAGAACCCCGAGCGATACCAACGACTTGAGGTTACAGCCAGAGGTCATCAGCGAAGCCGACAGGAATTGTGGAAGCAAATGGAAAATGATCGAAAGTCCGCGACGGGGAACGAGATCAGGCGTCAGGAAACTTCAGCGACAAACAAAAACAGCAGCGAACGGTTGTTATTGGTGTTTGTGTTGTTGTCGCTGGCTTGCCATAAATATTTGAATATTTCTCCAGCAGCTTCTCGTTTCCCTCCTGTCTTCATGTAGCCTGTCCGTAGTTTGATCTGGCGGCCGTGGCCGGCATACGTGCGTGCAACTGCATTCGGGCTAACGACGCCAGTTGAAAAATGCACGATGGAATGCACAGACAGATCGAGAGCTCCGAGGGACCGAGAGTGGGTTTGCCTTTGCAACGGTAGGCGAGCGGGCAAACAGTCAGTCCGGCAGAGAGAACACTTGCTTACACATACATTACATACATAGAAATACACGTCGTATATAATGGGCTAGCATCGGTGTCGCGCAATCTGGGAGAGTCTCGCTCAAGCGTGGACGACTCGTCGATTCAGTCGCTTGGCAGGCGAGCGATTCGACGAGCAGGTAGACTAGGTGGATGAGAGTCGCTACTCTCCTGCAGCCATCAGGAGCATCCACGAAGGAGGAGGAAGAGAGCGGTGAGAAGGAGCGAAATATACAGGATACAAACGTTCACATTTGGGACGAGTCTCATTCCGACAGCGAACAGGATAAGTAACGTCAGCGGGGAAGTCGAATCTGACGCGTCTACCATCTAATACGGATCATTGGCACGCATCAATGTTGCTCCCCGAGAGCGTCTGCTCTACTATCCATCCATCTATCCATCTATCTGAGAGGAAACCATACGTGACTCGATGTGTTGAGGATGGCAACTTTGAGAGAAACGTATGAGCGCCACGTAAGATGAAGAAATTAGACAGCACTCATTGCAACCAGAGCGGACAACTCGGCAGAAGTCGACAAGGATCGCTTCTTCGGTGCTTTTTGAAACATGTTTTGGATTTTGGGAACTCGCCTCTCGTTTGAAACTCTCCGTCAAATTTGGAGAGCCCCCTTCCGTGGCAGCGTTCGTTGAACGACCGCTCGTCCACGAAGACCGTGCAACCACCTATATGTGGCCGAGTCATACAGTCTGACAGCTCACCTGAATCTCTTTGGATCATCGACATCGATGTCTTCCAGCCTCCTTAATCTCAGGTTCTGGCCGGAAAACAACAATCTTAATTATTTTCCTCCCTCCCCGTCCCCGTTTTGAGAAACTGCGCAAGCCATGGAAATGATCCACTCGAGCGAAGATCTTCTTCTCGCGAGAGCTCAAGAGTTCGAGTCGACTAGATCCCTCTTTGGATGCGAAGATGTTCATCAAACACGAAGAAATGCCCGGTTTCTGTTACAAGTCGGAGGGGCTCAGGTGAGCCGCCGTGATGGCTGACCGAAGTTTGATGTAATATGTCGTGGGGATTCGGTAGACGGTATGAGGGCCGACGGGATGGGTGTTCGGCTCTGGTATTGGTGCCGCCACCAAAGCGAAAATCTACCGAAGCGCCAGCCAGAGACCCATCGGAACGAACGAACGAACGGATGAGGAGTCAGGCAGGCAGGCGGTTCGGTCGGCAACCTGGCTGTCAGACGAGTGGACGTAGCGGCGAGGAAGCGTGCATTCAGTTTTATGGTTATCGGCTTAATTGCTAGAAAATAGCTCGAGGACTCACCATTAGTCGATGCGAGAGCTTCGTGAGTTGCCATCAGGAGCCCTGAGAAGAATAGCATTTGCAACTTGAGCCTGCATTGTTTTCGATCGGCCATCCTGTTAAATTTTTCCTCGTGCGTGCGTTCCGCTCCCTCTCTCGTTTCGGATCCTTTCAAGCGGATTCAATCGACGCCACAGAGCGCGCGGAAACGTACTGACACCTTAATCCAGCAGAATTATCTACTGAGTGTCCGTACGGAGTCAGGACATGAGGAGAGGTTGGGTTGTCACTGTCGCACTCGAGTGTCACACTTTGATCGACGACAACTGAACTCGCGAAGTCTTTAATCCTCGACAGGCTACCGTCAAATTGTTGAGCAAAACGTGTGATGCACCGCTTAACGGATGATTTCTCTTTCAATGAGTCGGCAAAGTTCACTGAGTTCTTGATGGGGAATTCGATTCTTCACTCAACAGCCTTGGGTGCCGGACCAATAGTTTTGATTGGTGCGGGTACACCGTGAGAGAGATCGCATTCAAATGTGTCTGATGTTCCATCTCCCAACGCTGAAACCTCGTGGGCCTCTCGCCACAGCAGAGAGGGAACACCCCATTGGGTAACGCCTGTCTGAGAAAGGGACTCGGTTTACCAGCCTCAGATGTAGCGAGTTAGTACGCTGGCTTTTGAACCAGCCGGCCCAGCTTGCCTACCGGCCTTAACCTTTTTGATTTAAGACAGAATCGCGAACCTTAGGTTCATCAGCTATCAAAACTTTTTCGACGCGAATCGCCATCATGGAAACAATGTCAATGATAAACTGTTTGGTAAGACATTTGGTTTGCATTCAGCGCTCCAAAGCACCCTGGAACATCAAATTTCTGGCAACCTTCAATCGAAGTATCATCGATTGAAAAAAACGCCGCATCACCCATCGATGACTGTCATCAGAATCGTTCAGTTTGCAATCACGCGATTTTGGTTCGAGTGGACGGAATGCGATGTTTTACGACTCTCGAATCGAGTCAACGCCCGGATAATGAAGTCTAGCTGTTGCGGATTTCAACCGCTGGTTTCGTGTTTTGAAATTTCCGAATGTTGAGGCGAGACGAGATCGCCGTGAGAGAATTGGTCCCATTTCATCCAAGTTGGAGAATGTGGGATCTTTTAGCTTATTGCAGAGTGTCCCTGCAAATCTTAAACCTAGAGAATATGAACAGCGTCGTTTCGGAAGTTGAGATCCAGGGACGGACTTGAAGACTGGAAATGCCATATGTACCATAGTAGAGAAACGGTACCGGACTTTAATCACGGTTCGTCTGTCGTGCCAGGAGTTGACGCGGCTGTGGTAGCACACTTGCAAATTCCCACATTCGGTGCAAATTGCGCTCTCCTTCGGCCGGTGGGACAGCCTCCACTCGCTATAAAAGATCGCGTCGAGGACGAATCGAATGATTTCTGAGTAATCTCATATTGGTCAGAGCCAATCACGGTGAAACTTGTAATTTCATTTCAAATCTCGCTCCGCTACGAGTCACTCCTGCGATTCCGCAAATATCACCATGATGATGATCAGGAAGCAAGGTCATCGTAGGTGTGGGCGATTCACCAACTTCGCATAAATTCATGCGGAACGTGACACTCGTCAGAAGTCTTTAATCCGTTTTCGATTCTCTAAAGCCACGAGGTCAGATTTCCCGTTCCGAGACCCACGAATAGCAATCACGTGGCTCCCCGGGATAGAAACGTATATTTCGGTTAGACTATGTAGTTGACGCATTCGGATCGCTCGGAACACGTTCAACTTACCGGTGCTTCCGGAATAGAGACCATGCAGTCGTTCCCTCCTTTCTCTTAGATTCACGATCGGGAATCTGGAACAGGGAGAATCATGATCCGTTAGCGGTCGCACGACGATCGACCGAGTTCCACGAAGCGCTTTGAAAGATTCCTCAATAGTTTCGAGTCTGGAACAATGATAGCGAGTCATCAGGAGCATTAGGCAGTTCGAAGCGAAGGAGGAAAGGAGTCACGTTATAGAACGTTCCTCTCGTTGAATTGTGCGGGGGCAGAGAAGAATTTCCGCCGGTGTTCTTCCGCGATGGCGTTATAAGCCGCAGCTCGCGCCGCGGATATCAATCCGGTAAAGTGGCCGGAGCCCGGCGCGAGCTCTGACTCTCAAGATGTATCTTACTTGTTCTCTTTGTATCATTCCCTCTATCCTCGTGCTTTAATAAAGGCGTAGTGTTTAGCTTGACTTGACATATTAGTTCCCGTGCATCAACGATGTTGTACTCTTCTTTCTCTCTCTCATGGAGTGTTCATGGATCTCTCGATGTAACGTATGCCGTCGGCCTGCGTTCCCGCCAGCCCACCAGTCTGTGTGCCTGCAAGACAGGCTGCCGACCGGTCGCTCGCTCGCTCGCTCGCCCAGTCTGGCTCTATGGCTTATTATGCATCACAGCATGAGTAATGAATGGCGAAGAAGGCTTGCTCGACCAATGGATGTTTTTGCCATTGGGAAAATACGATCCCGGCCAATCCTCGCGCGACGCTTGCCGGGACACAACGTTGAACGCCGGCCGGAACAACTCTGTCATTTACAGCCCCGTACATCTGTCAATCCTTACTTGTATCGGGTAAGAAGCTGAACCTCGATGACAATTCTCTCGTTTCCAGACAGCGCTCCAGTAAACACGTCGCGTTGTTTGCCCGGAGAAAAGCGCGCGGCTCGAGAAAATGCTCAGCGTCTCTTCGAAACCGATATGGCTTTTGCGGTAACGAGACAAGAAGGTAAAGACGTTGACTGAACAATACCTTCACGAGCTCGCTTCGGAAAGAAGCGATCTGGAATCGAGATTAGGCTTTTGTGCTCAACGCCATCGAATGAGCCTGTTGACCCTGTTTCCTGGAGAATCATTTCTTTCTAACGCGAGCCCTTAACCCTATCGGGAAATCTCTGACCAACAGCCGCGGCACTCGGTTTCTCACGATAGGAATCAACTCCCACATCAGTGACTGCAGTCGATTGTTTGAATTCCCTTGAAATCTTAGCCTGTTCGTGACTGCAGCAATTTTAATTCCATGATTTAAGGGAACGACGCAATCCCGTGATGATTCGGGAATTCAACTTCAAAACATAGTCCTCGTTCTGTTCCGTGAGTTCAGCTGTCGTCGATTCGCAGGGAGCCTCATCAAACATTCTGATTGTTCCTAGTAGAATCCGAAGGCATCCGCAATCTCATCGAAATTCTGATGTACAATACACCTCTCCCAGGGACTCTCTCGCGTCCTAAACCTTTGATGTCAGAGTGGGTCCATGCAGGGACCCGGATGTCATGATTTCTATTACGAAAATCCTTGGCCGAGCAAAAAGGGTGAAGGGTATTCATGAACTAATCTCTTCACACTCGGGAAGTTTTCTCTCAAAAGAAACTTGAGAATCGGCAAGTCACCACCATCCCGAGCAGCCGGGGACGAGGATACCGCGATAAATCCCTTGGACTAATGGAATAGGGAAAAGAGAGATCTCATGACTCCATGCGAAAAGGATGAAAGGCACGGACTTCGGAGAAAATGAACCGACGCTTTTTGTGTATTGTACAAAGAAATTCAGAGAAATTAAACGATCAAAGCGGGTTCGGACCCAAATAACCTTCTCGAAGAAGAAATGAAGATCTTATCGGTACCCTACATGTGGTTCGAGTTTATGAGCGTAAGTTTCCCCAAGAGGAGGGGATGAGTTCTTCTCCTCGATGTTAAATCCGAATGATGAGTTTCCGCTATCGTTTTCATTTTTCTGCTCTTTTTTTTCGCAGAGCTCGGTTTTTCGGTTCCGGTCCCAAGAAGTTCAAGCCGAAACCCCGAAGAGAAGAACAACGGGAGCAACATCTTCGCGACATATCTCTTCGAAAACTTTGGCCAGCTCGCATTTTCCTTTGCCTTGCTATCCTGTCCGCTCGTCTAGTTGCCTGCCGCGGTACTTGCCGTTGGTTGTCTTGTGTCGGGTGTCAAAATTGAATAAGTTTGAGTGACGCCCCCTCCTTTCACGAAGAGCGCGCGCTCGCACGCACGGCGGGCGCAGCAACATGGCGACAGCTTGCAGAAGAGACGACAGAGTTATCCTGCTGGAAAGCCGGCAGCGATCTGAGCAGCCGGACGGCCATCGAGCGAGCGAGCAAGCCATCCAGTGAACTACGCCGTATTCTCTTGAGTTCTACGTCGGTGTAGAGAAGGTGCGCGACATGTTGCTCCGCAGTCCTTGTTATCGGCGACTATTATTAATAGCGCCTTCATCCTGTGCGCCATTGATTGACGGTAGACGAGAGGCTAACATCAAGCGTCGTCCTTGCGAAGTATCGTCGGTGTCGTTAACATCATCATCGGCATCGCGCGGGGAGGACGAAAACATGAGAAAAGCTTTCCACTCATTCTATCGCTGAAATCAATAATCCACCTTCGTGCGATACCGACTGCCTTGACATCGGACCGACGAGGAGAGGTTCGAGGATTTCATCAGATTTTGGGAAAGATACCTCAAGGTCTAAGAGTGTGAAGACAAACTCACATCGTAGTCTCGAATAGGGCGGATAACTAAAGTGAGCGAAGCATCTCTCGGCGAACTGTTGGTAAATGCATCACACGGCGCTACTTTGAGTCTAGTTTTGGAGCTGCGAGGTGAGGACAAGAAGTTTTGAACACGAGCGCGAAATAGGACAAGTCTACGTGTTGGTGTCATGTCAAGTGAGCAGAGCATCGATATTGCCTGTGCTACTGTCAGTACTGCCGCTTTCGCTATCGTCGACTGCTGTTACTTTTTACTTGTGCTGTTACACTCGTCGAGCTGTTGTCATCAAGAAGTGTTCGTGCTCCTGCTTGTTCGAATGGACTCGTGCTTCTTTCGGAGGTTCGCTTTCAATGCAAACGGGATTTCTGACATTGATCCCATTAGAACCGGAGAGAAGTACAGAGGGAGTCGTCGTCGTCGTCTTCCTCGAGCTTCGCTTCTCGTCTTCGTTCGTCGTCAGGCAGAGCAGAGCTCCTCGCTCCTTACCGGATGGATAGATAGATGGACGAGCGGGCGCTCAGGCACACGAGCGGACGTGCAGACTGACGGATGGATGGAGACGGTGGTGAGTGAGTGAGTGAGTGAAGTCCGACGCAGGAGACACATTGTGATAAAATGGCTTAAGCAGCACTAAAAGCAAACGAGTGGAGTGCCTGCGTCGTTTGATGAGATTTCCCAAAAGCTCAGCGAAAGCAGACTCAGTCAGTCAGTCAGTCAGTCAGTCAGTTCGTTCGTTCGTTTCAGAGCCGCGCACCTCCAGCGGCAGCCACAGCGTCTCCTATCTGCAATTGCTCTTTAACCCTCGCCGCCGCCCCCTCGCAACGGTGCCACTAGCAGCAGCTGCCACCACCTGTAGCGGGAACGGAATTCTTTTCCACTTGTGGTGGTGGAGCATTCCTCATGCAGTCTGCGTGGGAGCGGTGGGCGGCTGGATGAACGACGGAGCGTTATGCCGAAATGCTCGAAATTCGGCAGTCACGCGATACAGAGTAGGAGCAACAGCGCGTGGGAAGTTGAAGAAAGAGCTGAAACCTTCGGCGATGTCATCGAAACTTAATGAATTCAAAATTAGAGCGACATCTCGCAAAAGCGTGTTCGGAAACGAGAATATCTCTAAGAACTTCTGCATGTGGGCTACTTTCTCGCAAATATCGAGTCCAGCGTGCGGAAAACAATTCGCTCGGAAAAATGATGAACCGCGTCGATCACGGAATCTGACTTTACTCTCGACAGTACGGAAACTGATCAGAATATGTTGATATTCAACAAGTGGCGGAAGTCATTTCTAGAATTTCAAAGTCTCGAACCCAGGGTTCAGGAAGTTTTCGAGGGACGGAATCGCTCCGGCGGGTTCGAGACCTTTTCTCTCGGTGTCAAGTGTGCCCTTGTTCCCGCTCTGCTTCTCACAAATCTCGTCTGCGAAATCTTCCCGAAAAATGGCTTCACTATGACAGCAACGAGAACAGTGATAAGACTGTCAGAGGAAAAAATAAGAAGAAGACAAGAACAATCACAATAACAGCGACAATAATGAGTGATGATAACAATAATTTTGTCGCGGCTGTCAGTTGAGTGTGTCTGTTTGCCGCAGAGTGTTGAGTGGCTTGTTGGGAGAAGGGAGGAAAAGGAGAAGACAAGCAAAAGCCAGAGGGATCGCGATAGAGAACGCTAGCGATGAGAAAAAAGGAGAGCGACGCACTGTTTACTTTGAAATTGGTCGGTCCACCGCGAAACAGGATGCCGAACAGACGCGTGACCCTGATACTAAATAAGGATACGACGTGATGTCCTGAGGGCTCGAACTAAGAGAGAATCTCGCTTTTCTGACTGGCGCTTGCTTCCTCCCGGGCTTTCTTGCCTTGCTCAACCTCACCGACTGGTAGCTGACTTGCTGGTAGATGCTTCAAATCCGCGTGACATGGAGTTTTTATGGCTGCCGAGAAGAGTGTCAGAGGTGTTGACCAAACTCCTTAGCCACTACCGCAGGGGTAACACTTTGTCGTAAGCTTTTGCCATTCGGAAACTTTGAAATTGGTGTTACTGGACATTCCCAGCGATTCTCTCTCTTCTGGGATGGCACCAGTAGCGCACGCCAGAAGAGTTTGGTTCGGTTTCGTTCGAATGGCGTGACTTATAAAGGGAGATGACTATCGGGGTCTGACGATTGAAATTTTTCAATCTGCTTTTGAGACGATGCCGAATTCACACAGCAAGTTTTTCGATTTTCAGACGAAGATCATTCGAAGAAATCTTCTTAAATACACTATCTCACCCAAGCCGAGGCTCTTTCGTCCCGATGTGCTCCTTAGATTAGTGTTCAAATAAAAGATATTGTTTCCTCATGAGACAAGCCGTTCTCAAAACACCCCTTGAAATGTCTCTCAACATGTCACGAATTCCCCGAATTCCATTTCTAGGCGGCCGGTGCACATCACAAAATCCGCGAGCCACAACCAAGTTCGAATAATAATTGGAAATATATTTTTCCAAAAATCAGACGCTGCTGATGTGAGGATCGACCGAAATTCCAAAGTGATTATAGCTTCTCGAAACTCGAGTCTTGGCATGGACTCAACCTGAGTCCGTCGCACTCATCAGGGACGGGCTCTCGGTGTCAACTCCCACAAATCGACATCGGAGGAAACACGTCCACCTGATATTATTAGCGGAGGTAAAACTTCGCCTCAGAGTATCGACGCTCTCCTCGACTTTCACTCGGGGTAGCCAACACGAAACATGCAAACGCGCGCGACGACCATCACGAAATCGAAAATGTGATAAGATGCATCGATAAAGGTTACCACCGGTTGGCGTGACTCCGGAAAGTCAATAGAGGGTCTTCTATTCGCCAAAAAATATTTATCGAGAGCTCACCGAAGAAATTCACTCGGTAACGCTCTGATTTTCCGCTCTGGTCTTCGTTCAAGAAGCAGTTTCCTTCTCCGAAGTGTATTTTGGTCGACTCGAGTCGCAATATCGTTTTATATGCACGACGAGAAACAAATATTGAGGCTTGTTGAGACCTGGTAGCACGCACTTGAATATGGATGTTGGATACAGACATATAGTTCGCTTCAAGACGTATCCGAGGTTCCGATTCAGCCGTCGTCGATGTCGTCGTTGTTGTTGATGTTGTTTTCGTTGCCGTCGTTATCCACGCAAGGTAGGCGGCTAGAGGGGGAGCGGGCCACGGAGATTTCGAGCTGAAGCGCAGGTTGCCCGCGTGCCAGACTGATTGCCTATTCGTAGCTCGACCGTCTCGCTTGGTCGTGTCACCCTTCAACCTCCCCGAAGGTGGGAGCAAATATTCAAGGGAGTGACTTGAGGAAATATATATCCTCAGGTGTCTTGAAAAGGAGTTTTATGAAGTCTGGACACGAACCCGCACTCTGATACTAAGCTTGTCATGTCGAAAACCACTCAGATGGCATGGCGCTCCTGGGGCTTCTCCCCGCCCGTTGGCTTCCCACCTCAGTCCCTAACTCGTCGCTTCTCTATCTCGGGAGAGAACTCCATGGCATTCGTCGAGTTTCGTGCATGAATTCGTATAATGGAAATCAGAAATTACTCATCACGGAGCTCGTTATGACAGCTTGCGTCCGGTATTGACTAACTGAGAGGGTTCCCAGTGAGCTCCTGAGGAAGCAAGGACGTCAGAATTCAACGAGAAGAATAACTGCCTCGACTCCGTTTTCCAGACATCTGTCTGGGACGTAAGCTCATTCTCAAGGAATAGAGTCAGGCCTCCTTGAATTTGGTCTGGAAAGGGGGAAAATATGAGTTTCAGATCGATACAGACCGCTGCTTTCCACGATGACGTATTTCGAGTAGGTAGATCTTGAGGTACCCCCTCGAAACAGAAAACTTCGCGCCACGCGGAAACATTTCGAATTGTGCAGCTTATCGTTGGGCGAACTCCGGTTGTTTGCGAAAAATATTCGAGGTGCTCTGTGCCTTTCCGTCCCCGACTGGTTTAAGGACGGACGAGGTCTACGGAAACGACTTCCGGTGAATTCTCGCAAGTGAAGAAAGTTGAACAGTTTGAGAAAAAGAGCGAGAGCGAGACTTCCTTTCGTGAGTCCAACCAACGGTTCCGAATTGGCCACTCGGGAAAGGAGAGAACAAAACGGGGAATAGATGCATCGGAAATCGAATGAATTCCTCCTCGGAGTTTATGGGGAGTTTGCTGGAGAGTTGAAACGACCCACGGAGCAACCAACCGAGAGACCAGGCAGGCAAGCGTCTGACCGACCGAACGAACGATCCGGCGAGCCAACGGAGAACCCGGACAAACTCACAAAGGCGGACGCCGGGCAAGCAGGATTTTCCCTTTCAGCCATTCTGTTCGACACCCCAAGCGACCACCGCGCTGAACAGAATCAGATTCGATCGTTTAGCACGAATTTGCAAGTTCTTTCCTCGGAAGCAACCGACTTTCTCCACGTGATTGGCCCCGATCGGCTTCCCTGGATTCGCTCATGCCGGGTTCATCACTCTCTTAAGAAATCTTCACGATTCCGATGCACAGAACGATGCAGGAATCAGAAACAACGGAGCACAAATTAGTGTAGAAACTCTGAGCAAACGGTCATTCCTGACCACACAACAGATGTGGAGGGCGGCTCGTTCAACATCTATGAACATCGTATTCCATCTAGCGGAAGATCACGAGACCGAAAGATCAGGAAGAAAAGCAGGAGAAAGGTTTCCCGGTCTTTGTTTTGCCCTGAAAATCTGTCAGTCCGTCCGTCCAAACGTCGCTCCCCGAATCTGCTCGGCTAGCCGGGAATGAAAGAGGAGCAAAAATGTTTCCCAAAAACAGCAGGGTGCGATGAAATGACCCGTGAGTGAGTATGGAGCAGCTCTTGGGAGGAAGAGCCGTCGCGGCCGTCGCCACCGGCGGCAGTTTGCCAGCGATGGCATCGAACGGTCTCTGTTCTCTCGTCGGGCTCTTCGACAACACGGAAGGCACCAAGCGATGACACTTACAAACTCGGAATACAAACACAACAAATATGAACACTCAAGCACCGAAAAATGATTCGAAAATGAAATGATTCGAGAGAACAGAAAGAGAAGATGACGGAATCAAGAGGCTTCAAATTGCATGGCTGGTTTCGAGAATGTCTGTCGCCAATAATTTGTGAATTCGTCCGGAGACGAATTCATTGTAGCGAGTGTTATCTCACTTGTGAATATCAATATCCGTCTCCCGTCCTCGCCGTGCTTCCCATTGGTGGACCACAATGTGTTATGGAATAGTTTCCAAGTGGTGCATGTCTCGGAGTTATAATCGAGGATATTTTTCTATTCAATCGCTTCTGTTAATCATAACAAGTATCTAGAATCCTAAAACCCAACTAGAACCACGAGTGTATTTCAGAGTCTGTCTCCGAGTTCTCAATACGCCAGAACAGCGACGCGCGAGAGGAGGCTTTCAGTTCCATCTCCCACTTGTCATCTTTGTTGTCGGGCATCAGTGCTCTTGTAACAATCAAAACGTGAAATATGTCCCAACTGTGATTCTGTTAGATCGCTCGATAAAAACGAGAATGTAGGCGTCACTGCTTAGAAATACGTGTATTTCAACTTCAATAGATTTGTTTAAAGCTTCGTTAGGGAGTTTCATTCGATGCGGAAACTTTCCCAGCTTTGAGGAAGGTTACAGACAGATATCTGAGAAGGAGAATTTCAGAGCCCCCGAGGTGGCCGAGGGATTCCCGGAGGCCCGGGCTCGCGACGAAATCGGGAACCGCTGCTCTAGAATGCCATTGGTTTGTAGTTTCTCGGGAAAGGGAAAATATGCTCTGACTGGGGTTCCACGAAAGGTTCCCGGAGGAAATAAACTCCGGCCGAGTTTCCATGGGAAACAACGTTTGGGAAGGACCGCACAAGTGTCTGGAAAGAAAGGATTTGATGGTGACTCAAATCATATTCAAAAGTCGTTTAATATGACGGGGTCGCTTAATCTTGTTTCCGAGGACTCAGGGATCAGAGCCGAAGATCGGAGTCCATGATGAAGAGCAATATGGACATTGTGGGAATCGTCTTTCCGAATCGCGAAGTGGCAGTGAGACGCAGCCAAGGACGTCAAAGGCAGCCAACTGCCCTCCCTCCAGCCTTGCGTTGATCGCCAGAAAGCGCGCTCGCTGAGAAACGAAGAGAATTCGAGTTTCATGAAACCAATGCTGGAGGAACTTGAACGTCAAACAAGGAGGGCATCGACATGATTGAGAAATTTCAAAAGAGACGCAAAAAGAATCGGTCTTCGTTTTAAGCTCGTTGTCGTCTTCGTCGTTGTTGCTGCTCTCGTTTCCTTCTCCGCTGTTGTTGTTGCTGCTGCTGCTGTTCCGGGAGCAACTGCAACTTGAGGATCCATCACGCAGGCTGTTGAAGTGTTCAGTTGAAGGGCCGGAGGCTGCCTTCTTATTTGACTGGATGGCAGGTCGGCAAGGCGGCAGTTTTGCTTCTGCTGTCATCGTGATCGAGCCCTTGCATATGTCAATAGCAAAGCTAGCTCGGCCGAACACCCATACTTTTATCCTCACTTTGCTTTGCTGAGAGTCAGTAACAGGTGGTCCCTCAGGTCGCTCTCTGTAATGTCAAACAGATCTTTTTCTCTCATCGCAACTGCTCGAGAAAGAATTTCAAGACTAGGATGTGAAAAAAGGAAATTTCGACATTTGCCCCGAACGGCGGACACGTCGGATATCATTGAACGTCGTCCAACTCACTCCAAATAAGGGAGATTCAAGTCAATCGATGCACATAAAGGTTCTTTTCTGATCTCGTCCCTCCATGAGCATCGGGTAACGTACATTTCCACTCGAGTTTTCTCGACTCGAATGTTTGTTAGCTCATTTAATGATCACATCATTCGGGAACCAAAGTCTGATTTGAAAAGTTCTTTGACAATTTTCTTTTTCATTTCGATCATTTCCAATTCGTGTATCATGTCCTGCTCTCTCTCGAAGCCTTTTCCTATCCTGACGTCGGGTGTCACAGGTGACCTCATGGGTGTCGTGAATCCGTTCTCTCCCACTATTCGTCGAATTCATGGGAACGTTTTCGAAAAATCTACAAAACAAGGGTGACTCATCTGTGCTTGTCTCTTTTATTAGGCAGATAGTGCGCCTCGACTTAGACTCGACAGGTCATCCAGACTGCCCTCCGTTCCTTTTCACTCCAAGAAGAACTCGGAAACGAAATAGGCACTGAGTTGTTCGAACTTTGGCCTCTGTCTTCTTTCTTCAGCGTCGCTCGTCGTTCCGATGGGAACGGAGCTCGAGAGACGAATCTGTCACAGGCCCGTTGTCGCTGTGGCTGACCGCAGATCAAGTTGAACTACACGAAACCCGAGACTCCATAGTCACAAACATCCGAACCGTTCCAAAACAGTTCATGGCCAGATACGGACGTGGTCTCTCGCCAACCAAAACCGAATGTCAGAGTAGAACATTTAATGTAGCTCAGGACGAGACACATAGATGAGCTCTATCATGTTGGGTTTCCAGAGACTAAAATCGGGCTCGGACAATCTCGAAGATCTGAGCTGCTCCTAACCCGCACTAGCCGACGAGATGACCGAGCGGTATCACAGTCTCCAGAGGATGCCCGATTCGCGAGTCTGAGAATTCTCTTCGTGCCCGACGCCCTGAGCGGGAACTCTTGAAGAGAAGGCAAACCAAGAAATTTTTGGGCGCAGGAACCCTTAGGGAAAGGTGGGAATGGTTAATTGAGAGAGGTACAATCTCATGTTGTGCTGTTGTCAAATGCCTGTGTCTGTTAATCCTCTTGCTGAAGGAGGAGCGACGAGGAACAAGGGATTGGGGAGGAAGTGGGAGAAGAAGGTAGGCGACGACGGTGGTAGCGCAGAACAAAGCGTAAGATCTGTTGGTTAATAGCGAGGCGAGCCGGATTTAAGCAAGCGGGATTAGCTGCTTTTGCCAGTGTCGCCGTCGATGCTGCTGCTGTTGTTTGGTTGCTCGTCGATCAGCTCTTCGACCCACCATTGTCAGGAACTCACTATACTGCGAACCCTACGTCTGATTCGCCAATAGGCTTACCCAGCTTCGTTGCAAGCGCGGCATCGGCCGTTGTCGTTGGTGGCGCCGCCGCTTCTACTTCTCCAACTACGGCAGCAAGCATCGTTGGCCATCGTAGTCGTCGTCGTTGTCGCTACAGCGCTGCCGCCGAACTCGGAAAGATCTAAGTAAGGAGCGCAGGAAGCTTTCCTCAGAGGCGTTCACTTTGTGCAATTTATTGGCATCGATGTCATTAATTAGCGAGACGGTTCGTGGTGCCGGTTGTTCACTGCACCGATTCGAAGCTCGTCGTTGTGCACTGTCGCTCGATTCGCACCTTCCACGATCTATCGCTTCGCTCATCTGTGTGTTGTGAGTCGCGGGAGCCGTCTGAATCCTACGCGCTATCGCTCCGAGATTACTTCGTTTCTTGGTCAGAGGACAGCGACGGAAAGACAGAGATCCGACCTTCTCGGATCGGAATCCGGTGTCAGAAGAGAACTTTTATTGTCAGCGCTGTCGCTGTTTTCTCACTCGCACCCGAAGCTCGCTCCTGCTTTCATCACGTTCCTCGCACTACATCAGGAGAGCGATCAAATTTCGCAATTATTATGCATCTCGTGATCTTATTGAAAGGTGACGGAACCTGCTCTCTGATTCTGTGAAGTCCGCGAAACCCTGAATTCTGGTTCGATACTCAGATGTATGGAAATCCCGGACTCGGTCCCTGCCCTCAACGTTTCACAGAGATCGTTCATACCCCAGGATATCTCAGAGCAGCCCGGGGGAAGTTTCCATCGTCTGGAAAACTGACACAGGACCAAGGAAGGACCTTGGAAATTTGAATCTTGGAAGATTAAGTTTCTGAAAAATGCCTCCGTTAGCTGGAACACGAAACGTTCTCAAAATTTGCCTGCGAATTGTCTCTCTGCTCACCTGGCCGTCGCCCGGCTTGCCTATCATTTGCTGGCACCATCAACGCGGCGAACGGTAGCGGCATCAGCAGCAGCAGTCACTATCACCACGAGAAGTGTGCGTAAGTGTGCGAAATGCGGCACTGGCTGCGAAATGAACAAAGCGAACGTGCCTTATCACAAACAGGACGCAGGAAAATGGAGGGAAACGCACGCGGCACATAAAGGATTTGATTATTCTACTCTCTACTTCTCGACTTTGGACTTCTCCTTTCCAATTAACAAAAGCCGTCCCACTCTCGGGAGAACACACACTCAGGCACGCAGCCCGGTAGATGGTAGCCCGCGTTGACATCCGCCAAATTTAGGGTTTTCGAAAATTGTCAGACCTGGAAACCAAGCTTAGGCGACGGCGATTTCGTCATCCCGGCTTAAACCCCGGGTTCAAGGTTGTCTCCGCGAACTTTCGTTTCCTTTCTCTTCTGCAGTGTCATCCGAGGTTCGGAGGTTTGCGAGAATCAGGTGGCTTCAATCCTGTGGGAGGTTCGACACGATCTTGTTGTCGTCATCAATTTAGGGCGAGGAAAAAGCGAAAATAACGACACCTCTTGACGACTCGGAGCGACTAGAAAAACTCGGAAAGGCGTCAGCGGGCTCTAACAAAGATTTAAATCCTCGTCCCTGGAGGTCTGTAATTGTAATTAACAGGAGGAGCTTGTTGGTGGAAATGTTCTACATGTCGCGGTCGACGTCAACCCCTTCAAGTTCACCTTATTTAATTGAGCTCCTGTCGCTTTCTTTACCCTTTCTTCTTCCCTTGTCGTTACTTTTCAGGATTAATTAGCTCGCCGCTGGCTACGTCCATCCGTTTGTACGTCCCATGTATCTGTCGGTTGGCCCGTTCTTTCTCAATGTTCGCTTCGAGAGGACGCTCCCAGAGACGTGGAAAACATCGAAAAGGTGACTTTGACTCTGTTAGTGCGTCAAACGGATGAGGATCATATTGATTTCTGCAAGAGAAGAAAATCGAAAAGTTTATGAAGTTCAGGTCGACGATTAGCTTCCGAATCCGATCCCAGTCTCATAATGTGTTACACAACGCGTTTTCAACCTCGACCCGGAATCGATAACGAGACGTCCGTCTCTTTCGGAATTCGTTTTAGCGGCTCGTTTCTAATCTGTGCTTGTTAGTCGCATCGGCAAACGAGGCGCAAAGCGTCTAAATCTGTTTGATGGGAAGAAATTTCACTATTATGAGAGTTTTCCAACACTAATCTCTACATCAGGCTAGCCAAACGGACGAGCAAAACTCATTTGTCAAGGTACTCGCTGTGAAACTGATCGTTTCGACGAAATTCTACTGTATTTCCTTCATCCACACTTTGATTGATTCTTCGACGAAAGACTCTCCGCTGGAGCATTTCAAATCCTTTTGTTTTCGGAGATGTTTCCTGACGTTCTTGGCCATAACGATGGAGTTATCTTCAGCTCCTCAACTAAAGTAGTCAAATGAAGCGAATGAAACCTTATCAAAGGTAGGATACTGGCCAAGAATGTTTCGTGATCTACCTCCGATGCGAGATTCAGATGTAGTAGGTGAGTTAGGACACTGCCTCTGTCTTACCGCATGAGGTTTTCGTGTTCGCTTTGATGCCGCGTTAGCTCAGAACGCATCACATTCGAGAAGCACTGCTGCTGCCGACAGGCGATGAGCTGCAGTACCGTTGAGGAAAACACCACCCGAAACACCCGGGCAGCCATTGCTCAGAATCCAGAGAGTCGAATGATTTGATCCACCGGACCAGCTCGGCTGATGATGTCATCCTCGTACTTAGAGTGGACGAGGAGGAGGTTGATGCGGGTACATGACAATGGAACAGAGGGGCTGCCCTTGAGATACTCGTGTTGTACAAGGCGAGCCCAACTATTTCACAACTCGGAACCCAACCAAAAGCCCGGCTTTGTGAGTCTTCGGCCTGCCATAGGAATGCTTGTCCCTCTCGCAATCGATAACAAATGAAGTAACTAAGGCGGAATTTAAAGCGTGCCCAAATGGAACAGCGAGCTTCCACGTTCGGCTGCAAGTGTGAAGGAAACACGTCGGCGCGCTTCGAGCAGAAAACACTAAAAGAAACATCAGTGTCGCCTTTTCCGTTAAGGTTAATGGCAAGAAGCTTTGCGTTCCATCGCTTCACTCGAACTTGAATCCGACCACCTTGAGGTTGATCGTGGGTCGCCGAGCAAAAGGGGTTTGAGTGCCCTCCTCTCTTCCGGGTAGACCGTTTGTTTGCAGTTAGGCTCCGATCCTGGAATTGGGCGATGTCACGCATACATGCCCGGAATTCTCGAGCACTAATTGGCGTGAAGATATGAAAAAATAGAACTTGAAAGAATCGAGGGCGGAGAGCAAGGCTCTCTCGAAGTCGGAATGCACCCTTCTCACAATAATAGGAAGTGCAAATGGAGGGCGGAACAAGTTAGAGTCTCGAATGATATCGAGGTCTTCAGAGACCCAAGTCAGCGATGCCATTACGCCGATTAGGCTTCGGGCGCTCCACCATTATAGTCGGAACAACAGGAGCGAAGAAGTTCAGCTCACTCAGCGGCTCAACATAATACGTTTCCGAGGGTTCATACAAATTTATAAAAAAAGTTTCTACAAATCTCAAGAGGTTGGCTCTTGGCAACTTTGTCGGCTTTTGAAGGCGATGGCGTCAGCCGCGCTGAGAAGGAGAAAGCGGCGGCGCTTTGCCAGTGTTGAGTTTTTTTCAGGCCTCGATTTGCTTCCGTGACGGTTGAAATGGAGGTAGCAATTCGACGACGACCGTCCGCAATGGGCCCCCAGAGGACCTTAGCTTCGAAATGCGATACTTAGAGCACAGACGTAAGTATCAAGCCTCACTACGCTGTCGACATGGAAACACTGACTCATCAGACGACCTACGTCCGCGGTGGTAGCCGAGAAAGTCTTAAGAGAAAATGGAATCGACGATGAGTGATTTTTTTTTTCGGTTCGGGAATAACACGAATCCGTGAAAAATCGCGCTTGAGCGAACTTTATAGCCTGGAAAGCTTTCCATTCGGCTGATTGTGAGTGAGGATTTTTTTCTCCGCTGGAACGGTGAATATCCTCAGGATCTCCGCTCATCCTTTAGCTTCAGTGGTACTTAGGAGCGCTGAGCTTCCGTGAGACTCACCATTAAAGAAACTCGCAGTAAGGACCATGAATAGGAGCTCTTCATAAATCATTTATTAAACACTTCGTCGTAATGCGACTATGACTACCGGCAAAGTACCGCAATACCGCGAAACACGGGGGAGGGGGAACTGAAAGATTCGTCCGTCTCGCTTCCCCGCTCACTGCAGCTCTCTGTCGCTCACCATTGCAAGCGGCAGGGTATGTAAGGCTGCGAGCATGTTCGTTCAAAATCGTGCCACACTTCATGAAATATGGATTTCAAATCCTCCTCATGGGCTCCGGCCTCGAGAACGGCTGAAAAAAAATCTTTTTCCTTCATCATTCTCATAAACAGCCTCGTCGTTCCGTAAAACCCTTGAGGCTGGGCTTTCTCTGGGTCTGAGAAAACTTCCTGCTCGAATTCGCTCCGATGAGTTGTCTCGGGAAGGAGCCATAGATAAGTCGAGGACAAAGATATCCGATGAAACAAAGATCGGAGCAAGCATCTCCAGAGTTTCTCTCTCGGACGAAAGTCTGTCTAAGAGCTAGTCTCGTCGACCCCGTCGAGAACAAATGAAAATTAGTTCCGGAACTACCGTCTAGCTTTGAGCTTCTTTTTTTGCGAAGCGCCGCAGTTCGTTCAGAAAGAATCCTAATCGAAATAGGAGACTCATGAATCAAAACCTCTAACTGCGATTGGAATGAAGTCCGACTAGGTATCGACGTCGTAGTCAGAGAAAAATTCTATTACAGACTCCGTCTTGACATGGTTCTCTGTTCGTTGAGCTTTGCTCCCACGGAATGAATCAAGGCCACCTCTTGTGTTCGAATTGATGCCAACTACAACATCAAAATCGTCATCAGCGGCGGCGGCGGCAGCAGCTCCTCGCACAATGAGTCTTTCATACGGTTCCTTCTTCTTCTCCTCCTCCTCCTCCTTCTTTTCCGTCTCACTCTCCTTTCTTCTCCTCTGAACCTACGCGATGAGTAGACGCAGCCGTAATAGTCGCAGTCCTTGCCGGGACGTTGACGAGGACGTGGACGAGCTCGGGGACGACGACGTCCACGTCTACCGGTCCAAGCGCGACGAGCTCGGCGACCGACCGACCGACCGACCGACCGTCCGTCGGTCCGGCCAAGAGGGCGAACGGGAGCCGGGGATTGTAGAAGCTACGCCAGGTGCGAGTTCCCCGCGTCGAATCTCGGATTGGAAATCGAATTTGACTTGAAGCTGACGGCCGGAGGCCCCGATGGAGAAACAGAGGGACTTCGGAGCTCGAAGCCGGTTCGAAGCTCGCCCACCCGTTTGCCAGCCCGACGACCCACCGAAAAGACATACAGACACACAGCTTGTGGAGGAATTTATTGGAGCACGCAGCCGCCGTCGCCACCCTACGACGAGGACAAGCTCGCCTCGTCTGTGAGCTGGCCCGGTCGTGCTGCGTCTGTCTGCAGTCAGCCAGCCAGCCAGCAAGCTAGAAAGCCCGACAGTCAGTTAGTGTGCTTGGACGGACGTAGTCGACTAATTAAATAGAGCTACTACTTCTCTACTGGTACTTCCTTCGTTCATCCATCCACTCGCTCGTCCGGTAACACACTCACTTGCTGCTAGAGCCTGCAGAGTTTGTCTACTTTGAGCAATCAAAACGACTTCAAGAAAGAGAGACAGAATGTCGACGACTTCGAGCCCACTACGGCGCGGCGTCACACTCTGTCTTCGCCGAGCACAACGAAGCCAAACAGAGACGAGCGCGTTGAGCAAACTGTCAACTGCGATGCGAATCCCAGCTCTTGGTTGCATTCGATTCTCCTTGGCCATCCTCATGCAACGAAGATCCGTATCGAGAATATTCGCCCACGAAGGCCGTGTTCAATTGGCCACAAGTTCCAGCGTCTCCTTCGACGGCGGAAGCGAGTCTGTGGACATGTTGGCCGCAAGAGACGGCAAGTTGTTTGTCGCAAATAAACTCGGTCTGTTTCTCCCTATTTGAGACTAAAGCTTTCGATGTCTGACCGTGGCTACTTAGAGTCGAAATTTCTTTTTTGAGAGCGGAGAGCGGCTCTCGCCCGGCGGAGGACGCTTCGATAGTAATCTGTCATTGGATCAACGCCTGCGCGCTCGGCTGAGTGTCAAGTTACTTGGTCGTGGTGGTTTAGCTGCCGTTGCCCAAGGCGGTACGAGCACGACGGCCACGAATGCCCCCGCTACCTCTGTTTCAATGCCCCACCCAGTTAGCTGTATAGTTTGGTTGCCAATACACTAATGCAACTTCCTCCGACAGTTCGTCTTACAAAGCTGCAGGTCTGCTTCTCTGCGGGTCGTGCAGAGCTCGCTTACCCACCGACTGCGGTTGGGAAAGCGAAGGTGATGGTTTTCGCCGTCGTCGTCAGCGTCATCATCATCGAAGCCAATCCTTGCGCCACCTTATAGCTGGCTGCCAGCACGTGGGTGTCACACGTCCAGCCCGGTATATTTACCTACACTCTGTTTGAGGGGTAATTTCCGCCCACTAGGAAATGCAACGTTGAGATATGTTCGAGCAATATCAAAATAGCGATGCGACCGCGTAGAAACCCCTCACATTCCGTCGCATTGGCTCTTGCTGGAATGGGGATCGGATGTTGAGAAGGGGAATCGTGAACTGACTGAAATGAAAACTCTCGAAAGTTTGATGGAAAACCGATGCTCTCAGGCGAAGCAACTCTTCCTGACGAGTTCCTCGTCTGAAAAGTGGACATCAACATTTTGGAAGAGCGAGAGGCAGAGGAATGTCTGATGGCTCGCTGATTGGCTGTTTGCTTGGCTTGTTCATGAGAAATCAGAGAGCCGCATTTGGCACCCTCGCTCGCCTCAAGATCCACATTAGCTTCAACGAAGACTAGAGCTCGGGGAGGCCGGAAAGAACGGAGGGGACACACGCTGTATCATCTGTCCACTGTAAGGAAAGGGACTTCGTCACTAAGTGCAAACTGATGTCTTCGTTCAGATTAGGTTGTTCCAAAACATTCGCCAACTCGCCAGCCAGCCAACCAACCATCCAGCGTGCTCGATGTCATATCAAACGCAGTGCGACGACCTAACTTTGTAGGAAGAAGAAATATTATGTTTACAAGCATCACTGTCTCTCGATGGGGACACTCTTCTAGAAAAGATTTCCCGCGTCTCTCACTCGGAGGCGACGTGACTCTGGAGGATCAACTCGATCCTCGAGTCTGAAATCGCTGGAACTTTCGGCCCTCCCCATGTCCCGCTCCCAGAACATCACAAAAACTCTTCAAAGAGGACTAGGATGCCCGATTTCCATGTCGTCTGCTGCGAGCGCGCTGTGTCCATTTTGGTCGAATGAGGATTTGAAGAGTCAATGTGATCCTTCGCCGGAGGAGATCGTTTTAGAACTCGGAGCTGTCGATCGGTCAAAGACTGATTTCAGGAGACACACGAATTCATCATGAGTCAATGGCCGCTCGGTTCAACGTTCTCTGTGCGAAAATTAGTTGATATCTGCTGAAGCTCGGTGGTCTCCATCCTGGCTGGGTTGTTTAACTTAACGGAAGTTGACATTAAAGCTTTAGACACTTCCGCCAATTCGGCGGGAGTGCTTTCGGTCTGAGGAACTCGCGTTCCACTCGGTAAGGCACACCAATGCTCAGTGGTTTGACCGGAAGAACAAGCGGACATCCACCCTACCAACCAGCCATCCATCCATCCCACCCACCCACCCACCGGCTGACATAGCACCTAACTGGTCGTCCGCCCACCCAGTTTGACCGCCCGGTGGACATCCACATGGCTAATTACTGGAACCTGCCGGTCTGTTCACTTCTATTTCGTTCACCAACCTGAAAGGGAGACAAGTGAGTCATTCGGACTCTTCCTCAAGTTCCTCGACCTAACGACTTCATGATTCATTGAACGCTGTTTTTGATTGGAGTTGGAGCAGTTTGCGGCTTCCTTGCAATCGGAGACCAACTGCCCCGCAGCCTTTCCCATCGGTTTGAGCTTCTGGCAGCTTGAGAATGCTTCAGATGGTTTCTGTCTTCAAGAAATGAAGGCGCGTCCCGACGATGAGGGCAACGAGTTCACGAACTCGCGGTCACAGGTGATTGCCGTCGTATTATCTTTCACGGGGGCGGGCCCGCAGGAAGGCAGGCAGTCCCATGACTTTATCTGTGCCTTCGCCGGTTCTCTCCTTCGCTCTTCATTCGCTGTTTTCGTCGAAAGCTACCGGAAATAGAAGCGGAAATTTCGAATTGTCGCTGCTGAAAGAAAATCGACGCGGAACGGAAAAGCAAACGCACCCTCAGAGTAAAATAAGCGGAGAGGAGAAGAAGAAACGAGACGGAGAGAAAGGGAGGAAGGCATACCGAATTGTCGCCGCGGTTGCGTTCGGTAACAGTTTTCCTTCGAACAAAAACCGTTGTGGAGAAATATTTCGACGCAGTTCGCACCGGCGTCAGATCTGAAGATTCCGTCAATAGAAACCAATTGATTATTGGTTACGACAGGGTCTTGCCGGGCCATTTTGCAGTTGGAAAAAGAGCCGGGGGAGGGGGAAGTGTATTACTCTCCTGTGGCCATACATAAGCGGCATGGCATACAGTGTATGGCTGGGGCAGACCATCGGGCGGGCGGCTCCATGTGTCTGCGTCGACGTGGGTCAGCTGTTAGAACTGTTGGAACGAACGCCCATCTTGAATGAAGCTATACATAGACTACTTGGAAGAAAATGTCTATTACTCTCCACAGCAGCTGCAGCGGCCACCAATCGCGAAGGCGGAGAAGGAGAAAAAATGCCAATTTGCTTCTCGTAAGTGACAAGGTTGAAAGGGGTAACGGAGTAGTGCCGCTGCACTTCTCGTCCCCTGATCTCTGCTCTTTCATGCGCTCATGGATCTTGATAACGTTCTCTCCTGAGACAAGGGCTTAAACTCAATAACGAAGACGACGACGGAGGAAGCGATAGAGAATAAGACGACGATCACAACTTTTGAAGGAGCAGTCCCCGACATAAACTCACATGCAGCTCGCCTGGTTGACCATCTCGCTCATCAGATATTTGTCACTATCGCGACAACTCGAATACAAATTTCATCAGGGCTGCTTTGATGTCGGTTCATTATATTAGCGTCTCGGGAACTCTTACTCCGCAGAGCTTCGGGGCTGCTAGAGGCTGAGATCGAGTGTTCAGACTTCTACCGGGCTTTTGCGCCCTGAGTTTACGCTGGGAAGCCGGAACGAAACGCTTTTCGGCATCGAAATACCTCAGTTCCATTCCTCGATGTGAGAAAATACCAACGAGCGAAGCGAGCACCAAATCAAACGGTCGCGAGAATCGTAGAATTTGAATGCAGACAGGAAAATTGTTTTCTGGTACATTCAAACAGAAGTCACGCTGATGGGAGATGCGGAATTTTTTGACGTGGGTCGCGATAAAAAAACGGAACAGCAGTTGGTTTCCATTCGAGAGACAATGGCGGCGTGCGGTTCATGATACGACAGGCGTAGCGAACAGCAACTATTTAATTTCCGTTGCAGCAATGAAACAGCAGACCGCTAATTAACCCGCGTGTTCTTTGCTGTTGCGTTCTCTCGGCTGCGAGCACGTGGAAAGCGTCTTCCGCTTCGCGAAAGCAGCGGTCGGATAGAAAGGCTTCCGCAACGACTGTCAGGGTGCATATGTGTGCCTAAATCTATATGGGTATGTATGTATGTATGTATGCCTGCACGTCTTCATGTGAGTGTGCGCGCGTGCTGATCCTGACAGCAGGAGACTCGACAGCAGTCAGCCCTGCTTGACGAGGAGCTCCTCCCTAGCGAGTCGGTGAGCTAGCCAGCGATATATTTGGTTTACATTTTTTCCGACGACGCTCCTCCAAGAAATATCATCGATTTGAGGAGCACAGTAATACGTCCTCGTTTACAAGCTTTGCTTCGTGTGATCTGAGATTTGAGGGACTGAGTGAGATGAGCTCATTTTTTTACGAATCGATGCTAGCGCGACTGATGTTGGAGAATTCCCTCTGGCGGAGAATTGTCAGCTTACAAATTCATTGATTGTAAACTCACGGAATCAGGCGAGTTCAGAACAAACTCATGTATTCAAGCGTGGCTAGGAAAATCTTGATTGTTTTGTCCTGAAATTGGGAATCACGGCGACCCGCAAATCAGAATAGAGTCGAGTTCATTGCGTAGGGGTCCTAATTCACTTTCTGAAACTGTCTTTCATTTCTCCACTGCCTTCTCGTCTCCGGTTATGACGTGTGACCGAGCAATGTGCTTCTCTCATGACGGTCTCGACGGTCGTCTTCCTTTGCTTCCCAGTCCTTACTCACATTTGCTAAGTGGATTACGCAGGCCCGGGACGAGCGTCAGAAGTAGCTGCTCCAAGAAAAACGTGTTGGGAACGACTCGATTTTTAATGTCAGCGGTTGTAGGGACAGCCGTGCTCTGCAGCGAGCCACGGACAGCGCCAAACATCGACAAACTTGGAATTCGATGATGTCCCTCGTTCAACGAACATTCGTCTTTCAACATGCATCTCGATTAATTATCGAAGACGCTCGTGAGGAAACAAGTTCCACGAGCTGTGATTCTCGTGGGTTAAAAAGCCGACCGCCGGGAATCGGGGAAGTTTCCTCGGGGATTCCTACCATTCCATCGGAACCGTTGAAACATCCACAGATGGCGATTGAGATGAATTCTGACTCATTTGCGTGTAGCCTCAGTCAAGAAGGAAAGTCTCACACCGAATCGCCGATGGAGAATTCGAATACAATCCATGTGAAGCTGTCGAATGAAACTTTCTAACACATATCATGATGGCTACTTCTCGATATTCAGACGTTCAACAAAATCTCAACGGAGCTCGGGTGGTGGGGAAGCATCCAAACCAGCAACAGAGGCAGCTGCTGCCGCGCATGAACGAGTGCGCGCGTTGAATCACGTGCAGGGCTATGATATTCAATAAAAGTTGCTTCATTTGGGCTGCCCCACACAATGCACAGCGGTCTCGACGACTGCGACTTTGTCGTAAACTCCATGGCAAGAATCCGGAGGGAGGGACTTCGGATGGGTTGGTGAATGGGTGGGTGTTCGGTAGGTTGGCTGTTTGACTAGTGACTTGCTCGCTCGCTCGCTCGCTCGCTAGCTGCCTGCCTGCCTGCCTGGCTGCTTGACTGGCTGGCTTGCGTTTGCTGTGTTTGGATGTGAGGGTAAAAAGAGAATAGAATGTAAGGGATGCATGCCGACCATTAGCGACCTTACGCGTCATTACCAGAGCTCAATGGAAGCAGGTTGTGGTAGTGATGCACGCTGCGGTATCTGACTTTCCGACTCCACCGAACGGACTTGCGGCAAGGTTGCTTGTATGCTCGCAGTGACAAACACTCGCGCGCAACTTGGTTTCACAGAGAGACCCGATAAAATGACGACAGCTTCCATTCCGCACGACGTTCTGACGCCGCCGAGTTGCGTGGCCCAATCAACTATAAAACCGATTTGCTATAAAACCTAAGATTTCTAAAAGACGTGAACTTTCTAATTTCGGACGCTGCGATAGAATCATGACTCGATTCGGTTTGCAACATGGCATCGTTCCAACAATCCAAGGAGTCATGTCACAACTAAGTCTCAGGGTTGAAGGATCTCCCGAAACACTTCCGGTGGCGCGCATCCTGATCGTAAAGCAACATCTCGAACGTGCGAATTCGATCCGAAGTTATCGTTCAAAATCATGTTTTGCTGCCTAAAAAGAATTGAGTCCACCTCTGGACCACTTGCTCGGTAGCCTCATGAAGGGTATCCATCAGATCCTTATTCTTCTCTCGGAATCGTTGGGAACTAGGTATCCAGGAGCACCAGGATTGATTGACGATGAAGTACAGTGAAATCTTTCCGGCTTCGCGAACTGACTAGTCAACTAGCAAACAAAAGTACCCGTTTCGAGTCTACCTGAAACAGAAAGCGAAGGATGGAGTGAGCAGTGCTCTGAATCGCTCCTAGGCCGAGCCTCGATTCACCCAGACATTCTTCGGCCGAAAATCGGATATGAAGCGGGAGTCTCTATTCTCACTCTCGTCGCTTCATTGAGCTCGACGCGATTGAAAACTACAAGTCCGGAGCAATGCTGAGCTTTTGGAGTATCCACATTTTTTCGAATCCCCTCCAGCCTTGGGTCACGAATCAGATTCCAGAGTCCTTGGAAATTTGAACCGCGAAATGCCACTGCCCGCTGACAAGTCCATCGTTTCCAACCCGACTGCCTTCAAATCTGAAACCACACTTTCTAGTCCCGAAACGCTCAAAAATCGGGCTCTGCGCACCGAGATGAGAGGAGGTGGACATTTTCCTATTGACGATCAGAAACCGGACGAAAAGACGAACCCGAACCGAGCTCGTTGAACATCTACCCACAAGAACTTGATCACAGTTCTCGGCTAATTTTCTTGTACTCCGGCATTACAACACTGTGAGGTGGGAGGAAAAAAATAGTCACGGAGACGGATGGAATATTCTCTCCAGTAATGAAATGACACCGAAATCATGATAATGATGAGCACTTTCGGAAGCCGCCTGGGACTTTGAGACGGGGATGGCTGAATACGTTTGTTCTTTGTAAGTAGCACCACAGCCGAGCTCGCAACAAAGCGCTTAAAACGGTCAAGACGAAGTCTGGTTTGAAGGTGTTCCCACCGCGAATGAAATCTTTGAGAGAGTCCCTCGAATTCTGTTGTTGTCAGATCGAAGAACGAAATGAAACAGTCTTCCATTTAGAGCAAAGCATTTAGCCTGGGCTCTGCAGTCATATTTATTGTCTCAAATTTAATTAAGAAGACCTCAGCATATAAATACAACAGATAATATGGAAAAGGTTTCCGCCCGGCCTAGAGAAATTTCACTCTGAATCTCATTCAGACGCATGTTAGATCCCTTCCGCTCGCCATACTCGGTCGCGGGTTTTGTTCTGTATCGATGCATCTCGAATTAAGTTTGTAATAAGCAAAAAGCAGGACGCTCACAATGATCATGTGTGTTTTCAAACAATCGAAGCCAAACCTCGGATTGGGTGCCCATTTCTGTTGCAGGAAAAAGGGGAACAGGTCGTAAAGGAACACGTCGACTCGGGCTGCTTCATTTCGTAGTGGAACGCTTGGGTTTTGAACTTTACTGAGGAATTTGTGGATCATCCACCTCCGGCATCACATAGGAAATGTCGTCCCACGGATGTCGGTACAAACCCTGCTTGAGCCTCTTCTGATCCAAATAGTGTCCGATGAAACCGATTGTTCTTCCGAGAACGAAAAGTCCATTCAGAGCACCCATGTCGATGTACTCTTGCGCTTCCTCTCTCGTGAAGGCTCCCGACGACCGGAGAAGGTCCACGACAGCGACACCGATGAGTCCGTCAACGTTCAGAATGAGATTAGGTTTCTTGCTTGTCGTGATCTTCTCAACTTCGAGAGCAAAATCAAGAACCGGGGTCTGTGAGAAATGCTGTTTGACGAAATCCTTGAGGATCTTGACCCTCATATCGGGGTTGTTGATTGACTTGACACGATGACCGATACCCATGATGAGCTCGCCCTTCTTCCTCATCTGATTGACGAAATCCATCGGGATCAAACCCGAATCGTATGCACCTGAAAACTGCCTCGCGGCCGCATCCAGAGCTCCACCAAAACGATCTCCGATCGTGAGGAGACCCGATGTCAGGGACGAAATTAGGTCCTTCCCAGCTCGGGCGCAAACAATGGTGTTGTGAGCTCCTGACACTGCAGGCCCGTGATCCGCAGTCACCATCAGAACCATCTCGAGGAATTTGCAAGCGTAGCTCGGCAAACGCCGCTGGAACCAAAGAAGACTGAGGACTCCACCCAAGCCCAAATCCTCTTCCATCACTTTTGTTATGGGAATGCCGGCGTATACGAGTTCTTGTCCGCGTTCATCACAGATTGAAGTCATGAAGGATGCAGGCTTGCGGATCAGGCCCAATTCTCTCGCCCAGTTGTAGTCCATGGGCACAGTGGGGGGAGGCACTTCGGGTTTGACGATAACGATGCCTTCGGCCACAAGATGATTGAACACACTTTTGATTGTGTCGCCAAGATCGTCGAATGTTTTCGGCACAAACGCTCCTGCTTCTTTGAGAGCCAAGTTTTTCACAACAGCTGTCTCACGCTGCGAATTGGCACAAGCTCCAGCGTGGCCAAACTGAACTTCAGATGAGAACATTCCAGCACAAGTACCGATGCACCTAGAGCAAGGAGAGTTCAGGTGAGAAATTCCGTAACGACTTCAAGAATCCGGATACGGATGAATCCCTGTTTTCCTACAATACATCTGACCCATTCCAGAATTTCGAATCTTACCACGCCACAAGGGGTTTGGTGATCCTTCTCTCCTTGATGGCTTGACAGACATCGTATTCTTCGATACCGCCAACTTCACCGAGCAACACGATCATCTTGACTTCGGGGTCGCTTTCATACCTCATGATGTGATCCATGAACGTGGTTCCTGGATAATTTGAAGATTGAAGTTAGAGCAATTCATTCCTTGGCCAACGGAGCGGCGAGAACTGGAGAATCATAACTCTTTCGTTATCAAGATCTCATGTGGCGTAATTCGTACCTGGATATCTGTCACCGCCTATTGCTACTCCTTCATAGACGCCATCGGTGTTCCTCGAAACGATGTTATTCAATTCATTCGACATACCGCCGGACCGAGACACGTATGCGACACTTCCCGGCCTGTACAACTTGGACGCTAGTATGTTATCCATCATACCGCCAGTATTTCCGATTTTGAAACACCCTGGTTTAATTCCACCAACTGTCGCCGGTCCAATGATGTTCACCCCTGAAAAGACACGGATTTCCAGCTCGATGAGAACTTCCGGATGTCGCAATCTGATTTCTTGGAAAGGTCTCGCGAGCCATTCCCAACAAGGAAGTTCGCCTAAAGTATGAAGTGGAGTGTTCGCGAACCTCGTTCCTTGGCGGCCTTGTTAATTTTCCTGGTGACGTTTTCGGGGATACCCTCAGCGATGATTGCGATCGTCCTTATTTGGGGACAGTTTATGGCCTCGTCTGTCGACTCTTTAGCCGATCGCAAAGAAGCGAAATTGATGAGGCAATCAGCGTCAGTGTGTTTCTTGATAGCGTCCGAAATACTTTTGTAAACAGGGATGAGGACCTCTTTGTGTCCCCAATAGAACTTCAGGCGGTGGTAGCCCACGAATGGGTAAACCTGGAATCGAGAAAAAGCTCATCAGGATGAATCTTCCTTTTCAAAGCAGCCGCGAAGGAGTTCGATCGAAAATCCCCCGATTCTCATTTGCTAAATCTGCGCTTACCATAGCTACAACGGAGGGTTCCTTCCGTGAGCAAACGAAGTCGAAGTCCAGCATTCCTTGGACGGCTTTCGTTTGCATTCCCCAGATGATTGCCCTGCTCCTGTTTGTGAACCAAGGCCTTGCGGGCCCGCTCGGAGGTTGAGCTTCGACCGGGGATGACACGACCGAGGGAACTGTCGATCCCTGTTTCAGGAGAAGGAGAGGAAGATCAGAAGTGGGAACTTTGGATTCGATGTTCATCCAATCGCGTTCAAAGCCGATCTTTGTTAGTTCATGACGCCCAGGGCGTGCAAGTTCGAAACTATCATGCCCGGAAGTTTCGTGGTCCATGCGGCGCAGTTCGCAGAACTCCGGGCGAAAAAACGATCTCGGCCCAAGTATGAATGCTATTATGTATATCTGAATAAATTCAAAGAATTCCCGATTTCCCTTGCTTCAAACACCGCACGCCGACACAAACCGCGGATTCGTACTCCATGCCCCGATTTGGAAGGATTGTTAGACAAAGTCGACTAGAGCAAGAGTGATTTTTCAAGACAGAACACTTGGTTAATTCAAACAGTAACGCGGTCACTCTTCCAGCTGTACCGATTTGAGTTTTTGGAGAACTACGTATTCCTCCCGCAACGGGTCCATCATCTGCAATTGGTTTCACACTTCGTACCCTTCCTACATATAATCGAACAAGAAAAAAACGCTCTCAATTCTGTGCGAGTGCTGACTATCAGATGACGCCTGAAAGCTTTTCAAGAGGCCACCGACATACTCCGATCTCGATAATAACGACTGTCTTGAGCAGCATGGAATTCAGCGGCGATTCGATCGAAATTCACCTTTGAAACACCCGACGCGAGCAAAAAGTTCGCCGTTGTCTGAGAGTTTTCCACTGGCGCGGTGATATCTCTTTTGCCCATAGCCATGGCGACGATGGCTGTCATGTGGGTTTCGGGACCAAATACGTGCACGGGAATTCCGAGTGTTTGTCCAGTCTCCTTCATGACTCGCAGTCCCTCTTGATAATTGGGTCCAGCTCTCCTCACAAAAATCGAGACTCCGTGCTCCACCAAACGTTCTCGGAACTCCTGCAGAGCTTTCACAATACCTGCGAAAAACGCCGTCGATCGTAAGCAGGCCCAAATGAAAGGTTCTTGACCGAATTCAGCGGAAGTTATCAGATTCACGAATCCCATTACGAAATCGAATCAAACCTTTGAAGGTGGCTGCGACGTTGGTGAAATTCGCTATTCCTCCACCGATAATGAGAACTTTCCCTTTCGGATGATGATGAGCGCACAGCAGCCCGAGGATGGTTTTAGCGTATTCGTAAGTTTGGTTCTCGTTGGGAGCGCCGGAATATTCTCCGTAGTTGGCCAGCTCGTCAGCTCCACCGAGTTCGCAGACAGTGTCAGAATAGATAACCGAAGCTCCACCGCCGGCCGCCATTGTCCATATGCGTCCTGCAATATCGAGCACGATGTCGTCCCGGATGCATTCTCACTCCGCACATGATATAACTCCCGGAATATTCAGATATTTTCCATCAATATTCCGGAACACCAACCTTTCGGATTGAGTACTGTGAGTTTGAGCGAAGCACCACTCTTAGAATCGAGCTCATGTATGTAAGCCTCCTCCGAGGTGGCATCTCTGCCGAAAGGTGGCGGGAAGTCCACATCGCCCCATCGGGATTTGCACAAATATTCAGCAGTGGCATCCAATTTTGCAGCGAGATCCAGTATGTGGACTTTGCCTTGAGTAATAACTGCGAAAAGAGAGATCGAGTGTTAACTATTTTCAACAGTTCATGAAATCCATGAGGAAATCGATCGTTTCGCATTGAATGGTTCCTCAGATCCTTCATTTAGCGGCGCAGGAAAACTGAAGAAACATTCTCTGTTCGGAGCGATAGATTCCGCGAGTGCTACAAAATATCCGATAATTTTCTAGCCGAGATAGTTTGATGACGTGCTTCCGAAGGCCTCACCGCGCCTGCGCGGAGTCAACACTCACCCAAAGGGTTGATTTCGAGATAGGTGAAGTAAAGTCTGACGTAGAAGGAATAGAGCTTTTGGATGAATTCTACGAGTAATTTTTGTTTATCTCCGGTGAGATCGAAGAGAAGATGTTTCAGAATATTTTCTCTGACGTCCGGTGCTTCTTCTTCCAGAAACACAGGGATTTCGAGCTTATGCGCTTTCGCGTCGACATCGCCGACGTCGACTCCACCTGAAAACAGAACGAAAATCTGATGTTTAAATCCTCTCTCTGACGGGATGTCTCTATCTATCCGTCAAATGACTCGAAGAGCCGAAGATCATCGCAAAGACCAAATTCACGCAATCGGAAGTGTCCGAAGAAAAAATTTCCACTCCGTGACCGCTTCCTTAGTTCCAGAGAATTACTCTTTTCAGTTGAAGACGTTTCGAAGCGTCGTTTTGCCCACGCTCCGTCGAAGCAGTTCTTCCATGGATGCTTTTTGCTGGAGATCTTACCTTGCTTGTGGAATAGAATGACGTCAGAATCTCTGGTTGAGTAAATGCAGACGTAGGCTTCGTCATCGTCTTGGTGAGGCAGGAATGGTTCAACGATGAAATTCTTGAGTTTTCCCTCGGCCCGTTCGATTTTAATTGGTTTGTCGATTCTCTCAGAAATCCAACTTCGGACCGAGTCAGAGTTTCCTTTGACGTGTATGAGACCCAGTTTACCTCTCCGCTTGATCAGCTGATCAGGCTTCACGACCAGTGACTGCAAACGAGGAATCTACTCAGAATTGAAGACTATCCGATATAATATCTTGGACGGCACGGACAAAACGGTGGACTCGGTGATTCCCGAACCGTTCTGAACCTCTTCGTACGACAAAAGTCGTGCTTTCACAACGATCTCGAGAACTTCTCCAGCTTGAGCGGAATGATCGCGTTCACTTTAGATTCACTCAATCTTGAAAAGAGATCAGGAGTTGATTACCTGAGACTGGATCCATGAGTTGTTTGATTGGATCTCGTTCCATTTACTCAGATCAGTGACAGTCGCGAACTTGCAAGGCGCAGCAACGGAACAGTCCAAGTGTTGATTTAACAATCGCTTGCCTGTTGCTTCGCTGATTGCTTTTGCAGACATCCTGCGGGAAAAAAAGTCACTTTGAATTCACGAAAGAGAAGTCTCAAGGGCTGAGCGGCCAAGTGCAACGATATTTCTAAGCAAGAGACGTAGACGCCATCGATGATTCGGAGCCGAAAAGCGGCATCGACGGGAAGAAAACATCGCTGATCGAGCGGTCATTCAACTTGGCTAAGACATTCCCATCCGGCTCGCAGAGAAGACGCTGGCGCTTTTCTGCAGAATCTACTTCCAAGACATAATTATCTGACGGTCGACCCAATTCAGCTCCGCGATTCTCGGAGTGTCTTTACCACTCGATACGTTCGCTGTATTAGTCTGTTTTACCAAAAGTGGTCAACAGACTTTGTGGATTGTCCACTGCTGACCAGACGCTAAACTTGGGGCTGAAGCGGCTGTGGCAAACGTCTCATGGACTATCAGTCCATGTATATTACGATTAAAGTCTAATCTCATCGAGATTACAGCAACAAGGACACACACACGTGAAGAGAGACGGTCGTCTTCAAAAATACGCTGGCCTTGGCCTGAGTCATCGACAGGTTCTCGCGCGATATGGTACCATAATAATTATGGAGCATCGGACTACGATACGAGAACAAAACTCGCGCTCGAAAGAGCCTCGCCACGCCTCGGTGCAAATGTTGGAGTCGGGTCAGGGAAAAAAACGAAAGAGCTTCGAGCCTAGAATAACAAAACGGAGCGGGAAAACATGCTTCCGTTTTCGAGAGAATACGCTGTAGAGGCAAATGTTGTTGACGTATGGGGAAAAGCTGGGTTGAGTGGATAATATTTCACTAGACGACCTATTCGAACGATTTTCCTCATCACCCCTACACGGGCACGAAGCCAACTCGAAACAACTATTCAGCTGGTCGATCGATTGATCGATTCATCCATTCATGCACTCAATCCATTCCTTGATCGCGTTCAGTCAGAGGAAACCTATCGATTTCTATAAACTAAACGGAACCGTTGTCTGACGATCAAGACGGATCCGGCTTGGACTATGT
This sequence comes from Neoseiulus cucumeris, assembly GCA_021527715.1. Taxonomy (NCBI): domain Eukaryota; kingdom Metazoa; phylum Arthropoda; class Arachnida; order Mesostigmata; family Phytoseiidae; genus Neoseiulus; species Neoseiulus cucumeris. The sequence goes on along the minus strand of JAJSRV010000030.1, from coordinate 9,693,123 downwards.
CAAGCCCGATGAAGAATGAGTTGTAAATTATATTCCTCCGACTCCCGCGCTTCTCTCGACGATTAGGGAAACAGGTTCTCCACCAGGTCTGGGCTGGGAGCTGATAGGGACCTATCACCGATGTTTTTCCGAGAATTGATTCGGTTCTGCTGCGGGCGTTGGAGTCTTTCCTCAAGAAGAAGCCGGACTTCCCTACTGGATGAGCTGCGGAGCACCAAGAGGAAAATCAATGTTTGGCAAGCATCTCTCCCGACGCTCCAGAAGGATGTTATCTTCTGCCGGCAGCGGATCCGCGCTTGACTAAACGAATCAAAGTTTCTTTCGCGACAAGGTCGGGATCTGACAGCAGCTCCGACGGAAGACATCTAGTTCAGGGTAATTTCTGAATTCAGAGATAGAGGAAAGCACGGAAGTATTTTCCTTGTCAACCGAGCCACGAACCGCACGTTTCTCCCTGAAGTGTATCATGGACAGGCTCTCCAGTTTGATATCATCTTCCTTTTTTTTCTATTATCAGGGCTTCTAGTCGTATGATGAATCTGTGTCACACCGTGATCTTCATGTCAAGGTATTTTAGGAGACAGTAAAGAACAATGCAGCAAGTCTGCTTTAGCGTCAGATGTTCACACGGCCGCCGTTCATTTTTCACATTTGTTTCAGTATGAGGCTCCACGTCATCCGAAACAAAAAGCTTCGAATGTTCGCAAAAGTTCCCGTCCAATCTTTAGGGCTGACCGCACTTGTTACAAATATGACACGAGTCGTGAATTGAACGATGCTGTTCCGTTGACATTTCAAGACATTTCGATCACGAGTAGACGCGGTGCCATCATTGACGGCTGGCCTGACGCGTACAGGATGTCGTACACGGGAGAGTAGAACTCTCAGCTGAACCTTGAGATATGACCTACGGGACTATGAATGGTGGCAGCGCGCACAGAACCACGCAGTCGGGGACACTCTTGTCGGGCCTCTTGGTTGGGCTCACCTGGGGCGAAGGAGTGATGCAGAGTTTGATGAAGAAAAGCGCTCTTCGGATTTATGGCAGTTCTGTCCAAGACTCTAGAGCTGCCTCAGGCGGCTCACGAACACCACCGCAGCACAGGTACAACCAGACAGCAGCAATTTGCCGACAACAGAAAACATACACGCACACTCACTCGCTCGCTCATCCGCTCACCACAACAGTGAGAGAGTGAAAACATCACCAATGGGGAAGGTAAGCAGCGAAAAAAGTGAGGGCCCTCTGCGCGGCAAATTTTGAATCCCATCGAGTCCGGCTCCGCTCGTTGGACGAGTTTCGATTAACATGGCTCGGGGGGTTCCGATGAAGAGCTTCTTTTGCAGCGTCCGGACGATCAAGAAATCAAGCAAACAAAGAGGGTCATCGGCAGCACACCCAAACACCCTCATCGTTCCTGTTTGATTGACCGAACCAATTTTAGAGCCTTGTCATTATCATTTCATTCAGGAAATTCCATCAAGGAACTTGCGGCTCCGCCTGAGTAGAAGCAGACACTCCTGTCCGAGGTGACGGTTCTCTTGAGAGCACGAGCAATCATGGGAAGTTATCCTTGGCAATCGGAGCTTCTCCTTTCATTACTCATTCGGGATCACCTGACAAATCAGTCCTTGGGCTTAACCTTCGTCCACTTGCTTGTTTGTGTGTCGGTGACTCTCAAACACTGCGTCGAGAACATAGCATCTGGACGAGTGAGCAGAGGGGAATACGCGAAGACTCCGATCGCTGTCTCACCGCCCTTGCTATTGACTTCGATTCCAAGACGACGCCCACTTTTTTTTTAATGTTGGTTCATTTCCAATATTTTGCGACCTTAGCGATGATTTCAAATAAAGACGACGCCCACTTGAGCACCGATTAGCAGAATTTTCTTTGGTTCCCACCTGCACGCTCTGTGATCGTTATGGTGGGACCTGGAATAACGCCCACCTGTATAATCGTTCTACCTATCATGACAATCAAGGTGGCTCGATAATATTGTGTATTTGGGGCACCTGGCCTGGATGATCAATGGATGAACCACCCTTATATTTGTCGAATCCGTCTACCCCGAATTAATTCTCGATCTTCCACTGTTTCAGTGTGAGGCTGGTTGTAGTGTTTTTGAGAGTTCATTGCGGATAGTTCATTCCTACTCATTATCAGTGGCATCAATCGCTTTGATTCGAGCGCAATCGTCAAGGTTCGTGATGTCGAGCTACCTTGTACGTTGAGATGTTCGTAATTTGACTTTTGATGCTGATTGGGAATCCTTGTCAATGCAGATGCTGACCTTTACGACATACAACGAGTCCTAGAAGGATGAAGTTAGCTCAAAGGAGGTTGAATTTTCAATATGCTCAGCGCGAACCGATCCCTGAGGCCGCCAACGGGCTCTGAGGCTGGAACCGCTTGCAGAAGTCGAAACAACCGATTTCCTGCCCCGAGGTTTTACCAGAGCGCACTGAGAACAAACTGTTCCTAGTTTGTTTCCCTGGAAATCCGTATTTCAGGACTCCGAACTCGAACCATGCTAGAGGTTGCCCGAATAAGTGATCACCTAGACTTCGCATCTTTCAATTCCCTGCTGCAGAAAACGCTGTTCTTGTCGCCAGGCAAAGAAATCCCGGTCTTCCGAAGAACTTGCACATCACAGACAGAGTATCGCCTCTGATTGAGAACAACAACCTTGTCGGAATGCCGGGGCGCTGATTGATATTTTAACTTCTCGGTCTCGCAACGCAAGGAGTGAGCTCAGAAATCGGAGTCTCGGTACTAATTGTCTCACTCAATCTGGCCCCCCGATTACTTTCGTTGTTTTTCCTTTGTTTTGTATCGATCTCTTGACTGTTGCGCGTTGAGAGGTGTGAGCGCATCTCTATCAAACATAGCAAACGACCAACGATTGCTTCGGCCACGATTAAACTTTCGAACTCGAGCCCCTGTCCTGAGAGAACCCGAGCTCACGATTAGTGTGGGTGTCAGATGAAATCTCGGCTAAACCTTCGAATATTTAGAGGCTTTCGATTTCTTAAGCTTCTCGTGTGAGGCACAGCTCAGGAATTTTCGCTTGTGATCTAGGTTGCTGACTGACACAGTACCCCACGAGGAGGCAGACTTCGGGATTGGGTGATCGCATTGAAATAAATATCGAATCTGCGACACTCCGCGGATCCAAGAATCTTTTCCGGTCCGGGAAAACTTCGTTTTAATGAGGAATTATTTCCTGGAGTGTCGCTATCGAAAGAGCGGGATAGATTATCAAATGACTGTCGTGTTTCGGACTAGGAATTATTACGGTTGCATTCGACGTGTGAAGAACAGAAACAGTTCATTATAAAAGCAAACCGAAATTTCGGTGTCAAGTCAGGGAAAGCATCATGCACTCTCCGCAGAATTTATGTACAGCTCCAGCAGAAGAACCTTCACGAAGGAATTCAGCATGTCTCGTCGAGAAGGGGATCGATTCAATCATGAGGGGTCGTCCGAGCAACGCTTACAAACGTGCTCTTTGTGAGCCCATTAAGATCTTCTTTGATTCATTCCGCTATAGGAAATTCCATTTTCGCCCAACAGATAACTATTGCACCATGTACGGAGCTAGAGCGAAATCGGCTTTGACCGCGCCTGGAACTCTCGAAACTTTGTCCTGAATATGAATCGTTTCACTGGAAGGCTGCGTGGCTGAAAACAGTCGGATTATGGTCTTCGAAAACGTTGAAACGATAATATGCGGTCTATTCTAGATTGCATTTGCCTGCAAGGATTTGTGGACGATAACTGCTGACATGTGGCTTGAGAAACCTTGTTCGACGTCAAAGAAGGTGACAGGGGAACTTTCATAAATATACTATCTCCGAGGGTTCAGCACCGCTTCCACAAGTTGTCGGAAAGGCCTTGCGAGAAATGTTTGCAGTGACGGAATCCCCCGCTGCGAGGAACAATTGACTCAAACTCTTGGCCAGCCACGCCTCGTCGACCAATTGAGCCAGGCGTCATCGCCAAACTCAAGCTCATGGAGGTGTTCGTCGAGGATGGAAACGCTGTTGAAGAACACAGATCCGTTCTCCTCGGTCCGGGAGTCACCCGTTTTTCTTCGTCAACGTGAGATCTCTTTATAACAGAGCCATCTGTACGAGCTGCTGGACCAGATGAATGCGGGGTCTGCGGCTCGGAGAAATGCGACTCTCTCGAGGACAGAGTTCTTCGATCACTTTTCGCTTTCGGAAATTAGAAGGCGCTTCCTTTTACATCCTTTTACGAGAAGTGACGAGCAAGAAACCGAGGCGTCCGAGGCATAGAGACAGAGCTCAAGGCCCCTCCACTGCATGTTCGAGCTTCGATGCGACACCACAATTCGTCAACCCAAGATAGCGAGTCAGATTTCAGCCCGAGTCCAGCGACTGAAAATTCACCTCCAATTGGCTCAATTGAGCTCGGGACCCCGAAGGAAACGAAGGGAACTCACGAGACAGCTGACTTGTCCTGAGAGGTTTCGACTACCTTGAGGGAACCCTGGTCCCCTTTTCAACGTCGAACAGGTAGTATAGTCTGTGGAATAGCCATAATAACGGAGTCAAATGCGATCGGCCGATCATCTCACGTGGAAGTCCGTGAATCCAAGCTGTATCTCCGCTCTCTCGGCGGGGGGAGGGGATCCTCTACGGATTGCATGTCCATCGAGTGGAAGACACTGGCTCCCGTCACGAAAATTTACCCCTGGAGCGAGAAACTCTTTCAAATCGCATGCATGCGATGAATTACATCCGGTGCATGATATGCACGACCTCCAATGTTCGAACAATCACGCAAGGAAAGTGAGCCAAAGAGAAACCATTGAGATATCTCAGTTTGGATGAGAGGACAGGGAAGCACGGTACTCGCACTGCTCTGTAAACTTACCCTTCGCTGAGTTTTCCAAGATCACACTCCAACTTGGAGTTCGAAACTCGGATCTCGTCACTTATCTTAAAACTCCCCCGTTTGTTAAAAGGGGGAGCCCCCAAGCATTCACCTCAACTAATAACTCACTTGAGCAGATTGGAAAACTTGAATGAGAAGTTGCAATTCCGCCTCAAAGCTCTGTGAGATTCTCTGAAAACATCGGAAGTCGGAGTCGAGATTCTCCGACGCCACGCTGAGCAACGTCGAGGGCGAGTCTTCGGTACGCTCGCTCCACACGCAGGGTCTTCGGGGACGAAAACGATCGAAGCAAAATATGGCCTCACGCAAACAACCAACCGTGGATATTTGGTTGCAAGAAAAACCTAATGAAGACTCGCTTTTTGTAATTCTTTTGGGGATACCTGTCAAACTGTCCATGGGGTCTTACTTGCATACATTGTCTCGTTTGCTCAGTGACTACTAGACGCGGCACCTTTGGAATAGTACGGACTCCCGGTTTCCCATGAGAGATGCTCGTGCTAGTACAACCGTTTTGTAAACATTGCTTTTCCAAACTGAAATCCGACCGGATTGGAATCTGATCGCTATCGCTCATTGTACGCCGAGTTTCCCGACTTCGAACCGTTCATCTCGGTTTACACAGTGATGAGATGACCATTTCGATCGGTGAAATGGCGCCGATCGGTTTCGACCTCAAAATTCACCGCTTACTTTGATGATGTTGGTGTGGATTCTTAATCGACGCGGTCAACGCTTGCTACTCGAAACTCACCTCGGACTGCTGAATCATTTCTGGCTAGGTGGAGCTCGCCACTCCTTTTGATTTCTTTGTTTTCCTCTGCATGGGAGAGACTTCTGCGCAGCAAGCGATTCCTGTTTATCCCATTCCGTCGTGCGGAAGGAGCTCTGATTGAAAATAATATGAAATGAGGAAAGCCAACCGGCAAGTCAGTTACCTCGCCGACAAACCAAGCAAGTGGCCAACCAACAGAAAAACCAACCGACCACGCACATCGAGAAAAAGTCGGTCAACTAAACTCACATCGCTTCTTAGCTTTGCCACTCACGTATACAGATAGCTCGGCTGAAAAAGCGAAGAGTTCTCTGTTGCCAATCTTTAATTTGGACTCTTTACTACATAGATTCGGCTTGGAGATTTCCAGAATACACTTTGACTTGGAGACATCGAATATGGATTGGAACACAGGTTCCCTTCTGTCGTGCATTTCATGACGGACAACGTGTTCGAGAAGAACTTCTATGACAGCGACGGTGAGATTGAACGAAAGGTGGTCAGAATGAACGAAGCAAAAACTCTCAAACTTGAGGGACTTGATGATGTTAGCAGATTTGCACAGCTTGCTCTGTTCGGAGGCTTTTCGTTTAATTTCGCTCCTTACGGGCCGCTGCCCCAAGAGCTACCTGGTCGAGGGCGAGCAAATGACTTTTATTTGATCATCAGAACTTGAATGCGTTCAGCCTATGTATTTTTGCTGCTGAGATCTGCGGGCAAACCCTCTTCGGGTGTCGGTTGATTCTACGCAATAGAGGGTCAAAGTTGCGACGATTTCAGCTCCCTGTATCGTTGGATTGTGAAGAGTGGTTTGAAAAATAAGTTGATCGGTTGTAGCGAAGATGAGAAAATGAGCCGCTTACCACCACGCAAGACAACGCGAACGATAGACTCCACCGATACTCGCAGTCCCTTCAGAGTCTATCTCAATCTATCTGAAAGCGAGTGTTCTAATCTTGGCTGACATTAGGACATCCACTTATCCCGGAACACTTTCATCTTATAGAGTCATCGAGTAGCAGCAACGTCGGCGGTGGCGACAACATCAACGACAACAATGACATTAACGACTTCAGCAGTGGCAACGCGGCGGCGTCGAGAAAATAGCGAGGGCGAACGAACCGCCTAACAGCGAAACACTGAGCGGAGAGCGAGCTCCCGAGTTCGTCGAGAATATCGGATTGCCCCAAGTGATTCGAAATGAGCAAAATGAGGATTTTCTTCTTCATGCCGACGATTTGAATCCGTGTCCTGGTTGTTATTCATCCAGTATGTGGGCGGGCTTTCGAAATCCCACTCACGCTCCGAGCTCTCGTTTCAGAAGTCGAGAAATCACGAAAGCTTGTTTCCTTTTTCGCCTCCGAGATCGGAGAAGTGAACAGTCGTCTTCTGGAGCGATTTCTATTTTGGGTATTTGAGAACTGTGGGAGTGCTGCAGACACAGCACGGTCGAGTGTGTCACAGAGTGGGAGCAACAGAGAGATCGACTACGGCAATGGTGGTTGACCGACTGGGATGAAGACTCGGCACAATGGGGGTGGATGAGTCGCAGTCGCCCATTGGGAGCCGAAACTAATCAGAAGTCGCCACTTGCATTGTCATCGGCCCCTTCTTTGTCGCCGAAAACATCGATCAATGTGAAAACTCATGAGTCGAAGTTTCAGATTAAGTTCTATTGATTTTCATGATTGAGCTGCCGTCCTAGATCACTATCGATTGAGGAAAAACTGTAACTTACGTCATCTTATATTCATTGAACTGACATCGTGGGGTGGAAAACTGACGGGATGTTCCCTTTTCAATCATTCGATTCCCCTCCGAAAGTACACGCGTTCTAAAACAGCGGCTCACAGGTGAGAGGAGAGCAAGGCGAGGTCATGTCTCCACTATTCGGGAGGGGAACGGTCAACTAACGACACTTGTTTCGAAGATTACGAAGCTCCACAGACAGATGAATATAGAGAGGTCGAAATTCGTCCCTTGGAAAATTATTCTGAGCTTGGAAAAACTCGCGAAGAGGAATACCGACTTCTGAATTTGAACCTCCCACGTGCCACATGTCCGAGCACGAGGTGAGATGTTTGATGCCTCTTCCAAGACTTACGTTCGGACAATAGAACTCAACAATCATGACGATAATTGTCATCGATATGGTGAAAACAAAAAAGTAGTCCTAGAAGCGTCTCTCTTCGCATACAATCGTTCATCGTACCTCTCGAAGGGGCGCAGGAGACTTGTACGTCACGTCAAACGTCACCCACAGTTTCGAAGAAAGTGGGAACAATTGAACTCACTTCGATTGACAATTATACTCGACAAGCCTGGCATCATTTTGGAAGACCGCGTAAGACCTGATCGAAACGTTTCCGGCTGTGACAACTTTAAAGTTTTCAAAGTAATTTCAAAAAAGACAATTTCAAAGTTCTGAATATGTGTCAGACTTACGTGAAAGAAGGCATCCCAGTCAGTCTGGAGTGCAGTCTCGGGTTCGAACTGAATACTGAGCTCGAATTCCCCTTCCTGATCCTTGGCACGGTCGCCCATTGAGTTCGCTGCACTCCTCGGGAAAACCGTGAAAAGCTCGTTCTATGACTAGACTAACATCAAAAGTTCGAAACTTTGGTGGAGAGATCGGAGCATCAGAGTAAGAGTGATGCTGCCGACTTGAGTTCCATTCCGGTTGTTTGATTTGAAGATTGGTCTGTATTGCATGACGCGAAGCGCGTGCAACAACAAAGCGTTGTTCTTCTGGGGATCCCTAGCGAGAGATGTTTTTAGACAGGATCCCCGAGATTCCCAGTTTTTCGCGTGTGTGTCTCCCATTAGGCACCACTTCTGCGCTTAGGGTTGTAGACGATAAGTGGCTGCCCATGATATATGAGACTGTTGTCGTATTCAAATCCGAGAATAAAACGGTCCCAATCCCAGCTACAGGAGATCCTACGTTACTTGTGAGAATTTCCAACGAACTCGAAAAAGAGTTTTCCACACAAACACAAGTCGAACATCCACTCAAGGCGACCAGTGCCCCTCGGGACAATGAGGCGTCTCCCGAACGAACTCAAAAATTTTGAAATAATCAAGCGATTTTCGAAACCGGAAGAAAAGTAAACTCCTTCTCCATCAATCGTTGCCTAGGGCTTGGTTTTGGTTTCTTTGATTTCGGTTGCTCTCTCGATTAGAGTCGCAGAGGGAAGTTGTCGAACGTGTCGAGCTCACAATCGTTGGGAGTGATGGGTGAACTTGGGTCGAGCGCAAGGACGGCGAGTTGGACACATAGGGTCGGGGCCGAAGGCGGGACGGACAGACGAGTGAACGGCTAGGTGCTGGCCGTACGAAGCTTCGTTATCTAGCCGAGGAAGGAGACAGCGGGCGAATCGATGGGTACTTTTTATCCTTTTCGGAAATTATCCTCGCTCGTCTTTATTAGAGTTGTGCAAAGGGGTAACCGGCTGGGGGCAGAATCTTACCTGGACTCGTTAACACTGACCAGACGGACGTATTCGAAAAGAGAAAGCCATGAGACGGACCCTCGGTGAATGTTTGTTCGAGAGAGCAGACGTTCCGCATATTCAGGGACTCCGAAGGAAGATTTGATATGAAGGTAAGTCCGATTCTCAAGCTACGAGCATCCAAGCCGAGGACAATTATTGAGATGGTGGGGTAAGATGATCCCGAACGAGAGAAAAAAAGTGTCTCGGCGCCTCAGGGGATCGAGGAACCGAGTTCCCGAGGAAGAAGATCAACGATTTGTGAATGAGTGAATGGAACGGTCAGTCTCAAGTTGCCAGTCGGCGAGGTTGGCCCTCCATCACCAGTTCTCTTTGCTGTGGGGAGTCGCGGGGCATTCAATAAGGCCTCGTCGCTCACAATAGGTTGCCGGACTCGAGGGTGAAGTGACCGGCGAGCGTGAGCGACGACGATCGAAATAGCTGATACTGTCCAATAACGAAAACACGTCGATCCTTGTGCAACAGCTGTTCTCGGCCAAGGAGTTCAATTTTATGCTGATTCAAAGTCGAGACTTCTGCCGCTCTACGCTTTCGGTGAAAAGTCGCTCTATCATCACCATCATCTCGATACGCAGAGAGATTTACGGCCTCCCGATTAGACAAGCCAGAGTGGAATCAAAAGAAATAACTGAAACAGACCTCTGATCTGACACTCCGGTGTTCATTTTTCGCTCCAGGTCGTCGCGCTTCCGTATCGACCGCAGTGTGTTTTCAACTTCTCATGAATCGATTCATGATACGGCGCGAGCGTAAAACTCTTTCGTCTGTTTTTGTCCCGTAACTCATCCGTTCCGACGTGGCGTGAGCTCGTTAAGGAGACTGTTAGACATTTGCATAGTGTGGAAGCCAGAAAAAGGATGCGCTGTTCATCGATCGCTTCGGCTGACTTTTGTGGAACGCGAGAAAAGAGGCGGCGCGAACGAGCTAATGCTGTCGAAAGGCAAGTAGAGAAACTGCGAAGTCGGATTCGCGTCAACAAACCTTACATGGAGTCGCTAGTCCACCGGTTACGACAAGCTCTTGTTCCTCCAGTCTAGTTGCAATCCGATGATACTCCAATCCGGCTGAGGAGGCTTGAATCTACTTTGTTACCGTAATGACGACGTCATCGCTAACCTCTAGAGGACCTGTGTCTCGGTGCAGGGTAGAGAGGAATCGGCGATCAGATTGAGTTTGACGACCAGAAGTATGGTATCTCGATGATCCAACTTTCGTATGCGAGAGGAGTCCACGGGGTTGAATGCACCTTGTCGTTTGTCTCTTTCATTCTAATCCACGTAAACCCGTGCCTTGTGCCTCTGTTTTGAAACGCGGTTGGAGGAGATGCCGGTTTTTTGGCGAGGAAGACGGCTGAGTCTTCGTAATGATCAAATTCACAACTCTGGATCATGGAGCAGACTGGGATTCAGATGAAGAACTTTCTCCGACTCATTATTGTTTGCGCTCTCAATCGCAACTCTTGTCGAACGCGAACCAGCTCGACTAATTCGATTTGGGAACTGCATTTTATTTGACTCCGTCTCTCAACGCGAACCGGTAATCACATTGCGAGACGCAGCTCCGATCACAAAGGTTCGTTTGAGTTTCGAAGCGCTTTTCTCGGCGCAACTGTGACGAGTTGACGTCGAAGCGATAACGAAAGGTCCGATGTCTTTGACAAGATTCGACGAATTCAAAGCAAGGGTTTTGTCTGGATTCGCGTTTCATGAACTTGGTCTGCTCCCAATATGTTTCACCTTTGCTTCTCCGGCGCCCACCTCGACTTTGTCCGGCCGCCGAAGGACAAACACGATGTTTGCCTCTCTATACTTGAATTGCACACAATAATGCAGTGTTCGGATGCACCTTCATGTGTTAGTCGAGTTGGTTTTCTCAAGTTTGCGCGTCTTTCGCACGAACGGCGCTCAGCAGGTCCTTAGTTCATTGTTGTCCTTGTCAACAGTAAATCCTCCGTTGCTGCTGCTGCTGCCCCAGACTCGGGGTTCCGTGGGTGCTGCATATGGAAATTCTCCTAGGCACACTCTCCGCCGGCTGGTTCGCCGCCGCTTGCTTTCTCTTGTCGCGCCCGGCTGCGTTCGACGCGGAGCCCTTTTGGCACGAAGTCATCGCGCTCCCTTTGCCGACGAAAGTTCTATCGATCCGTCTCGTGAGGTTCGCGGAAACTCATTTCCAACTTGGAATAATTCATACCCGGTGTTAGTGGTGAGTGTCCAGGTGACAGAAATCTTTTGCCGTGGACCACGTTCGCGCCGGCCACAACACAGGCCTGAAAACTTTGACTAACGGGCGGAATCGACGAAAGCACAAAGGCAAACAGCGGGCCCAAGTCCCAATGCACAGGTGTTGGTTAGACCTTCATCGGGAGGCGAGTTGATTATTGATAAAATAATTTGTCAACCACGTTCGCTCAATATCGGACTTTTGTGCGAAATTTCCGTCGCCGTCTTCCTCTCCGTTCGGCTTTGTCGTAGCTTTTCGACTTTTTCGGGAAGAAGCTTTCCGAAAACAACAAACCTCACGAATCCTCAAAGCTTGGAGCCTGCTGTCATCAGCCGAAAGATAGAATGAATGAACTGTTGAAGAGTGATGATTAATTAACAACAAAATCTGACAAACAACGACGGATCACTAGAAAGGTTCTGATTTAAATCTGTAAATATTTAACAGCATTTATTCGATGTCGTTACGTTGTTCAACTTCCAGTTTCCCGTTTTCCCATATCCTCCGTCCTAAATGGGAAGCGGAGTTGCAGGAATCTGGGACAGATTGAAAACTACCGGAGTGAAATTGTCTTGCCATCCAGGTGGTTTGTAGTGCCCATATCCTAGCCAGTAGAGGATATTCAGGAGGAAGAAGCTCACAGGAAACAGAACTCTTGATACCTGCAGAGGACGATACATGATTCCGTTTTTTTGTTCTTTCCGTTTTCAGGAGCGAGCTCTGGTCGAGAGGAGAACGGAAATCTGTTTGTGGATGTACTGACCTTGTCGATTTGAGACACACTGTTAACGAATTGTCCTTTGGGTGCGCTGCGACGTAGTTCGTCCCGGTACTTCTCGTGACTTATCATACACATGATGAACTCCAAGAAACACGGCAAACGTCTCGGCTGCGGTGGCGGGGGCGCCGGGACGTAGGGAAGATATCGACTATTCAACGTCGGCATCGATGCCGATACTCTACCATCAATATTGTTTGGTAGTCCATCGTCGTATAAAGTTCGTTGTCTCAGAGCACTGTCAAGGAGGCTGTGAGCTCTCATGATTTCGCAATCCTTGGGACAGAAATAGAAAACAAGAGAAACGAAAACCATGTTAGAAAGAAATACTCGTCCCGCGCATCACTGCTCCATAACGGCTCGTTCTCCTAGAGAGTATTTGGTCATGTTCGTTGTAACTTCTGCTCCTTCTGTTTATTCTTTCGTGGCTTCGGCAGCTCTCGACAAAGGAAGAACCTCTTGTCATCCTCGTTTCGGACGCCAGACATCTTCTCCGTCGGTCTGTGTTCACTTTGCGTTCGAATTTTCAATAAACATCGAGTGACAACCGTGAGTTCTTGCGAAATCCTCACCGGCTGTTGCGCCCAACCGGAAATCTTTTGGAGCTCGAGAATGAAAGCCGTAAGAGAGAAACTCCAAGAGCAAACTCCATTCCGCGAGCCACTCGTGCGACCCACTTTTGTGGGAACGACTTCTCTTAGAAACCTCAACAGGAATCGGAGCCAAAGCCGCCGAGAATGAAAAGCACTAAAGAGGGTATCAGCGCAAATTGTTATTGAACCTCGCGAGCTCTGGTCTGAGAGTATCAGAGAGCAAACGGTTTCTATCATCGGGATCGTCTTCAGCGGCGGCTCCCGAAAGGTGCGGGAACGATTATTGGACGGAAACAAATGTCGAATTTCTCCTCGATCGAATATTTTATTCTGCCTCGCCTCCCTCTTCGAATCGAGCACCTCGTTCAGTGACGAGCTATCCTTGACTCTAAGTATGTGTAACATGATGCACGGTGCTGTCGGGTGCTCGTTTTCTGCATGAGTTCAAAAGCGTTCGGGGCGATTATTGCCGATGGCGATTCAGGATTGGAGAGACGCGAAGATGACTTAAGCTCAAAATGAGCGCAGCGGACACGCAGTTTTCCCTTTTTCCGTTCGTGAGAGCTTTTGCTCCATGAGAGACTGCCTACCCCCTCGAAAAGCAGCCAACTATCTTTGTGAAAGTGGCCGCGCCTCCGCAAGGTCCGATACGCCACGGCCGCCGAGATAGCTCCGGCAGGAGATAAGGCTTTTCTTAAAACGGACGAGTGAAGCTACCCAGCCATGACCGCACTTCGCAGTTCACCTGCTCCCTTAGAGCGGCACTGCTCGCTCCTCTAGGGCGAGTCTGACTTTTAATAAGACTTGGTAAATTGTTGCGGTTCCACCAAGAGCAGAACTTAACCGTCAAGACCCGAAGCCGTCTCCGCAAGCCAATAAAGCCTGCATGAATCATTGCAATCGGGTTCAGACTCCTTATGAGTCACTCATAAAGCTCTGGAAAGTCGAGATTCCCACCGAATGTCGCGCGTCCTAATAGATAGACATGGCAACTCCGCATCCTGAGCTCGCTCTATTTTTTGGCTTCGAATTTTCGCTGCTCAACCGGGTCGGAGCTTTCACCGAACGAAACAGATGCTGTTGGCTCCTTGAATGCGGACGAATTGACGGTTTTCCCCACTGTCTCTGCTGTACGTCACGGAGAGTAGCTTGGAGGATTAGGCGACGCTAATTGACATCAGACAATGAAAAAAAGGGGAAGCAACCTGATGGAAAACCCAACTGTCCGTTGGCCGACAGCGAGAAAGTCCATTCAAGGTTACCTGTTGCTGAATGACGGACTCCTTTTCTCCGAGAATTTTGCTTGAACAGAGCGAGGTTACGAAATCTGATTTTCTTAAGCTTGTTAACAAGCAAGAAGTATGTGTTGGAAGGCTGATTCGGTTTTCATACGGCTCCCTCGAGTGACTTGACGACGCTTTCGACTCTGAAGGAGATGGAGCACTCGGTGTCGATTCAAGAGATGTCTTTTCTTTTTTGAAGGAGTTATCAACATGAATCGACGCCTGCTCTCTACGAATTGCGAGTGTACTGCTCGTCCTAAACTTCTCTGAATGGAACGCTGCTGTCTCCTGCCATTGCCGACGGATGGACTTCTCTATCATCTGATTACTCCGATCGAATCGCTTCCCCATAGCTTGACAAACTTACCTTGCAACCGGAAGCATACTTGTTAAAGCTATAGCTGGAGGTGTCGGGGAAGAAGTCGGAATTGGCGAATTCATCTGAGAAAGTTTGAAACCGGTTTGAGCCAGACAGAGACGTGAAGTGCCAGACCGCATAGAGCAGCACAGCAGTTTCCCGATTGTCACATAAACAATGACAAAACACTTTTCCGTCACCTTGACGAGCTTTTTTTTGTCACCCAGATTTCGAAAACCTGCTATGCCTATGTTCTCACCGAGAGGAGGCGTTTCCTCATCGGCGTCTTCATCTTCCTCGTCTTCGTACTCTTCTTGCTCGGCTTCAAGTTCCTGATAAGTTTTGATTGTGTCATCTCGTTCGTCGTAGGTGTGGACGCCGGGGAAATATTCTCCGCTCCCAACCTGCGGATCAGAATTTAGTTTTCCATAACTGCAGCGAACAGCGTTTTGTGCCCTTTAAACTACGCCGCCGCCCCCGACCTGCCCTTCCTCCCACGCGTTGTCTGTCATACCTTGGTGAAGTAGTGCACCCCGGCGAATTCAAGCAGCGAACAGATGACATAGGTGAAGCACATGATGACAAACCAATCTAAAGCAGTGGGGTATGGAACCTTCGGGAGATCTGTGCGAGTGTCCAGCCCAAACGTCGAAAGGGTCAGGACGGTTGTCATTCCTGCAAAGATACGAAACCCTCAGTGAATCGTCAGTATTTCGTATTCCTCATCTACCTCACTCACTGCTACTCAAAAGGCATGTCGTCTCCTTTCGACACCGCGAGAGTTTCACCCCTGGATGGAGAACATCACAGAGCATTGGTGGAAATATGCATTGGTGCATTGGTGGCAGAAATATGGAAATGAGGATTGTCGGCAGCGAAACTAGGAATAACGTTCCGAGCCACCAACGCGACGGCGGCGAACACCTGATCGAGGACAAACGGAAAAGGCGCCGAAAGCTTAAGAACGAACGAACAAGCGGCAGGAACAAATCTGAAAGGAGGCCAGGGTTCGCTTCTGAAGTAAAGGCATATTACGGAAAAAGGACATTTTTTTCGGTTTGCATTCGCGACCGGCGCGGCGACGCAGCCGGCAGCGTTCCGTAAGCGCCGCGCCGGTTCAATTTAAGCCTCTTTGGGCGATAGCTTTGCAAAGCTTTCTACAAAACGAAGCCAGTGAGTCACGTGGGGAAGACGCAAACTGAAAGCGAAAGTTGCGATTCCTTTCGTTCTGCAGCCGTTTCCGAATGGCGCGTCCGTCCAGCCCGTTCGAGCCCAGGATTTCCAAGCGGCTCCTTGACTCGCGATTGGAGGATTCACAGCGTTTTCTGATTGCTTTCTCCTTTGAGGAGGGGATCAATCGGGGGCTCTATGGGTGCAGGTTGCGCGACGTAAATCATTGAACCTTGTTGGGTTCAGCGCGGCGCTTGATGCAGAAACTGTGAACCGAACTTCCACGTGAGCCGAACAATTTCCGTGAGAGTCCGATATGGACGATATATTATTATTATTATCAGTCCTCGCAGTTTTGGCGACGAATCTAAGAGGACCCCGAACGGCAGGTTGCTAGGGAACGGAAAAGTTCGTCGAGTTCCTTTTTCTGTGAGTCTCGCACAGAACCGGGCAAAGTGCGCTTCGAGGAGGTAGGGAGTATGAAGCAAAATAGAGCGCAAAGATCACACACTGAATGTACCGGGAGCGAATCCTTCGAGAAAAAGTCGAGAGCTTTGCTTAGCTTGGCTTGAAGGGAGAATAAGGAGGAACACATTCATGAATGGAGCCATTAGTCGTTACTTCAGAGTCAAGCGCGTCATCGGTGTGTCAGGCGATGACGTTTTGCACAGTTCATCTGGATCCAGGTCCCTAACAAACGAAAGAAGTTCGCGAGAGAAGCGCCAAGGAACGGGACTCGATTCATACGAGTCTTTCCCTGCGAGAAAAATCGTTGCTCAGCTTTCGATGCTGACGCTTCAACGAATTAGTCTGGAAGAGAGTGATTTCGGCAGTGTCCTAGTTCGGATACCAAGCTCGAATCGGATGGGATTTCCGCGCTTCAAAAAAGGTTCGATAACGAAATTAGAGGCGAAAGTCAACCCTCGCCGTGAATTTCTCCAAGGAGTCGAATCAGCTAGGTCGAATCGCGACTTTTGGTGACAAGGGTGGTTTCAGAGAACTGGAAAACTGGTCGTACTCACCGAGGCCAACGCGATCGGCTGTGGCTTCACGGTTGATCCAAAACGACACCCAAGAGAGAACAACGAGAAGGCCGCAAGGTACATAGACTTGGATCAGGAAGTATCCCATGTGTCGGTGCAAATTGAAATTCACCCGGAGAACCGAGTACGTTCCTGGGGAGAATGAGAATTAACTATCGCTGTGCTCAACGCTCCGCATCGTCTGCTTGAAGATTCGTTCACAGAAATTGCTTGCTGTGTTGCTCGTGAGGCCTAACCGAGCTCGAAGGGAATAAGAACATAAGCCCCAAAACCGCAGCAGCTCGAATCGCCCGCTGATTTCGTTGCCGAAGATTCGTTATCGTGTTGAAGAAAGTCGTCGACGAGCACCACCTCGCAACGAATATTCATAACGCTATCAGCTATCTAGCCTTTCTTGACTCGACTCCGTACGGTCGTCGAAGCTCCGGTGGAGCGGTGCAATTTTTAGCCGTTTAAGTACCCCGCTCAAGGAAAGTTTGACCCCTGAGGCAAGAGACCGACAATCTGTGAGAGTTTTGCAAGTGGTATAAAATTGGAGCGACGATTTCTCTAACCAGACATTCTCGTTCCTGGGTGGCCTTCGTCAGCTTTTCAACTTTTTCAACGGCTTCGCTAAGAACTCTGAACTTCTAATTCCCTCGCTCGCGGCCTCCACGAAAACAAACAGACACTCCAAATATCGAGATATAGTTCTGAGGAAACCGACTCCTTTCCGAGATTTGGCCGTGAGGCGAGTCGAGAGATCAGCTCACCGTTTCTGATAACTAATGTTTCGTTGACGTATGGGTTGTTGATGAGGTCAAACTGAGATAGTTGAAGCCCTTGTACCAAGCCCACGGCTGTTGGAGCTGCCTTCCAGGAATAAACCATTTCTTCCTGGGTGTAGGCGTCTGCAATCGAGGAAGGATGAGTTTGAGGCGAACTTCGATGACGTTTCTGATTCTTTTTCCGGCAAATAACTCACAGCTCCCAAACACGAGGGGGCATGACTGTCGATCCATCGGGAAGTTCTGGAGCTCCATTGGACATTTAGCTTTGATGGTCAAACGCATGGAGTACAAAACCGCTCCGTCATTCGAGAGCCTGTGAAATGGTGTCGAATAATCCACTTAAAAATGTTCACAGACCTCCTAGCGCCCTCACTACCACACTATCCACACCATGGACATATCCCTAGGAAAAGAAAGGTGGGAAACTTTTCTGCCATTCCGGGAGGAAACAAGAAGCTCACCTCAAAAGTTTGTTCGGTTGTGTGATCGTGTGTAAATAAGAACCCCTGCCATTGTGAAAATACGTATCTGGCTTCCAAATGCGTTCGAGAGTTTTGATGTGGAGAGAAATGGGTGATATAGGCCCAGTGAACTTCAAGCGGTTGTCATTCCATGCCTGACGGAAGTAGCAGTCCATAGAGTATTCCTGGAGGAGAAACTTCGAACTTGAATGCATCTTTCAACACTTCAATGATTCGTGAGACTCGACCACGGACTGTCCAAAGGAGGAGGAGGAGGAGGAGGTCAGTCGTGAATGGCTTCGAGTCATCTGTTAACAGTAACGATCGCACTACACGATGAGGTGTGGGCGAGAAGTCGTCCACCGATGGCTCCCTAGTGTCCGTCTCCATGATTGCCGCGTATCCCTGATCCGTGGGCTGCCTGCCCGCCAGCGAGTTTCCCCACAGCGAACGGAGCATCACAATAAAAACAGCAAATAACGAACTCTTTTCGCGAACGATGATGCGGTCACGCTAGCATAGTGGCAAGCTCCTCGTACAGATTGACCCAAGAGGACAGAGAGCATCGCAAGATAATGAGACGACAGGGGGCTACGGATCGGCACAATGCGGATTCAGCTTCTTCTTACCATATCCAGCTCGGAGACAGGACCCATGCTTCGTATGAGCATACTCGCGACGACTCTTGTCGGCCGGACTGGAAAGAAAAGAAACTCAATTCAGAATCTCCAACTCGAGGCGAGTTCAAGCAACGTTTATTTGTAGTGGAGGCGGAATGGACCTAGAATCCACGAGATCGGGTCGAAGTTCCGTGACGCGACCACTCAATCATGCAGACGAAGCAGGGAACACTGTTGTCCCGTTTTCCTCCCCTTTGCAGAACTGCATTTTTCTTACGAGAGGTAAAAAAGGGGCCTCGAACGGCAGACATCGGATTTTTGGAGTTGTAGTTACGTGAGATGACGTGAGCTATAATCTACACTTCATCCTCGGACAGAAAAAAGCCGACAGGAACACGAGACGAGGTTGAATGAACGCTAGGGCCCAATTGCTCGCCGCTCTCGAACGGAGCTCGATCTCCACGATCACGCTGCAGTGTTCATTAATAAATGAATAGCGCGGGGCTTTTGAGATCAGGCGACATCAAATCGTCGGTGATCCGTCTCAATGTGTCGCGTTGGACGAGCTGAGAAGGATGATTTCCCGCACACCGCAATTTCTTTTCGGCAACACCAGCAACAAGCGATGGCTGCTCTCTCCGTAATGGGATTTATTGTATAATGGAGCGCTTTTGCTCCTTCAGCGGCTCCTGCGCGGGAGGAGCGATGCGTTCAGCGAAAGTGCGCGATAGGTGTTCCGTCCTAAATCTCTTCTCGGGGGTTCCGCTACGGGCGCTGTCGTAAGGATTTTGTCGCTACTTACCACCTTGGTAAGGCCGCTGATTGTTGTCGTAGTTGCGGAGTAATTGCTCGAGTAGGATGCTTATGTTTCTGGAAAGAGCCATCTGAGCTCGAAACTCGGGCGTCGTAATGCGGCCTCGTTCCCAGTTTTTCCGTCGAGAAACTTTCCCTTGACCCGAGTTCCGGTTTGACTTGACCTGAGCAGCGTCACTGCAAAGAAGAAGAATCTTTGAGAGATTCGCCTCTCAGCCGAATCACCTGAATCTATCAAGGACAATATGTTCGATCGCCGAAGTTTGAATAAATGATGTTCTGTCTCC
Organism: Neoseiulus cucumeris; assembly: GCA_021527715.1. Classification (NCBI taxonomy): domain Eukaryota; kingdom Metazoa; phylum Arthropoda; class Arachnida; order Mesostigmata; family Phytoseiidae; genus Neoseiulus; species Neoseiulus cucumeris. Next base: position 9,673,516 of record JAJSRV010000030.1, on the reverse strand, counting down.
TGATTTGTACGATGAAAGTGAACCCTCATTGGAACGCAGACGAAACTTCGTAGAAATCAGCCGGATTCCACTTGGAGCTCATTTTTTGAAAAAGTTCACCGCTCGGAGTTCTTTCGATCCCCATTCGACAATCGGCCAACTTCAAGATCAAATGCATCAAAAGGATCTCAATCGTGAACAACAGAACTCTGAAAATCAAGCGGAGGATCGACAAGTATTGTATTTTCAACCAAATTGCATCTCAGAGTCTTCCATCGCTCGATTCAAGATACCCTTCCCGATCACTCCATCGAAGAATACGAAGCTCGCGGGAACAGTACTCCGATCGACTTGAATTGTTGCAATCCTGTATCAATAGAAGTCAGCGCTCGCGGTTGCGCAAAGAATCGGTCCAGCAGAGCACAGAAATTTTCGACGAAGTTGTTGAATTCGAAACAGTTCTCATGTCTAAATCCGCAGAAAATGGTAGAAACGCGACGAATACGCTCGGACCCGACGCACGGGAGTTTTGTCGACGCGTGGTTCTGATAATCGACTACCATATCAAACTTCTTGCAGAAACAAGTTTTTTCTGTGAGCGGAAAATGCAAGAAAGAAAATTCTCTCGCCGGCCGCACTTTCTCTGCACTGGATCAATGCCTTATTCCACAGTTGCGGTAATCAAGATACTCGAGAGAGGCAACAGTTTGTCGCGAACTTCTTGAGAACTTTGCTGAGCGCACGGCTGATTTCTTCTCGTATGCGATGTTTCCCTGTCTTCTGCTCCGTGTGGACCGACTGCATCGGACGATCAGTGGTGCGCGAGAGGAAATTGCCTCCAACTTAGAATATCGTTTTTTAAGCAATGACTAGCTTCCACCTGCGAGTCAACGCGGGTTCCCGGCAGCTGAAATCCGAGTTTCTCGCTTACTCTCTCTCTCTCTCGGTGTTGCGACACGCCTCAAACTCGATGGCAACACGCTGGATCCGCCCGACAGGACGGAGTTGGGGACAAATCCGTGGGGCCGCGGAAGAAAAACTTGGGAGAACTGAATCGCGGCGGCCACGGCACGCGGCGGAAAAAAATTGAATCTCGAGGAGAGAAACGAATGAGCGCTGCTGGTGACGGTGTTTACACTAAACGACAAAAATTCCACTTCGTCCTTTTGCTTGAGTGGACAAAATTAAGAAGCTGTCGCTGTTTCGTCGTTAGCGAAGTGTCTTACTGTAACAGCAACAGCAGCGGCGGCAGCGAGAGCGATTGGTAATACGTGGGAAGAGGAAATCTCTCACTCAGTAAGTGAGTTCTCTTTCCCATATTCTGCCTCCCGTGTTTTCTCCTTCGTTTCTTCCCTGACACGACTTCGGGTCGGACGGCGATCCCGACGACGACGGTCCTCCATTCGGTCGGTCGGTCGGTCGGTTGGTCGTATCGGTAAATGTTCGTATCCCCCTGTTAATGGTTATGCATATGATCAACTTCATTAGTGTTCTAGTCAAAGCGGTCGAGTGACCACATCCACGAAACTGGGACCGCCGTTTTCAAACGCAGGATATCGTCCACGGTGGAGGTCATTGGCGGGAGGCGAACCCAACGAGAGTTCCGCTCCGTGAATCGATGCTAGACAACTCCTTCGTGAGGAAATGAAATGAAACGAAGAGCGAAAACAGTCCAAAACCGAATTATGGTTAAAGCAAACACTGTTTCAGGTGGGATGGGCAGCACGGTGGCTAATGAAGCAGGTGAAGGGAACCTTTTCTCTGCTTAAAGGTTGCAGCTCGGGTTTCGGTGGTTGGCTGCTTTGGTGTTAGGTAATACGATCTACATTGATTGGGTGCTGCCGTCGTCGTCGGACATTCTCAACTGGCAAAAAGCGAGCGACGATGATCGAGTCACTGCAGCGCGTCGTACAGACAGATAAGATGGACTCCCTCAGCGCTTCTTGCTCACTCTTTCGATCAGGATCACAGAGCAGAAAAATTGCTTACATTACCAACATCGGTCCTCATGGCTCGGTGTACAACGAGTTTTCTTCCCATTGAATTGCAGCTCCGGGCTTGGCTCTCCGTTCCACTTGAAAAGTGGAAATCCCGGTGGAGAAAACAAGGTTCAACTGCCCGAAGCATCTGTTCTAGTCTCATGGACGGGAAAATCTCTTGTTGTAGTGATTCGGGCGTGCGGAGAATTTCGGGGTCATTCAGAATCTATCGACACAAACACCGGGTCTGGGAGTGACGCAACCAGGGAGACGTCGCGTCGGTCGCGTATGGTTGTCGTCCTGCGAGACGCAAATTTAATATAAGTTCATCTGCCTTAGGGCATGTTGTGGTGAGTGCCGCTGCCGCTGGTTGTAATGGCAGCGCGGCGCCGTCGGATTGAATCTCTGGCTGGCACGAATCGACAATCTGCGTTTTTCACATGTCCCCAGCTTGGTGAAAGCAGAGTGGTGGATTTTTTTTCCTGAACTTGCTGTCTCTCCCACTTAAACTTCTCATCGGGTGGACGTCGACGCGAACAACATTGGCGACGGCGGCGGCCTCCCCCCGACAATTGGGCGTTCGACTTTGATTCGCATCTCGTCGACAGCGAGAGAGAAATAAAATAGCTATTTAGAATCTGGAAATTGTGCCTCCTTGGAGGAAACTCTCTGTATCCTTGGAAATTCCCATCAATCGGGAAGAACTCCTGTTCAGAGAGCTGGCGCTGCTTCAGATGCCAACAGGTGGGACTGCGTGTCTTCACTAAACGAAAACCCTCGAATCGCATTTGACTGATGGTAGATCCCATCCAAGGAGAATGGCCAATGATTTTCGCCGAACCGAAGTCATCAGAAGATTTGCCCCCGCGAAAGACGCGATTTGGTGCGCTGGGGGAAGCGGGTCAAAGGAAGAGAGAGAACAACGCCTGAAGTTGGTCAAGTTTGACGAAGCTCCATTTTTTTTTCTTTCCGTTGAGTATGTCCCAATGAAGGAATGGAACGGAAATCAGCGATCGAAGCGGATGTGTGCAAGTCGTGTTCTGCCCTGTGCCGGTCTTTTATCCGCTAATCGACAAGCGCTTGCGATGTGATTGATTAACAAGTTTAACAAATCATTTTCATTGTTGTCGTTCGTCTCCGACGTCCTCCCTTTTAGGGACTTTCTTCCTTAGCCACTCACCATCGAACTTTCTTCCTTACATTCAGTCGGTCCCTCCGTCTGCCCGTCTGTCAGTTAGTCGAGGAGGCGGACATTTATTCACTGAGTCAGTCAGTCAGTCAGATTGAGCAGAGACCCTCAGCAGACATGAATTCGTTTTCGAAGTGATTTGCGCTGAAATCTATTGTGAGAGTTCAGCCGATGTAACAGCGGCCGGAACAGCACTACTCCCGAATAACGACACGATTTCAAAGAGAGCGGGTGCTATCGGTTTTCTCTCAACGTTCTCTCTTCATCTCTTTCGCCTGTCCCATTTCTCCCTCGAATCAATTCGCAGATCCTGCGCTTCAGAGACCTTTCCTCACTCCTTCCTTCCTGTTTTACCTGAAAGGAGGTTCGGAAAGTGGCGGAACCGAATAGCAAAGCACGTGTCCCGCGTTTCTCGCTCGCGGTTTTTAAGCTCCTGTACGGGAAAAATCTTCACCGACGCGAGGAGCTCACGGAGCGAACGAAACTTGGCATACGGCGAGGGAAGGCGACAAGAAATCTTGTGAAGACATGAATCGCGAAAAGTCAGTATAGACACAACGTTAGCTTATATCCATGTTCTGAGTGCAAGATCACAATCTCTCGAAGAATACCGAAACTCGAATACGACCACAATCTTGAAAAATGCCGATGTTTTCCAACATGAAAGAGAATTTGCAGACGAGTTCGAGCCTCGCAGTCAGTCTCAAGACCTTGGACCCAGATATTTATCTCCTGAGGCAATCTATCCCCGGTTCCATGAGCAGAAGGAGGCGACTGGGGTTTGAACATTGTTTTGCACGAGAATTACCCTCGTCTATGCGATCTAATTTAAGCGGGATTATCACTCCGTATTGTGTTTCATCCCTCGCGTCTCAGCTCCATCCACCTGCTTCCGCTGCTGTATTCCGCCATCTCAATAGTCCTCGGTCGAGATTTTTGCACCGAGAGGGCAAAGCTTATCCCCTACGATCAGATAAGCGATTGTTTTTACGTCAGGTGAGTAGAAAAACCCAAGAGCCTTGAGGACCTTTTGTTCGAACGTTGTGGCAATGGTACCGAGTGTGAGCGGAACTCAATATTATTAGTTGGCGCCAACCTGTAGCCGCAGCTGAACTTGTCGAGTGAGTTTTGCGAGCCAGAGTGATCCGTAGTCGAATTTTCGCGGCCGATTCCAGGCAGCTATTTTTGAGATTCATTCTGTGATACACATTTCGAGAGTAGACGTCCGTGAAAGCAAGCACGACGGCGTAATGCAGTCACTAAGAGTATCCGTATAACTTAGAGATGTATGAGCGATTCAGCATAGTAGGAAAGTCGTCGTCTCCGGAGGATTTTCCGGAAACAATGCAAGCATCACTCAAGCGACTAGAACGACTGAATCGGAGGTTGAATCAGGGACATGAATAGTTCATTCAGCCAAGATGAAACATTTGTTCATACCCTCGTCGAGACCTTCCTTATATCCTTCCATGTCGTCCTGAGGGAGCTGATACTCTGAATTCATTGCCAAAGCGACGCAAATCTGCTGAGCTCGATTCAGTTCGTCAGTTCCCCAGTGATCGGAAAGTCTCTCTTCAAAGCGCGCTTTGAGCTCAGGAGTGGGAAAGTTTTCACGGATGGAGTTCACAATCACCGCACGCCTCTCGATGGATTCGACTCCACAGAGCTGCTGCAAGAAAGCCTCGCTCGTGCCCAGAGAACAGATCGCACATAACGCCAAAAGTAACTGCGCATCACCCATCATCATCATCTGCATGAAATCCTCTTCAAAGTCGGAGGGAGCCTTCGAAGTGCAAGCCTTATACTCCTGGTCGAGGCCAATTTGGCGGCGGCATTCAACCCGGAGAATCATTCAAGCGGAAATTCCCCGTTGACGAAACTTTTGTTCTCTTGTGCAGTTTTCAACAGGTCGACAACGTGGAGCGCACTGATGATGCCGGCAATCGTGTTAGAGGGCGGCGGTCAAGGTGATCACGATGGTCAAGATGATGACAGTGGTGGACGCTGAGATTGTGCTTGTGGGAGCCGCAATTTTCTCCCGTCTAAATTAGGAAGGAGCAGCGGAACAGCGTGGACAGCACTTCTGCGCAGGCAGTGACGCTTCCACAACGGCTCTCCTCGGGTGGACAAACACTGGGAGCTTTGCTGTGAGCCAAACCGTAACCCTTGGACTGATTAAATTATAGCAACTGTTGTCCCGTCGCAGCAAGAAATGCAGGCGACTCTAAGGGGATAATTCAGCCATGGCTTTTTTTAGCCAAACCCATCAGTAGTGTGATTACGTTAAATGGGGATGTCGTCTTCGTTCAATGGCTGCCCGGCTCAGTGACCGCCTCCAGGCCAGTCGGTCGGTCTCTTGGTTGGCCTTACTCACTCAGGATCCTAGGATGCGGCGTTAACGTAAACAAAAAAAACCGTCCCCAACACTTCTCGAGGACAAGAGCCTATCGTTACCCAAAGAGGAGAATAACCTTCAAACGGACCGGAGCCCACACGATCCCATTCAACCCGTCGGGCCGTACCAGTCCGCTGGACGGTTCAAACGAATCGTCTCGAATGTCTGACGCAGCCGAATACTCGATGAACCAGAAGACTACGTTATCAAATCCAAACTATCGAAGAGTTACCGTCCGCGACCAACTGTCTAGGTTATTTGGATTGGTGATGGAGAAAAAGAGTCTCGCTCTCCGAGGGATCCGCCGGACGTCGTCAATAAGAGTATCGTTAGACAACTTCCGTACGCGCTCTCAACGATGTACTATGCGACTGTCTCATAGGGACACCGCGCATATCGTGAGGCCTTATTCCAGGGTCCGTTCGTATTTTCAACGAAAATATCTGTGACTCATCGTTCGGAATTTCTTCGTCCCTGGTTTCGCCATCCGCTCAACTCTGAGATTCCTAAGAGATCTTTTAACGCTTTCTGCCACTCAAGAAAGCAGGCTCGGAGCCGGGCCATGGCCTATGATCATTTCGGATGTCCCGAACCTGCGATAGGAAAGCTGACGAAGATCGCGCAGATAGTCTCAAAAGCGGAAAGTTAAGGAACCTTCTGTACATATGTATGAGCAACCTATTGTTTCTATGGGAGGTAGCGAAAAGTTTCTAGCATTCGGGACTTTGAGTCATCAGGATTCCCGCGCTCCGCCACAGCTGCTCCGAACGACATCTAGTTCAGCTTAGTTACCGATTATCTCACACATTCACTCGATTCAATATCGAGTTACCGTCAAACAGTTGCTGCAAATGACAGCTCGGCAACTCAGCGGACAATATCGGACTCGCTCCAACTGTTGATATGTCTAACCCGGGTGTGCATCGCCAGAAGTCAAAAGAAGATGTCGTTCTTCTCCTTGCCGCATTCACGGCTCTCAGGAGGTCGCTCGCTACGCTCACTGAAGGGACACATCTAGTAACCAATGGGAAGCGTCAAAGTAGGAAACCATGCCGAACGTCGACTATGGTGCTCTTTGTTGAGGGAATCCGGAGGAAAAAGTTTCTTCAAAAAAAGCTGAGAGATGATCCCAAAATTGTCTACTTGTATCACTTCCGTCGAGCACAACGGCCGGCGAGCCCTCGCTGACCTCGACCTCGTCAACATCCCGAGGCGAAGCGATCTTGTTGATTCAAGTTGGCTGATTGAGCAGATGATATTAAACTAGTCAGCTGCTTTGTTGTGCTGCCATAAAACAATACGGCCCTGGTCATCCTGGTTCGGTTAGGTGCTCGATCGCACGCATTGTGGCCAGAACTTGTAACACAAAGACATCGAAGAACCTCTCTTACTGCTTTCCTCCACCACTCGCTGAGCGGTTCGAAATGTTAATCAAAAATTTCGACGAAATCTCCATGTCAAAGCTGGCAGAACCGTTGCCGAACACTTTCGGTTCTCTCACAATCTGTCGCCTCAAACGATGTCGCAACTGTTCAAGAGAGAAAACGCAATCCATCATCCTACTGATTTTGATACTTGGTGTCAAAACTTGCGGATGCTTTCAAGAAGTTCGTCAGATTTGTCTCTGAGATTGAGTCCTAACCTTTCCATGGACTTCCTCGACGAAAGAGTCACGCGAAGCTCCCCAGACTCGCGGCAAGATTGTTGCTAAATCAGATTTCCCCTCAGAGTGGATGTCGTATCACAGGTTCGCGATGCTCCAGGCTCGAACAGAGAAAGGGCGAAGCAGCAATCGTGGCTAATTCTCTGTTCGAGGTGGGCTCCAAAAGTGAGCCACCATTTTGTAGGAATGCTGACAATGTTGACGGCGACACACGATTTGAGATTCTCCCAATTCAACAATCGAAATGAATGATCCAGATCTGAATGACAGACAGATTGAATCTCTGCAGGCGATTAAGAAGATTTCCCAACAACTTATGCGCCACGAGAGACAGAACCAACCAGCAACCAATTCAATATCACAAGTGGATATAGTGCACTGCGGAGTCGGTCATTGGCAGTTACAGAGTACTTTAATGCTGTTTAAAAGTTTCGGCGGTCGCCAACAAACTCGATTAACCAAACTGCCAGCCGTTCAGTGAACGGTGCCACCCGTTGGTCAGCGAACGGGTGAAGCTATTGAGACTGAACCCCGATTGAACGACATTTGCAATGCAGATGGATCTCCATCCTGTGGAAGCTAAGTGTTTCTCCGGTCTGGAGCTTCTTTCAAAGCGCCCCCGACAACCCATTAGTCGAGGAAGCAGCTTCCCCTCAAATTCTGCATGTTATCATGTGTCAACACTTGCCGAGCGTATCATTCCGCAGTAGTTAACTGCACCATTTCATATTCAAATCTATGTCTGTGAATATTTGAAAAACCTCGATGGCTCAGTCCTGCCGAGTCCCGCGCATGCTGTGAACCATGTAGGTTCAAATGTTGAATTTTCCTCTCCGGTTTTGGGTCAAGCTCCTGGTTTAAGGAAGTTGAGAAGAGTGGTATAAGGAACATCTAAGAATTGAGGAGTTTAATCTCCTACAACAGAAGAGTCGATCGATTCGCCGTAAGCATCTAAAATGTGCTCGACAGAAGTTCTATTTGAACCAAGGTCTTCGTTCGTCTAGTGGTTGACGATCGGAGAAACTTGGGTTCGTAGTCGACTAGACCCGTGAAGCGTAGCCCAACTTAGACTCACGAGTATTTTTCTTCCGCGCCGGAGTAACCACAGTCAGCTCAGCTCAGAGGCTTTTGTCCTATGGGTGATCATTTCGGCGATGTGCGAAGAGGAAGGGATTACCCTCAGAGGTTCATGATTCAACTTTCGGGATGATATCCCATGAGGGTGGCCACGTATGCTTTGCCAGCTCCGTCGGTGAAATCACAGGCACGGTCGTCACCTTCGATGAGCCAGCCTCATCCATCATGACTTGCTCGTTCCGCTGTCTTAGCTTGTGTCTTCACTTACCAGACATGGGCGGCCAGTAAACTCAGTGTGATTTTCCAGTAGAGTAACATGGGTCACACTCGCGCCGAGAACTCCTTGACGCGATGAAGAGCTTCCAGGACGAGTGTCGGCCGTGATGAATCAATAACAACTATGCGAAGGCATCGAATCAAACGTACAACCCATTTGTAGCAGAGACCATCGTTGTCTAGTTAAGTGGCGTCTTGCCGATGATGGAACACAAACGAATCTACGAAAACTCAACGACACGGTATCATTTACTTGATGGAATGGGTGGCAAAGAATCAGATCGGGCTAGCTTAGGCGGCTGTGCTCTCACGCAATCTCTGAGGAAGTTTGGGAGTTTCTTTCCTCGGATCGGAAAAGTGGGGGCGCTGTAATCGTCATGTGCTCGGCCTCGTGGTCCCTTGTTTTGGCTCCGCCCGGGGAGAGGGTCGACGGTCCTGAATCCAGCAAATACTGTTTCCATATCCCGGCCAAGGAAAAATCAGTATCACGCACGACGACGGCATGGCATGGCATGGTTCTTCGTACACAGGGTAATCCCCGAAGAAGAGTTTGCGGTGTTTCGAGTGAATCAATAGAATGCAAAAATTCCCAAGTCACGCGAAAAGCGTGTTTCCCACGTGCACTCTCCTCAAGCAAGACGCATTTCAGAGTTTTTGAGATGGAACACCTGTCTTCGGAATTCAATATGCGTCGCCGAGGAAACTCCGATTACCTGAGCAGGCTTCCACGACAGGTTTGAATTCTATGGGCTTTCGGGCTTCGCAGGGAGGGGAATCGAGATTTTCTAAGGTTTCCGATGACCTGCAACGCTCGTGCTTCACGGAAGAGCAAAATTCGAGAATGTCTCAATCAGACATCGATACCATCCAGGTTCGGCATTCAGATCGCAGGCTTCCCCGCCCCGAACTAACTTTACACACGAGGCCATAGCTACGAATGCGGTGCATATCGGAATATGAGACTCATTTGCCCAAACTCCGGGTGACTGGTGGGATACATCGGCGCCCGAGAATTTCCTATTCCGAAATACCGCGGAACCGATCACAGTGGACTCCTATTCCAAAGCCGCAAAGTCCACTCCTTCTTGGAACAGCTGCGAATCGCGACCAAGCTTCGGTCGAAGTTTTCAATTTCTCTCTCCAGCTCGCATACCTCTTGATGTCTAGCCCAAGTCATAAACGGTTCGATGATCGCCAGCGCCATTCCGCTCCCACGTAACAGGAGGTCGCTCCCATTCGGTGACGCCTAACGATCTAACGAGATTAGAATATGTCTTCGTCCGTAATGTGCTCTGGAGCCCTTCGAGCGAACGACGTCCAAAGATTTCTGAAGGAGTTTCGAAAATCAGACCTCGAGCTCGTATTTTCTTTTGGCCCTTTCTCAAAACACATCGCAAGGAAAGCCGAGGAATCGAAAGTCTGAGTTCGAGATTAGTGAGCGAGTTAATCCTGCATCTTTTCGCTCCGTCAGAACTCGGAGTTCTCAGCGACTTCCCACTCCGATTCTACGGCGAAGCGAAGTAAGGGTGTACTGATTCCAATGTATGTATTCTTTGCGTCCGAACTGAGTAATTCTTATGTCCCAAAGTCCTAAATTGAGAGAAAAAAACGATCTTTCCTTGGAAACTACGAGGCCCGGCAACCCACTATCCGGTTGGCTTTGTCCCCGGCTCCATATTATCCCTTAAGCAACGTCTGTACGGCCGTTATTACTCCGTGGTTTTCAACTTACAACTTGGAAACACATTTCATCGAGATCCGATGAATCGTGTGGAACTTCACTGAAAACGAACGAACATAATCTCCATTCTCATCCAGAATCATCCTGCAAAACCCCACATGGCCTTCTGTGCGCTATCCATGTTGCCTAGATGACCTACCATACGGCCTAAGGGTAAGTTCGTGCTGATGGCTGGTCAATGATTGAGAACTTCATTTAGAACAAAGGAACAGTCGAACAGAAACATCCTCCACTTTCATTGATAGGCTTTCCGCAAAACCCCATGTGACTTACTAAGCGCTCTCTATGTAGTTCATGTCCATCTCGCCATAAAAACTCGAAAGAGTTTCATCCCCGATCCGTTCAATCGCGTGGAAGTTCACTGAGATCAAGCATGCAGACATATCGTTCATTTTTGTGTATTCAGACCGATCTCATCCTCTTCATTCGGTGAGTGGTCGGTATCGGTATCATCACGGATCACCGAGTGAAACTCGCGCGGTCTTTTGCCAGCGATGCGCGGTAAGCGTCCTGTTTAGATCGAAATTCTTCAAGAATGATTTCGGGACAGCTTCCCGAATGATTCACCCGCTTCAAGTGCGGGATTCGCGGGAAACATTCACAAATTCATATTCAGGAAAACAGATACAGGCTGGAACCATTCTTTCGTGATTGAGAAAAATTGTGCCTCCGGGAAATATATTTTCTCCATCAATTGGCATTGACAACCGAAGCGATTCCGACAGGAGAGATTTGCTGAGTGATTCATCGAGCTAATGACGAAGAAAATGAAGACTTCCATGAGACGCGGGAACAGCTCACCCCTTTGGATTTGCTCGGCGACACCCAACAACGATAAAGTCAGCCAGCTCGGACGAATTCAGCTGCGTCAGAATTCACGCCTTGTAATCTGAGAGTTCCGACTCTGGGGAGGCCTCCGGGTTCAAATCTGGTACATGTTTTGTCTTTCTTCGTGTTCATGGGAATGCCTCAAAGGTTTTTCCTCGCTTGTAGTTCGCGCTTTCCATCTTGAGGAATGATTCGTTCTCACTATTATCGCCGGACGAAGATTCAGCTCGTAATCAGCCAAAGTTTCTGCTCAGACGAGAGCAGAAAACCTGATACTTATCCTCAGCGTTCGAGTTCCTCGGCTAACTTCGTGAAAGTTTCCATCGATAGATCCTTCCTTCTTTGCCTCTTTGCAGGAAGTTTGGATCTCTTCCCCTAGACCCGCGGGTGAGCTCCTTAGCAATCAGCAAGAATAAAATTTTGAGTCTGATCCCGTTCGGAGCAGAAGCGCAAGATCAATACAGTTTGCGCTCGTTACATAGCAGTCGACGGGTTGGTCGTTTGTGTCATCAATGATTTTGTCCAAAGCTTCCGAAAGTTGTTTCGCCGCGGGGCTGATCCGCTGACTGGTCCGTCTGGCAGGGTTTTGTTTTCATGCTTTCCTTGTCTGGCAATGATTCCTCATTAATCGTCGAATTTCAGATCACTTTGAATCCATGCGGACCGAAAAATGCGATTTGCTTTGTGTTTCCGTTCTGTGAGCCGGCTTCATCTCCTTTCTCGCTAGGACGATCTCCCGAGGCAGAATCAACGCACAGCCAGCCAACTTTCAGCTTTGGATTGGAACGGAAAACTTTGACGGATCGCTGAAACGGCTGGAGTTCCGCAGTTTGAGTCAGCTTCGAGTCTGAGGGCATTCTTGGAGAAGAACTCCATCTCTCGGAACGTTTGCGAACAAAAGCTGTATTGACTATTCAAGTACATAAATGCTAATTACCCCTGTTTGCATCGATTTAGTTACTATTTTAACCGTTTGCATCGGCTGTGAGGAATCGATCATGATTAAGATGCAACGAATATTCGTTGAAACCAATTTTCGTTCGAAAGTTGATCGATAATAGCGATCAGGTTCACTTTCCACCCTTTTCTGTTCTGTTCAGCCGTGGAAAGTGACTGATGGAGGGCCGGTCACGGACGAAACTTCCCGCCGGACCGCGTCATTTGAATTCCCGTTGAAAGGAAAATCAGAAAGCACGGACTGTGATATTATTCGATTGACAGGCAGCTATTCAGTAAACCATACGCATCTGATTCGACAAATCAAAAAGAAGAGGAGCTCAAGGGTACAGTGCTGAGGTCGAAAACAATGAAATCCCTCTTTCATAACAAATGTTTGTTCGTTTTGAGCCCTCGATCCGCAGAGCGGGAGTTCGAACCAGATGGGTCTCTCTCGGATTCCCAATCAGGGTGGCCCTGAACTGGCTTTGCTAATTATTCTGGCCGCACGAGTGGATCCGGGGCGCAATCGCGATTGCCTTTTGTGGCCTCGTTACCTCAATTCCGACTTCGAACTCCGACGAGCTAAGACAAACGAATCGAGCTTGGATCCGCAAGTGAAAGGAACCCAAGTCGGCGGGAGACGGAGTGATGCTTCGAGCGACCTTTCGTATCACCGGCTGGCTTATATCGATTGGGACAAACACTCGTAACAAATCAGACGGTCAGAAAGCGGGCCGCCCGGCAGGACCTGCCGACAAACATTGCTGCGCTGTGCTTCGCAAACACGTGACACCGATGAAAGCTACAGAAAATTTTGAGAGGTCGCGAGTCAATATTATTAACGCCAGAAGGTCGCCGATCGTTTGTATCGACTTTAAGCTCTTAAAATAGGCTTAAATGAAGCGGCGACCTTGTCTCATTAGTTTTCTTTTTCAGAAGGAATTCTTCGATTCGTGTTTACTCGCTCGTTCTTCCGGGCGTTACAAAACGTTGGCGCCGCCGCTCAAAGTCGTATCATCACGTCGAGGATCCTCATACGACTAGTAGGGGCTATCTTTCAGTTGGCTGGTCGGCGGCATCATGTCTAAAGTAACGCGATGAGAATTAATTCCGCTCACCCACGTCAATATCGAGACGAAAGCAATATTTGAAGTAGTGTGTTGGAGCAAAATTTAATCCAGCCACTCTGTTCTTCGGAAGCAAAGGTCACCAAATTAGCGAATTCAGGAAGAGCATCGATTGTACAACACTGCAACGGAACGCCAAACGCTACGTCTCTCATTTGTCGAAGAGCTCCGACCGAATATATACATCACATGAGATGCTTATCCGTCAGTGTTGCATGCCTCGTGTGATCTGTTTCAATCTAACACAAGGAAGGGATCTGAATTGGACTTTTTGCCTGCCTCGTTAGTGAACAAAATACAAGATTCGAACGGCTGTTGTTTATTTCATCCGACACCCCATCGAGGGAAGCTCTGAGAAGGAGGTCGGGCAAGCCTGCTCGTCGACTTCAAGAGCAAAAGCTGATTGTGATTATTCAGGGGCTCAGTTTCGCGGACCACCAAGGCGAAAGCAGAGAACAACTCAATAATGCTCGTATTCACAAATACTAGATCACCGAATAGCATGTTTCGCATGGAAATCGCAGAGCAAAGCAATTCACGAATATCGATCGTTTTCTTTCGTTGACCTCGTCGTATCCAGTTGTGCAACGACTAAGTAATTCTTCTGGGCTTTCGGTTTCTTCTGTCCATTCGCGAGGGGCAGTTCAGGTGTCGAGGTCTCGCTTTGACTTAACAGTACCGGCCAAGGTGGATTGTGGGTTTTGATCTTGTCGGCCGTCCGCGTATTTCGACGCTTGAATCAGTCTACGGACTAATAACGAGGAAAAGTCTCAAATCCAAGATGGGACCTCTCTGTCGCCACAAAATCGCGAGAACTCAGCCCGCATGCGACAGCTGCGTGCGTATGTCTGGACCCGTCCGTATGTGTGTCTAGACTACGAACATCCGCATAACACTTTGTCGCGAAAAGGCATCTATCGCGTGTTGTCGACGACGGCGACGACAGCAACAACGACGACTACGTCGGTCGTCCATACAGCTCAACACAAAGAGAGGGTGTTAGACGGCCGCTGTTGCTGGTCCTGGCGAGGGGCTTCAGCCGCGGTTCAGCAGGAAAGGTGCGGATTTGCTCCGGCTCAACGCTTGTCCAAAAAACCGGCAGTATAGTCCCAGTAGCAGTGGAAGTATATGATCCATGAAAATGGTGAGTTGAATTATTTTCCTTGTATGTCGATGCTAACAAGTGGAACTTGACTCGCACCCTTTTCGATTCGCCGAACTATTTGCCTTTTCTGGAATGCTTCTTTCGATCTCGGAGTGGCGGGTGTGGGATTATCTTCACCCGAGTTCTCGATGAGTTTCCGACCCCTCCGAGTCCTGAAGGGTGAATTGGCTGAGATTCGGATCGCTCCGGGCGAAATCCAAAAAGAAACGAGTCGAACCAACGAAACTCCAAACGAACGAACCTAGTACGAGGCTTCTCGAGCAAGAGCATCAAGCGCGAATGAAACTGCGGCCAGCGGGTGAAGAGCTCCTCGAAGGTTTCGCTTGCTTCCTTGCCTCCTTGTCAGACGCTGGGCAAGCCAGACATCTGCTCGGCGGTGGTACGTGTGTCACTTCTATGTAAGTTGGTGCCGTTCGTGTCGCAACCGAAGTTTCGTAAGTAGGTATAAACGTGTGAAAAGTGCATCCGAGACTTGTTCCAGCTTCGATCCACTGTTCGGGCGTTCAATTAAAAAAATCCCCTCACAATATCATCGTTGATCGCGGGGTCGATCGCGCCGCTGCCAATCCGATCCAGACTTGCATTAAGCTTCGTCTGAATCGTCGGAAACAAGCGGCATCGGAAGCGATCGAATGCTTGACTCTAACGAAAACCTTCGCTTGCGAGGTCTGGCATCCACAAGATCCATCCCTCGTCCGGTCGGGGGTTACCCCAAGCTCGAGGGACCGCTAGGCACGAACCCGATTATAGTATCAACAATGCAAAGAGAGATAGATCAGCTTTCAGCGAGTTGTGAAGATCTACGGCGACAGGCGAAACAGAAAATGCCGATCACTTTCGATAGGAGGGTTGTTACTGTTGTTGTTGTTGCTGCTGCCGCATCTGACTGAATCCCAAGCAGGAATTCAGTGTCACTAAACAGAAGTGGCAAGATGTTACGCAACGGTCATCGAAGTTTTCTTCAATGGAGCACTACCGAAGGCCAGTGGCTGTCAATCATACTGCGGCAGAAATTATTTCGACCGAGCGACTGGTAGTGTGTGCCCTTTGAGCGGCCATTTGAATGGTCGACAATGTCGAATCCTTGACAACAAAAACTCATCGCTCGTAGTATTGGTTTACACCGTCTTTGTTCGGCTGTGATTCACCAGAATTTCTCAAACATTCTACCTTTTCGGCGTCTATTAGCTCCTCTGATGCCGCACAGAGAGGGCGAGAGCGAAAACGCGAAATGCTTCAGCTCTGTAGGAGCCTAAGTCGTACGAACTGCCTCGAACAAATCTATTTGGATTTTCGCCTCCATTTGTTTTCCTTTGCTAGCTCTCAATTATCGTCCTCGGAACGAATGCTAATCGATTCTCGGAGAACAAAGAGAGAGGAACAAGCAGAACTTTACGTAATCGATCCCAGAAAGTCATTCTCGACCACTTTCCTGTTGCATTCCGTGTGTCCCAGTTGGCAGAAGCGTCGTCAGGGATTCGTTGACGAAAAGTTCGAATGCCGTTATGTGAACGCACTCTTAGAAATCTGCCGCATGCGAAGTGCCTCGAACTGACGGCTGGACTCTCGACCGGAGGAGACTCCCGAACACGAAGTGTACGAAGCTCACCTCATGGTGGGGAGGGCAGATGCAAGGGGAATTGAGGCTTTCGTCTGATTATTTTGAGTCCGAAGAGAGTTAGTGAAGCGCACCCGAACGAGAAATTCGTTTTCAGTTCACCTCGTTTCCTCTGATTCTAGAGCGTCGCGTTCGGCAGGACGTTTCGAATGAAGCCGATCGTCTTGGTATCGTTCGTTATACAATGTTCGATTTACTTCCACTTCGCCGATGGCACAAAAAGGAACTTCAAAGAAGATGTCAGTGTGCTTCTGAATCCGGCCCAGAAGCTTCTCCTACCCATAGGTGAGTGCCTGCGAACTTCTAGCCTCACTTTTCTCTCGAGTTTCGATTGAAGAATGGCACGAGAATACCTAGATTTCATTCATTCATAAAGTTCGTTGAGCGGACCGTCGATCGGATCCTCATTTCGATATTGAAATGATTAAAATTGCGAGAATCCGTGAACAAGAATGAGTCTATGCGCCAAACGAATAGTTCGACCGATGATTTTTGCAGGCGAAGCTTTGATGTTTAACGAAGAACTCTCAGAGGAGTGCACTACAGCTCTCTTGAGAACCGGTCGAGCACTTCAGAGTGGCAAAATGTGGGCCAATAAAAGTGAGTATTTCGGCTGAGCGTCGCCTGAGTTTTGGATCGCCTTTGAACTCGTTCCGCAAACAGTTCTTTGGGCGCTTTCATTTTCGCTAATAAGAGCCTTGTGTTTCAGTGCTGATTTCAAATGGCTTCATACCGGAAAACATTTTTCTCGGCCAAACCCAGGCTCACGGCAGCTACGAGCAGTGTCTTTGGCAACCCGAGTCATCAGGTATTGTCACTTGTTCTCATGGATCTCGTCAGAAATCACGTCAAGGATAGAATGAAAATGATGTGATGCAACGGTTCTTCCATGTCTGTTCCAGATGATGAAGCACCAGACGATCCACAAGCACACTATTGCAAAGTGAAATTGGCGTTCAATGGGAACAACTCTTTCTACAAAAGTCTAACTTCCGAAATTCACGTGGGTGTCCCTTCCTCTAACGGTAAATGATATTTATTTGAGAACGTTTCCAGCCGTTGGAACTCGCACATGAGCTCTGAGAACGCGAAATAGAAAAAAATCTTCTCTTCCCCGTCCATCAGAAAACGTCGGGCCTCAACGTTGAGGCAGTTCCTCAAGTTATCAAAGGAATCTATACGGGGCTTTTCGCGTCCTTGTGCGTGCCGCGGGACTGCTCGAAGGAAGACGTCCAGATTGCTTTGAACACGAGTGAGTGGAATACAATCGGTGGTGGATTTGGCTGTCAAAGCTCCTGAAGTTGACGTCGTTTTCGAGAGAGTTTTGATTTCTGAAAGAGCTCCTTCAGGGCGCTATGACTCGCGAACTCAGGCTCCAGGCCAGATTTTCTCTAATTATGCGATGCGGTTGCAGTTTCGGACATGTATGGAGTTGAGGCCGAAGTGAGCTCCTGTCAGAACGGCGATTCACTTCCATTCGAGATCTATCATATCGTCATACTGTGAGTACGGGACACCTTCCGCCGTCGTATGGCCTCAAACCTGTTGCCTCATTCGAATCAAACTAATCTGTGGAGTGATTTCTAGGATCGTCTTCGCCTTAATACTCGCCCTCTCGCTTGCTGGAAGCGTCATCGATATGAACAACTCACTCTTCGGAAAGTCGTTCCCAGGTATGAGCTCGCTCCAATGAGGAAGCACATGCTGCATGCACAGTCAATGAAAGCAGTTTCCAGAGCAAGAAAGCTTGCCAAAAACTTGTAGATAGCGGGATTCCGGAATGAATTTGATATTCTGATTCCGTGCTGAGACTCAACGGCGGAACTTTGCTCCCCCTTAGACTTCTCTTGAGCAGCTTCCACATTCGGGAACAAAATTTATGCGTTGCATTTATGGGCTGGTCAATGGCTCACATAAGATACATAGGAAGCGAACTGAAGAGGCGGGAGCTTTTACTATTTCGAGCGGAAAAATCATTTTTTTTTTCGTGTTTTCAGGAAGAGTTATGCGCTGTTTTGCTCTGTCGAAGAATTGGACAAGTCTTCTTGACGGCGGTGATCCTCGAAGTCGGACGGGCTTCTTGAATGGGCTAAAACTTCTTTTGTGTCTTTGGATTTCAGCGGGCCATCTTATCATATTTCCGTCGCCGGAATTTACCCGTTAGTGCTTGAATTTGAACACAATCGAGTGAGAAAGTGGCTCGGGACCATCCCGGACGATGCAAGCATGCACGCGCCACACCGAGAAGCATGATCATTAGTGTTTGCATTCGCTTATTTCATTCCACGAAAACAGACTTAACCCACCCATGGAATCATTGTGATTCCTCTTTTTAGAAAATCCGGGAGCGTTTTTCAACGTTGTGAGCCGCTCGTTCTGGTTCCAGTTATTCAGCAATATCAACCTCGCCGTCGTCGGTTTCTTCTTCATAAGGTTTGCCTGGAGAGAAAAAAAATTCACATGAGCAAGTCGATAGAGTTTCTTGATCTGTTTTCATTTTTTTTCTTATATCGTTCTCACAGTGGCTTTTTGGTGCATCTCGGAACGAAACGCTTCTCAACAAAGCAGCCGATCAGTTATGTCATGGTGTGCTTCTTGAGACGCTACGTGAAGTTGGTCATTCCCGCCTTGATAGTGTTATTGACGACACTATTCTACCCATTGGTGAGTATCGAGGTTCACCTTCCGTCGTTGACATGATGAGGTATAATACTTGTAGCTCGTGTGATCGCTCGGGGAAAACTCATCACGATCATATCTTCAACTGTCGAACTCGTGTCTTTTTCATAGATGAGTCAAACCGCGAGCCCTCGTGAAGGCTTCTACTTCAACAACATCGGCTCCTGTTCCAAAGAATGGTGGAAACTGCCCTGTTTATCGAACAACTACATCGATATCTTCCGAGAACAATGCTTGACACATTTGTGGTATATCTCGACCGATTTGAAGATATATCCTTGTGTTGTTGCTCTTTCTGTACTGTACAGGAGGTAGGTTGTCATCTCGTCTTCTCAGATTTTCAACTGTTCTGTCGCGCACGCGTTTTATTTGCTCGAATTGAGCCGCAGTTTTAACTCAACTGTTCCGTTCCTCGATTCTATCCATAGATATCCTCGTTTCGCTCTCCTGACGTGTCTCCTGGTCGTGAGTTTGACTTCTGTGTACGTTGGCATCGAGACCCTCCAAGAAGGAGCCTCAGGAGTTGTGGCCAGAGCTGATCTCGAGGGAAAGTGAGTTCGATCTCCTTGTTTCGTCTGCTTACTTGACCTCGTTCTTCCTGGCACTTCAATATCACGTGACATTCAAGAATGAGTCTCCAGTGTCTTTATTCGTTTGATTTAGGCGTTACACCGCCGCCGGGAAGGCTCTGGATCTTTACACGCGACCGTACACTCAGATAGCTGCTTACGTCATGGGCATGCTGTGCGCGGTTCTCGTCGAAGCTCTTCAAGATCGCCCACCCAACTTCACAACGGTGAGTTGCCTAAGCAGACTTGGTTGAAATAATGCGAGGGAATCCCATTTCGTTAAACTTTTATTTTGAATCGATTCCAGTTTGCCAAATGTTTCTTCTGGACTCTATCGGGAACGCTATTCATCATACAAACATATCTGATCACCTACTCGTCCATCCAAGTATTCTCACCTGCTGGGGTAAGCGGAGTCCGGAGAATTGAGTAATTTCGAAGGCGTTAACGTCGGAGGCCACGAGGGTGTCCCGAATCTAACAATCTCATATTCCAATATCCAGATCGGCATGTCGCTATACGCGGGAGTTTCACGACCCCTGCACGCCCTGATATATCTCTGGACCCTCACCGCTTGCTCATTGTACTTCGCCGGTAAGAATTTATGACGACGCACTCCTCGTCTGGAACATTGAAGAAAAAACGGATAATTAAAATATTGTCCCCACGAGCGAAGCAGTTCACTTTCGAGGGAATCCAATTTCAGAGCCGCTCCGTCGATTCTTATCTCATCCCACGATGTTTGCTTTGGGAAAATTGAGCTACGGTGTCTACCTCATACACTTCCCGCTCGGATCTCTCGGTTATGCCAATCTCAAAAACGCCTCGCTCCAGTACAACTTCGTCACCCTGGTAAATATGATCCATTCGATCGATCAAAAGTCCTTCCTCCCGACACTGATCAGGGCATCAGTATTTTAAATCTGAAACCTGTTTTTGTTACAGTCACAAGGAGTGCTCGGCACCTTGATGCAGAGCTTCATCCTGGCAGCGATGTTGTACGTGTTCGTAGAAAAGCCATTAGCTAATGTCGACAAACTTCTCGTCAATCGACGAAGATCGCCCCAGCCGCATGGCGGTAGCGACGGTTCCTCTTTGCCCGCCGTTGTTTCCAAAGGGGCGGCAGCCACCATGGGTGGCGCTCCCGCTGCCTCTGACCCTGGGATGACAAGCAACCCATCGACAACAACGCCAGTTTCATCAAAGCTGTGACAGTTTTGAGTGTTGCATCGGATCTCACATGTAATCAAATCGCCTTGCATCCCCTCTCCTGTCTGGCTCCATAGTGAGCTATAAATGCCGTCTGTTCGAACATACCGACCGATCGACCGCACGCCCGCCCGCCCGCCCATCACGCAAGCCGGTGTTTTTGCCGACGCCGGAGATAACAAGATCGTAAGAAGAAGAACATCGACATGACCGCGGGCAGAAATGGACAGACAGGCAGGCAGGCAGGCAGAGCCAAACAGGAAATGATGATAAATAAAATAGGAAAGCTGTATTTATTCAATGGTGATGTGAGCCGCACTTTTTCCAGCTTGGATTGAAGTCGCTCTTACAGAAGGCCTTGAGATTTTGGAGATATCAAGGGATTCCGCACTTGGTGTCAATTGCATCTAACGGTACCTTTCCCCTACATTACGATAAGATCAGGGCGAAGTGAGGGAGAGACTGGTGTTTTGGGTTCGCTGAGCCTTGCAAATCGTGGAAAGTCCAGTGTTGTGTTTCCCGAGGGCTTCCATCTCACGCACTCCGTAGGAGCCTCATTCATTGGTTTCGATTCCTTAATTCAAGGATTCGAATTTGTGTGGAATGAGTGCCGTTACCGTCTTCATGTAAGCGAAATCGAATATTGGTCATTCTCAACCGGAGGAGCGTGGATCCCACCTTGAGAAACACTAATCAACAGATTCTCAGGCGAAAGTTGCGGTTCCGGTGTGAGCTTCATTTCTTCGCGTCCCCTACAGAATGAGTCGTCGGCTCCGGAGTTGAGGTGGGCGAGCGCTGTTCGCAATGCGAACGTCCTGTGGTTGAGGTTATTCCCGAACAACAAGAACTGAGCTCTGATTGGAACAACGAGAAGCGAACTCTCGATGAAGTCTGACTTCAAATGTCGTCAGTCAAATAGAAAACAGCTCGGGGAGTTAATGAACAAGAGAAGTGTTCCATCGTGGAGGCGGAGTATCCCTGGGGAGTTCTGGCTCAGCCCTGGGTCGATAGAAGCATGCTGTGGAAGGGGCTGAGGTCGCTCTATCGCGTCCGCAGACAGCTGACAAAGCCGTGGGTTTGATACCAAGCGTCAGCCAATTCCTAGGAATGTTTGAATTGTAGCATCCTTAAATAATAATTATTACCATGCGCTTCGTTTGGGGTCCGCCAAGCTCTCTCATACAGCTGGAATATTTGGTGGACCCGGAGAAGCCAAACGTTCATAATACCAACATACCGTATTTTCTCTAATAAACGGGCTGTCCGTTTATTATTTCAAACCCCCGAGACCTGCCCGTTTATTAGAGACTGCCCGTTTATTAGAGACTGCCCGTTTATTTTCGGAACTCCCCAAACCCGCCCATCAACGATCAGACTCTCCGTCAATGGGAGCTTTTGCGTATTTTCGCGCACAGGAGATGTCTTCAACGGGTAATTTTTATCGTCCTCTCCGATTTCCATCGTCCGTTCATGATGATTTCAATTCCAATTCATATACTGCTCGACGTTGCGGAGGGAGTGCCCATCTATTAGAAACTGCCCGTTTATTTTTTCAAGTTTCCCGAACATGCCTTATATTAGAGACTGCCCGTTTATAAGAGAAAATACGGTAAATACATGGTTTAGCCAGAACCTTATTCGACAATCGAAGCGGGTCTGACGGCGCGCCGTCCATGTTCCCCATGAGCAGCGTTCAGATCAGTTTGTCCGTCCGTGCAATCAAACTGTCGTTAGCGGCTTACAGTGGCGCTCAATAAAGTAGAGCCACCTCCCGTAATCGGTCACCATTTTCCACCGTCTGTAACTCGGTGAAATTCCAACCGAATCAGGCAAATAAAAAAGAGCAAATTGTAGAGAAAATGATGAAGTTCGCGATGCTGATAGCATTTTTGAGGATAGCTCTAGAGTTGATGGAGAAATATGGCCGAGAAGTTGATCATCTTTTCCATTACCTCACCTCTTCCTCCTGCTCCTTGTACTTTTGTTGGACGGCATCGGATTTGATTTCTGTGAGCAGCATCGGAAAGAGAAGGGACGCTTCCGATTCCGTTTTTAATTTTTGTGAATTCAACCACGAATGACGGAGAGACGGCCAATTCTTTCGGACTAACGAAGCGTTCAAAAAAATAGAGCCACCTCTGAAATCGTTCATTATTCGGAATCCACGAAAAACGAATTTCAGAGGAGTCGCTGTCAAGGGGCCGGACTTCAAATCTTAACCCATCGCTGGTGCCCGTAGAAATCAGGTCTGATGCCGTCAAACAACCACAGCATTGACCCCCCCCCCCCCCCGACCGAGGTCAAAATGCCCAGGGGCGTACGAAGGATTTCCCTTGGGAGAGGGCTGAAAATCGGGGGACCTTCGAATTTTTTTTCAAGAAATCGAGTCTCATTTTCAAAAGTACGAACCTGGACTTCTGGGTAGGGGCTAAAAGCCTTGTCAGCCCCATGTTGAGTACACCACTGAAAATGCCGATTGAGAATGTCACAAGCAGCTACAGCCTGGGAGGAACAGAGCAGTGGCGTGCTTCTACTAGGTGCCGCACTAGAAAATTCGAGAAAATGCCGCCCCGACGAGTTCAGGCGGTCCAAATCAATGCCAAGAAAATACGAAAAAAAGGTCCTCGGGACAAAAAATACCGCCCCTTGGCGGACCGTCCCCCTGGGAGCACGCCACTGAACAGAGTCCCTTGTGAACATCCCGAAAACTGGGCCAGGGAACTACACTCGCGATGTCAACCTCTTGATGGGGAGAAGCCGGGTGAAACAGCGTCTCACTTGAGGAACCATCATTACATCTGCAGGAATCTCATGGAGCCTGCAGACGTGAACTGTGGTCTTCAAGAAGGACAACAAAACGTGTATGTTCGTCACGCGAGCGAGGAGCTCGATCCTTCCATTTCGTTCTGCGAATCTTTCAGCGAAACCTTGGTTTGAAGGGAAACGAATGCTATAATTGGACCCCCAAGCCTCAGCCCAGACTCGAATCAAATGGAGAATGGTTGATGCGTACTTTCTAGATCAATCTATGCACGCTGTAAACAATTCCACTTCATTCAAAGGCTGGGAAGGTGATCAGAAGAATGTTGGCGTCGACTTAAGCTTCCAGCCTACTGGCACTCGTGAACTCCATCCTTGTATGCCTCAGAGATGTTACATCGAGCGAAGACCAAATTATGAGGAAGATAAATTCAAGGGGATATACAGATACTATCGACGAAGAATCGCGGAAAAAAGTAGCCTTGTTCCGATTTCCACCACGGTACACGATTGTATACACAATGATAACAGGAGTCCTGATTGAGTCTGACCCACGGGAACTACCAAACCCGTAACATCTCAAACGAGAACTAGATTTCGAATAAGCCCTCCAAGTCGGTTTTAATTTCAAAAAAGTCCCAACAGAGATTTCTGGAGAGGTACAGGCTGCGATGGAAAAGGGATACCTATCTCAGCTGTAGGTTTCTGCTTTGCTGCAGCTGTAGGAATTTCGGAAATTCTTCCAGTCCGGTTCTTAAGTGCACAATTCCATCTCTTTCGACCACCGACTGTGCCCCTTCTCGGTCTTCTCCGAAACTACGCGTTGACTCATGTTAATGAAAGATTCTTCACATCACTCAACGACGGAAAGAAGAATGAGTCCCAGCGAAGATATTCGCCAGAAATATTCCAGTTCACAGATCCAGCACCATGCATATTTTTTTTTATTTATTTGTAAAATGGAGTCCATTCACCTATATTATGCTTTTTTATGTCTTCACGCAAGGCCGTAGCCTTGTCTTCGTCGAACAATCTCTTCAGAATCGAGCGGAGCGCAGACTGTTAAAGGCCTCCCAGTTAACACCCTCTCTCCTTGTGTGGGGCATTGGAACGCGCCAAAACATGCCTGCGCTGTGAACAGTTGTAGAGCATACGGAATAGAGCTCTTTTTGTGACTTTTGTGACCACTGTCACTTTTATTGTGAATTTCAACCAAAATGGCGCAACGTGAACGCCGAAAGGAAGTTGTGGTTGAACCGATACAACAAGCGCAGCAGGAACAGGATGAAGAGGAGGACGTCCTGAAACTCGAACAGCTCGAAGGCAATGGAGTTACAGCTGGTGATCTCCAGAAGCTCAGAGATGCCGGTCTGCATTCAGTACCCGCAGTGGCCTACACAACCAAGAAACAGTTGCTAGCGGTAAGATGACATCTTATCCATTTCTGTGCGGAACTCTCGTACTCCGACATGACGATCGTTCCAACAAGTTTTCGAGCGGCACATTTGAGCAACCGTGGCGACCACTTTTCGAAACTCTCAGTGATAAAAAACTTTCGAGTGACATCTCTGTAATGTCTAGCTATCGACCATCACAACTCGTTGCTCACTCATCGAGTCACAACGCTCATCTAAACGGGTCTATTCGGGACAGCTTCTATAATAAGAATAAGTCGCATCTCGTTATAAGAAATAAATATCCATTGTTTCGCACGCTAAAAATACCTCTCCAAGGATTTAATCATCGAGGGTCGAGTTCTCAAGTTTAACTCGTTCACATTTCGCAGATCAAAGGCATCAGCGAAGCAAAGGCAGACAAACTGATGGGCCTAGCGATGAAATTAGTCCCCATGGGCTTCACCTCTGCGACGGAAATTCATAAACAACGTTCTGAAATCATTTACATCACCACGGGAAGCGCGGAACTTGACAAACTTCTCGGTGGTGGAATCGAAACGGGAAGCGTAACCGAACTCTTCGGTGAGTTCAGAACTGGGAAAACTCAGCTGTGCCACCAACTGGCAGTTACTTGTCAACTGCCCATCGACAACAACGGGGCAGAGGGCAAGGCACTGTACATTGACACCGAAGGAGAGTTCAGACCTGAACGATTGCTCGCCGTGGCAGAAAGATACGGTCTTGAAGGAGATCAAGTTCTCGACAACGTGTCCTGCGCCAAAGCCTACAACACAGATCATCAAATGCAGCTTCTAATGCAAGCGGGTGCTTTGATGTCGGAAAGCAGGTACGTGTCCTGGCATTGGCCACAGTTTTGCACGAACTTCGACCGCGGTGGAAGCAATCCTCCGCCTCGCCCTCGACTCCTCGCTCCTCGACTAAAGAAGACTAAAGAAGCATTTTTCAGATATGCATTGCTCATTGTGGACTCAGCAACTGCTCTTTATCGAAGCGATTATTGTGGTCGAAGTGAACTCAGCGCAAGACAAATGCACCTGGCGAAGTTCCTTCGAATGCTCGGCCGATTGGCTGATGAGTACGGAGTGGCAGTGGTCATAACAAATCAAGTCATGGCCCAGGTTGACGGAGCTAGCTTATTCCAGGTAAAATATAGAAAAGAACAAGTTCGAACAGGTCGTCGAAGTTCGAATCACAGGCATTTTCAGGAATTATTCGTCCCGCGAGGTGATGCGATCTCACTAATTGGACGTTTTTCAGGACCCACGTCGACCTGTTGGCGGGAATATCATGGCGCACGCATCAACTACGAGGTTGTACCTCAAAAAAGGTCGGGGTGACAATCGCATCTGTCGAGTCTACGACAGCCCATGCTTACCCGAGAGTGAAGCTCAGTTCGCTATTTCGCCTCGTGGCATTGAAGATGCCAAGGATACTTGAGCCTTTTATGACGTTTTATGGGGAGGAAGGCTGCACTGCGCGGACACGGTCGCCATGTGAAATTATTATTTGTGTTCCAAACGGTTGTAAATATATGAATGAAGGTTGATTTTGGAACTTTTATGAAATAATACAGGATCTAACTGTTTCTGCGGCTCTCACAATTCGGGGAAGAGAAGTTTTGGTTCGATCGAGTCAGGATTCTCAATATATTCCGAGTTTCCGTTCGCACCTTCTCAACACGTTCGCGGTGCGCGATGAGCAGAGCTTGAGATGTTGAGATTCGCGGCATATTCCACGGCGGAGCAGCTCCGGAACAACGGGCTTAAGCAGCGATCCCTCATTGACTGAAAGTGGAGAATACGACTCATAAAGTAGACTGCCGCCTTTTGGTCGGAGAAAAATCGCACAATCGGAGATGGGAGTCGTTAAATGCTCCCCGGTGAGAGCAATGGGAACTGAATCGATCGTCCCTCAAAAGAGATCGTCATGAAAGTGAGCCCAAAAAGAAGTGTCACCCCTCAGGCGGTATCGACAGCGGTCAAACCAACTGTCGGTCCTGTTACAATCTGATCAGCGCGCGCATGCCGTTCCATTTGAATCAGCAACAAGAGAGGAAAATCCGCTTCCATTCCTTGATTGAGGATTCCGGAACAGGACGACTGTTATCTAGAGGTTCCGGCTGCTCTGCCTGAGAGACACAGAGTTCTTTGGCCTCAGCAGGCCGCTATCAAGTCGAAACTGCGTTGGGGTTGGTCTTCCTCTTGGGCTCGACCGAGAAGAAGATTTTGACCGAAGAGAGAGTTTGTGGAATCAATAAATGCGATTACATCTAGCCTTATCGAATCATTGTTTCACAATTCAAGCACATTTTTTAGAAGATTTCGCCCACCGATCCTGGTGTTTTCACACTGAATAACAGATAATTAGTGATTCGACGCATTTCGTGTTCTCTCCTACAGAGTTCTGTGAAATCGCCACAGCCGAGGCTCGGGATCGGTCGCAAGATGAGCGAAAATGTTTTCGCTCACTCCCGAGAGGACTTTCCGATCTACAGGGTATCGAGTTGATGCATTTGTGAGCTTACTATTTCCAGATCTTTCTTGTCCAGTGCCGTGTTATTCGGATGCTACTCGCAACTGCTGGTCAACCTAACGCCCCACGTGAGCTCTCTACGCTACTCAAAACCTCACAAAACCTCAAGATCTCACCTCAGTAGTTTTCCTAGGATAACTGTCACGCCGGAATGAGGAGTATAGCGGAAAACAAACCAGAGCTGGCAATCAACATCGTTCTTATCATCACTTCCGCCATCTAGCTGCAATTTTTGAGAAATCGAACAGTTTGAATACTGTCTTTCATCTTGGAGGAGCCACTTCCCTGTTCCTGAAAGCGCTAGTGCTCGGACGTCTGACGGTTTGTTGAACTTCATGAAGATTTACCGGAGATCCTTTCTCAATGGACTTTTGTCGCCTGTGTGAAGATGTTCCCATCAATTTCTTCGATCGAACTTGAGATGCCACTCGCTCGCTTCGATTGCGGGACAGCGGTATTGACTTGCAAGCTTTGGAGGCCGCTGCAGATCCTGAATGCAGCCGCTCAGCCCGGCTGATTTGCGTCATCCGTTTTTTACTTGAGCAAAGTGACTGAAACAATTGGCCCAAACAGTTTATTGAGTTTATTTGTTTGAAATGCTTCAAAAAGCTCACGCGGAATTGATTTTTCCCGATTCTGAAATGAAAATGGGAGACCGCGGAGAATCCGACGATCTCAGCACGATGTTCCCGACCAGTGACTCGCGGGAGGCCCCTTTTGACGATGCTCAAAACGTTCTCCTGAGGGTTGGTTTTTGTTTGGGTTTGACAAAAGCAGCGTGCGAACGAGGAGAACAAGATGGGCGAAACTTTTGATGTCTCTCAATGCGCGAAGAACTACTGTCACGATACTACCGCTGCTACGTCGACTCCTCGTCGAAGGAAACGTTTTCTCGCTTGATAATTCCAACTCAGTGAACCTGGAGTCCTCAATTTGTTTGAACCCCACCACTTCGTCCAGATACAATGGCCCTGAGCAGAGAAGAGTTGCGAACGCAAACAATCGCGGAAAGTTTTTCGAGCGAAAGGGTCCAGGCTTCATGCTGAGTGGGCCGAGGCATATTGTTGTTACAGTTACTCGCGACCCAAGGCGCCGCTCCCTTTCTCGAATCGCCGTTCTTGCAGGCAAATCAAAATTACATAATTCCATTAAGCTTGGTAATATGGATGAATTCTCTGTTTTGGTGGCGATTCGACAGACGACTCATTTCCTTTGTGTAGAATCTACATTGTAGATGAACAGTTTCTGACTGAAAATATTGACCCAAGCTCATCATGGAACGAGATTCGGAAAGGAGCTCGATTACTCGGTCTGGATTCATTTGACGATGAATCCGAAACGAAGTACTCGTTGAGGTTTTTGCCGCAAACGTCGGCGACTTTCCTCGCCTTTCGCTCCCCAGATAAATTTTCTCAGTGCCCAAAGGGAGATTTCCCAAGCTAAGGAGACAAGTTTGGTCCGCATCTCTTACCTGGCAGTCTCAGAACTCCACTCCGGTGAGAGTTTCAGACCAATACATGGGCGATATTGCGTGACGAGAGTAGCGACCACGGGGACAATTCCTTAAATATCTAGTTGCCGGGATTCATGTTGTGATTCGATGTATAATACCGTATAGGCCGGCGTATAAGACGCATCCCCTGTTTTCAATGAAAACTCTCAAATTCGATCTCATAGAGAACCATGTTGAAGACTGCGATTGAATAAGACGAACCCACGACTTCGAGCGAAAATCCCCCGAGAGAAGCAGCGTCTTATACGCCGGTATATATGGTAGATATCTCTTAGCAAAACAGAAACGGTCGTGTCGGCGCTCGAGGATATTTTACAATCCGAAACCAACATGAAAACATTTGGAGTCAGATCTCTGTAGCTCCAGAGAACTACTTCATGCGAGAAGGCTCGATTCACCACGAAATTTCGGCCATCGCAAATCGCAACCCTCAAGATTATTTCCATTCACCTCTGATTTCTGAAAGGATCAGGAACCGCTTGGAAACACGGGCGAAATTTTCCGCGGATTTTCATATAGACTGTGCGAGGCGATCTCTCCATGATGAAACTGGACCAAAACGTGTATCCCATGTCTTGGCACATGTATGCTGTTGGGTTCTCCCCTGATCGAAGATACTTGCTCCATTGTCTGGCATTGTGTGTTGTACAGATGAATGCAAAAACGTGGAGAGGTCAACAATCGAGAATGATGAAGTCTTGGCTGAGCTATCATGGATTCTGTATGGACGGGAGTACCATTTAGAGATACTTCTTGCGGAATTTGACGCTTATCCAATGCAATCTGAAAAACGGTCAGAACGAGGCTGAACGTCTGAGAACGTCGACATTTTCCCATTCCACAATGGGGCTGCTCTCTTATCAAAGAGCTAAAATGTTACTGCTGATTCTGCCTAGATTGCTTGCTTCGTTATTCAATCTAGGATCTGTTGATCACGGTTTTGGAAAATTTCGGTCGGCTCATCATGCACTTTGGAACGACCCAAATATTCCCGTGGGTACGCCTCATCATTCTGCGCGTCGTTATGTAATATGGATGGATGGCTGATGTTGTTATCGAATCGGGCACAAGAGGTTTGTCATTCCATCCAACGGGGTATTTTGGGAGTCGGAGGTAATGGTGCTTTATTTACGAGAAGGGGGTGAACAGCCTTTCTACCAAGTCTTCCATCCCCCTCCCCTCTATTTACGTTTGTACGATTCTGAGCTATAAACATACTTGGACAATCAATACCCGCGCGCCGAAGAAGGACACACATGAATTGAATATCTCTGACCCCAACTAATATTACCAATCAACGGTGAACAGGTGAATCCAAGGACGAACTGTCATTCAAGAACACTTTGACTACAAATCGCTAGCTGGAGTACACGGGACAGCGTCCTGTACTTGAGCCAGGGAGAGACATCTCTGATATTCTCACCGATACACCTGCAATACTGGGATAAAAAAACAATGTTTTTCCAAGGAGGATTTTAGGCTGGTGGAGATGACAAAAATGCAGCGAGGGAAAACTGCAGGCCCTGTAGAAGACTCAGCTGCGCATACTCGCGGCGAGCGCTTGAATCCGTGATTCATATTGTTGCTAGTGGTGATTCCCTGATGGCGTTGCAGGAAAATTATGGCGTGCTTGGATGCCTGCGATTCCATTCAAAACTCTACGACAGACAGAGAGCCAGGCAGACAGGTAGACAGACAACGAGATATCCAAGAGCGACCTCTGGTGGCCCGTTATCAATGAGTTCACTCCACGTTCAATGTTGTGAGTTTTTCCTCTGCATGTGAAGCCAAGAAGGCATCTCTACGGTGACTGGAAACATTCGGAAACGTACGTTGAAGTGTTCCAAATCAGTTTGGAGCTTGCATTGAATGATATTCAGGCGGGCTCTCGGACGCTGACCAGGATGTAGTTGTCAGCTGTGACTGCAATGTATCCAGTGTGGAGAAATTCGGATTTCAGATGACGATCCTGACACGATGTCCTCGAATACTGACACTGACTCGCGGAATGTTCCTCGTGAGACACTCCTCGAAACTTTCTCTGGACGGTCGGTTTTCGTTTGGTTGAAGCAGCGAGCAGTTAGAAATTTCGATGTTTTTCACCGCGCGAAACGCCACACTCATGGCAGTATCGCAGTTACTCCGATACCTCGTCGAGATCGCGGGGACACTATCTATTGTGCTCTAGAGTCTGGACGGACTCTTCTCTTGATTTGTAAGAACTCCGAATTATTTTCAGATACATTTGGTCTGAGCGAAGAACAGCTGCAAATGCAAACAATTGCAAAAAGCTTTGCAGAAAAAGAGTTCCTACCTAACATGAAATCTTGGGACCGCGAGGTAATGATGAGAAAGTTTCTCACGAGATCACCAAAACGATGCAAAATCTTCCATTGAACGCCGAGGGAGGTCAGAATATATGCTAGGGGATACTTGACTCAAAGGACTCGGTCTCGAGTCCCAACAAGAGAACGTTGGATGAAGTAGTTTATGTAAGAGGCTTTTCTCTAGCACACTTTTCCACGTGAAGCGCTGCGAAAAGCGGCTGCACTCGGTTTCGGGGCAATCAGGGTCCGCGAAGAGTTCGGTGGCAGTGGACTAGAAAGTTTGGATTCTGCAGTAGTTTTCGAGGCTCTGGCGAGAGGCTGTACATCCACAGCTGCGTATCTCAGCATTCACAACATGGCGACCTGGATGATCGATGCCTTCGGCAACTTGGAACAGCGAGCGAAATGGTGCGCATACCTCGACAATAGAAATCAGTGATTCCGCGTCGGTTGGGCATAATGATCTCGACTCGTTTCTAGGATCCCAAAACTGGCTTCAATGGAGTTCTGCAGTTCCTATTGCCTCACTGAACCAGGAAGTGGAAGTGATTCCGCCGCTTTGTCAACCAGGGCCGTGAAAAACGGGGATCATTACGTCATCAACGGAAGTAAAGCCTTCATTTCGGGCGCGGGTGAAAGCGATCTATACGTTTGCATGGTGCGGACAGGAGCAAGCGGCCCGAAAGGTGATCTACTCTCTGAGTCCCTGAAAACTTCCACAGGACTCTTATTCGTGCGCGTCCAGTCATTCTAAAACCTCTAGGCTTGTAGAGAAAGCACTACAATCGAATGCGTTCCTCAGGAATAACTTGTCTCGTCATTGAGAAAGGCTCTCCGGGTCTGTCATTCGGCAAGAATGAAGACAAACTCGGTTGGAATACCCACCCAACCAGAGCCGTTATATTCGAAGACTGTCAAGTTCCCGTGAGCAATAGACTCGGCGACGAAGGACAAGGATTTAGCATCGCCATGAAAGGTATGTTTCGAGTCTCTCTTGAGTGCGGATCGATCCGGAAGAGCATCATCTCTCCCATCGAATAGATTTTATAGACTTCCCACAATTTCGAAATCTATGCTTCGCAGGGCTAAACAACGGACGTGTGAATATCGGCGCCTGCTCTGTTGGGGGAGCGGCAGCCAGCATTGAATTCGTGGCGAATTACATGAAAGAACGGAAACAATTTGGGAAAGCGATAGCCGAATTCCAGGTGAGACTTTGTGGTGCTGCCGGTCAACAGATGGGGAAGCAGCTCGACAGCTTTTGGTTACTTCTGACGACGATGAAAATTTTGTGAAACGTGGAATCCTCTTTTCAGTACAATCAATTCCGGTTGGCGGAGATGGCGACCAAGTTGCAGGCTGCGAGACTGATGGTGAGGCAAGCAGCCAAGACTTCGCAAGAGAACCGAGAAAACGCTACTCAGATGTGTGCCATGGCCAAATACTATGCCACAGAGACTTGCTTCGATGTGAGCTGCTGGTTGAGATTTACGTTGTATAGAACACCGAGTCTCGCGGATGATTTGAATGATTCGACTAATGATGATGAATTCCAGATCACTAATCAAGCGATGCAGTTGATGGGCGGATACGGATACATCAAAGAGTATCCAGTTCAACAGTACTTCAGGGACTGCCGAGCACACCCCATTATCGAAGGAACGAATGAAGTGATGCGACTCATAATCTCTCGAGACATTCTCAGATGATCTCTCGGAATCTAACGCCGATTCGCGATCGTTGCCGATAGACTGAGTGCACTTCTCGAACTTCGTGTTGTTATCTTTGTTGTTATTGCTGGTGGCGCTCTGAACGGAATACTCATTTGAAGATGGAGGCTTTAGAAACGCTTGAATTTGAACCCGATGTTTGTGAAACGAATAAAAACTCCATGCGACAGATTCGAACGTATGCTTGATTCCATCTCCGATATCTTTGACTGAACTCTCGCCAGGAAACGATCCACGGGCAGGCAGCAACTTTACACTTCGATATCCCAACTCGCATCGATTCCTAAATATAGGCTTCTCCACTTTTTGGGTTGGAAATATACTCTAGAAAAACTCTCGACTTGTTCAGATCCAGACCACTGAGCGGGACGAGGGCCAAGCATTGGGATTTTCGAGTCTTCATGGAAAATCATTACGAACAGTCCATTTCTTCAGAAGGCTCGAAACGCCTGAAGTGTCGGAAGGACTTAGTGTTCATGACCTGTCACGGAGTACGCTTATAATTCTAAGCAAATCGAGAATCGATTGAATTTCTCCGCCAGATATCCGTTTTTGATCTGTAGAAAACCATAATGAATACCTACAGCCTCATGTATAAAGAAATTTCAAATATAAACGCTGCTCGGAATCTTTTGTCATCATCATCATCAACGGTATACGAATGAAAAAGGGAGAGTCTCTTAGGAGAAAGAGCACCAGCGGCGGCGGCGCCGGCGGCGGAGGTTTCAGCACTAGCACCGGCGGTGGGGGACGGGGAGAGTGGCTTTTCACGCAGTATGCTCAGTGGGAGGCCTTTAAGTGGGCGCGCGTGGATCCACCTCTGGAAGCTTCGTTTCTAGCTTCAGTTCGCAGGGAGAAACAAGCCAATTCGTATCCGAGAGATCAAAATTGCAAGTTCTCTATTCTACCGCTCGAATTCGGGCGAGATCGGACATATTTCTCTGCATTGAGGTTCTCGAAGACCGCTAGCCTCCAAGGAGCAGTCACCAGTGCTGTCCACACGGGTTCCCAAACAAACGGCGGGCTCTGAGCAAAGAAACCCATTTCAGTCCAAATTGGTGAGTCTTCCTGGAAATTATCGTTAGGTATTCGTCTTTGGGCCTTCAGGAATCAAACCGCGCATCGTAGGGCAAGGTACGTCTCGATTTGGCGATTTTCGGCTTCTAGTGACGACCGTCCAGTGTCGTCACCGATATTTGTCCATTTGCGACTTGTAGAGCGTTTCTTTGAATGCCTCGAGCCGAGAAGACTCATGAAACTTTCAGACGATTTATGGAAACAGCCGCGACATTTAATTGTGGGCAAGTTTTCGAAAAATTCGAAATACATTCAAAATATTCGGCCCCGCACTAAACCAAGATGGCGGCCAATCTGTTCCATTTTTGAGATAATTCCGACAACTTTCCTGTCTTTTTAGTCATGAGTTTGCTCTGACTGATGAGTGGTACCGACCCTATGACCGTAAGTTGTAGTTTTAAGTTTGAACTGAGCTTGAATTTTGTGAAAGAAACGCGAATCTCGATGAGCAACTGGCCTGTGATGGGCAGGCATATCGTATACTCTCTCTAGGATGCTATTTGGTCAATAACATCATATACGCATCAGAACTCTGTTGCCAGTATCCAGCAATACGTACCATGGATACCTCGTCCGACTCATGAGCAGCCGTGTCTCATTGTACCCTCGCTTCGAGTTCATTTTCGACTTTCGAGAGCCATGTTGTGATGGTGGCATGGAATACATGTGGACTCCAAACGAGATTATCCGAAGACAACGCACTTCGATTTTCAAAGAAACGGGAAGACTTCATTGGCTCCTGATTGGAATGTTGAATGTTATTGGGTTTCCATTCGAAAATCTGAACATTTGAATCCGTTCGCGGAATTCCGTTATTTGTAATCTCGGCCAGTTTCATGTCTCGAACCGCTGTCTACGAAAATACCGCGAGCCTTTCCGGAGCTGAAGTCACCGTTGATAGCGATTCCACGCTTACCGATAATCGCGTGAGGTAACTGGAGCTTGATTCCAAGGTTTCTATAGCGGCATAGCTTGTGAGCTGTTCCAAGTTTGGGAAATTCAGAATCACAAAGACTTAAGCGATCACAGCTCATCGGAGACAAGATTCGTCTGAGCTGTCGAAAGTTTGCTTCGCTGCCATAATACGATCTGAACACTCTCAACCTCTTAATGATCAGAGGAGCTAGCCTCCGTGTACTGTGTCTGAGGATTGAAGTTTTCCTTTGATTCGTGGAGATTCCCCACTTCCGTTGGCCTGGAGAATAAGTTCCGAGAAAAGCAGTGGAAGCAGTGGAACTTTCCTCGATATCTAAACCTTCTTCCAGATATTATTTCGGGAAAACATCTAAAATTTTCTTCACAATCATTTCAGAACGGTGGTTCAATGGAGTGGGCAATGAACGAAGTTCAGAATGAGAACCTTTCTGATGGAAAGGCTCTCCCTGAGGTTGAAGGCAAAACGCCCTC
This sequence comes from Neoseiulus cucumeris, assembly GCA_021527715.1. Classification (NCBI taxonomy): domain Eukaryota; kingdom Metazoa; phylum Arthropoda; class Arachnida; order Mesostigmata; family Phytoseiidae; genus Neoseiulus; species Neoseiulus cucumeris. Next base: position 9,638,319 of record JAJSRV010000030.1, on the reverse strand, counting down.
TGCTGCAGTCGTCAACATTCTCGATGAAGCTCTGCGGGAAATATCGGACGACCGGGTTGAAGTTCCCGAAACGAAGACACAACCTCCTGAGACGGCAACAAAGCCTCTTCCTCTGAAGATCCAAGATCCGATCCCAGCGCCTCCTCTCCGTGTTGAGGTTCCGCTACCTTCGAGCTCAACTCCAATAAGTTCCGCAGCCCCGGTCGCACCTTCAAATGTTTCCGTGACGACCATGCCAGCTCAAGTTTTCAGTGGCTCGCAAGTCACTCCTTTGGCTGGCCCGGTGCTTGGAACTCCAATAATGGTCACCGGTGTTGTGATCCCTCGAGCTCCACTGCCGTCGAACTTGATCAGTTTCGTCGACGCTTCCGGCAACATGCAACTGGCGGCGGTTGCTTCGCCAGTATTGAATCCGATACACATACGTCCGTCGGGAGTTGTTGTTAGCACAGGAAGCTCAACTCCAAGTCCCATCGTGGTCAATCCGCAACCCGCGAGACCATGCGTTGCTCCCGCACCTCCACCTCCTCCTCCACAACCGCGACCCGTGAGCGCAATCGTTCCCGTGTCGACCCTGCCCCCAGTGCAGCCGCCCATTTTCAAAAGTACGGTGAGAACTATTCAGCCGAACAAAATAGTGATAAAGAACATCACTCCCCCCATCAAGACGGAAAAAGAGGCCGCTGTATCGACCCAAGAAACTTCATCGGGCGCGAGTTCACCGTGTCCGGCGGTGACAGCGACGAAATCGAATGCCGATTCGAAACCCGTCGTTGAGAAGATCACGATTGAGTCAAAACAGCAAACCTCACAAGCTGATGAGACAACCGAGAACTCGCCGAGGCCTCTGATTGAGCTTGAAGCGGGGATCAAGCTAGAAGGTGGCGTAAAACTAGGAGAGACCAGCCGTCCAGAGGACGAGGACAAAGTAAACGACGTCAAGTATAAAATCCTTTCTGTCAGCACATCGCAAGGAGTCAGTAAGGCCGATGAGCTCGCGCGAACAAATCTTTTCAAACTGGTTGAAAGTGAAAGCAACGTAGTCATCACAGCACCGTCCACGGCAGTTCAAGACATTCTCGACCAGCTTAAAAAGCAGTTCCCAGATAAAAAATTCGTCATCAACTACAACTCGTCGAAAACCGCGTCTGCCAATTTGAAGAACCTTGTCCAGGGCGTGAAGGACGGAGTTGCAGCCGCGGAAAGGGCTCTCAAAAGGGCGGACGCTGAAAATCCTGCAGGACAACCCACTCCTGCCAAACGGCGGAAAGCTACGACGAAGAAAGCGCAAGCGGAACCTCCCGCGCCCAAGAATCCCGTCAGTTATCGTTCTGCTCGTCTTCGAGGAGAGAAAGCACCAGACTTGTTCGAAGGTTCGCGGAAATCAAAAGTTGAGCCGAAATCCACTTCTAGTCCCGCAAGACCACCCAAAGTTCCCGGACGAACGAGAGGTCGCCCGCGCAAAGTCAGAGTCGACAACAACGAGGATCCCTCAGTGAGTAGAATTCATTCCTTGTTGTCTGCTCGAGAGGAAATCGAGATTTTCATGAGTGACTCTACTGGAGGTAATCTACAGCCCAAGACTAACCGAACATTCCACAGGCGACCAGGATCAATGCTCCCGAATGCCTACAAAAAATGCAAGACGTTGCAATGCTCGGCGAGGAGGACTCAACTGCATCTTCCGGTGCCAGCTCGGGCCAGTCGAATGAGTACAACGCTGAAATCCGAGTCGGTGAAGAGTATCAGGCGGTTCTCACTGACTACTGCAGTATTCCGCCACCGGAGGACTATGATGAGAAGGCCGACCTCATTTATCACCCAGAGCAGGTTAATCATATTTTCGAATTCTAGATTCTCATTCAAATGCCCGCAACCAACGCTGGTCACATACATTGGCGTGCTAGGGTGTAAGCTCGGTTTTTGACATCAGGTTCTATTACAGGGTTTGTTGGAGTCAAATCGACAGGATGGAGCAAAAGCAGCTAGTGATATGCCGCTTTATGATTTTGTGGAATGGACCAGTCAAGAGAAAAGGATCTTTAAGAAATATTTGGGAGGCTACAAAACGAAGTTCTTCAAGTATCTTTCTGTGCTGCCCAACAAACGTCTCCTAGACGTCATCGACCACTACTATTCCACGCACAGCCCGGCTCGAGATTATGTCCTGCCCAAGAAGAGCAAACAGTGAGTACAGTGACTCGATTTCAGAATGAGACTATGTTTCGAGGGGGAAGAATCAATATTTTCCAATACAATTCATCATTTTAACTCATTATCACATCACAGCTACTACCTGGTCAGCAAGAACAAACAGATTGTGGCTCCTAAAGGCGTGTTTGGAATTATCAACGAAAAACGAAAAGTTGTGCCTAACAGAAAGTTTTGTGCGAACTCCAATATCGTGTTGTACGAGGACGCTTTGCCGACCCGAAAACCTAGGGAGAATGCCGCTAGGAAAGAAAGAGAGAAACCGGCCACGAACGGAAAACCCTCCAAGATCGTGAAGTTTGAAGACGTCATGAAGCCCATGCCGAACAACAACGGTCAGAAAACGAAAAAAGGCACCGGTGAGGATTCTCAGCAACTTACTCCGTTGACCATTGAATAAACTTTACTCTACTGTGATCTCACGAAAACTGTTGCTGGCTGCCTGAGTATCCCGTGGTCGTGTTCTAAAATGCTGGAATCTGTTTGTTCTTTGAAGAAGCCGTATCTTCGGTTTCATCAGCGGAAAACTCGGAGAATGAGAGCGAGCTTTCAACCGAGGATGACGTACTCAACTATGGCATGAGGAAACACAGACCTGGCACAGACTTTGGCGAAGATATCAAGGAATTGATCTCCAAAGAAGTAAGTGGACACTTCATCCCTAACATGAGCTTGGCAGGACAAGAATAGCTCGTCGAATAATGACTCTAAAATTGCATTCGCTTGCAGTCGGTGAATGAAATTGCGACTTTGGACGAAGATCTCGAGAAGCTGAAGGAGGAGCTCACCTCAATGAAGAACACCTACACTCGCAACAAAGCAGAAGCCGTTCAGATGGAGGCTGAAATGAGGAAAATCGCGAAATCCGTCGATGGTGTGAACAAAGCCATTGGCAAAGCTCGGAAAATCACTGAAACGTGGAGCGAGGAGGACAGGTATGCTTCGAGAAGACGAGACGTTGAATCAATTGGCGAGTGGTTGAGTTCGAGGATGGGCTCCCGAGATTAACGGACTCTGTTTGTTCCCAGGCTACTGACAATACAAGCATTTAGAACTTACGGAAAGGATTTCAAAGCAGTGAGCAAACTCGTTGGGACTAAGAGCGAGCAGGCGATACGATATTTCTATGAGACCAACGCGCAGCGGTAAGTTCGCTTCTACAGGTTTGCTTCCCACCGGACTTCTTGACTTGTGTCATCATTTCGACTGCGTATTCGTCACCCTTCAAGTTTCGTTTTCTCGTTTTCAGGTACGGCTTGGACACCCCGATAGCCACTAGTAGTGAGGAACCTGCGGTCGTCTCGGCCCAACCTCCAGCAAGTCCATCGAAACCGACGCCACCAGATTCTCCAGCTCGGGGCCCCCGACCCATGCCATCGATACTTCGGAGGAAAATTGCGATGAAACCGCTTAAGTCGTGAGCGGTTTTCCGGACTAGTTATTCGATTTGTGATCTAGAGTTTTTTCGAAACGAGCAGTATTTCCACCTCCGAACATGGCTGTTGGCGGTCGATGATGATGCCGAGGTGATCATTACGATTCTGGCGACTGAAAGAGCTTTTGTTTCTCCGAATTCTCATCTGGCGACGAAACTGCAGTGTTGAGGGGACGATGCAGCCAGCTGAAGAGAATGAATGTCATAGTGAAACTAAGCCGGTACTGATGACGTAAGTTAAATTTGGATAATTTAATGTTTGCAAGAGAAGCAACTAGCAACGAGTGGATTTAGTGGTTAAACCATTGCTCAATCAGGGAGGAACAGCGTCGATCTAAGCCGACAAATATGAATCCCTGCCGAAACTATGCCGCAGCAGGACCAGTGGAAACTTGATTTCTCTACGACTCTGAGCACGGAGACGAACGAAACAGGATCAATGGCTCTAAGGATAAAAGAAAGACTGATTGAAGACAGATCGAATACTTCGGCGGTTTTTGCGATTTACTCGCAGCACGACTGGGTTGCGATGAATTTATTGTTTGGAATCATTTCTGGCGTTGTCCAGAGAAGCCCAAGAGAGCGTGACATGAATTGAGTTCGCCGCTGGTTTCCTTCATATTGCTTCGAGTTTCGGGTTGTGGCTGGCTTTTAAACTGAATGATGTGTACAGGAGCACTGTAGAGGTTCATCTGAGAAACCAGAACGCGGACAGAAGAGACGGATTTTTGTCTTTAGCGAGTAGAACCAGACGAAGTTTCATTTAGAGAGAAAAAAATATGATGTCTGTCACTTGGACTGGGAGCGTACATAGCTTGGACACCTGAACCAGAAGAACAAACTGACCGATACGCTGACTTATGACAGAGAAGTTCATGTAAATAAACTGTATAGCCATATTGCAAAGAAGAACTGTTTCTTTATTCTCCAGCTTGACTGTTTTGTGCTTTTGCCTGGTATCCTTTGTCAGCTTTAAGCTTGTCGTGAACGGCTCTTGCTGCCTGCAGCAGCTGATCCAACGGGAGGATTGCGTCCAAACGGAATCGGTAGAAGTAATCCTTCTGCTCTTCAAGTCTGATTTTTGGGGAGCCAACGACTTCCAGGAAAGATTCTGCCCATTGCTTGGCAGTGAACGACTCCTGGAACGAGCTAGAAATCATCAGTATGCGAAACATCCGTCATTTCCGGAATCCATCGCGGAAACTCGGAACTACGATGGGGAGGATGCTCGCTTTTCCAAATCATGTCTCACCGGTTTCTGGACTCTACAAAATACGTGCAGATTACCGCACGACTCCAGGATTATAAATACTGTGCCATCGCGCTCCTTCATTATGCGACGCACGAGAAGATCATCGCAATCGCAACAAATGCTGCCCACGACTGGGGATCCTGATAACGCCATCAGTTTCGTTTTTATCTGTAAAACATAGACTCGGGGCTATGAATCGACTGAAGAGTTAGTGAACTGCGTTTCTGGGAAAAATCAGATACTTGGGCCGAATGACTAAGAATACAATTTACTACAAGCCGGAATGACGGTGGCGGGCGTACAGGTTGAGCGGACCCTCTCCCGTAGTAGACTCAAATATCGGGAATGTAAGGGAGTCTACTTGAACGTGAGGCTCACTCTCCTCAAAAGTCGAAATCTGCGAAACCTGAGCAGTTTTCCCGATGAACGTTTCTCTTTCTACGCCGCTGTCACAATATCAATTTGGGCTTCCCGTTCCTAGCGGACTTCTCTATCTGACTTTATTAGGATAATATCCGCATGTTCCTCATTTTCGAATCGGAGTCAGTCTAGGGGGGTGGAATGAGACACAGATGATACCAACCTCCGGCTCTCTTATTTTATTGCTGAGTCTGGTGCTCTTCACGACCCGAGTTTCGATCATGTCCAATTGTTTCAGTGCGTCCGTCTTGGCAAGTTGCGGCAATAATTCAGCCGCCACAAAGGTTCTCAGCGATCTCAGCCGTTCACGCGCTGCGTTTGCTTCTCGGAAACTGGTCATGGAAAAGTTGTGGTGATTGGACACAATTCATTCAGTTCTTATGCACTCCAAAAAAAAGCTAAGTCACTGTATCGGAAGTTTCATTGGAACATACTCGTCTGAAAGCGAAGTCGAATGTGCGTCCAGTTTCTCGAGCTCCACTCTCAGGTACTCCGCATTGTCCCGAGCCAGATCTGCTCGACTGGCAGTGGCTGTGACGATCTTCACGTTCACGCCGGCGGATCGCGAACTCAAAATCACGACGGGTGGAATCTCGCCCGTGGAAGCCACATGTCTGAAGGGTTCATTGATTTTAGCCAGGATCAGAACACTTGTGGGTCGCGAAGATAGCTCATGATGAAACTGTGAGTGAGGGATTCGATAGAAGTCTCCAGTTGTTACTCACGTTCCACAGCATGGCTCCCTCGAAACGGCACCGCATTGGACGAGACGCACCCTTGGAGGATATATCTCGCCTGGCAATTTCACGATGCTCGGGTCGTCCATGATGTCTTCCTTGCGGACTTCGTCGCATTCGACGACGTAATTCGACTTGATTGCGTCATTGATGAAATCTTCCGCAGATCGAACGTCGATCGCCGTCCTGTGAAGTGGAGATATCGATGTCATCAAACTCATCCCTTTCACAGCAACAACGGCCGGTGTACGGGAGCGTGGAGGTGGACCACGAAAACTACAGGACCCTTATAGGTACAAAAGATATATTTCTAACGAGTAAGAAACAGCCTCTGAGTGGCGATATTCACTTTGAGACGATGTCAAGACGGAAGTGTTCATCATCAACCAATGAGCTCTTCTGCACAGCTTCAATACCCAGCTGCTTTTTCACTGCCGCGTTCAAGAGGTGAGTGGCCGTATGATGCTGGGTGCAGTTTTGCCGTCTGGATCTGTCAACTTTCATCACAACGGACGATTTTTCGGGCGGGGATTGGCCTCGGCACAAGTGGAATATATGATCTCCAATTTTCACCGCTTTGATTACCTCGATTTCCGAGTCCTGCAAGTGTTGGATGGATCGAATATTCTCTGAATTTCTTCCTGGTAAGCTGCGATGGAATTCCACGACAGGCTGCGACATGAATTCGAGAAGACAAACCTCGTGGAGGACAGTACCGACGTCTGATACTTGACCTCCGCTTTCTGGATAAAAACAGGTTTCGCACGTGACGATGACACAGTCGGGGCCCTCTTGAGCCGCATACAATACATCCGTCCGCAATTCTGAGAGTGGATTGTCGACGAAAATTAATGAGCGGGACTCCTGACACTCCGAGATCTTTTATGGGTTTCAATGACTTCGGAGACCTACCATACTGATCGGCGTAAACGGCTGAGTAATTGGTGGCCGGTAGTTTCCTATGCGCCACGGAGCCTGCGTGTTCCGGAAGGTTAAACTTGGTAAGAAAGTCCGAACCTACAGATTTCCGCTTGAAATTCTCCAAATGTTTGTCGAATTCAGCCCAATCCACACTCTGAAAAAATTTCAGAACTCATCAGTCGTCATATTCCCGAAGAACTTTGTTTTTCTGGGATGTTGATCACCGCTTCATTCCCAAATGGTTCCACGAAGCATCACAAGAGGGAAGACTTTTTCTCCAAACCGCGAGTGATGAATTGTGTGATTGAAGTTGGTTCCGACCTTTATGCCTCGCTGTGTGCAGATGTCCGTGATGTTCTCCCTCGGCAGTCCACAGAGCTGATACATCTTCCATGCCGTCGAACCTGGAATTCAATCAGGTGCTTAGATGAAACTTTTGAGAGTGATCAGCGACGCGAATTAATGAGAGGGTTGGTCACACAATCTGATTCACTCAAATTCATGCCCGAGCGCGATCAAATGCCGAGTCCGCGCCGCTAAACTGGAGATTTCAGCCTCTGTTCTCATTTGGTATCCTTCTCGTTGCGATATAGGTCCAGATTCAAAGACTATGAGCTCCGATGGTCCTCTTTTGGAAAAGCTCGCAAGCGCCTTCCCGCGCTGTCAAATGCGCCGCGCCCCCTTCATTCATTTCCGAGATTTACTTCATCAGTTCCGAGATTTAGGAGACTCCACTGTTGATGTATGAGACAATGCTCTAACTTTCGTTCCACCGACTCAGTCATTCACAGAAGAAGGAACGCAAGAAAACCTAAGGGGTAGAAGTGGTTTTATCTCAGAATGTACGTTCGGGGGTCGTCCCGCCTCACCCTAATCTACCATGCGATCACAGCATTCTTGTTGTGCTTCCTTTTGCTGCCCGGCGTTTTCGGCAGCTTTATTGTGTCAGACACTGATCTCGGACTACCGCTGATGCTGGTGGTGGTGATTTTCGTACAGGCTGCAACTCTACGATGGTTCGACGTGAAAGTTGGCTCCACATTCAATCCGAAGGACGTACCGGTATGTCTGCTTTCAGGAGCGATATCGTCTCACTCAGTTCTATAAAACGCTCGGAGCGCGCATATTTTTGACATATGATTCCCAACCCCGTGCGCCAAGGAGACTGAACACACCAACGATCGCAAAGTATTTGAGAAATCAACATTTTTGCAGACGGAAACTTATATGCGGCGGGCACTGTTCGCTGTTGCTTCGATTTTCGCCATACATCTTGCGATCGTGCTCTTCGGAGCACCAGTACTCGATGCCCTGTACGAGACTTTCTTGTTGTCCTGCTTCGTCGCTTCCTTGACGACTTGGCCTCTGGCGTGGTTGACAGACTGCAGCACGGAAACGCTGGATCGACTCTTCTTTCAGAGAAAGTGAGTATCGTTTTCAGCGTGAGTTAAAATCAAAACCAATTGTATGTATCTCTCGTTGATAAACGGAGAGAGGTCTTGAAGCAATGAAATAGAGCTTTTCCCCGTCCTTGCAGGATCGATCATGTCATGGAACGTTCCCTAGTTTACGTTGTGGTTTGCACTCTGATGGGATGCTGGCTGGGAGCCATCCCGATACCACTTGACTGGGACGAACCCTGGCAGCGGTGGCCGCTGACGTGCGTCATGTCCACCGTCGGAGGTGCTGTGGCCGGTCACTTCGCGCACGCGGGGAAAACTTTGATGAGCGGTCGGCCGGAGTCCTCTGTCACGCAAAAAGGCAAAACTCTAAGAGCTTGACAGACCGAAGCTTTCAACAACGCGGTGATCCATCTTTAAACCGGGAGTAGAAAACGGAACAATGCAGAGCATTCAGTGTACAGAATAGCGCTGAGGGAAATGGGAGCAGCTGGTGCGACCAATCTCAGTTTCGATGCAGGGTTCGATGTCTCCGTTTCGACACTCGGAACATGGAATACCGTGGAGATTTTGGAATCGTGTGTATCATAGCCGTCACAGCTAGAACTGGATAAGATTATTTTTCGAATAAAATAAGACGCTTGATCAGGCGGTGATCACGGTCACATTTTGCTCTTTTCCGAAAACGTTCTTCTGATCCGTTGGACTTCTGCAGACCTGGCCGAACTAACCGAGTTGCTGTTCTACTGAACGATGCACAAACTTCGGATAGGTAGATGCGGTTCGTTCATGCCAAGGAAGATGGTTAATGAGACTCACCACTCAATGTTTCAACTTCACCCTCATCTCGGAGATAGTGATCTGCTTTCTTAAGGGTCAAGAGGTAGCGCCGCTCTTCATCATCGATGATGGATTTGATTCGTTCAGCCTGCGGAGTGTACGTTATTAATTCTTTTAATACTTTTTCGATCGAACCTGAAAGTTATTGCCCAACAAATCGCGATTCCTAAACGGAGCAGAGTCCCGGAACTAGGTACTAGAGCGCGTTACATGCATACCGCGGAGTTTGTCCGCTCAACTGTTTCAATCAGATATAAGTACGCCGAGAGACAGCTAGAGCTCATACTGAAACCTACCTGTTCGAGTCCTAAAGAATCGGCAGCAATCATGCTTAGATTGCCCATTGTTCCGGGTTTGAGGTTGAGTCTGTCGCGAGCAGCATGACTGGCTCTTCGAAGGACGCGTCGGAGTTTATTTCTGTGGAGAAACGAATCATTTCAAAGTTTATTCATCATTGCCAGAAGCTTTGCATGCAGTTGCGAATCATCGTTACCCCGAGTCGACGTTTTCCGGAAGGATTCCTTGAGCGATAGATTTGGTCGCCATCCGACAATGATCTGCCACCAGTCGGAAAGCACTGTCTTCGAGGCTGGTGTATGAGCCGGTGTAGGTTTTTCCACTCTCCTGCGAATTTGAAATAGAGTCAGCAGTCTTCTAAGCTTCGGGTATTCTCAAAATTCAGGTCGAAAATCAAAGCAGAAACGACCTTCTCCAAATACTTGATGAGCGGAACGAAGAGGTCCGTATCATAGTTGGACGATTTTCCTTGAAGCAGAGCACAGAGCCGCTCGAGTCCCATGCCAGTGTCCACAAAAGGGACGTCAAGATGTCTCAAGCTGCCGTCTAAAACCCTAAATATAGGTTTCAGAGAACAGTCAACACGGCAACTCGAAGTCTAAGCCCAAACACTATTGAAAATCGACGCAATTCCTTCACCTGTTATATTGGATGAAAACTAGGTTCCAGATCTCTCGAAGTTGGCCGTCGACTTTCACGTGAATCTCGGTGCATGGACCGCATGGCCCGGTCTTGCCCATCTCCCAGAAATTGTCTTGAATTCCTTTCGCTAAAACGGCTCTCTCCGACAACCTGTGAATGGAAGTTCGTTAGGGCGGAGGAAATCCCACATGTCCACCATGGTGAGCACTGTTCTCTCTCATAACAGCCAGCACCTACCCAAGTTTGAGCCATATCTCCTTGGTCTCGGAGTCAGGTGGAATTCCTAGTTCGGGTTCACCGCCAAAATAAGTCGCTACTAAATCCTCTTTCCGTAAATTATATCCAGCAGTCAGCAGTTCCAACGCCAGCGTGCAAGCTTCATCCTGAAAATCATTCCACGAGATTCTATTAGAATCTGCGAACTACGAACACTACGATTCTGTGCCATCACATCCCGATCGCTCTACCTTGAAGTAATCACCGAACGACCAATTGCCCAGCATCTGGAAAAATGTATGGTGATGGCCATCTTGTCCAACTTCCAGGAGGTCGTTATGCTTGCCGCCAACCCTCACGCAATCTTGCAGAGAAGCCACTCGTTTCACTGTTGGTGTTTCGTACCCGGAGAGTATTCGGTGGAACTGCAGAGGCATGCAAGAGAAATTCCGTTCTGAGTCCACAGACACCAATACGAGTTTTCGGATGAGATTGTTCATGGCAGGAATTCTCACCTGATTCATTCCGGAGTTCGTGAACAGCAGCCCTGTCTCCGGCGGAGCCAGGAGAGGACTCGAAGGTACGATTGTGTGTTGTCGCTCTTTGAAGAATTCCAAGAACCGTGAGGTGACTTCATGATGGCTCAATCCGCGTCGGGATACCCTCGGAATCAACGTAACGACTCGAAGCAAACCAGGCATTTGGGAGCTCCTGCGTGGGGGCCGGCTTCTCCTACGCGATCTCACTTGCCATCTCTCTTTTTCGTAATGGCAAAATGCTCCTTTCAGTCCAACATCGGTCCCTCTTCCCGTGCTTTTCCCACACTTCGAATGAAGTCGAGGAATCTTTGAGTGAGAGTTTGAGGTTCGGTCAGTTTGCTGTCTCCGCGTTCGATTTCTCCGTCGGCAAAGAGTGTTCGCGCACCGTGTGTTCGAAGTGTCGTCACAGGCAGGTCTTTAAGACGACTCGGAACTCCGAAGCTGCACGATTTGGAAACTCACGGATTTCGCAGGTGGCCCGGCGGCAAAAATCGCGGTCGTTGGCGGACTTGAGGCATTTCGGACTTCCGAAAAGCCTGGAAGGTTTGAAACTGACTATGTCATAGTGAAAGTCGGAAGAATTTCCCATAGTGCCACCCGTTCCGGCATTTGTTGAGGTCTCGAAACGCAGCCTCGGTCGGAAAGTATGCAGTTGTTATAAAATAAATAATTATCACTCAAGACCCGAGACTCGACTCATTGGAAGGGAAGCCACAGAGCGGCAGGTGGACGAAACTGTTCGGAGACCGAGCCCACATTGCTCTTAGAAACGATCGTTTCGCCGCTGTGTTTTTCCGCTCGCTCGCTTGCTACCGGTGGTAGATCTTTTGTTCTCAAACATGCTCCGTCGGGAAGAATTAGATCACGGAGACCAAATATCTCCCAAGGGAAACTGGCAGAGATTTTTTCTCATCTTGTGAATCCGCCGCACACCATGAGAGCAGACGAATTTCACCAAAGCAGAAAACAACATTTCATTTGACAACGACGAGAGGGGGCTGCGGCGATTTTCTCCTCACAAGCGCCTCAGCTGGCCGATTTTATTCCGGTAGTAATCAGCCATTTCGAGAAGCAGAGAAAACATTCTGGACAGTCTCCGTTGGAGTGAATCCGAAACTGCGGTGAGCCTTTCTCTCGAGTTCATACTTGACTTAGGATTTTCTCGGCCCGGCACAAGGATACAGGAGTGTAAGAAATTCCTTATCTCTTCAGACATTATGCCGATCCCAACGATCATTGTGAAGTGGGCAGGAAAAGAGTTCTCCATAGGAGACCTGGAAGAGTCCACAACCCTAGCAGATCTGAAAAAAGTTCTAGAGGACAGAACAGGAGTTCGCTGTGAGCGGCAAAAAGTTCTAGGACTCAAATGCAAAGGTATTTGGCTTGCTTGAGGCGTCAGAATTCTTTTTTCTCAAACTTTGTCGAAATTGCGAAGCGAGACATATTACTTTGCTTTTTTCCTTTTAATCACCTAGTGGCGTGAGGCTAGCGTTCGAACCTCCCATTAGGGATGGTCGAGGAATCGTGATGACAGTTAGAGTGGCTAAAGCCCCCGCTTTCTTCAGAATAAGGCATCTCAGTATTGATATCCACAATTTTTATTCCACTGGTCTTCCGAGTATAATTCCCTATTGTGGAGCCAAGCACAGAAAATCTCCACTCGTCGGGAATCACAAATTCCATCCTCACAATAATTATAGTCAAAATTGACAGCATGCAACTGCGGTGATGAAGCATTGATTTCGAGATCACAATGTACACTTTTCAATAGAAGAGAGATCACGCGAAAACCCTCGTTAGTCTTCTTCGGATTCAATCGGCGCGGACTGTCTCTTGTCGTGTGGCTGGCTGGTGCTCGGGCTGATGATGAAACTTTCCTTCGATCCTTGGCGTCTCCTTTTGGCGAAAACCTGTTGAATAGTCGATATCAATGCATCAGAGTCCTCTTCAAAATGAAAAACCCAATTTCGGTTCCAAACACTTGAACCCAGCGAAGATAAATGGAATCTTTCAGCAATGATACAGAAACCAGATCTCGAGAGAGCGTTTACCACAGCGTTCTGATCGAGCCTCTCCCCAATGCAGCAGGTTTGCTGCGTACAGGCGTCACATTTTGTGGCACATTTCACGGGTCCTGTGGGCTCTACTTCGCAAAACTCCGGCTGTATGGTGACAGAATCGATTCCTGTGAAAATAACGGAACATGAGATTGCTCCTCTCCATAGACATCTTTACAGAGCGCTTTGACTTTCATCTGGCGGGGCTCGAGAAATTACCGTTCTTCAGGAGGAATCCCTCGATTCTATAAGTCAGCTTCTCCAGCTGATCCTGATGACACGGTTTGAGAGTAACATGAATAGTTGCGATGCAGCAGTTTTCGTTGAGCGCCCAGATGTGGAGATCGTGGAGATTTATCAGCTCCGGAAATTTGATGAGCAAGCTTTGCTGTTGTTCGAAAAACTAGTCTGAGAAATCTGATCCCGAAGTTGTGCTATCGAATAAGATGGTGTGTCAATTTGTGTTCGCTGAGATTCACCTGGAGTTCGTCGAGCTTGACGTCTTCTGGCACGGTTTGCAGAAGGATGAGAGCAGAACTCCTCAAGTCTGGGTAGAATGTGACAACAATGACTGCAACAGTTATCAGAGCGAGTTCTGCGTCGGCACACTTCACGTAATTTTCGTCCTATGAGGGCGAGGAAAAAGGATACGTTATGTCGAGTTGGCTCTTCAAATTAATCAGGAGATCGTCTGCAAGAATTCTGAACCTGACGAACCTCAGCGAATATGATGACCAGTGCACAAACGATAACCGTGAAACAGGAACTGGTCGTTCGAATACATTTGAAAATGTCCCTGATTATCGAATGCTGTTTGCGGGCCGGTACTTTTGGAGGATCGTCCTCGCCTTCGCTGAGGTATCTTATTCGCTTGTGCTCGTTGATAGCGTGACTGCTCCCGCTCTCAACGAAGTTCACCTGTGAATCATTCAGTGATTGGATCGAGGTGAAATTTCGTCGACTGAATCGTGGAGACTTCGGTAACTGGCTCAAATAAGTACCTGAATCCGGTTGCCTCTTACGACAATATGACTTCCCGGATGTTTCTCCTTGTCCTCCCCACCGATCAAGATGAGGCAGAACAGATTCAAAGCGAGACACAATGCTCCGAAGATCAGCAGCACCAGCGGGTGTTTCGGAGCAACATCCTCGTGTTCTAGAAAATCAATCTCATGTTACTAGCGCATGATTATTTCACGCGAGAGCTTCGCACGCCCTTTTAGAACATTCTTGGAGGTGATTGAGAGCTTTCGGGTGCTAAATATTTCAGAATATTTTTCGGAGTTCACGAACCTCTGTGGTATAGTGTTTGAACCGAGTGGGTGGTAATCGAGAAGCACAGCGCAAAAAGGAACAAAACGGCACACAGGGTTCCGACAACCTCTGTTCTCGCGGAACCAAACGTGTTCCTCAAAGTTTTCACTGAACCCTTCTTCTGCGAGTAAACTAGGAGTGCGAGGGACATGAAGTTGAAAAATGTGTGGTAGGTGTTCATTTGCAGCGTCAACGATTGAGAGAGGTAGCACGCAAGCATTTGGGCGACGAAAAAAACGAACACAATCGTCGCCAAAACGGTGGCGCGCGTTGAATTGATGCACTCCATTGTACGCAGAGTGACTCGGGACACGAAACCACTGGCACAGTTACCGAACAGCTGACGACGGAACGAACGTGGATCTCTCGTGTTATTTGTCTCCTCTGCTTGATGCGAATTTCACCGACGCTCGGGAGCTGTCCTTCCGAATCCTTCAATCAAATCGATTCACCATTCCCATGGAACACCGATGGCGCCGCGATCGATCTCGAATCGAGCATCTATCGGACGGAAACCCGTAGAACACGAAGAAAATAATCACTTGAGGCAGAATGTGAAGCGGTTTGCGGAAAGGCAGGAGTAAAGCTACACTCTTGAGGACAATGAAAGAGCGTCACTCCAAAGTGGCTCCTGTTACTTTGGACTCACTAACTCACTTGTATTGGAGACCACCGGTTTGCAAAACGCGTGACGTTCCGGAGTCACTCATAATCGACTAACGACTAGAATGCAGCACATCAACATCGTTCAACATGATCGCGTTCCGTATCCCCTGTTCATAACGATCACGAACTGAGGCGCGCAAGCTACCGAAACTACTCGGTTATCGAGTGGATTCCTAATCTACGACACTCAACGAGTGATTGGTCGTTTAAGAGAGGGCCGAACAAATGACACCGACAGCGCTCCATGGACCAGATTCGGTTTTTTCCTCGTTCTGCGTTCGCCAGGTCATCTGAGATGCATTTGATTTCGTGGGTTATTAGTACGCTGTTGTTCAGCGCGATCGCACCCAATACCATCTTGAAGTTCGCAGATTTCGCGGCGAGTGATCAATGGAGGCTGTCAGGCTTTTGAGATGATATTGGCGATGATACAACTCGTTTCGAGCGAATGTCGCGGCTGAAGCACGTTCGGGAACCGAATGTTGGTAGAATCACTATCTGCGCGGACTCCTGGTTATCGCTTATCTTTCGTTCGTTTTGCTCATCCGGATTCGTGCTTCCAGGCAAACCCGCCGGAGACTCAGATCACATGCGCGACATGGGACTGAGGGAAAATCAGAAAGTAATGATGGTTGGGAGCCTTGAAGAAAGCATCTCGAAAGCGTTGGAGCTACCCGATGAGATACCTGAGGTTTGTTCTCCTCAAAGTTATCTCGATTTCTTCCATTATCTCGGTCATGATCATTGTTCCACGTTGATTATGGTCCACTTACGCCCTTTGGAGTACTTTTGATAGGCTTCATTGAAATATTCCCACAGGTGGTGAACGATCTCGACATTGAGGAAGTGATCATCTCGGTGCCGCAACGTAAAGAGTTCCTCGACAAGATCCAGAAACGAATCGAATCTGTGAAGATCAATCAATTCACAGAACCGCGGGAAAACAAGAAGCTCCTCGTTCTTGACATTGATTATACACTATTCGGTGAGTGGGATGCTTTCTGGTATTATTTGTAGTTAACACTTGGAATCTGACACGGGAATCACGGCCTCGACAAAAATTGAGATTTTCTCACTTCCCACGCTCGATGCCGCGAATTCCGGCTTCTCTCCTCGGATAAATCCAATCTCCAACGTGGACTCGCGCACCAGTTCTCAAAAGATGGAACTGTTGGTCTGGGAAGAGGAGGGCATCCACGGTATCCTTGAATTTTTTGAAGATTCCCAAGACATAGGGGTGGATTCTTGGAGGAAACGCGGTGACAGATTCCAAGCTCAAATCGTGGTTGTTTAGATGTGAAACTGCATGGAAGTTGTATCTGTTTATGGAATTATTTCATCGAGAAAGGTAAAGATTCATCGGGAATCGTGTCTTGACAAACGGTGTCTTTTCCTTTCCAGACCATAAATCACCTGCTGAGAGCGCGGCCGAGCTAAAGAGACCGTTCCTTCATGAGTTCCTCACGTCCGCCTACGAAGATTACGATATAGTTATCTGGAGCGCCACTTCGATGAAATGGATAGATATCAAGATGAAGGAGCTCGGCGTTACCGGTTTGTGCTGAGAACTTCATTCCACTCAGAACGATTCTTCGATATTATTGTCACTCACGGCGGGACTGTGCGAAAGTTTGCGACCGTTCATTGATTTCGCACTGTCTGAGAATTTCATTCGGTATCCCTGGAGAACGTTAGCTAATGCCTCCTTGATTCCAGGGCATCCTGCTTACAAGATACTATTCCATCTCGATTCGGCATCCATGATCTCTGTTTGGGTTCCTGAGCGCGGAGTTCTTGATGTGAGCTGAAAATCGTGATTCTTCTGGTCTTTGACGGCGGCGGAAATTTTGATGCTGCAGTATGGTGCATGACTCTGGTCATTGATTTCATTCCTTTCACAGTGTAAGCCGCTCGGTGTCATCTGGGGGAAATACCCTCAATATTCGGCGAAAAACACAATAATGTTCGACGACGTGTCCCGGAACTTCATCATGAACCCTCAGAACGGACTGAAAATTCGTCCCTTCAAAGAAGCTCACTTCAACCGTGATACAGATAGGGAACTTGTGAAACTTAGCAGGTGTGGTCTTCTTTCTGTATTTCAATCGTCTCTCGCACGTTTTCAATCGATCTCTTTTCAATACCTCCTTCGGTTCTTTTGCAGATACCTGAAAACCATTGCTTCCATGGATGATCTCAGTAGTCTCAATCACAAAAAGTGGGAGCGGTTCTTGGAGAAGAAAGAGCGGCGTAAATGATCACTACGTTAGCCACACTTCCAATTATCGAGACCTTCACAAGCCTGTTTCATTCGAGTTGGAGACCACCGTTCACATCAAGAACTCCATCTTGGATCTGAAGAAGAAGCCTGTTCTCGAAGAAACGGCGAAGAGTTCTCGCACAGACCGAGACTTTGGTATATTTGTATCGTGTACATAGCCTGCTCTTTCTAAGCGTAATAGATGTTTAATACAATTTACTCCGAGACCCGAATACCATGAGACCTGCACTTCGAGTGCGAATTCAAGAAATGGCTGACCTTTCCCACGAGCGCCTCAAAATGTCGACATCAATAAATATATTCTCGATGGCATTGTCCGAAGTTTTCTCCCTCAAAAGGTTCTTTACAAAGATGGCCATGAAAACGACCCAAGGGCTGGCTGTATGGTCGGAAGCATTGATCACTCCTGGACGCGTGAATCGGACTTCCGTGCTCTACGGCTGCAATTGTTTCTCTCAATCTCACGCTATCACCCGAGTGACACCTCCTACTTTCCGCGAGAATTCGAAACGAATCCAACTCCGTAACGTCGAACTTTGATGGATCGTGAGAGCGTTTTTTGCCAACTCAGTGCTGTGTCATTTGTTTTCGCAGCTGATAATTGTGATTGTTCCGTAGCGACTTGGCGCTATCGATTGACATTTCGAAACACTGTCGACTGTGCAAGTTGTTTTCCACGTTCGTGGCGATGGGGACTCGAGAACAAATATTCCACAGGGGGAAAATTGTGGGATCGTTTTCCGAAACTTCCATTCTCAGCTGACTTCTCTTTCGAGTCTCCTGCAAGGGATTTCAAGGTCGCCTTAGTGAATGACTGCGGCAAAATTGACAGCGGGTTCGATCAGCTGCTGTGTGCGATCACAGCCTACAAGTTGAACCTGAATTTGGAGCAGGAGTAGTCATGTAAAAAAACTCGGATTTCTCCACCGAGTATACGGATCTCTGCCGTGCATCTGCTGTCCCCAAGTGATGTGCCCGCTGCTACTTGATCTTTGTTCATGAGCAACAGCCTTAACCATAAGCGTTGGAAGAGATGGACTCGGATAAGAGATGGAAATAGATTTGATTGGCGTAAATTCAGCCGAGAAAAGTTTATCATACGGTCCTGCCGATCAACTCCGCTTTCCCGCCCTCTCCCGCGGCAGTGCTAGGTGCGAAACGCATCGCTTTTGGAGGCGGTTGGGTTTCTCGTAGACTCCCAGAAGCTGACGGTGTCAGTGTCAGTTCACTGCAAGGCAATCATGTGGTTTGAGCTTTTGGTATTCTCCGGTGTACTCTGCTTTGTCCACTGGGTGCAGTGGCGAGGTTTCTTCTCGAGCTTGAAGCACCCCCCGAGTTTCTATGGGTTCCCTGTGGTCGGCATCCTACCGTACCTGTACTTCTGCAAGAATCAAGTTAAACTAGCGAAAGATACAGCCGCGAAGTATGGGCCAGTTTTCAGGTATGTTGCCCCGAGAATCAAAAGAGAGGAGTGAATGTTTGTCTCGTGAAACCCCCATCTTGATTCATCAGGGTGTTCTCTGCTCCATCTGACGTTTATCTTCGAGATTCCGGTGTTATTGTGTTTGTGCCGAACACG
Source organism: Neoseiulus cucumeris (assembly GCA_021527715.1). Classification (NCBI taxonomy): domain Eukaryota; kingdom Metazoa; phylum Arthropoda; class Arachnida; order Mesostigmata; family Phytoseiidae; genus Neoseiulus; species Neoseiulus cucumeris. The sequence continues at coordinate 9,619,512 of JAJSRV010000030.1, read as the reverse complement.
CTCTATGCGCCTAGCTTTGACGTTGCGAATAGGAAGCTTGTGGTTGGGATAGTTGATGAGTTGCGTTGATGTTTGCCCCCGTCACAGATCTGACATTTTCTGCAACTTTGTAGACACAGGGGTTGCCTGCGCAGTAGAAAACTCGCGGCCATTTCAAGGAGGAGCTTCAATGACCCTCTCCCGCCGGACTGTTTTTCGCCGCGAACGAATGGTTTTCGATTGAAAGCTCGGATGAAACTTCAAATGTTCGATTTTGACCATATTGGATGCAGAGAATACCGAAGAAAAGGTCCGCCGGATCATTCCAGAGGCTGTGATTATGTCGTCAAGGGGGCGAACCCGGGATTTTACCCGGGCCTCCTTGGCCCCCTCCCCCCTGAGTACGTTACTGGTCGTTACTCAGTCAAAACGAGAGCCTCCATCAATTTTAGATAGGCAGTTCCTCTTCTGAAGCTAGAAACTTGCTTTATTAATGATCAAATAATCCATCAATTTTGATTCCGTGAACAGCGGTCACGCGATCTTTATTGAAAAATTGTTGCTTCAGTTTACTTACATTTATACACATAATGTATTTGTACAGCTAGGAACAGATGTAACCCAACGATCAGCTACTGAAGAAGCCACTTTTCTTTTTAGACATTGCAGACAAGCTCCCAGATTTCGGCTGTCGAACATCCTTCGGGAGAGCTGTTTGGGGTCTGTAGGCCTCGGTGTCGTATTCGGTGTCTGACGGCTGGGGCATTTTGAACGAAGCCTCGCTTCCAGTTTCATGCGCTTTCAACTGAATCAGGGGAGATGTGATCGTGTCCACGTCTGGAAAAGGCACGAATTCGTTGCACACCGCTGGCATCATGTGCGGTGGGGGCATGAAGTACGGCGAATACGGATTTAGGGGATATCCTGTGAATGGGTTGAGGACAGGAAACATCGGTGGCATGTAAGCGATGGGGGCTTGAGCAGGGGGCGTGGCGTACACAGCTTTCAGCGGTGACTGTGTCAGCGATCGAGGCGATCTTGAAAATTTTTGACGGAATGGACTGAGATTGTTGTTTCTTGACTCGCCCGACATTCCATGAGTGAAGGGCGGATTGATGAGGTTCTTCTTGTTTGTGAAACACTTGTTGACCATTGGCAGCGGGGCAGCGATCTGAGAAATCAGTGGAGTTGTGACACCGTACGGGCCTCCGAGGTCTCCGGTGGATGTCGTCTTTTCCACGACTCGATGACGATCTCTTTCTTTTCGAGTTTTTCTCTTCCGAGCCATTGTTTGGGCCCATTGTGCGGCCTGGCGGCTCACGTCACTCGTCGAGGAATATCTTCGAGCGATCATGGCCGGGGAGGGTCCAACTCTTAGAGGCTGTAGGACACCTGGCCACCCCGGCTGGAAACTCTGCGACACAGAGTCGGGAGTGAGTTCTTCTTCAGCATCCTCGTCCCTCCTTAAGCGCTCGAAAGCGTCGGCGATTGCGTTCCCTTTCTTGGCGTCCTGCGTGTTCTCGGCTGTCGTGCCGTTGGTTTTATTCCGGAGTGTCGTCAAGGCGCTCTTACCGGCCAGATGCAAGGTTGCCAAGAGGTTCGCAACACAGGCGAAGAAGAAGATACTCAGGTGGATTTTCAACATCGCTATGCTGGGCTTACTTTTAGGATCACATGTATCGATGTCGCTATTGAACAGTTCTCCACTGTTCTGTCGCACGTTTGCGCGACAAGAGAAATGTTCTCTGAGCGATTGCTTCCATGCAGACGCATGGCGGAATTCATAAATGTGGCAATACAAATTGACCAAGAACAGCAAACACAGCGAAACCAATACAATTCCAAGTCGATATATCGCCTTCTCGATCTGCTCGAGAGTTTTCTCATCTAGAATACTTCGCTGCGCGTGCTCGTCGTACGATTTGTTCTTCAACTTTACCAACTTGTACTCGAAACGAGCCAATATCGAAAATGCACACATCAGGCCCATCGAGCTCGGTAACAGAACCAGAAACAGCCGGGCGTATATTGAGTTTTGACTGACGAAACAAATGCCTAAAACAGAATCAGCTTCAACTTCCGAGAACGCCATCGTGGTGAGCGTGAGCATGAACGGAATCGACCAGGCGATAATGTGAGCGGTCTGACCTTCGCTGGTTCCCCCGCGGCTCGAAGAGTGCAGAATGGATTTGCTCCAGGCCCAGCACATTTGCACGATCCATGTTAGGGCCGCGAGCAGGAAATAATAGCACGCCATGAAAACGGCAACGCACGCAAAGTTTTCTTTTGCATTCGGTTCTCCTTGACGGATCGTCCCGTCTTTCTTGCACAAAATGCCTTCCGACCCAACGAGAAATTGCGCCGAATAGCCGGCGCAAACGATCATCAGACAAACGGTGGCCCAGAAGCCGTAAACGGTGGGCTGCTTCTTTGAGGACCCCCAGTTGGTCAGGTACGTCGTCAGACTGAGAAGACAGCAAATCGCGGAGAGTATCGTTATCCAGTACACGAAATCTCGCATTGAGGACTGCTCGCCGGCAGTTAGCAACGGATGCTGTTTGCAGGACACTCCGCACTCGTCTATGTCAGGATACCAAGACTCCTGGTTCGTCGTGAAAACCAAAGGCGACATGCACTCTTTAGTAGCGTTGCTCGGAGTCTTGTAGGTTCTCGCATCGTGCTTGCATTCTTTTCTAAAGATGTCGCGCTCGCAGCTGAGGAAATGCGGCCATTGAACACCTCTTCCGGCCGCTATCCTACAGGCGGTTCGAGCTCGATCGCACAGCGAGTAAGAAGGCAAGGGAACCGATTCGTTGAAGCACGGGGGCTTGTACAACGAGCAGAGCAAAGGTTGCACAAGTTTCCAGCATCTTGGAATCTTACTGAGAGCCGATTTCCACTGTTCCAACTTTTCGTCCACACCCTGCAAACTTTCGACATCGTCTACAAACTCCAAGCTGGTACTGCTGTAGTTCAGGGTGTTGTGGAAGCAGGTCAGGTTCTCACCGGTCTCACACTTCGCTGGATGATCACAATCGGCTTTTTTCTGAGCGGAGATCACGTCGTGAGTGGCCGACACACTCAACGAATGGCAGAGGAACGCCGCCAGTGAAGAAGCGAAGAACCGCATTCTTCCTCAGATCGGGACTTCCATAAAGTCAAAATATCAGGACCCCCAAAGGTTTTTGGAAGAGTTCGGAATCGGACTCCGAGCCAAAACTGGCACGAGTCCCTGTTGAGGTGCCGGAGAACGGCGTCGACGTTGAAGTAGCACAAAAACTACTGGAACGACCTATATGTCTTTCCGGTGCGTTGTTGTTGTTTATCACTGATGTTTCCGGAGTATGAAGGCAGCAAGTGCTGTTTTCTTCCGGTCTCCGGCACTAGTTTCCTTGGGAAGTCCCCCGAACATGAGCTCTATCCGAGTGGGATCCACTAGCCAAAACGGTGACCGTAAGCATAACAAACAAACGCGCGGCGGCAATCGATTCAGACGAAGGGAAGATCGGCACCAACAGCGGCGTCTTCGACGATTCTGATGATAGACGCACAGGCTGCGATGCGACTGCCGCGCCGTCGCCGCCGGTCCGATTCGCTCGGTGGGCCGCGCCGAGATCTGCCACACTGAGCGGGCTATTCGATTGACGGCGCCGGAGCACCACTGACTGACTGAGTAGCTTCATTCTGGTACTACATGAGTAGAAACAGTTTGATTCATCGAACTCTCGCGAAGTTCTATGAGGGTCCTCCACCTCACCATGATATCGAAAGAATATTCAACGGGGAATCGAGGACTAAAGGGGTGCTCCGAAGCTTTTTCCCTCCATAACCAAGTTTCTACGCATTTCACACTTGAATAAAATGAACTCCTGACCGACAGATACCGCTTGGGGAGAACTGACACGATCATGGTTAACGGATCGGAAGCTGTCAAGGAGGCTCTGAAGAACGATGATTTCCTTGGTCGGCCGCCCGTGGGACCTTTCGAGCTACTTGGCAAACTCGTAGATGCTACGCGTAAGTAGAGATCACTCCTGCTTGAGGAAACGCTTCTTCCTCAGCCACTCCAGATGAATGACGACTGCATCCATGATGACTTCGACTGACATGACGGTACCTTTTCGCCGTGCAGCTTTCACCCTCATGGAGAACGAAAAATGGAGATCGTTGAGGAACTCGTCGGTTCAGGCTCTTCGGGAACTAGGCTTCGGAAAGACTCCCTTGATGGAGGCTAAAATCCAGGTTTGCCATAATCACTCGCTATCAGTCATATCCGGGCGTTAATGGGCATCTGCGGTACATCAGGACACATGCTAATTTGTTCTTCTGAATTTCCAGGACGAGGTCTCAGTGTTCCTAGATGACCTCTCGGCGACCAAAGGCGTTCCATACGATCCGAACTCGACTCTCCTTGCTTCTGTGTCTAACAACATCGCCACTTTGATCTTTGGCGATCGACTGCCTTATGAACACCCAAGGAGGCGATTCCTCAACGAGTTCCTCAAAAGCGTTTCAGCGGGAGCTTCGTATCTCACATTTCTTTCCTTCGTGCCGGCTCTTGTCGAAGTCTTACGGCTTTTGAAGATAAAAATTGTAATGAACTTTGTCAACACTGCTAAGGAGACCAGGAATATTTTCAAGTGAGTCAATTTCCACCAAAGTTCTCGACAAGAATATTCGCTGTCTTCTGCTCGACCAGAAGTGTCAAGCCCCAAAACACGTCGATTTAGGCCGGAAGCAGCGGATGCAGTTGCGTTCCATGAAGATTGGCTATGAATTCACTGCAGGGAACGGCTCAAAGCTAAACTTTCTCGCTTTTTGTGTCCCGGACTGAATGCCGTCAGAATCCGTTTTCAACGTGGTTCGTATTTCCAGCGAAGAGTTCCGGAACCACGAGAAGACTTTCACCGAGACAGACAAACGCGATTTCATGGACTATTCGATCGAGCACTTGAAAACGAACCCGATTTTATTCACAGGTAAATCGATATTCTCACTGCTCTTGTTAGGTATCCCTCGGCAGGTACAAGTCTTCATATCCAAGACAGAAATACGGCTGAATCAGTGGACCATTTTCCAACACTCACCATCAAAGGAAGACTGTCGAGACAAGAAAGTGTTAGACCCTTATCGAAATTCTATTCCAGCTGATCTCGAGTAACAGATGTTCTCCTATTTCGATCCTCAGAAAAGGCCGTTAGAGGCTCTTGTCTCGCATTTTTCGGAGCAGGTAGCACCACCACTCGGATCACTGTGGAATACATCCTTCAGCTTCTGGCTCACTATCCTCAACTTCAGGAGCAAATATACCAGGCAACAATTCTTTCTATTCCCGACATTTGCCTACAACAATCTATCGCCAACGAACGGGCTCTAGTTGATCAAAGACCTGGGATTTTGAACATTCTGAATCTACCTTCCAGGAGATCTCCAGAGAAATCGGAGTTTCACGTCTTCCGTGCTGGGCAGACCATGAGAAACTGCATTTGTTGAACGCTTTCATCGCTGAAAGAATGAGAATATTCCCCATCGTACCCTTCGGGCTCTTCCGGAGGTACATTTATGTTCCACGATTAAAATGACTCATCAACGACGAACGAAATTGAGAAAGAGGGTGGGATAAAAACAAAGAAACGGGAAGAAAAACGTGTTGCTGAAGATCTACCCATTCGATTTTCAGAGCTCTCCGCGATACAAAGATCCAAGGCTTCGATGTGCCAAAGGGCACAATGCTCATCTACAATGTGTCCAGTGCTCATTTCGACCCGACTGTTTTCGAGAACCCTGAAGAATTCAATGTGGGAAGGTTTTTGGACGCAAATGGAAAATACAAGCCCAGCCAAGATCTCGTATCCTTCGCCATTGGTGAGTTTCTAAAGTAGAGTTCAACGAAAATAATTTTCCACCGCGGCCCGGTTGATTGACTCCGAATGTGAATCAGGAGAGTACTGTGCATCATCAGTCTTCAACAATTATCCAACAACTCGTCCCGCAGGCAAGCGAGCGTGTCCAGGTGAAACCTTTGCGGTGTTCGAAATCTTCCTGTACGCGGCTGCGATCATTCAACGATTCCGGATCGAGCCTCCAGAGGGTAAATCGATTCGCCTCACTCGGGCAACCGAATTCTTCTCCGAAGCTATACCCCAGAAGCTTCGGTTCATCAGCAGAGGCTGAAAACAGTTTATTGTATGAACCCGCGCATGATGTGTGATGAGAGTGAAGAAAAAAGAACCGCTTCTTGTCCGCGATGTTTCGTTAATAAAATGATTTGGAGTTTTTTCCAATAATGAAGACTCATCATGACTTGAATCGAAAATCCTTCTGCTTTCATTGACTGTTCGATTCATTCTATTCTCATTATAATTATGATGATTACACATTATCCGAACACCTGATCACAAATTTCAATTTTGCTGAGTACATGAGTCAGCCGCAGACAATTACTTTAATTCGCTCTACGCGAGGAATATACAAAGAGATTGTTTTTTTTTTATAAGGTACCGTATTAATGTTTCAGACATTTCGGAGATATTTTGCTCAAAACATTGCTCATTTTCTTTCATGGTGTTCTAAAGTAGTCAGTTAAAAGTCATATTTGGAAGCTAAGAGAAATGTCAGATTGGAGTATCATTCGAGTGTAAGGTACTCAGCTCATTTGCAAGACCATCCTGCCGTTCTGGGGCTTCAGGCAGAGGTTGAGCGACGACATCAATTCAACAAGGAGAGATTGAGTGTCGTCCTTCAAGTCTCTGGTGAGATCAGCAAATTCATTCGGGTACTCAATCGGACCGTTTTGGAGACGACTCTTGATCCCATCAAAAACATTCTGTTTGCTACGATGTAGCGCTTTGAAAACCGGAACACGGGAGTGGACGCTGGTTGTCGAAGTCATTTTTTGCTGGAGTTCATGGATGACGGCATCCTGCTTCGCATCTCGTTTGCTGTCGGCTTCGGGGCCGGTTGATACAATCGGTGCCGTAGGCGAGGCGACCTCGACGACTTTTTCGGCCTGACTTGTTTGTGATGCTGAACTCCCCTTCCGATAGATATCTTTCAACACCTTCAGGACTCGGTCCGAGGGTTTTCTGTTCGACTGTAACGCCAGCTTTGTGTAAACGTCGGCGATCGTCCTCCTCGGTAACATGGGTGAATTCATCTTGAAGACTCGGAGACCGTTGTCGTCCTCATCTAGTTTCACGACATCGGAAAACTCCTTGTTCAAGAACTCGACTGTCGTCATCCCCAAGGGATAATCAGGACCCAGAACGTTCAGGAACTCCTCAGTAAGCGCTTTGAGCGACATGCCCTCAGCTGGAAAATCGTTGAGGATGGTCGCCATAACTTCTTTGCTGTAGCGAGCGTAATCCGCGATTTGCTTCGCGGACGTATTCCTTCGAACTCCGTCAGTCATGAAACCTCTGTGGAAGCTATGGGGAAGAACCATCGACACACTCATATCCACTGAGCCGGTCGGAGAACAGCTTCCAGAGCTGCTTGGCACGGGAGATGAGTCGGAAGGGGGCTTTGAAGGCACGAAAACACTGATTGACATGTCATGATCCGGGCGGAGCCTTGAATCAGACAGTTTGACACTTGCGCTCATGAAATTTTGTGTTTTGCGAGCCCGCAAAGATGACGTCATTATACTCCTGTTCAAAGCTGGAATCTTCGTGACTTGTATTTTCTTCGTCAAACTTTGCGATTGCCGCGTGCGAACTCTGAGGTTTTTTCCGGATGAAGCGAGTTCTACGTCGGCTGTGCGATGGAGCAATTCTTTGATACTCTTAAACGGCAGGTACGATGGTCGAGTGCCATAGAGATCCAAGTATCTTTTCTCGAGATCTCGAACATGGATCCCGAGTGAATCGCAGTCTGCAAATTGCGGATTGATTTCAGAGAAGATCGGAGCTCCAACAATGGGCTCAAGAAACAACATGAGTAATGACGGCTCTCGGCTCAACACGCTTGAATATGGAATCACGTGGCAACTCTAAGAGAGGATTCATCTGTTCGACAAGGATTGACCTAACCTTTGATGATATGAAGCAGACGTTCTTTCGAAAGCTGCGGGTTATCTTCATGATGCATGTCGACGGCGTAGCTCGCACTCCTTAGTCCCAGCAAAACATCCGTCATCTCTCTGTTATCGATATGCATATACACCTGAGGAGATCAGCATGAACATCTTAATCGATTGAAAACATCGCGCGAGTCTTCGATTAACTTCTTCAAGATATCTGGTAGAACGTTCGGCGATGAGGGAAATAGATGAACACGACAGTGATGTAACTTAATCTATCTACAATTTTGTACGGCAGAATCCGAGCGTGTACGTCTTCGCGCGGCAATTGATGCACGAATCGACGATCCGATTTTCCACTTTGTGCACTGTTTCAATCCAACATCGAGAGATCACCTGTCGAGCTCCTTTTCTGGCGAGAACTTTTAGTCGATGCCACCGTGACTACCACTGCTTTTCTCAAACACAAACGAAACTCTGCGCTCACAGACGGAGGAACAGTTCACCCAGATATTGCAAGTGGGCCAAACTCTCGAAGATATGTTCTCCAATCCCTTCTCCCTGTGCAAACCTAGAAACCACAGCGGTCAATGCCCCCGCGAACTCACACGCTCGTTCGCTTCATCACTCACCTTAACAGCAACCACATCGTTCTCGAGGGATTTGAGAGCAGCTGAAACAACCTCTGGAGGTTTTGTTGAAATTTTGTCTTTGAAATATCGATCATATTCCACTTTCAGTGCGCTCAACCTGAAGAAACCGGAATCAGTAATGAGAAGCTTGGCTAGAAAATAAATCGGCGGCTTCGAACGTCAAGCTCGATGTGTTAGTCCGAATGGCAGATATTACTGCTATCTGCTTCGTTCCATTGTTTTGACAGCGACGGCAACATCTTGAAAAAGCGGCACTCACCTGATTGGTTTGTCTTTGCAGAGCTTCCTAAGGGCGTGCTGTAAGTTCGCGTTGAGATCACAAGACGATCGCCGAGAGTCTTTCACGAACAGGCGATTTTTGAGCGCCATCGTCCAACACTATTGAGCAGATTTCGATCCACACTTAGCTTTGTTTCCGCCAAAGGAGTCTGCTCTTGCCCGAAAATGCAAACCAGGTCGAACGATTTAGGCTACGCGACAATCATGGAGTTTAAGTTAACGTGGCCCACGAATTTCCGGATGTTTCCTCGTGGCTCCTCAAACGGCGCTGATTGTCAGTCACAGAGCGAGCCTGCACATCACGTCAGCACGTCGTGTCATTGAAAAAAGCACGCCGATGATCTCTTAGGGCTGATGTCCACCAAGTGACGAACCAGAGATCGCTATCCACGGCGGTATTTCACTCGAGTTCAGGAGTCTTGGGATTTTCATGATTTTGTGTCGAAGGAAGACGAATCAGAATTATGTATATGGTGACGGAAGGGGTCATCTTATTTTATTTGATGATTTCGTACCGACTCTCATCCCAGGTTTGGAATGAGACCGGAGAAAAGATCGCCTCCGCCCAGAATATGGGAAGTTACTCCTGTCAGGATATCTGCAAGGCATCGTAACGTTGGCAGTCACCCGCTAAGAAATTTTAAACTCCCGATTGAATGTTTTTCCCGAAATGATCGTCAGGTTAAAATGATTCCTTAGAATGTCACTCGTTTACCAGCGCCAACGGAGAGCAGATTCAAACTCCCTCCCAAAGTTCCACCGAGACCTCCGTCATCGGTCCCTATACCGAACCCGTTGGACACGTCGTTCCCCACGTTTCTGAAGTTGCCTTCGGAGAAAGTTTTAAACAATCATTCGCATTCGGACGGATTTCCAGCTATGACGCACTGAATATTCATTTGATTGCACTCACCGATTGTACTACGTAGCGTTTGAAAGAGACTCTCGATGAGATCACCGAACATCCTAGCTTGACCACCGCGGAAATCTAAACCTTCTTGCCGTTCCAGTTCGCGAGATTCTCCAGCGCTTGATCTGCCTCTTCTTCGCACTTCGGGATTGTCCACTTGAAATCGTAGTTAGAAAAATTGGCGTTGATTTCTCTCACACAAAGATCGATTGAAAAGATCTAGAAATTCGTTTCATCGTGTAGCATTTCAGATGAAATTCAGGTTTTTTTTCCGGTAAATAATACACTACCTGGTGCAGCAGACGACTCAAGCACGACCAGAACCACTATCCCGAGAACGAAGAGGGACATGTCGATGAAAAGCACTCTACCATGCTTCTGTTCTCTGAAACATTCGCTTCCGTTCTTGATCAGTGTTTGCGCAGTCGGTCGCAAATAGATGTGACCTTGACCCTCGTAATAATTCAATGTTATCCTAAATCTTCTAATTTTTTCTGTTTCCGTAAGGCTCCATGCAGCCCTGGGCTTTCCCATCGGCACAAAGAAGAGCGCTGCCGTCGAAACAATCCTCCCGAGATTCTGGAACGAGGAAAACCCGTTCATGGAGCAAAATTCTCATTCTGAATCACAATATTCTTTTTGCGACCACCAGATGTTTGGTGTTGAGTCAATTCTCGCCAAATGATCGTTGGCCCTCTTCGAATTCGCAGTTCACATTCATCTAGGAGTCTCTCTTCCTTCGAGAAGGGATCTGCTACCGTGATCTGTCGCCGATGACTCATCGGTTCTTACGGCAAGAGTTCTTCCACTCTCCGCGATGACAGCAGGACGAAAAACTAGTTGAAAAACAGAAACCATCATCGACAGAAGGATTCGAAGCAAACAAATGGCAATCGAAGAAGCCGGTATCGGGGCCTTAGCCCGACTCACGTCAAAGGTGTTTTTGCGAATTCCCGATCGATCGTGTTCTTGTGAGGAAAGACGAAACTCCCCGAGATGAGTTTCGAACGCGAAATTCCTCTTTTCTCGGCGATCACTTATCACTGGTTGGCTGCTGAGGACATTTTCTCGTTCGTAGATCGGAAATCGATATCAGATCAAGTGAAGTAGCCTGCTGGTTCTGATCTTTCGTCCCGGGAACGAAAGTTTATTTGAATGTTAAATACCGCCCACTCGGAACCGTCCGTGTCCGTACAGAGCCGCACCGTCACTTGGCACATTGATGCAAACAATTATGTAGTTAGCCGAGCGAATTCATCATCCTGTCGAGAGAAGCATTGCGAAACCATATTGTTTTCACTGACCGATGGCCTTGTTCATCATTCGAGTTAGTCCTCAGCAACGCACCGATCCTTTCCAATGCTATCAATCGAGACATCTGGCCAGTTTTCTGTTCGCGTCGGTGGCAACTTGTCGGGTTCTTGTTGACCAGAGTTCTCTGCTCTTCTTTTTAGCTATATCGAAGCAAAATTGGATTGAATCGATACCTCGTACATGAACACGAACGTGATCGATCTCCTCGTATAATACTGTTATTGGGGCTGAGCTGGACAACTTTCAGACGATTTAAGGGAGACTTCCGGCGGCTCATTGTGTACATTGTTTTGCGCACGGAATCAATCAATGGAGCTCCTTCAGCTTGTTTGAGACAGTCTCGCATGTTGACGGAGCAAGATCTGAGAGACTTTGTAGACACCCGCAATAACAGAATTCATTGAATCAGAGGGGATCAACCCGTCAACGAATTCCACGACCAGAATCCAGAATTTGGAGTCTGAATTCTAGATTCCATTCAGGTGATCGCTCGTTTACCCATCGAGAACTTTTACCATGGTTGGCAACAATCCGTGTTTTCCCGTGGAAGCTCTGCGGAACCCGGTGGGACACATGGTTCTTTAAAATAACTGATATTTCAGGCATTTTGGAGTTTCCCCCATTTGGTACAAGTAATGATCTCACTTTCCTCCGATGTTCAGTCACTGTGGTCATCAGAAGGGACTTTGGTGACACAAGCGTTGCAACAACATTTCACTGAAAGATATTCAGAAAAAAATTGAACTACGTCTAGCAGCGCCGCACAGGCCGCCGGCTTGTTTTCTGTTTTTTTTTTCTTCTGAGTCAAGTCAAAGCCAAAAGTGAAGAAACTTCGGCTGAGGAGAATGTTCGTGCGCGTCTCTAGAAAAGAGGCTACGGAGTTCCTTTTTGGGTGCGAAAGGAGCGAGACTTCAGAGCTGCGCTTTTTGATCACCTTATTTTTCGTTTTCCCCTTTGGTTGACTAGCAATGATGATGAGTTTTCGAATTGGGATTTTTGTGGGGCAACGAACCGATTTTACTTCGATTCGCCTCTTTTTTGTTTATTCTGAGACGTTTCGAGAAGAATTTATTGTGCGACGAGTGCATCGAGAAACATCCAACCTATGTTCGCCGGCAAGCCACAGATATTGATCGTGTGTTCGAAGCCGCGAAACCTCTTCACGAAGTTCGCGAGTGCGCCTTTTCCGAGAATTTCTGAAGCTCCGAGAAAGAGCTGATGCGGTCACGACTTGGCGACCGGCTGAAAGATGGCTGAGAATCATCAGGTTTTCCCGGACGCCAGGCGCACGACTGCTGACCAAAGAGCGAGCTTTCCCAAAATGTCTCTGCTTGACTGAAACATGTCTGAATTCCGCGCAGAAGTTTTTCCAGCTTGATGCGACACCATTCAGTAAGAAACCACAACTTGGTGGCGGCGCGAAAATTTGCGGAAGCAAACGCCATTTATTTTTTGCGTCAATCAACCTTCGCTTGATGTGTGGGGTTTAACGTTCTGTCGGATCTGACAACAACAGCAACACCGCAAAACGGCCCTGTAGACGGAACGTTGTATCATCCCTCGAATTAACATCAATCGGGAATTCGTACTTCTTCCAAAATAGCCGCTCACACTCAGACGAGAGAACAAGGCGTCCCGTCACCGCCAGAGCACCAATACCGATCCGATGACAGAGAGACTCAGCGACCTCAGTCGGCACTAGAAGTTGCACAAAATACCCCTTCCAGTCAGATCGCTACGACGTCAATTGAAGTGAACATCGGATCCGGGAAAATGATGCTGTTCGATCGAAAGACCGGCTCGCATCTGGTCGGAGGAATCAAGTCCAGGAACTGAAGATGCTGCAACAAAGGGCCACTGGTCCTATTTCAGGTGTTATAACAATGCATTCGGCTCAGGACCACACAGAGCTTCGAAGAAAGTAGAGAGAGCCTCGGAAATACACAAAAAGTCCTAATTTCTTCGGAATGAGATCTCCCGAAAACACTGCGCGTCAAAACTTTAACTTCTATTCACCGCAAAATGATCCACCATTATTCCTGAGCGGTTGATGTTCTATCAGACGTTTCTTCATCGGATCGTTAGAGAAGACGCAAATCGTTTCTGTTCGCTCGACTAGTGTCTCGTGGGCATGATTGTCAGCAGAACAAAGCGTCCCGATTGGATCCACTGGTGTTCATTCTGATTACACAATTACCGTGAGAATAAATGAACATTGAGTTGCCAGAAACGCAGCTCCGATTTCTAAAATAGAGGGACAACATTCAGTGTGAACCATTCCTAACTTCTATTCAATTTCCAGATCAAATAATGGATAACCTATGCTGTCCATAGGTCTGTAATTTCCAGATTAGGTTTCCATATTCACGCTATGCTTCCCTCAGGTAGACAATAAAAATTCATGACCTATGAATGAGTCGATCTCGCTTCGCTTTCGTGGGCGATAAAGAGTCAACAAGTGCTTTCGAGAATTCTGACGAATAGGATGGAGAACTTCAGGCATGGGGATTTCAAGAAACGTTCATTCTGACTTCCCTTTGGCTTCAGAAAATTTCTGTGGTGATATAACCGCTTCAGTCCGGTGATGACGCCGCGGCGCCATGGGCCGTCTTCGCAAGTCCTTGACGTTTCTCTCCCGAAAAGCCTTCACATTTGCCACCCTCTCAAAAGAAGATACTCCCTCTACGCAGACGGTATAGTCCTCAAGTAAATCATTCAAGCATAGTCATTCAGCCGGAGAGATCGTGAAGTTGAACAAGCGAAGAGACATAAAACCGACACTGCTGTATTCAATCCGGCGCCCAGCACAAAAATGTTGTCGCGTTTGCTCGTAGTCTCAGTGGCGGTCTTTGGTGTTGTCGTGACGCAAACTGTTATTGTGACCCATTCCGATGTCTCTGAAGAGGGATCGACGGGTGGAAAAATTATTCGCCCGAATGTGACGATCACATCGTCCCAGCGGCGCGTTTACGTGCCGAAGGGTAAGTCGCTCAAGTTCGGAGACTCGCCGATCCTCAAGCTGAGCTTCCAGCCGTCGGCGAAACTCTCTAAGGCGCTGTCGTTCTCAGAGCCAAAAAGCTCTCAGTTCTTCCACCTGATCCCATCTACCCCTACTCCGAATCAACCGGAATCTACATCGCTAGCGCCACCTGCGCCAACCAAAATGCGTTCAGTTCACCGAATTTCCAACACAACCTACCAGATGCCTGCGGATTTCCTTTGCGAAGGATTGGACTGCCCGAAAGGTAATTTTTCTTTGAAAAAGCGTCACTTCGACGCCACCAGAAAAGCTGAGATAATTTTCTGTGATTACCACTTCGATGACGTAATCCGAGTCTCTTCAAGACTCCACTTTTATGTATAGCTTATTATTCAATTCAGACAGCATCGGACGCTCATTTGGAATGCCAGAAAATGCTGTGAAAGAATCGATTCCGAGACTCTCATGTTGAAAGGAAAAGAGCGAAACGTATTCCTCAGCTCTAAGACTCGACGTTTTCCACAGGTCATCAGTGCAGTCTTGCTCAACCATCCTGTACTCCAGAAGATTGCTCATTGAAACCGTCGTGCGCCAAGAAACTCTCGGACCACTGTGAGAAATGTCAACCTCCCTGTGTACACGCTATCCTCAACTTGGATGCACCTGGCGGATGTCATCCATGTCTCTGTGAAGTCACGGTCTTCAGGCCTCCTCCTCGTTTGGCCAAAAGATTGGCTGCGATCACCGCTCAATAGTGGTTCCACACTTCTGCCCCGATGTCTCTGGAAAATTCACGCTCTTCTAGTTGGATGAGCAACTTTTCTCGAGCGGACTCACACATCGCGGCTGCTCCAATTCATTGAAAATTCGCCAAACTCGATGGTCGTCGGAACATCCAGAGAAAGAATTCGACATCAATTGCCCCTGTGTGCTTCAAAACCGAGTGTCCAAGCCACCGAAATAACAGTAATCGGATTTCGCCTCATATTATTGAAGGCCTATTTATTATAGCGTAGGTATGTTTTAGCGTAAAAGTCACTGACCCACCCAATGTACAGATTGCCAATGTACAGACGACTTGAAAATCGAATTTAGTTCAGACCTTTAGGTAATAGATATATAGTTTCTTGAGCAATGTATGTTTTGTATGAGTGTACGAGAACCTTCACGAACGTCCGAGTCCGTAGCGTCAGCCTGTAGAAAAATGTCGAAGTGACGTATACTAGCTGCAATAAAATCGATTAACGCTTGATCGTCTGCACTGTTTTCGATGACTAGAGACGAACCGAATCATTTCTCGTCATCCAACCGTTTCCAAAATCCAGAATCCGTGCGGAGAGTTCCTGGATGGACTGATTTATGGATGGTCGGTGGCGAGCACGTGGATATCCAGGATCAACTTGTTCAATCAATGACGTTGTTGTGCCACGCTACAATGAGTAAATCGCTGGAGCGCTCAAAACGACGTACTACTCCACTAAATGGTTCAGCCCGTGATGCGCATCGTCGTCCGATCGTTGTTCCTATGGCTCACCGTCCGTAGATAGGCATCGTCGAATCGGATCGTGTCTCCGCGAAACATGACGGGGTGTTCTCGTTCTAGACAACCCTCCTTCAACCTTGGACTCCTTGCCGGCGGAGTTTCGTCACAAGCATGTACCTCGGTCAGAATTGACCAGAAGATTCGGATTGATAATTTGAGAACTTTTCCGAACAAGTTACATGATCTATGACTCCATCCGTGCATCGTCATGAGTCGATGAGTGTACAAGCAGCTAAATCTCTCAAAGCTAAATGTGTGAGTCAGGACTCGTATCGAGCGAAACATAACTTGGAATCGAAGTCGTGAGCTCGGAGACCTAGGCGCAAGAGCGCATTGATCGTCGAGAGAGGGACAGGTGGTGGAGGAGGGCTACCTCGGAACTCACTCCGTTGCTTTCGCTGTCAATGACAAGTACGCAGGATGTACGTCGATCTTCGCGTGCCGCCAATAGAGAAGCGACACAGTGAACCCTTTACCGATCATCTCTCTGTCCCTCAGATATCGGCATGTGTTTCCGCTCCCGACCTGAGCATTCCTCAGCAGAGACTGTTCCAGGAGTTCTGTTCCGAGGAAAGACCGGCGGTGCAGCCGGCAAGGAGCTCAACACCGCGGTCGAGTCCTCCTTCTCGATCTGGAGCATCGTCGACTTCGGCGAGTCCTAAACGCAGTCCACCAAACGACAGCGAGCGCAAATGTTCAGCGAACGCTTCGGATCGACGGTTGTCTTCAGCCAAGCGGAAAGAAGAAGACCTCGATGGCTGGTTGGAGTTCTACCACAGGAGAGTCCCTTCCGCGTCGCGCCGAGAATCCGTTGCTCAACTTTCCCCGGGAGGACATCGCTGTCGCTCGTTTTCCATAACGCCCAAGGGAAGCGTCGTTAATTTAGGAGATATCCAAATTGTGGATCCTTCGCGTCGGCGAAGCACAGGGTCCTGTAATGACAGTTCCGACATCCAGCTTCTCACGCAGAGAGTTCGCCTGGTCGGATCATCTGGCGTCGGAAAGTCGTGCCTTATTGAACAATTCAAAGATGGATTCACCAACAGCATCAACGAATTCGGCTATCTAGAAATAGGTGAGTATTCCAATCTCTCAGTTGTCAGGATCAACTTCCGAGCCCCATCTAATTTATTGCGAGCTTTTCGATGCTTCGGAGCAAATCGCAGACTCGCGTTTTCCCATCTGATCTCTGATCCATCGACAGATATTTCAGTTTCTGATCGACCGCCGATTCCGTTTTTCGTAAACTTCTCCCGATGACTCGCTTTTCATAATTTGGAGCTTCTTGGGAAAGCCTGTTCCCCATTTCCCGATGCGAAAAGTCAAGATATAGCAGGATGATTAACGAGCGATTCTCCTATTTAGTGACGAGTCCCCCGCCCTCCGCACAATGCAGCGTTGAAACACAGAGCACTCGGCTCGTATTAGACGGCGAAGAATTCGAAGTGGACTTCGATGAGTTGTTGCCGACTGAGGTATCGAACTTTACGCTCTTTATCCAGCTTTCACGTGAATCGTTGACGCGGGCGTCGCCTCAAAGTGTTCTCGTTCGCAGGTGAACATCGACAGTGTGAGTAAGACCGATGCGTTCGTGATCGTTTACTCCATCACAGATCCCGCGAGCCTCCAAGCAGCCGAAGACACATTGAAATACCTCAGAATGACATTCGGTTATGGAAAAAGCAAACGGAAATCAGTGGCAGCCATAGAACGGGCCCTCCATCCTCGACCCATAATCTTAGCCGGAAACAAAGCTGATCTGGCTCGGAGGCGCACCATATCCACGGAAGGTTGTTCTACAATTCGTTTCGATAACGATATACGTATATCACGAGAATCATGAGATCAAAGCTGAATATTAGGTTGTGGAATGGAACGCCGAATCAGGAAACATCCATCGAGTTTGTGCGATACTTCGCTTCACAAATCGTTTCACGGCATACTATTGTGACGATGTGTAGCTCTTGCTTGACGCGATTCGCGGCATTTCTCCGCGCGTGACATGTACCGATCAATCTAGTAATATTGAAATTGTCACAGCGAAAACATTTTGGCGTACGATTTGACTCGATTTTCGATTTGTACCAGAATAGCGGACGATGGAGTAGGAGACAGCCGCATTGACCTGGAAATGTTTTTGAATGAGTGTTGGCCGAACTCGGACTTTGTGCTCGAGGAGTATTGGCGAGGGCGATACACCCCCCATCTTCATCGATCCACAAAATCCCCGAGATGACTGCATTTTGCTTTCATACAGGATATTGCCACACTGTCGCCAAACTAGTCTCCCGCCCCATCTTTCTGGACGACATTTTTCGATATCCCTCTCCATCGTGAACGCGAGATGATCACAACCAAAAACTCGCATCAAGTTGCGATGTAACAATTCGAGATTTCATTTACAGCTGGACGGTCTCTGGCGAAGCGCTTCGATTGTCGCTTTCTGGAAACTTCAGCCTGCATCGGTCACAACGTCGATGAACTTCTGGTAGAAATCCTAAAGGAGATCAGGGTGAAACATCGATCTAGTTCACTACCTAGTTGGTCCTTGAACTTGCCTTCCATGTTCGTAGCCTGCGCCGAGACTTCGCCCATGAATCCCGCTGCGGCGAATACCTCGACCGCCGCTCAAACGACCGCCGATGCCGCTGCATCGGAAATTACTGCGAAATCGCAGTCCAGCGGCCGCACATTCTGCTTTAAAGCGCGTGGACTTCTTCAAAGATTCTGGACTAGATGTGATTCTGGCAGGACGCGATCATGCGAAGATCTCGACGTCCTGTGAGACGACGCACAGGTCTAGGACCTTCGGAAACTCACGCCGAAAGAGGAATCGTTGGCGCTTCACTACGAGAGATGAACGAAATCTCTGGTATTGTCAATAAAGTTCATACTGACTATTGAGTTCAATTCATTTTCCTCTACTAACTGCCTTGCCAGGAAGTTTGCATTTCGTTTTCGAGAAGTTCCCAAGGTGGATCGAGGCAGAGGCATGGAATCAGATCGAGGACATTAAATGAAAAAATCGATATTGAGGTCCGTTCTCGCAATCACGAGGAAGGGCGACCTCGCAAAGGAACAAAGCCAGCGAGCATAATGCATCGAATGCGCTTGCTTCGATCTCGACGACTTCGCATTAAAAGTTTTCTCTCTCTCTCTCTCTTCGTGCGCGATTTGAGGATTCAAATGAAGTAAACATTTCTCTCTGTATGCGTGATGACCGAGAAGAACGAGGAAAATTCTGAGATAATCGAATTGATCATCTAAACAGTCGTCTCTCTCGCTTCGAACACAGAAGTTAGCAAGTTACGGCGAAACGCTCAAATGCCGCCACAGCGACCTCAAAGTGAAATCAGTTCGGTCTTCAACTGCGGCAGGTCGAACGTCTCGCTTAAAACCCTCCGATCATGGGAGACCTTCTCACGTGGGAGGAGAAGGCCCGGAAAGAACTGAATGACGTTCCTGAACTTCGCGAGGAGCGACTTGAGGAATTCAGAACCAAGCTCAAAGAGCTTCAAAGTGACGACTTCAGACCTCTACTTCAGAGAGATTTTTTGATGATGTTTCTCAGAACCCGGAAGTTTGACGTGATGCGTGCTGTGAAATCGTATCAGGCGGCATTCTCGATGCACAAGGTCGATCCCAATGTGTTTTGGCCGAAAGGTAAAGGTCCTCTGGATTACAGACATGTTGTGGACCTTCCAATATGCAAAGTGATGCCGACGAAGAACACTGACGGGACGACGGTCATTGTGTGCACTTACCTGTATTACACGATTGACATGTTCAGCATTCTGGACATAATTGCGATGTCAACGATGATTTGTGCCCACTTGCTCCGAGATCCTTATATACAAACGTACGGAGTGCGCTGTGTCTTTGATTACCGCAACCTCCAGGCAAAATACATCAAATCTATCCCTATGAAATACTACAAGGTAGGTCCGCGAACTTGATGATGGCAAAAATTTTATCAGATGAAGTTCCAGAGTCAAATGAGACTTGGAAGGAGAGGCAAATCCGTGAAATATCATGTCAACCGAAGTTTCGAGCAGTCTCAACTCGCATTCCGGAGTGAAAGAGAGTCTTTCTATGATTTTCGTGTAGATCATCTTGTTCACCATCGGTTGACACAACTGTGCTCCACAGGCCGTGACAATTGCTCTTCGGGACGGTTGCCCGGCTCGCCAACGTGGGTTCCATCATGTATTCGCTCCCGGTTTCATGACGCTCGTGTACTACGCGGTCAAGTCGCTGCTGGACAAGAAGCTGGTAGCACGAACCCATTTTCATTCGAAACTCGCCGACCTTCACCAGTACATCAGTCAGGATGCGCTGCCGGAAGAGCTGGGCGGCACTGCCGGCAAAATGTCTCCCGGAGAATTTGAGGAAGATCTACTGGCATGCCACAACGACTACGTTCGATCGAGCCATTACGGTTTCCTGTGAAGCCTTGGGCTGTAATTGCACAGATTTTGTACTTTCATAGCTAGTGCGATGTCATTCTTCACCTGATCAGTCGAAACGTCCAAAATGAGCAGCTCTTGAACGATCTCGACCACATCGAAGTCGATTCTGAGTTTATCTAAGTTTTTGTCATCATACGAAGCGCTGTTTATGATTCCGGGGAGCGTGAGTTCACGAGACAAACTGAAACGTGCTTCTTAAAAATTCTCACAAAATATGATGAAATAAATCGTATTTCTGCGCGAGAACTGTGTTTGCTGAGCGAATCTCGTGCTGGAGTCCCGTCCTAGTACTTCACGTCGGAGGAAAACTCTGTTTGTCGTAGCTCCGCTATCGATCGGCAAACAAGCCTGTCCTCAAAACAAGTTCCCTAGATTCTACCCCCGTCAGGCCTTCCATAGAAACGACAACATTCAGAACTGGTGTAGCACCGAAGCAAACACGAGAGCTTCGACCACAGAGGGTTCCAGACCAAGCTGACTGAGTGGAGTTGTTTCCAGAAAACGGAGAGAAATATTCCGGAACCAGGATACGTAAATGGAAAGTTAAAAGTCCGACATTGAGGAGGAACAAAGCTTAATTTTATTGTTTCATCATTCGCTGCAATGTTTATGTCTTTGGATATCGCTAAATTAAGCTTAGTTCGACGCTTCCGATTCAGCCATCGTTTTCGAGTCTGCTGCTCAATAAGAGCCGAAAGAGGTTCTTCACGACCCATTCCGATTATCGGCCACTCGATTCATGTCTGTATCGTTTGTTCCCCCATGGTATGATACTACGTTTTCGTCCTTCTTCCCCAGCCCCACGCCTTACCTCACGAGATGCCCTCTTTCCGTGACAACCGCATATTTCTTTGTGGTTCCTTATGTTAGCTTTGAAAATAATTTACAACTTACCATCCGAATAGAGGGCGCGGACAAAAGCCCCAGCACGCTCAGCAAAGAAGCTGAATGAGAGTCGTACCGAGTGACTTTGCCGTGAGGTCAACGACAGATTAACGAATTGATTGGTGGGGGCTTCGAGAATCATGACTATCTCTTGAAAACAATGAGCTCGGGCGAGAATTTTTCGCCGCAGCTCCTAGAACAAGAATTCCCAAGTTTTTGTTTTATACAACACATTTGCTTCGAAGACGTGGAACTTCCGAAGCGTCTGCAACCGGTTTCCCGGAAGAGATCTGGTGGAATCGATTCGAACCCGATGTCCGCACACGAGGGACACAATGGCGGTCGATAGCGCACTAAAGTTATCGGCATCAGGCACCCGAACGCAGTTTTGATTGAAGGATCGCGTCTTCTAAATCAGGCTATAATCGAATATCAGATTGAAATAGATGCCGATACTTGACAGCCGCCTGGCAACACTAAACAGTTTCAGACGTCGGCATTTCGTCTCGAACGGTCGTTTACCGATACATTGCCGTAAAATACATTCGTCAAGAACATCCCTCAGTGCTTATAGTAGAAGATTACACCCTACTTGTTCCTCTTGCTCGGGTCGGAGGCAGTTGGTGGCGGCGGGGCGCCTTTGTTGTGGAGTCCATCGATGTAGTTCATCAGGATGTCGAGGCGTTCCTCTTGCAATTCGGACAAAACAAGGTATCGCTTGTCGTTTTCGAGGAAACTCAAAATATCACGAAGATGGCTGTCGGAGTCCTCAATCATTTGTTTGCTCCTATCGAACGAAAGCAACGAATGAGCACCACACAAGAACGATGCTGCTGCTGCCCGCGGCAGACGATCAATAGCAAGGCGATTCATTAGACTTCCTGGCGGCGCATCCGACACAGGATAAAGAACCGAAATATAGAATCGAAATTGGAAGCCTGGACACGGGACTTACTTGTAGGTGATGAGTTTCGTCTCGGACAGAAGAGCGCGGAAGTTGTTCATAGCTGCTTGAACTTGTTCTTTCATCCAATCCTTATAAACTTTCTCGCATTTGTGTTCGGAAGACGAGTACTTCGAGTAGCGAGGATCATCTTTTATATACTTACGTGCCTGAAGCAGAACATCTCGCCGTTGATAAAAAGTCATTTCGAATTTCAATAATCAGATCAGATCGTCTTATCGATTGTGAAAAATGGAGCATGAGACTTACGTCCTTGAACGGCATATTCAGAGTGATCTCAGCGCACTCGCCGAGCATTTGTTTGAATTTGTCTTTCTTTTTCTTCTTGAGAACGCTCACGTGGTCGTCAAACATCTTCTCGCGAACCGACTTATCTAGCATATCAACGCTCTCGTAGCGATGGTCTTTTTTGAGCATTTTCTTGGCATCGTGCCACGATATGTCAGAACTCCGAACGAGATCAGAAAGCAGTGCCTGCAACGGAACGCCTCGTTGAGCTTCTTCCATTCACTCATCTTTCTTTTTTCTCTCGTATGGTCACGAGTATTCGAGAATTCCGTAACTGCGTACTATATGGATCGAGTAAACAAGAACGAGGCATTCATGAGACGTCTCCTTCGAGCGTACCTGGAAATTCTGACGCGCTTCCTCGTGTCGGTGGTGTTCGCGTTCTCGATCGCGTTGTTTGAGACTTACTGATAAACTTTCGGCAACTTCTTTCTCACGTTGACGAATCGATGCCTCAGCCCTCTCTTTTCTCTGTCGTTCTTCGGAATCCTCTCGGTCATTGTTGTCGGGTCGATGAGCCTGGAAAGAAGAGACAGCAACTTTTATTAGTCTTTGAAACCATCATCGCTCTCGGAAGCTTTCGCAGCGACGATTCGATAAATTATCGCGGACAGATTCCATGCGTCAAGCAAAACCGAAAATCGACTCCATGTTTCACGTGATCAAACTCAATTCCCACACTAAAACTAGATATTCTAGAATCTAGATGTTCCGCAAAACCCAATTAGTGTCCAATCTACAGAACACAACACAGGGATCCGGTGAGTAGCACGCGATAGATACGTTACTTCCCAAACGGAATCCCCGATCAATCTCAGACAGTGTGAGCGCGTATAAGGTCACGGATGATCATGAACAGATTCACGTGATGACAATCGAGACATTGACGTACGCGGCGGTGAGGGAAGGAAGAAAAGACTATATAGATGCTTCGATTAACGCTACAATGCGCATCAGTCTTTCGACGAGTTATGATGAAGGCTCTCCTTGTGCTCAGTGTAGTTATCCTTGAGACGGCCGTGAACGGTAAGATCGATTCTGACATATAATCAACCGCCTGAATCCATTCCCGACTCAAATTATGCCGGTAATGAGCTACGGTTCATCCTCCATTTGGAGAATCGACTGTTTTTGGTTACTCCTCTTCTATCATCCATCAAGGTCAGATCAGTACGCCACCGGGCAAGACCCCCGCAAGAGTTCTCGAACGACGGAAGGTTGGCAACGACGATGAACTCATAGTGGCTGTCGAGGATTCATTTCTGGATGACAAAGGTGAAAATAACGAGTCGAACGCAACAAGAGAAATGAACTAAGCCGTGAATCGGCCGTGAAGACCCTATCCTTTGACACATGAAGTCGATGACGCTGTTCAAAGAGTGAAGAAGGTCCTCAAACTTTGCACGAAGCCCCACCCGTTCTCTCAAAATCAGACTCAACTTTCATCTGAAGATCCTCTCAGCCGGGATCGACCTCCCCTGTCTTACAATCAGGGTCCATTAAACGTCGTAATATCGAAGTCCT
Source organism: Neoseiulus cucumeris (assembly GCA_021527715.1). Classification (NCBI taxonomy): domain Eukaryota; kingdom Metazoa; phylum Arthropoda; class Arachnida; order Mesostigmata; family Phytoseiidae; genus Neoseiulus; species Neoseiulus cucumeris. The sequence continues at coordinate 9,595,704 of JAJSRV010000030.1, read as the reverse complement.
TGAACAGTCCATAGACCTCCACACATGAGAGACAATGGAAACCGTCAATAAACATTGAGTGGATGATCATTGGGCTCTCGCGCGAACATTAAATTCCGGACGCATTCGCTGCGCCAATAATCCGGACACCTTGTGTGAAGGCATGTTTTTTTGCAGGTCACCGAAACGCGTACGTCGACCCCATTCCCTGCGTTCAGATGAAAAGAATGGGAAACCGGGTAACGCAATGGAAAACCGAATGCTTGCCACGAATAACGTTCGCAAATGCGGAAACCACAACGGAGGAGTCTCGAGAGGTGAGTGTCGCGACGGATTTATGCGTCGGAATCAGAGGTATGATGTCCGAAGAACCTCGCGTGAGTCTCTTCTTCTAGAGCCCAGTGATGACGACCCAAGCGGCGACGACTGAGCTTCCTCCGGAGGAGGCTTTCGGCACCACCGAAGTTGCAACCGAAGATGGTCAGCCGCCGCTTTTCACGGACAACATGATGGAAGATTGAGATGAAAATCGATTGGAGACGAAAGGAAGGAAGCTTGCATTGGTAATTGGAAAACACGCCGAGCGTTCTCAGAGGAGGTTCATTGGAGGATGCGTCGATCTCAGCTTGAAGGTGACCCGTTCAACTACAACCGTGTCGAAACTGCAGCCTGGCAGTAGAATACTTGGCGAACAATGTATATATTGACTTGCGTGTGAATTTCACTGACGGCACGAGAACAATAACCTTGGCCAAGATTCAAAATAAAAATGAGAAGGACTCGTATGTTTTGCTCGATCGGCTGTAGACGTGATAAACCTTGAGCATCTTTCAAGCTCTGCACAAACCCTACATTTTTCACGGAATTGTGATGCAAAAACTCCTCAACTCACCTTCGAGAGTTTCGCACAATACTCCCGGAAGTATTCTTCTTTGGTTGTGGAACTCTCAATCGCCTGATAGCGAGGATCGTGACGGAGATCGTCTTTGGTTTTTGTCCACGAAGAATACCTGTCCAGTTTTTGTTCCTTCAGGAGATCGATAAAGTCTTTGCGGAGCTAAAATAGCACAAACAGAAGGCCATAATTACTAGATGTTCGCAGAAACGCCAGTTTGCCAAACCTATCTAGCAAACCAATCGGAAGTGATTATACGATGACCCCTGAAAGGAATTTTCTCGTTCGCTCTCTCTTCAATCGCTATTGTTATCGTGTTTCGCTGTCTCAAGTTATCTCTCTGAAAATAACCGCTCGTTATGCGCTGGAATGAATGTTAGCGAAGTTATAGATCCCACCGCGGGACAGGGAGTCTGGAACCCGAGGGTGTCCATACACACTCTCAATCCGCTGCACCTCGATCAAGGGCAAAGAGAGCAGCGAACGAAACGCTTTCCCGAATCTCGTATCTTCTGGCTTTCTCGCATTTGGTGCCGCATAAACACCAGCCAGGCTCTACCCTGTCTGACTGAGGTGACCTGTACGAGCGTTAGACGTGGATAGGAATGTAGGTAGAGTGAAATCCAGACATCCGGCCAGGAGGGATGGGCAACAGCTGCATAGATTCGAACAAGGGAAGTATTTCGAATACCTGAATTCAAAACGAAAGTCGACGAGAGCCTACGCTTAAGAGGAACAATGCGTTCCCTGTTATCAGTGGAATTCCCCAACAACTTAAAATGAAGCCGCCGTCGTGGTCGTCGCGGTTGTTGTTGAGGAGCTCCAATCTACAAGTGATGAAAGACCATATAGAGCAACAGAAGTATGAACGAATTAGTGGGCAACATAACCTTTGCGGGGCCTAGGAGTTCGCGGGACGAAACATCAATCCTTTCGCGATAATCATCGCCGACACAGACTCGGTCACACTGCCGTTCGACGCGATCCTTATTTGCGCGAAGCTAGCAATTACGTTAAGATCACGTCATCATCAGACTCAAATTCACTTTATCAAGCTATACCAATCAACGTACCAGGAAAACGTACGGTAGCCGCCGTCAAATCGAAATGAATCATATCACCAACTTCCTATTTCAGTTGGGGAGTTTGATGGATCGACCGAATTCCCGACAGTCCGTTGAGCGCAAAGTAGTCCCTGGCCTTTGTCAGAGGGAGGGAAAATTTCAACAAAGATGAGAGAAACGAGCGCCTCAACGGTTGTGAGCATTCATTGCTAGAATTCTCTAAACTCTGATATCTGCAGCAAGTATCGGTTGGAGAGAAGAAAACTTCTCTCAAAAATCTTACAACTCTAACGCACGGCCTTCGGAATGTGTCTCAAGCACGCGTCACTGGGTCTTGCAAGTTTTCAGGAGAGCATCCTGAACACACACCGCTCACTGACCGGAGAGCGGTCGGCTTGGGCGCGAATGCCACGAGGTCAAGTCACTTCTGGATTCGTCGAACAAGCTTCAAAAAACACGAGTTGCTTGGAAAACCTCGCTTTTCCGATCCGGAAGCATGACTCGACGACGCTACACTAAGGAGAGTTCCCTCTCGAAATCGAGATCCGAACAAAATATGCCAGATATGTATCAATCAATGAGCGTTGATCTGTATACATGAGCTATCAGCCATCAGTGATAAGTAATTCAATGGATGTTGATATGATATGCACATAGCAAAACAAGGGCATTCACACAAAAATCAACTCTCACCTTGTCTTTAAGAGCGTTTTTCTCATCGCGTTCTCGTCGCTTCAAGTTCGCTATGAAATCATTGAAAAGGTTTTCTCTGTCCCTCATCTTATCCACACCTTTAAATCTCTCATCTTTACCGTGCTTTGATGCGAAATCCGAAAAACTGCTTTTCGTTGTCAAGTTTGCCCCCTCCAAGAGCTCCTTAAACCTGGGGAATAGAGAGAGTTTTTCTTTATGACTCTTCGGATCGGTTGTGAATGACAGGGTGCCTCAACCGTGCTGCAATGATAACGAAATTGATACTCACGACTCTTTGAGTTGCTTAGCCTTGTTCTTTTTCTCCTTGCGTTCCTCATCGACTTTCTCTTTGCAATACTTTTCGAAAACCTGTTTTCGCTCTCTCGAAGCGAGCAAGAGGTATCGTGCATCGAAGACGATTTTGTGGAGCTCTTTTTCCCACGGACTGAAGGCAGAAACCTGCGAACAGTAGTTGGTCAGGACCGAGTCAACCGCAAAGATATCCCTCGATTCCATAAAGGGAAACGGAACGGATCATGATTAGGGGTCGCAATACCCGTTTCCTGGACCCGGGTCCGGACCCGGGTAGTGGGACCCGAGAGCAGATTTGGACCCGGTTCCGGAATTCTCAGAACCGGGTCCGCGATTCCTGGACCCGGGTACGAGATTTGGACCCGGGTCCACTTTCATTACCCGGGTCCGGATATCTCGGAACCGGGTCCAGTAACTCCGGAACCGGGTATCAAGCTCGGACCCGGGTCCAAATCTATTACCCGGGTCCGGAAATCTCGGAACCGGCTCCAAATTTCACGGACCCGGGTATCGAATTCAGACCCGGGTCCAAATCCATTACCCGGGTCCGGAAATCTCGGACCCGAGCCTGGACTTTTGGACTAGAGGTCGCAATACCCGGTTCCTGGATCCGGGTCCGGACCCGGGTAGTGGGACCCCTAGAGCGAAAGTCCAGGATCGGGTCCGAGATTTCCGGACCCGGGTAATGGATTTGGACCCGGGTCTGAATTCGAGACCCGGGTCCGTGAAATTTGGAACCGGTTCCGAGATTTCCGGATTTGGGTAATAGATTTGGATCCGGGTCCGAGCTCGATACCCGGTTCCGGAGCTATTGGATCCGGTTCTGGAAACTCCGGAACCGGGTAATGAAACAGGACCCGGGTCCTATTACCCGGGTAATTGCGACCCCTAATCATGATGTAGAGGGAACTTACATTCTTTTCCACAAGTAGCTGCCTGAACTGCGCCATTCTCTCTTCAAGGGGTATGAGTGCCCTTTCTTTGGCAGCTTTTTTCTCCGCAGCCATTGGATCTTCTTTGACGAGCTCTTCGACCGGTTTCTTCATTTTCTCATCGTCGACCGGAGGTCCTTCTGTTCGCATTTTCTTGTAGAACGGCTCTTCTACTTTTGCTGGAGTCGCATTTGTGGGTGTAACAGTTTTCTTCGCTTCCATGAATGACGGCAGTTCGGGTTCACTCTTCTTCTCGGATGGAGGAGCCACCAGAAGTTTATCCACGTCGGAGCGACCTGTGAACAGTGACGCGGTTGAAGCACACTAGGAAGTCAGAACAAACGAGGGCAACGTCTATAAGAGCCGGCAACGAAAGAGTTTTACTGAGTTGGGACCGGATCTCACCTTGAAGATCTTGGGGTCGCTCCCAAACCGATGTTCTCGTTGCTGGATTGAAGAAGAACACTTTTCCATCGCCGGTCCAAACGACGCACCAGGGCGTACCGGACACCGGAGTCGAGCTCACGGGTTTCGTCAAGTCTTTTGGTTTCTCGTCTTTCGGTTCTGTTGTTGATTGACCCATTTGTCCGCCTGACATACCACCGAGACCCCCGAGGTTCATGAGTCCACTAAGACCTAGCTGGGGCGTGCTCATATGAGCTAGGGCGGGATTGGCCAGCGCCGCGTTGGCTACTTCTCGAGCTTTCTTTGTCTCTTCGCGGTTTTTGATCCGCTCTTGGGTCTCCTTGATTCTGCAATTTGGTTCCAAATTGAGTTTTTGATGGAATTTTGTTTCATCTTCGCACGTGTCGAGGAATCAAAAGCGAGCGACACTCACCTTTGCTCTTCTTTATCCAAGTCTAACAAAGCCTGAGGCCGTTCCCAGACCGATTGGTTTGTGACCGTGCTGTGATAATACGCTTTTCCCTCAGGAGTTTTATACTCCTTCCACTCCTCTGCTTTGCGTTTGATCTCAGCGTCCATCTCAAGTGATCCAATCTCCTCGTCAGCTTCATCTTTGTCGCTCCTCCCATGTCCGTCAAGAGCTTGATTGGGATGACCCGGGTACATGCCCGGAGCTCCAGGGAATCCACCAGTTCCACCGGGAGGCATCATCATGAACGGAGGTCCACCCGGATTAAAACCCGGGGTGAAACCAGGAGGTGGACCGAATGGAGGAGGACCAAAATGAGGCATTCCGAATGGAGGCCGCACTGGAATGTGAATCAAATGATAAGCACGCGGAGCAAGAGATCGACCAGCAACAAAGACTTCTGTCGTCGCTGAAACTCACTGCCATACGGTCCCATGTGCTGTCCAGGGGGACCACCCATCGCTCCTGGGGGTGGCATTCCGTTTGATCCTGTGTGCCCACTTGGGCTCGATGTGTCCATGCCGTCTCCCTCGCCGGGAGGTCTCTCTTCACCGGGAGGACCATCTTCGTTAGCTGATAGCCCGTTCTGTGTGCTGCAAGGTTGAGAACCGGGATAATGACAGGTTTCGGTGGAGGAAAATGACAAGTTTCAGGCAGAATTGAAAACCAAACTAACTCGGCAGGCTGTTGTCCGTTTGTAGTTCCCATAGCATCGTCTTTCTTCTTCCCACGAGCCAACTGTTCGAGTTGCTCCTGTGTCAGAACTTGTATTCCTTCACCCGACGGTCGAGTCCACGCGCTGGCTCTCGTTTTCGCGTTGTAGAAATAGACCTTTCCTTCTTTTGTTTGCGTTTCGACCCAAATTTCAGCGTTTGGATCGATGGCTGGCCTCTGGTCCCCGTTGCCTATGTGGCCAGCCATGGACGGCATTCCCATCGGGGACTGAATGATGGAAGTCGTATCAGTATCATTATGATGACATAAATGTGAATATGAGCAAATTCTCCTACATGATCTTTAATGCGTGATATGATCGAAAAGCTCGAATCGAGAGGGAGCCCACCATCATTGCTTTCATTCTTGGACGTCCCATGTAGCCGCCGCGCATCGGAGGTCGCATCATTCCATATGGTGGTCGGAACGGAGGTCGCGCCATAGCGGATCCTCTGAGGAAGCCTGGTGGAGTACCGGCCTGATACATGGAATCACCGGGCGGACCGGCGTCCGCAGAACTCCCGTCGAACATTATCTGCAATTTCGAATGTTGAAAATGAGTCGTCACTCCTCAACACCTGAGGAAGCTGACAGCGTATTCCAGAGAAAATTTCGAAATTCCGATCTCTAACGGATCTAACAGGAGGCAGCCCTGTCGAAAGCGTCGGGTTTCGATCTTGAGAAACGGATAACAGAAGAGGAATGAAGCCGCGAAGGGCAAGCTCCACAAAGCTATTGCGCGCGTCGGAACTTGACACAGAATGGCGAGCCATCGTCGCGAACGTTTTGCTAAGAGCATCTGTTCGATTGCACACGGCTATCTGTCGAAGTTTTTCTCAGCACCCGACAGATACTCGACAGCACGAATATCTGCAGTCGAGATCTTATGCATTTGAAATATCTTGTTGGAATCTAAGATAAATCACTGTGCAAATCCCGATGCTGACGCCAGCAATGCTCGGGAGCGCCGAATGTTGGACGCACTCGACTGTATGACTGAGCCGGTTTCACAGTGTTCAGCGGATTCAAATATCACACGTCTCCGAAGACAAATCACTAGATGAAGCTCTCACCGATCGTGTGATGGTTGACCAATGACTTGATGGTGTGAACTCTGGATTCAACTCAACTCGGAGAGAACAAAATGCCGCAGGACGAAGATCAGCGAGAATAACACAACACCCAACAACTTCTTTTTTCTCTTCGTCGTTTATCTGTTAGCCTGTCTGGGAGCGCGCCAAAATTCGAAAAATCATCGGTCCGAAGTTCCGAAACATCTCAGCTCTGAAGTTGATTCCGCGTGTTTCGGGCGGTAGCTCCATCACCAGGAAGCTCCTACTGCTATTGCTTCCCTATTTTCTAATTCGCGAATCCAAGCTTTTCGGAAGTTCGGATCGTGTGATGTGTAGTTTGTCAGGATACTGTCCTGCATTCGCCTTGTCGGGTCGCTCACGGATTCCGAATAATCCCAGTTTCACATATATTCAGGGGGTGACGACAGAGAATCCATGTTCGTCGCAAACCGAAATCTCTGAATGAGAACTGAAACAAGCCTCACAGACTGAGCCTGGGCGTAAGCCTCGCAGCCGCGGACGTGTTTTGAATCGCAACTACCCCCCTCTCTCGAAAATCTACACGAGAATACCGAACTGATCGCGGATAAATTCGCCAAAAACTTGGTAAAAAATGTACCCTCGGTTGAGCTCGTGAGGATGTAAACTCAATATAGGTAAAATGTCGTTTACCTTATAACCAAGTTTACCATATAAACGAAGCCATATTCGAGGATCTCGATGAGTTTTGGGGAACACATTCGCTGATCAGCCTTGAGATAGCCACGCTTCGTCCGCGGAATGAATATTTGCTCCGAAGAGTCCCGGTCAACTCTCTTAGACGTACCTCGGCATGACATATTGGTCATAATTCCTCGATTGTTTCAACCTCACTTAAATGTAACAGATTTCTCAGAGCTCGGGGGTTAGCCATATGAAGTCTGTATGACGATCAGACTCGCGATTCACCGTTCCAGTAGATGCAGCTTGAATAAGTGAAATTTTCCATGATTCCAGCGAGTCCACCCATGGCTTTGAGAAATGCCATCTCTCCTAGCTTGGTCTCCCCGGAGCGCCGAGGTCTATTGAGCCCATCACATGGCGGTACAGCCGGACATCCTCACAGCCCGCGCAGTGGAATAAGTGATTTTTAAAACATCTCGACTCTCTCCATGAGTGGGAGTAAATGTGAAATCTCTTGAAACGAAGAATGTCAACTCATATTTTCGGTATCGATTCCCCCCACTTCCCTGCCCGTTGGAAGTTGTAAGAATGGACGGGAGAGATTTTCGTTACGCTGAATTCCGATCATCCATGAAGATCATTCATTCATTTCAAAAGCTCTAGAGCATCTTCCTCTCATATCGATCAATGGCTGACAATGAGTTCCTTATCGGATGTCGTGGAACTTTTAATCGGAATCAATGATATCATCGAGAGACTTTCGACTTCGCACATTTTGAAAGACGAGAGGCGTGTACGAAAGAGAGCGAGCCTCGCGATGTCAGTTAGTCATTGTCCATCCGGAAGACAGAAAACCACGCCAAGGTCGTTTCTGTGAAGATTCGTTAGTTGGCAAGCACCACCGTTTGCCGGAGTACAGGTATCATTCTTCCTCTCCTTCAGCCAACTTTGAGAAATCCAAACATTTCCCTAGGAGCAAAAGAACAACTTCTCGAGGAAGTCCTGGCCGATGATTCACTTACTAGAAGACGGAGATGTGCATACAAGAGAATTTTCGTAAATCTCTTTCGGAATTTGTCGCATTCTACAAAAAACAGGGATCTTTCTTGCTCCGTTCCGTTTCTGTGACGTAGCGGCTCGGGTGCGTTTCCATTGACTGAAACCCAACCGACTCGACTGCGTTCCCCTTCTCCGTTCGATGTGTGGGGCCCTCGGCTGACCTGTCCTAGCGTTCGTGAAGCCGCCCAAAACGAAGACAAAATCCATCGATGCCTCCGCACTGATTTCTCCTACACCGTCAAGTGATCGCCGTTGTTTCCGGTGATGAGATTGCATGAGAAAATTTTGCCTTTTTAGTGATGATCCAGTCGAGTCCCTCGCTCCACGGCGGTCGCCGGTAGTGCCGTTGCCGTCGGTGGTGGTGGTGTTCAGGGTCGCCATAGAAACGAACGTTAAGCTCTCTGACGACGACGCTCGCTATGCTGAACTGAACCGCTGCTGCTGCTGGGCACCAGCACTACGATCGTCGTTGCCGCAGCGGTGCTGGCTGTTATCGCTGTTGGTCGTCGCAGTACGTTGCCGGACAAACTCTCTGCTCCCATTGTTACCCAACGTGTTCCCTCTATATCGTCATTGCAGGCCGACATTCGAACTCTCGACTAGGTAAAGTGACAGCCTGCTCGTCGACGAGTCTTTTCCAAAGCGCGCTCTTCTCCTGGTGTCCCAGAGTGCTAACAAGTGTCAACGGCCGGAGTGACAGGTTGGGAACTCCGTACAAATCGTTCCGATGTGCTGCAGAACTCACAGATGATCCGGGAAGCGGTGCCGGGAGTGATCTAGTCATTGTACATAGGAGGTGACAGCGGGTTCGCAAGAGCTCAGTGCTTAAAAATGCGATGCTTGCTAAGCTGTGCCCTGATCCTATCCGTCCATGGACAGTACTTGGATTTTCGGGGCGGAAACAATCGGATGGGTCAGTATGACAGAGTTCTGGACAGACCGCGCTACCTGGACGGGAGACTCCCGTACGAAAATCGATACCCGGGAATCGATGTCGAGAGACGAATCCAAGAAGACGGTGACTCAAGGTGTAACGTGATCCAAGTGGACAACCTGCCTCTCACGAAAAGTGTGGAAACCAACTACGGCACCTACGAAGGTAAGTTCACCATCTGAATTTTAGATGAGCAACTCGATGCTTTCCGAAACCGAATAGATTTCAATAGTTTTCCGGGCTGGGTCAGCAGCGAACCGCGTGATTTATGCAGAAGATGAATTGAAAAGCGGAACCGAGATGAATTCCACGTAAACGCCCTGGGCATGAATCCCGGCATAGCCAGTGACGCGGTTTGGTGCTTCGACAAGGGACGTCGCTGAAACGCTCGTAGTGCGGAAAACAGCCATGGCAAACAACGAGTGCCCGTCGGTGTAAAAGTTTTACCTGGGGCAGAAGCAAACTAAGTCATGCTAGCATGCTATGTTATGGTTGGCGCAGCTCTCCAGCGCACCGCGGTCCCGTTGTTTTTGATAAGAGACGCGACGGCGAAGACAATGACGACCCGTTTGCAGGTTTTCTGTGCTAGAAGAAAAGACTCGGGGTCGGTCGGCCAGCCGTGCGCGCATCCCGCCAGTCAGCGGTCGTTCTTCTTCTTATTCAATTCCAGACGTGAAAAGCCTCGTAGAAAAAGAGAGATGTCGCTCGCTGTCCCGAAACGCTGATTGTATGTTTACATAGCTGAGCCGTTTAGGCGTGGCATTCCTTTCCGTGTCACTCACAGGTGTATTATCGTGAGAGACTTTCCTTTTGAGCAGTTCGAGCTCATCGTAACGGCTTCTTCTCCGTTCGTCAAATTACCCTCTAGAGTCGATTCGATTCCCCGAGCTTTTTCTATTCCATTTTTCACAGAAGCTCTGGGAGTTTCTGTTTGAGATAATGGATTCGTCTTCTTCTCACTGTGATGATGGAAGTAAACACGACTAGATCAAATAAGGGAAGGACGGTCTGTCGGCGGGAAGCGTTCGAAAAAAAAAACATGAATCTAAAGCGAGCGAGCAGGTGTAGTGTTTTTTCTCCGCGCGAAGTATTCCCACACAACTGAAGTGGCTCGAGGCGAATGTGTAGCTCGCTTCTAGGCCGGTCGGCTCATTTTTTTTCTTCAACGTAGAACATGAGAATCGAAGAACGACATCATTGACCCTCTTCCCGAACTTAAATGGAAATTTTTCCGGCCATGTTTGATCACACAGGTAGATCTCCCCGTCTCTCTAGAAATGTGTCAACTCGAAGTCGCAGCTCGAAAAGAATCAAGAACATTTTGCGTCCACTGAGCTGGGGAGGACATCAAAAACTCGGTTGTGGAGCGCTCAGAAATTCCCACGGTTTCCATTATGGAAACAGATTTTGTTGAGAGAAAACCTGAGCTTGTTCAGATAGCTTGAACTACGAACCAGCTGATTCGAGTGAAAGTTCGATCATTATGACGTTGCGGTGTTGTCATTCAGCTGGTATTCGACCGATCAGATGTGAAACGCCGTGACGTGAGCCAAAAGTGAATTCGGAAAGGAGCGTGAATCATCAAAAGTAATTTATGAACTATGAGTAATCCCGTCAAGAACAAGGGATGCCTCACGACTCACGGATTCCTCTTCTCACTGCGGTCTAACTTTCACCGTTGTGGTTTTTTGTGACTGTTGGCTCTTATAAATTAACATTCCATATGTGGCGAGAGTGATTCAACTCATTTCCAGACACGCTACCGATTGTTCATGAAATTCGTAATTGAAACTGTAGCAACGATTTGAGAGCATACTTCGTTGGCACATAATTCCGACGATGTTCTGAGCACGGGTTCCGAAATCTCTCTCCAAAATCCTGATGCGAACGTCATAATGTCTGTGTTCAAAGAGATTCGCGCTAATTCCCAGCGAGAAGTGTCGGAGCCAAGATGATTGTGGTTGGTCGATGGAGTTCATGCGTCTGCCGAGCCAAGCTCCCAACAAGTCGGACTTTGCTTTGGATTTATTGTGGCTCTTCGCTGCTACACATAACGACCGAACGTGTGGCATTCTCGTTCGCTGGAGCAACGGAAGCGCATTGCGTGATCTCCCAGTTTTCTGGTCGGGGTTTATCTCCCACTCAACCAGCGGAAACCATGCATCACGAGAACCCGTAACGTTTCGCAAGAGTTAAACTTCATTTTTCTGGTTTCTTCGAAGATTTCCTGTCCAACCACGAGCAATATTTCGCTCACCGTAAGCGTCGATAGCACTGCGACTCATGAATTCCTGGGTTTCCTGACAACTACCGCGAAAACCTAAATCGCTGCGGCTAGGTCGGAGCTAGAGCATACTTAGTTTCACAAGGTCAAGGGTCTGAATTCCGGAATTCTTCAGTGGGGATAATTCGGTTCTTGTCCCCGAAATATGCACGGGAAAGCTATCTTCAGGAATGTCGGCGGGAAAATAACGCGTCTTGGGTTTCGCCTCTCTCCAAAAAGCTCTCGTTAAAAGCTTTTATGCCAAGGGAATTTTTCTCGGTCATAAGTGTTCTGTCAGACGTTACCAGGCGAGATTTCATAGGATGAAACTTTGCGATTCTGAAGAAAAGCATGAACGGAGAGAGCACTGGAATCCAACGATGATTTGCTTCGTCCACAGGCAAAGTCGTGTACCTCTGCGATACCCCTTCAACAAAACGTGAAGATCGACCCGTAGAGCAAGGTGGTTTGAAGCTCCCGAAGCGAGATTATCCGGCGTCGGCAGTGGCATACCTGGGAGTTCCGTACGCGGAGCCACCTCTTGGGATGTTTCGCTTTCGGGTGAGTGAAAGTTCTCTCCTCGAAGATGTTCAGCTCCGAGCAGTTTCAAAATTCCGAGCGCGGAATTCGACTTTCTCTACCGAAGAGTCTATTCTAGAGCGCGATTGAGTAATTGTCATATTAGGCTCGATGTCCACAAATGGTAAGTTTCCAATTTTCTCATTCTCTGATTGCCCTTCAAGGAGCCGCAACCACTGACGTTCAAAGGGAATGTAGAAGCAAAGAAATTCCGACCTTCGTGTCTTCAACACACGAACTACACCGGCTCGAGCAAAGGAATCGAGCACGTTAGTGAAGACTGTCTTTACCTCAATATCTACACGCCCAATGTGAGTATGCTGAGATCGTAAACTGAAATTATGAGCATAGAGAGGACCAAAATGGAAGTACGAGTCGATTCGTGCACACAATTTCTGAATCGTTGTGACAAACTTGAACAGGATGAAGTGAATCGCGGCCAAAGATACGCAGTCATGATGTACATTCACGACGGGGAGTACAGCCACGGCTCAGGGAACGTCTTTCCGGGGCATATGTTGGCGGCAACTCAAGAGGTCATCGTCGTAACTTTCAACTACCGTCTCGGAGCGCTTGGATTTCTGTCTACGGGTGATAACTCGTCAGGTTGGTCCACCAAAATCCTTCGTAATTCAAGTCGTGGCTCCATTGTATTCATCAGGTATTGTTCGCGCTCACCACATCGCTAGGTGTCGAAGTGAAACTGGAACCTATTTGAATTCACAGCCGGAAACTTTGGTCTTCTCGATCAGCGAGCAGCTCTCAATTGGGTTTACCATAACATCGAACAATTCAGTGGCGACCCCGAGAGGATAACGCTCTTCGGGCCCGGAGCAGGAGCCGCATCTGCTGGAATTCACATGATGCAACAGATTTATGGAGAGAACCGTAAGCCATGTCTTCGATTCATGGGCTTTGTTTCGTATTCCTCAATTGATACAACGTAGGCCACTCGAGCCGAGCCGGGCCATCAATCGAGGAACAAGAATCGCTCCGGATTCTTTCTTCCTTTGAAAATCGCTGTCGTCTTTGTTTCGTCGCTGAATTAATGCACGAGGGAGTTGACCAGGCGCAATAATTTCAGTACACATCAGGCGGGTCATTGCCATGTCCGGTAGCGCTGTCGCGGAATGGGCTTCCATCGATGACGCCATCTTTGTGAGGAACATCTCAAGACTCTACGGAGAGCAGATAGGTTGCTGGGCCACCGACAGTTGGCAACTCGTGGAGTGTCTCAAACGGTACGGCGGGCAAGCACGATCGACCTTTAGTCGGTGAAGAAAGATCACATTCTTCAGCTGATTCCGAGAATGTCAACGCCTAACTCGGCGTATGTATCGCTTTTTTTAGGAAAAGCAACAACAGTGTCGAATTCACACTGACGACGGTCACACCCCTCCGAGGATGGTTACCTTGGGGACCCGTATTGGATCGGAACACAAGATACAAGTTTCCGGGAATGCCACATAGTCCTCTCGAGTATCTCGAGAACAAAATACCCAGACCAGATAGAGTTCGTCAATTCTCATACATGACCGGAGTGAGCGTGAATGACGCGAGTTTCGTCGTCGAAAACGATGAAGAACTGAAGAACATCGGGTGGCAAATGAACAAGGACACATTCGATCAGAAAATTCGCTCTTATGCCAAGACCTATAATTACACAATAAACGAGAACGCCATCATAGACGCCATTCGCTTCATGTATACGCCGTGGATGGACATGGAAAACTCAACACTGCTACTCGAAGAATACGTCAACGTGAGTGTTGCCCGCATTTTAAACATTTTTGTCTTCAGCATGCTCAACGAGAAGAGGAGACGGAAGCATTTTCCGTCCGAGCGTTTTTGAGAACTGAGAGGAATCATCAACTTTTCAGATGTTCAGCGATGCGCTATACGTGGCGCCCATGGATCGAATGGTGAAGCTCCTGCTCGAAATCGACGTCCCCGTTTACCAATACGTGATGAATTATTCGTTGACGTCGAATTATTTCTTACCTCAACGAAGAACTTGGAATCGGGTTCCGCACGATTTGGAGAGCATGCTCGTGTCTGGAGCTCCGTTCATGGACCCCAAATTCTACCCCACGGAGTACGACTTCAATAAAGTCTACTGGAGCGATGGGGATAGAAACATGAGTCAATTACTCATGGAAGCGTGGGCCAACTTCGCCAAAGAAGGAAACCCCACGCCGACCGCTCTCTTCGGAGTTGTGGATTGGAGACCCATGAAGAAGGGTCAGTCAATCGCTAACCTTTTTCGAGATCTGAGAAAAGAAAAGATTTGAATCTCTCATAAGATACTTCCGCTTCTTCCAGGTCTTCTTCGCTATTTATCGCTGAATGCAACCTACTACGAAGCTCAGAACTCTTCGTCTTTCATGTTTCAAGACTACCGTCAAAAGCAGGCCCAGTTCTGGAATTCGTATATCCCCGGAATCTTCGGCAGAGCCGAACACTACTGGCCGTATTGGAACGAACTGCCTTGGGAATACGACATACGAGTGTTCAAAACATCATTGTATTTTGTTTCAACTCTAGCGGCTCTGTTCCTCTTCTTCGCATTTCTAGGGTTCTGCTGCTACTGCAGAGCGTCAAGGTACGGAGACGAAAATTATTATTGAATGAATATCCACAAAAACGCCCTCGAAGAATGCGACGAGCTTCCGTCGAATGAGTCTCGTGGACAGTCGATATTTGGAAACTCAAAATCACGGATTCCGAGATCCCAGCTGACGGGGCTGATCTGAAGTTTGTTTGCCGACGATTTAACCGAAGACACTGCCGAATCCCACTGCTCTGGCGAACCTCATCTCGACGGTGGAGATTCGAACTCCATGAAATGCTCAAGTCCATCAATACTGCCTCCCCTTCTACTCTCCCACCCGTTGGTTCCGTGGACGAGCCACGGAACGTTTGTTGACTCGAGAACTTTATTTAAAAATAAGGTACAATCCAGACTCATAGTATTCAACAGCATGTTGTTCGCTTCCATAACTGAATCATGAATCCGTGGAGCGATTTGCCGTCCACACCTCCCGCGAGAGGGAGGACCCATAACTGCCTTGAATCATAATGTCGAATATTTTACAGAGCTAGCCGCTATACTTCTGCCATGGCTGTTTACGCAGTATTTTGACGATAATTCAGAGTCTAATCTCGCTCAAGTGGAAACCGCAGAGAGTCTCAGCGTCGCGGGTCTGACTGCCTTGTGTTATTCCAGATACTTGCATGATTCGCTGGACGAGACTGATAAGCCTTCAACACTAATCATTCAACCGAAGGCGAAACCGAGGAACACTTTGAGTTCGGCGGGAGTCACTTCTGCCAGGCACGTTCGGTTCGCCGCCGATCACTGATCCTTATTCTCATGTTGATAATAACGCATAGAACTACGAACATACAGTGAAACCTAATATCATTGAATAACTCGATTCGAAAAGAAAGGAAGAAAGAAAGAAAGACAAGGACTCTAGCACTGCCGGGCGCTCGTATAGATTGCGCTCCCGCTAATTGTTGCTGCTTGTGCTGCTGAGAATATCGTTTGCTTGTATTTCATTCGTTTCCCACTATGGGAGCTCACCAAATCTCTCACGCATCGTCAAAAATTCAGAAAGCAAGCCGCTTCATCTCAACGACCTCCGCATGCTCTCCACCCTAACCCACGCTTTGACTGTCGCTGCAATTACGCATGTAGGTCCGCACTTAGTTCACTGACATTCTATCTTACAGCACATACTCGCTGAATGGCACACGGTACGAGTCACTCTTGGCTGTACTGCCCAGGGACACGGCAGTCTAACAACGTAACCCATGCAACGACGACACAACGAAGCGAAGGCATTTCTAAAAATCGACGCGTCACAACTCCAAACTCACGGCCGGCTTGACTTTTTTTTTTCGCTTTCGACATGTACTTCGATGGTTTCTCGTGCTGACACAGCTTCTCTGGGAGATCAGCACAGTGTGGTATCAGATGTATCTAATTTCGTGTAAGCTCTTATGCAAATGTCTCAATGATACCAATGAAAGACAGATGATCGAAATGAAAAAGTATTGAAGAGTACAGTGGATGGGATCGAACCGAATTGAGACGGCAGCTACCCTGTGTCAAAATAGACCTCTTGTCGGTCGACGATTACAAAAATTACGACCACGAAAGCAACAGTTGGCCAATCGAGTCGAAAAAGTCAAAACTCAACATATAGTCTTTTGAGGTGTGGAATGCCTGATCGTGAGGTAGATGAATCTGGGAACTTTCTTATCGGTAGTGAATGGTGAGGATGACTGCTCTTATTCGATTCCACGACGGAACTAGTGAATGAGGATTATAGAAAGTTCGTTGACGATCTTCCTATATGAAAAGCTTAAGCTCGAGAGCGAGTTCTCTAGAGAGCTTAAATACAGGAGATTGAATGATTCCGTGTCTTTTCTAACTCACTCAGATGTGAAATTTCGTGAAAGATCGATCGAAGCGATGAGCACCGTTTTCAGAGCTTGTCCCGATATTTTGAGAGATATGCAGTTCGCTGAACGGCCATCGAAGAAAAAAGAGGTCGTAGTCATTGTCTGTCTGAAACCCAGAGGGAGATCTGAAGTTTTCAGCCCTCCAGGATTGAAATTATATTCTCTCTATTCAATCGGAAGCCATTTCATCTGTAAATATTGTCAGCATTAAATATTTCCTATCGAATGAAACGAGTTTTCTTTTCTTTTCATTTGGATATACACCAGAATCAAAACCGCCAAGTTCAAATGAATCATTAATTGAGCGGAATTGCATCGGATACTATCTTTAGTTGATTCCGTTCGTTCCCGAAAACTCGCGAAAGGATTTCACGGAAAAAACTGCCACAAATGCCAAGAATGGGACGGATGCATGGTATACAAGTCAGATTTATTGAGCTCTCCTTCGGTGGCTAAGTAGTGGAACATCTCGAAAACTTATTTCTTGTATCACAGCTTACTTCTGAAATTTGTTGTGATCTCTCAGCTCGACGTGCATGGAGCGCGAAGAACGCGTCATTCAACCATGTAATGTTATTCGGCATTTCAAAAGGTTAAGATTCAACTTCTCTGTTGTGTCTTCTGAAAATGCAGGAGGCGTCCTGCGATCAATGATGTTATATACATTCAAAAACTATTTCGCCCGACTACGGCTATGCTAACTTAGTCTTGTTTCAAACCTCCGACTTGAGGAGTGCAAACAGTAGCGTAGCCATCGTTCGAAGGTTTGATACCATATGCTTCTTTTCTTCGTTTTTCGTTGTAGGCGTTCACGTAGAACTGTACAAACAGATACAGGAACAAAACTCCCTGAGGCATGGCAAGATAGACGTACAATCTCGGATAACCACAATCATAAAACAGAGGAATGGCACCGTGGATCATAGCGATCACGAATTGAGTGATCTGGAGCTGAGTCAGGTACTTCTTCCACCATAGGTATCTCTGGAATCTGGGTCCGAACGCCGACAAGAAGTAGTACGTGTACATGATAACGTGGACGAACGTGTTCAGGCAGATAATGAAGGACGTGTGTCCATCGGTTCCGATTCTGTGCCAGAACCAGCAGTCGAAAACCACGAGACAGTGATGTACTACGTGCAACGTTGACACCTGGTTGAATTTCTTCCGCAAGACGAAGAAAACAGTATCCAAATAGTCAGCGATTCGCAGGAGACGCAGCCACCAATAAACTTCTAGAAGCACGAGAGATTTCTTGTCGGTCGAGAAAGTCATGCCTGCAAAAAAAAAACGTCATTCAGGGCAAGGGTCGATGACTGGTGTAAAATTTTCTGTGTTCAAATCTTCGATGATCCGTCACAACGTGTGTACCTTGGCAGAACAAACTGTACCCGCCGCCGACGTAGGTCAGTGACAGGACAACTGCAAGGAATCCTGCGCTGAGCACAACGTTGAGTCCGTTGTAGATCTTGATGGCTAGCTTCAAATCGTACGGCGGTCTGCTCTTCATGTAGGCGGGCCCCCATATCTTCACGAAGTACAGATAGAGTGTTGTGAGTAGGAGAATGATCGAAGGATACTTCACCATAACCCAATCCTTGGTCCGAGGATCTTGGGGTAGGTGAAACAAGAGGGTCAGCATGTCGGTTTCGCCGCCCATGATTGTCGCGGACCTTCTGGAAAGAAAGTTCAAGTCAGTTAATCTCCAGGATTTCGAACGCTCCAGATACTTTATCCGTCATTCGCGAGAGATGCCGTCTGGAGCGTGGAGCAATGTCAATCAAAGCGAAGCGAAGGTTGCACTTCTGTTCCGCAGCCGGAGAATCAAGATTCTAGCCCAGCACGCTCCCATTGGCTCCCTCGAATAAGCGGCGGAACGTCGAGCGGGCTTTCCACGCAGTATTTCCACACCCGAAACGGTTTCCGCTCAGAAAAGAAACAAGTTCGCAGTTTTATCACGTGGTCCCACAGCTGGGTCAGAGCATCAATCTGGGTCAACTTCGGTCATCGACCACGGCACCGCCTCATGCGTTCTTCTCCAGAATATCTGCCCCGCTGTCTTCAGACAGACGAGCTCTCTATTATCCTCGGGCCAGTTATTCTTCCAAGCGACCGATTGCTGAAAACCTTGATATTCTCCGAAGTGGAGCATGTTGCAGGTCGCGCGAAAGACTAGTGTGAACACGCTAGTGCGAACTGTGAAGAAATTCTTCGAGCGCTCGTCGGCGTGAAGCGTTGGATTTCTCACCAAGATTCAACTTTTCATGTTCATGGCACCGCCACCAAGGTTTTTCCGCGTCTCTTAAGACATGTAGTTAAGTGGCTGCTTATTCGATCTCGTCGTCAATAAGATGACAGACAAGGGTATCAGTCGGCGGAAACAAGGAGGTGTCATCTTCCGAGAAACTTGGGAATATATCGCCGTGAAATACAATATAGCATTTCCATTCAAGCATAAACTGTCGTTCGAAGGCCTCGGGAGTTTCAGTTTCTGGCGGTTCCGTATCAGCCTTAACCCTTATTTAGAAATATCCGATGGGTCAAAAAAAAACGAGAGATTCTTACTCCGTCGCCTGTTTTTCTCGTCAAAGTTCCCGAGGGAGACACTTAAGCTTCGCTTAACTGGAATTCGTGAAAGCGAGAAGCGGATGCCGCCGCGCAGAAGGATTCAAGTTTCTGGCTTGGTTTTTGCGGCGTTCCCACAAGTTTACGTCAATCGGTTTTCCCGATCTTGAACTTTGCGTTGATCACACAAGCAAAAACTCAACTTCAAAACTTACCAACGAATAGATCTCTGAACAGAATTAGGTAGTCTGTCAATAAACATACGATTCGGACTTCCCCGGCAACTCAGCGAGCTTCGCACGTCGATCGCTATTTCTCCTTGACATTGGCTCAACTTTCAGATATTCTGCCGGGACGAAAATCAACCGGAGGAGTAGCGACCGGCAAGTCGCTACTCCCTTGAACTTCAACGACCTCGATTGGGAGAACCAGAAGCACTGCAGAAGTGCGGAAACATGACTGAAGCGATTTTTCGCTACCATGGATTTGATAAGAATCCGATACGAATTCGGAAACGAAATCGTATCATTCGATTAGCATCGCTCGCGATTCTGATTGATTCTGTGGCTCGCGTCCGTAACCCAGAATGCAGTCACTGAATGAAGCACGTGACCCACTCACTGCTCGATTCCGCGAGTCTCCCGGCGGGATCCAGTGGAAGAGTCGCGGTTGGCAATCGTTGAAACAACTGAGTGGGTCAATCTTTTCCAACCCGTTCCGCAGATTCGGCCGCAAAACAACTGCACTTTCACTGCCTCGGCGCTGAAACGCTCCCTGAAGAAGCTCGGTCTCAACGCTGAGGTTGATCTCCAATCGCTACCGGCACCAATCCCGAGCGTCCCAACTGCTTTCCAAGGAAATCTCAGGAATCTCCTAAGGCGCGAATCTCCTATGCTGAGATCACTTCACCGGTCTTCATCGAAACAAACTGTTTCCAAAGCACAACACACCTCGTTAGCTCGTGATTTCGTTCCGATTTCGATTCTCCTAGTTTCAGCACTTAAAAACTCCGAAATCAAATTTCAGATTCTCATCGCAGCGCTTGTGATTTCGAATAGTCAGTTGTGGCTCTGGAGAAACTTTCACTGGGTCACTTGAAGATCAAGAGGGCCTCGCGTTTCCGCTAACTCACAATTTTTTCGAAAAATCAATGTGTGGACGAAGTTGAAATGAAATCCGTCAACGTACCGAACGGCGTGAAGTGAACGTCTGGCTCGGACCTCACGTTCTGGAGCGAATTCTTCACGTCTCCCCCAGAAAACTCTCGCCAAAGCACCCTCTCCGGGTCAATGTCTTTTCAAACGGGAGCCGATGTATTTCTGCTGTGCCCGCCGATTCGAAGATTGTTAGACAGGACAAACAGACCGATATTTATGTGGACACCACGACACACATTGAAAATACACAGCTGGCCGTCTGGTTGGTCGAGTGGTGGTGACGTAGAGATATTCTCCTCGCGTCGCTTCTTCCCAAGTTTCTCATCCGGGGCGCGAAAATTCGGTTGGCGTGGCAGTCACTGGGTGAGTAAGTCGTTCCGTTCTTCACTGTCCGAAATTTGGTGGAGGAGGAACGGAGAGAACTGTCCGATTACAATTTAAGAATAATAATCCCGTGTTTACGGCAACGAGCTCCCTCCGTCTTAGACCAGATTGGATAGACATAAGCAAAACGAACGGTGAAGGCAATCTCTTGAAGCTTCTGAATATTTACGGGCGATTCCCATTTCATGAATATTCTCTAAAATCTTGTTCTCTGGCCGTCTATCTGGGTTTCAAAAGAAGGTCCACGGAACGTCCGCTGTTTTTCGCCAACCGGAAGGAGTTCTCTGATCTCATGAGAAGCCCCCCGATTCTTCCCGATGCAAAACTACAATATGATACCTCATTATACAGAGTTCTAGACCTAGCATTCGACTCAGCGTCGCAGAAATAACGGCGTTCTTGCGCGGTCCGTATGATCAAAGCGCAGCCAAGGATTAGGCAAATGATTCCGCGACGGAACCGGATGACCTGAATCTTGATCGATCCGCCGCGCGACCAAGCGTTCGAAACAGTTCCCCGCGGAATCGAATCTTACGTCAAAGCCGTCGTGGTCACGGATCATGTTTTTCTTCTGGCGTCAAAATATTCTGAGAGATCTCTGAAAGCTGAAAACGGATTCTTAGGATCTCGGGCATCGTTCATTTGCTGCCTTTTCATTGTTGATAGCCGTTTTATTTTCTGTGAAACGGAACCTGTGTTCCACGGCAATTGAAACACACCCAAGAGGTCCGAGACGTTACCGGTCGATCTTTTCTTTTCCTCATCGTCGAGATAATGGATCGGACTTCTGACCACCGCGTTCTAATTTTTGAGGTGATTTAAGCTAATCTAGCCGCTGAACCGAAGAGATCTGCCTGTACACAGAATGTGCTTTGCGGACATGTTTCACGACTGCCCTATTCTTGTTTTTTTCTTTCATCTATTTCCCGTTGCGAGTCAGCCGACACCAGTGGGTGACTCACAATCCCCGTGAGCAGAACAATCTTAGCCGGAGCAAACCACTTCCGGCCTTATTCTGCTTCTGGACCATCGACGTCGTCATCAGTTACTGCGTCATTCATGGCGATAACCGCGGCAGCGAGTGTTGGTAGTGGAAAGGAGGCTGGTTGATGTTGAACTCGGTATCTTTATCTCTCAATTTTCCCATCGCAGCGTCTCCAGCAAGGCGGCAGCTCATAGTTCCGCCGCGGACGGCTCCCGACGAGTTAAATCTTTAGAGGCCTTCAAGCTCGATCGTCGGCTTCCCTGGTATTCCACGTTTCATGTATGGTCATGAAAGAGGCTGAAGACTGCGGGAACGATTGTTCGTACTAACCACATGTGCCACTGAAACGAGCAGGTTGTGACTATGACGTCTCTTGTACTCAAATGAGGGGACTTGACTACGATTATAGATTCTCTCCCGTGGTGAAGACAACGACCCGTCGTTTTCTCTTTGCGCATGCAGCGCAGAAGAGCGGCTTTCAGAGTGACGGGACATATCCTCCGAGAGCAGGAATTCTAAATGATCTGGGATCTGGACTTCGTGCGTGCTGCGCACTCGTTGCGCAGATCGCTTTTTTCGATGTCGGAAAATGGGTCGGTACTACCCAGCAAAGTGATTCGACGGAGGAGTCAGAAATCTTGCTCCTCTAGGAGCGGCAACAGGGTTGGCAGCATGACAGATTCAGGAGCAAGCAAACATCTGAGGTGAAGCCGTCGATCTCAATTCAACTTTACACAGGCACAGGCGCCAACTAAATTCTACTTTTCAGAAGTCCCTTGCGGATCTGGAAGATCATATTTGGGGGCCGTCGAATCGAGCGTTTCAACTAAAGCGGTAGCGAAGTGATTCCGATTTCGAGTCGAGCTAATCTCTTCTTTCTTGAGAAATGAGAGACGAAATCCAGCTATCCACGAACACCTGCTGTCCGGGAGGCCGGTTTTCTTTCTTGCAGATCGCCTTATCCCTGGAGCAGGGATTTAGATTTTCACTGACCTTCTCATCGAGACAACAGCAAGTCTGGACGGCGATTGGGGATCTCTGATTATCTTGATCCCTTAGAACTTAGCACGAATACGCCGACGTTGCAGCGCAGCAGACTAAATTCCAACTCGTCACCGCTTCGGCAGAAGGAAGGGTGCGCAGCTCTAATAAACTGCCCGACTCAAAACTTTGTTTCCATTTATTCGCACTCGTGGCTACATAGTTCCGCAGTGCGTTCAATGAATGTTGTCGACAACCTTCTTGACGCCGTCCACTTTGTTGAGGACGTCGCAGATGGTGTGGCCAACTTGTTTTTCCAACGCGTCTCCAACCGTGTTCTTCAGAAGCTTAGAGATACGCGATACGAAGTACGATGTTATCCAAGTGACGTAACTCGCTCCGGTGACACGCGCGGTCGACGCTCCAAGTTCTGTGATATCAAACCTGAAAAAGGTTGAATCCGGCCTTGATTACCGTCATCAGAGTTCGAACTTCGAAACATCCCAATCGGTGCTTATAACGGAAAAGCTCACTTGTTGAAGATGAGCGGTTCATTCTCGTTTGAGCTTCGCATGAAGTAGACATCTCCTTTGATGAACTCGGTATCTCCGTAAACTTTACCGCGCAGTTTCAGGATCCCGCCCAGCTTCCAAGGATACACGATCTTGATGTTTGTCATCTTCACCTGGAAGGTAGCTCGAATATCTCACCAAAGGAATCGGAGGAGAGCAAATTTCCGCCGTGATTTGCAGCGACGAGGCTTCTGATCCGTCTTCTTGTTTACCGTGACTTTGACTGACGCGAAACGCTCCTCCAGGCATTCGACTTCGGGAAGGCCGATCCTCTTCATGCTCTTTAGCCCGAAAATTTCACCGGTGGTGATCGTGAAAATTCTGTCGACGTGGACAGGATCCCATTCCACAGAATCAGGACCCTCGGAGTCCACTATTTGCAGCGCTTGGTCGATCAGTTTCGCCAGAGCCTCGGCATCGATGCAGTCGGATCGAGTGCCCACCACTGTGGAGGTGATCGAGAGTTCTAAATCGGAGTCATCAGAAGAGATGTGAACGTTCGTCGTATTCTTGTGTACAGCTCCGCTCAAGGAGAGTTCGAAAGTTCACTGATTCAGCATGATTTGGATCCACTGAACTTACCTAAGGCTGATACAACGATGAGAATTGCGCACCTCATGTCTTCTCGTTCTGAACGAGCTCGTGTTAGAAGTCAGCGAATGACCGCGCGAAACAACACTCAAGTCAGATATACAGTTGCAACAATCATTTTCCACGGCGAGAGCGTATAGAACTTAATCCCTTTGAGCGTGAAGGTCACGCGGAGGGCCCTTCTAGCGTGCTCGGTCGTTCTCATAACAATTTCAAAAGCCGACGCTGTTCGTAAAGCCGGATTTTCGAAACATCTCGATCCAGTTTTCCTCGAGCCACGATTGAGTGATGTTGAGTTTTGATATTTCTGCGTCTTCTGAGTCAGCCAATATGTAGACTCGGAATGACACCCCGTTAACAATATTACGTCTTCTAAAAGATAAATTATGCCCCCGTTGAGATGGACGATCAATTATTGCGGTGGACGATTGTGGTTAGAATTGACTTCCGATCCTCCTATCTCTCTCTAGACATCGACAAAGAAGCTCCACATCCACAACATTGCAAGTCGGGATTCTTATCGCTCCACATCTCTTGCTTGGAATCGCGGATCCGGTCCCTAATTCACCCGAATTCGGCCACCATCTGTCTGATGGTGGTCACTCTTGGTTGAACTCGACACCAATCGAGCCGATATAAGCTACTCCGTCGGGACAAGTCGTAACGTCGCCAAGAGGCCTGCTCGGGAGAACTGGATCGAGTCATGTTTTGAGCACAATAATTTTCCGGCGAAATTTGGTTCAACAAGAACTTAGAAATGCTCTTGCTCAGGAAGTGGATATTCGAGAAAGCGTCATTTCTCCGGAGAGGCCAAGACTATTTTATTATTGACGCAGGTTTACGTTATATCCGGACGGTCCTCGATGGGAGTTTTGTAACGGATCTTAGTCTGTCGAAGGTGACGTCATTTGTCTTTAGCAGTCAACAATTTAGCAGACACTTTGGCGCCAGCACGCGGCTGCCGTTGCGGCATAATCAAGTCATCGAGATCCGTACCCCTCCCCCCCAACAAAGAATTCTGCATACGCGCCTGTCAGCAGGCGTTACCAAGCCCACGAATAAAATATGAGGTAAAATATTTATTAGGTACTTGAAGAAAAAAAGAATATCGAATCGGAATTTAACAGCCAAAAATAGGCGAAAACCGTTCTCAGATAATTTTGTCCACCTAGGGCTTTTTGACCACTGTTCGTCATTCGAACCCTCGAACAGGAGCCCGAAGGCCCCTGAGCGATGGTTTCTGGGCCGGTAAAAGTCCTCGTGTATCCCGCCGACGGTCGGTACCGCCGGGTTCTATCTCACTGAATCGTCTGAAAGAATTGAATAATTAACACATTGTATTTCAGTCAATAACGTTCAAGCTTTCATAGAAAAAAAAATAGGACAGAATGATTATCACAACAACTCAACTTCACCTCAACTCGACTATTCCCCGTCTATTCTTGAGAGAGATATGAACGTTCCCGCGTGGGAGGAAATGTTCCTTTTTTCCACGAACAACCCGGAGATCAACGGTGGGTGAGCTTCTTGTTCCCACTGACCACCAGTTCCATGAAGGGAGACCTCACAGATCTCCGAAGGAATGCGAAGCACTGACCTTCCCAGCAGTCGGATCACTCTCAAGGATGGTGATACACAATATTCGTCAAATAGTTTCTTCAAAGGAATTCAGTTTTGGCACGAAATGAACTGGAACCAACTTTGGAACATGAAAGCTTCTCTTCTTTCAATCTGGGACGTTCGTTCGTTATATTCTCTGTCTGTCAAAGAGCGTACTGCTGCTAGAGATTTGCGCGTTCGATTGCAGTCAAAGTTCCAAACATTCATTCCGTGAATTCCAGAGGATGCGAGCTGTTTGCGCGCTGGTTCCAAAGCGCGCCGCGTTCCGGTGGTGCTGCCGCAGTGGAGTGGATCCCTACTCAGCGAGCACGCACAAATGACAATGACTCGCAATCAAAGTCAGAAGAGATAACAACCGATTCAGCTACTTCAGCTGATTCATCGTTCATACACGGTATAGTATACGGGCATGCAGTCGATGTGCAAATCTTCGAAGTGGTGCAGCACACGTTCTCCCAATGTGTGCATTTTGCGAACGGACGAGAGGAAAAAATAACAAACTGCGGGACACAACATCCTCTCTATTGTGAAGACTAGGGTTTCCTCCCGATGCGGAAAACTCGAAACTTGTCGTGTCGGGTTAAGTTCCAAAATGCAGCTGAAAATCAGCCTCCGAATAGTCAGGAGGCCGACCTGATGCGACACATCGATGACATGCTTTCGGGTGAAATAGAAGTCGTCACACGTGGCTTTGACGAGACACTTTGTAATGAGTGGAATCGATGAATGAATTTCGGAGCCGCTCCTATTGCACACCGATCGCCTCACCTCCACTCGAGTTCGGGAGAGTTGAGTCGGGTAAAAGTAGGAAGGAAGCTTTTTCGGAGTAAGATGCTTTCACCCAGAGGTGTGGGCTGTCGAGATATACAAGATTCTGCAGAAATCTAAGCTTTAAAAAATCTGGAGATGTGACTTTTTGGAACTGGGCTCTTCAATTGCAGAAAGCCATCGGGTTTTTGGTTCCCAACCGCCGGCGCCGCCTGAAATCAATTTCTTGATTCTGGAATCGAAAAACATTTCTGCGTCACGAGCGCATTCAACCCTTGCGACAATTAACTCTCAGGAGTTCGTTGCGACTCAATCGGAGTCCCAGTCGATCGGAACCCTGGTCGATGGGATACTAGGTTTTTCCAGGCTACATTCCCGGATGCGTGATAGAAGTCAGAAATAAAGCTTCTCGTCTGAGAATGCTTGTTGGTATTCGCTGCGGCCCGAGGAGCCATCGCAACCCTACTCAGATGTAAACGCAAGCTCGGTGGCGATTTCGGAGAGCTCGTTAGCTGACCTCACTGACCTGATCGAGAAGACTCTCAGTCGCTCCCACCCGCCCTAATAACATTCCTTCAGCGACTTCCTAAAGATCAAATATTGCTGCTTAGACAGTCCACAGTCGAGCATGATTGCAAGAGCTGTTGCGGGACTGAGTCGAGGCCTCTTCTCCTCGTTGTATCGCGTGGCCGCAGCTTCAATCGCCGATGCACTGTAGCTTCTTCTCAACTGTGCGACTTTGTATCGGTGAGCTCTTGGCCCGCAGTCACTCTTCCAGTCATTTGATCATTCATTCATTCATTCATGAATGTGGAACGGTGCGGACGTTCATTCATCTGCTCCGTGGATCATCGTACTCATCTTGCGCAATTCCGATCAGGTGCGGCTCAAAACCTGCCTGATTGCTCACTATCACCGCGTGCCACTTTCTGGCCACGTTTCAACGCGCCTCCTGCACCAGAACACTCAGAACCGCTGAAGTTTCTGTCGTGATCTCCGCCGATCGAAGCTGTCAATCATGTCAGCTGATCAGGCCGAGACTTCACAGATGGACGTCACGGAGACTGCCGCCGCCGCTGCGAGGCGCGCTGCTGCTACAGCCGCTGCGATGGCTGCTGCCGCCGCTGCGATTCCGAAGATCAAGCGCTTGCGCGGCACCGAGAGCTCGTCGAGCGCCGGGAAGGTTAAGGAAGCGAAGAAATCCAAAGTGGACGCCTCGGCAACTGCGACGGATGCTTCGGAGACGGAGACGGAGACGGAAACCACCGCTGGGTCGCTGCAACAGTGCGAGGAGGAAGCCGGGAACACCGAGGGAGAAGGAAAGGCCGATCTCAGGATGGAGACCGAAGACCAGGGATGGACGGGAGTCCCGACGCGGGACGATCGGGCCAGATTTCAGGCAACGAGGAAAGCGGAGAGAGCGGTCCGCCGACTGAACCGTAATTTCGGCCCAGGCGCGTCTGGCTTTGAGGTAGACTTCGCTCCGAGAGCGGAAGACGTCAAGTTCGAGGCGAAGAACCTGCTCAAGATCTTCTGCGACATCCGCAGCGTTGTTCGCGAGGCTAGACCGCGTCTCAATGCCAGGGGCGGTATCACCGTGAGGGTTGACAGCCAAGCTCATATTGAGCAGCTGAAGAGCATAAGCTCCATCGCGGGCATCGACGTCTCTTTGAATCTTCCCTCGGCGGCGACTCTATGGGGCCGCGTGTCCGGAGTGCACCCCTCATTCTCTGAAGCTGATGTGCTCGAGCTCCTCCGCCCTCAAGGCGTCGTTGAAGTCGTACGAGAGATGTACTCTGCCTGTGAATCTACCTCTTTGACGGAGAACAAGANCGCCGGTTAGAGCACGTTGGCAGCCACGTCGCCACGTATATCATGCAGAGAGCGGCCGGGGTGCCGAGGTTAACCTACCTCCTGCGGGCCTGCCCTGCTTACAAGCTGACAACGTCACTGAAGCGCCTGGATGACCTGTTCGTTGCGTCGTTTGAGAGCATCCTAAAAATCTCCTTGTCTGGGGACGCTCTCACTCAGCTTTCACTGCCGACTTCTTCGGGCGGGATGGGCATCCCAGTTCCCTCTCGTGTTGCTTTGCCCGCATTCGCTGCATCCTGTCACAGCGCTCAGTCGGATGTGATGGACATCCTTGGTCCCCTCGCGGATCATGTCCATTTGCGAGAAGAGGCTACGGCCGAGTTCATTGCTACGTATGGCAAAGCTCCCGATGATGATAACCGAACCCGCCAGTCCGAATGGTGCAAAATCGCCAGTGAGGCTATTCTCACCGAACTCCGTCTGAAACTCGCGGACTCCGAGGTCGACGTCATCCGTTTGAGCAACGCCTCACTGGCGGAGTCTGGGTGGTGGCTGCAGGCCATGCCGTGCAGTAACCTGGGAACGCTGATGCCCGATATCGATTTCATTCGCGCGGTAGGACTGAGACTGGGCTTGCCCTTGGTCGAGGAGTGCTCCTGTTTATGCGGGAGACAGATCGACCGCTTCGCCTTGCACCGGTTGAGCTGCTACAAGCTCGCCTCTGGACGCCTAACTCGACACGCGGCCATCAACGATTTGCTGATCCGGGCTTTGCGTCAAGCCGGAACGCCGTGTTCCAAAGAACCACTGCACCTTTCGGCGAACGATGAGCTGCGTCCGGACGGAATCACTCTTGAGCCGTGGTCGCGTGGCAAACAGGTTATATGGGATGTCACCGTCAAGGATTCATTCGCACCGAGCTTCCGCGGCGTCGCCCGCAATACTCGCGCAGTGGCCTCCAGGGGCGAACAGGAGAAGTGTGCCAAATACCAGGCCCTACTCAATGAATACATTTTCATACCTTTTGTTATCGAGTCAACCGGGGTGTGGGGCGAGCAGGCCCTTAAGTTTGTGAGGGAGATCGGCCGAAGGATCACCAGCAGGGGAGGCGACCGCAGGGCGGCGTCGTTTTTACGGCAGCGAATCGCCATGGAAGTGCAGAAAGGGAACGCCAGGCTTATAGCCGGGGGCGTTTTCCAGTGTGGGGCCCTCGGGGAACTTCGATTCCTGAGCGGCTGAACTAAGCTTGAACTTTCTCATTCCCTTAACTAAATCCCGAATAAAGCCAAGTTGATTTGATCATTCAATTCATCCTTCAATTAATTGCGCTTTCCATTCCAACAAATGTGCTGAGTTCTCTTGGTCGTGACCACGACCACGTGAGCATCATCGCTTCGCGAATCGGCGCTCTCGGTTGAAATCCTCATTGTACTCTGCTCGTAGACCCAATACCTAGCCACATGCATGGAGACATCGCTTCGGGTGGAGGGCGTCCATCAGAGAGAAACAATAAAGTCATTATTCTGATGGCATCACCGGAGTTCACATGGAAAATGGGATAAGAGCAAGTTCTACAGCAATTTCACTCTAACGTAAGCCATGATTCTCAGTAATTTCGTCAGTTTTCTGAACATTTATTTGTTTTCATATGCGATATCCACAGAAGAAGAAATGAGATGTGCTGTCGGGAGGAGTCGGCTCCCAAACGAAGGTGGCAGAAATGAGGTTTCACGCTTTGAGCCAAGGTTTCCAGTAGCTGGTCGGGCTTTTCGGGCTCGAATTTGGGTCTGCTGCGAGGTTGTTGACAGCATGTTGAGTTTTCGCAAGCTCCACCAGACGATCACTCAGCCTCTTTGCCTCCTGCAAATAAGGAAAAGGTTCACCCTCGTTTCCGCCTCCAAAATCTCACTGAGGCAGTGGTTCTCAAACTGAAAGGGGTGCGGACAAATTTCTTGAGGGGAACGAAGACCTTTTAGGATCTCTCCCTCCTAAGCAATGATACAAACTATATTAGCCTGGTCAAAATCTCAAAGTTCCACAATTCATTGAGAATTCCCGCAGCGAGTTGCTGTTCCAGCGATCGAATATTTCAATCACACAGTCTCTCCTCTTGGTGCTTTTTCTGGTCCACCTGAGTTCTTCGAATTCTGGCAGTTAGTCCAAGACCAAGTCCCAATTCTGTCCGAAGAAGCTCTGAGACACCACCGAATGCAGCGCACCAGATGCAATTTAAAAATCAGACTGAGAGCCGATCTGCAAAGCACAGACTTACCTCAGGATGCTCGGAGATAATGTTGTTGAGCTCACAGGGATCCTTCTCCAGGTCAAAGAGACAAGGAGAGCGTAACACATCACAAGTTGATTCGGTGAGGGAGTTGCATTCCAGTCGGGAGCTCTTGCGCCAGTTCCACAGGGGGCCAGAATT
The DNA here is from genome assembly GCA_021527715.1 of Neoseiulus cucumeris. Classification (NCBI taxonomy): domain Eukaryota; kingdom Metazoa; phylum Arthropoda; class Arachnida; order Mesostigmata; family Phytoseiidae; genus Neoseiulus; species Neoseiulus cucumeris. The sequence continues at coordinate 9,565,340 of JAJSRV010000030.1, read as the reverse complement.
TGACTTGTTCTGCGAATGAGAAATCTCGGCGTTCTTATCAGCTCATGTCAGCTTACGGATTTTATGAAAGAGGAGTGATATTTCGTTTCCCAGTTATCTCTTGGGTACCGATATCGGATGGCTCGATACTGATTCTTAGGTCTGGCCACCCTTGAAAGCTCATGTGTCATTCTTGCTGGCCACTTCAAATTCGTTTCTACGACGAGAAATGAGAAAATGGTTCAACTCACCGTTTTCCACCATAAGCCAGCCTCAGACAGAACTTTTGCTGTCAAACTTTCATCCATCCGTTTATCGAGCTCTTCTAAACTCAGCGTTCCTTTGTGTTCCACGTCCCACGAATTCAAGTCCGCAGTTCCGTTCCTAGGACCTAGAACATATCTGACGTCTCTGAGCTATTCCTTGGCTAATTGGTTGGACTGCGATCACCCACGTCGTTTCCATCTGACGGGCAACCTACCGACAATAAATTTGAAGCGGCGATCCCTGATGGCTGCCGACTGATCTACATAATTGAGGTTATACACAACTTCGCTTCTCGCGGATGGAGCGCCGGTAGAAATCATGTTCCATTGGTCAACTCCATCAAGGCTCACGGTTTCCGGATGGACTATCCCTGCAATTGACGGGAACCGCATGGATACACTTCCAATGCCCTCTGTATCTAAATATTCGAATTTCGGCGATGGGGAATACCGCGAAACAGGCGTTCTGCAAGCGCCTCACCTGCGCGATTGAGGATTGTCGGCAGCCAGTCTGTCACATGCATCAAACCGTACTCCACTCTTGGCTTGTTGACAATATCCTCGCTCCATACGAAGGATGCGACTCTCGTTCCTCCTTCGAAGAGAGTTCGTTTCTGACCTCGCAACGGGTAATTAGAAGCTAGAATGAATGGACAACCGTATGAACAAGAAGGCATTGACTTTCTCAGATGCAGCTCCTACGTAAGTGTCGGTTCTTGTGTGCCCGTACCCGTATTGTGCAGAGCACCAGTGGTCTGCCCTCCGTTATCGGACATGAATATTATCGTTGTGTCCGAGAGAGCTTTCTTCTTATTGAGCGCATCAACGATCTCGCCAATGGTTTTATCCATTTCGTGAACCATGGCGGCATAAACTTTGCGTTCTTTATCCGTGATGTCAGTGAACAAGTTTATTGATTCCTGAGGCGCCTGAAAGTGCGAGAGAGTATAAGTCTTCATGGAAATGTGATAAAAATCACCAGCTTGTGGGGATCTGTTCCCCGTTATACTAGAACGGAGAAAAAAACCTTGCCTGAAAGGGATTCTTCTCACATCCGGCGTGTGGAGCCAGGTGCGCGAGGACCATGAATAGCGGTTTGCTGAAGTCATGCTTCTCGATGATTCCCACAGCTTCATCCCTCAGCACATGCGTAGCGTAGCCCTCTTTGTTCTTCGGTGTCATGTCCTGGTGCCAGTCAATGCCCAAAATGCTATCGTTGAAGGGCTGGAATTCATTTGTGAGAGAGATTCTCCAGAGAATTTTTTTGGCGCCAACGACACTGAATGCCGATTTCAAAGTCATTGAGGCGTTATTCATTAATCACCCTCCATCAATCCATGAATAAATTGATCGGAGGCCGATCACTTCGATGATGTTTGCCCAACATAGTCGTGGACTGAAACAATCAGGCACTATTTAACCGAATATCCATCAATTCATATTGATTGATGGAGGTTCAAAAATGATTAATGCCTGAACTTCCAAGCTCTACTCATGAGCTATACCGTAAAATCTCTAAACGGGCAGTCTCTAATAAACGGGCAGGTCTGGAGCACTTGGAAAAACAGACGGGTGGCTCGTTAAGCATAGAGACCCATGACGAAATAGGGCTCTCCATCTGGCGGGCAGCCTCCGATAGACATGCAGATGTCGAGCACTTGAAAAATAAACGGGCAGCCCGTCTATTAGAGATTTTACGGTGGATAGATCTTCGAGCCAAGAGGATTTTCCTTCATCTCTCCTGTTGGAAATACGCCGCTCGTTTGGATGGAAGCCCACCTTGATATGTTCATGAGTCTCGTAGTCGATGAAGCCGTTCAGGAACCCAGAGAACGAATCGAAACCCCGGGACACGGGCAAGTGGGCTGGAGTGTGCATGCCGATGTGCCACTTCCCCCGGAGGTGGCTCTTGTAGTTCTTTTTCTTCAGATATTTCGGAAGAATGTCGAACTCGAGTGGCAAGCCCCATGGTTCTCCGGTACGAACCACGTAGTTCTGCATTCCTGGAATCTCACCGACATTAGATCGACGGTGGTGGACTCACTCATCCGCTGCTCCGCGAACGGAAGTTCCGCAAGCTGACGATAACTGCGGCATTTCAAGCGTAGTGCGATAGATATTTCGGTGCTTCCCGTCCTCGAGAACGTTAGTAGTCGCGTTGCATGACAAGATCCTGCATATTAACTCACCGGTGCGAAAAGGGTACATCCCAGTCAACAGCGCGGCCCTTGTAGGGGTGCACATCGGCTGTGCGTAGTGGCTTTGTAGAATGACTCCCGAAGACGCCAGGGCATCTATATTGGGCGTCGGTATTTCGGAAGATCCGTGAAATGAGACGTCGCCCCAGCCCTGGAAGAGAGACTCCGTCATATAACACGATGGTATTTCGCGCGCGACTGTGAGATTTTACTGAAGAGGATGCATACCATATCGTCGACGATAATCATCAGTATATTCTTTGCCCCGACTCCACCTTGACGATCTGAGGGACTCGGCGGCCTCGAGGAGAATATTCTGTCATCGGCTCCGGAGTACTTCTCGACGGAGGGATTCAGTCTGGAATCTGAAGACATGTACGCGCCTTCACTGAAAAACACTTTGAAGGTCGACAGCACGAATAGTTGGAGCCACATCATCAGCGTCTGGAAAAAATCATTAGCGTTTGAACGAATTCGACCGAATCGAGCATCCGGAATTCTTTCTAAGATTCTGAACCTCGGCGATCTTGAACCAAATCCGCGGAACTTTCGGTGACGAGGGTGTAAACCCGCGTGGCGAATTGTTTCCTTCCCGCAGGAGCTGCGATACACCGTAAAATTTGAACGAAGACGTGAATCGGTATGAGACTTGAGTTCTGGCAGTTCACAGATTCACAACAGTCGTAAGGTGCTCTCGTTAGCCAGACTCCCACAAAGAAAATACACAATCAGTGAGGTTTGTTTGGTTTGTAATCGCATGAGTAATCAAAAATTGTCAATCTGTCATACCAGTAGACTCGTTGTGAGGTTCGTCAAATGGATCTGGGTCGAAAATATGACACAAGAGTCGGTGCTCGGAACTCAAGCCTGCTCTGGAGCTCTCACCGGAGTTCACTGTTCTCGGTGAATGACGCACCGCACCTTTATCCTATCGGCCTAAACGATCACATGAATGAACGAGAAACCAACAAGCATCGCGAGCTGACCACAGAGATCCTCACTAATTCTTCCGGACCCTCACCGCATCCTTGCTCGGTCTCCGGAGAAATCCCTGCTTCGCTGATTCCGCTCCCTTGTTCAATGACTGGGCTTCACCCGACCACTCTCTTGAGCAACGGAGAGTGCAGAGGATCACTCGCTTCAAAGATCAGCGAAAAAGATCGAGTTCCAGAACTTGCTCAAACACGAAATTCATCGGTGATTTTGTTCGTCAGCCGAATGGATGCGCTTATTCGAATCACTGACGTGCACATAACCTGTTACTGAGACTCTTCACGCTTGTATTCCGCTAACACTTGCGAGACTGCCGCCGCGCCCCGATTACGTTTCCCGAGCGCCTCGCTTCCGATCTCTTACAGCACGTTGCTAGCCTCCTCCTAACTCGGTTTCTGCGTGGAGTTTCTCCGGAACAGAATACATCGAAAGTCAAGCTATTGGAGAAGGAAAATCGAAGAACTTTTTGTTTGAACGTCTCGTTGTGTCTATGGGAAACGAGGATTATGGATTCTCACACGGATAACACGCAATAAAATAATCGGTCAAAAATTGTTGGATTGCACAAGCCACTTAGTTCGCTCAGAATCTCTGCCCGTGTGCAGTCACGGCCGCGGCGTTCGGAAAGGATGGCTCCATGAGACTTGAGAGCGCGCTTGTTTTCAGCGGATTCGCCGCCCCTGAGAAAAATTCGTTCTACCTCCGAGAACGAGTCTGATTTTCTGATTTCATGAGGTTTCCAGAGAATTCTGAGGTTCGGTGGATACGCGGCCATAAAATGTGCCGCAAGCGACTTTCAAGTTCGAGAAAGTTGGGCAACTTTAGTGAAAACGAGCGGAAACAATAGCTATTCCATAGGGTTCGGAATGCGACCGCAATGCATGAACGACTTCTCATCGCTGATCAGGCTGAAACTCCAATCAAGATTAAGTATTCTGCGAGCGGCGAGCGAGAATGGCTGATTGTTTCTGGGGGTTCTAGGAAGAGCGATTTGATCCCACTGTAAAGAATTAACAGCCGGAAACCTGAGTCTTTCCCAGAATTAATTGGGCATGAGGCTTTGGGAACTGAAGTGTATCTGAAGCCTTCGGACAAATGAATATTCATCGATATTAGCGATGCTCAGGTGGCGGTCTGTTGGCAGAATGCGGTCGCCAGAAGTTACAGCACAGTTGTCTCAAGCCATCACAAGCTGCTGTTTCTTTCGTTCGCAAGAAACATCTTCGAAACCAGGCGGCCGCCGCGTTCCGGGCGCTATCGTGCTCCGCGCAATCAAGTTTTTACTCGCAAAAACCGCAAAGCTCCCACGTGAACAATCACAAATAAATGTCTGTAAGAGCAAGTTGTTGAATTTATGCGAGTTAGTTTGGGTTGTTTGCTGTAATATTCAGTGTGGATCATGCTCCCTCTGTACAGGAAGCCCTCGCATAGTGCGGTTTCTCATAGTGCGGCCGAACTATGCGAGGGCTTCCTGTAGCAGTGTATTTCGAGCAGAATACAGTGATAGAATACTGAGAGGAGGCTCACCAGAGAAATACTGTCGTTTTCTTGTGGTTCTGTGATTATTTGTCAACTTTGGGTTGAATCGAGCGAAATTGGTGGATGAGACGAACTCAGTGAATAAACGCCACTGCCGAGGATGGGCAACCCTCAATCAATCTTCTGCTCGGTCATCTCTTGAGACAGATGAATTTACATCGCAGAATAGTGTTCAGACAAAGATTCCTCATGGAAGATTCGGAATGTGCTCTTCGATTACATCTTTTTCGTCACCCGGACTCGCATAGTGCGGTTTCTTATATTGCGGACCCAAAACTCGCACTATGCGAGGGCTTCCTGTACTTGGAATCCTCTCCCGATAGAAGGTTTTCAGACGAAACTTTCGGACGAAACTTGGTGCCTCTCTAGAGGCAGGCGACAAGGTTCCCGTTCAAGATACACAGCGCACAACGAAGGTCGCACACACGGTTGGCGCTTCCTTCTGGCGTGTGCCTGAGGGGAGATACGCATTGATTTCTCTCTCGTAGTATTCGCCGACCGTCCTCAAATACCAAACATTCGCGCTTGACGCTAGAAAAAGCCTCTCCTCCAAGACCAGAAATGAGCAGTGGGAATGAATGGCCCGTTGTGACGGATTGAAATTGTCAGGACGAGTATCGGATGACGATTCGCGGGTGATAAATTCGAGCCTCGCGAATGGATTGCGGTGGATGCTGTTTTACGAAATTGAATTAGCTCATGGATCACTCCTGTCGGAAATATGTTTTCAACTACGATCCCGATTCGGAAAAAGTGTAGACTCCACTCTGGAGTGAGCTCATTAGTGCCAAAGAGAGAACGAGAGCAAGCATTCTCAGCCATTTTTACGTAGGACCTGCGAGATGCATTTTTTTCGCGGTTTGTCACTCGGACCTCCGAGTGCGGGAAATCAATAGCCGCCGAGCTATAGGTATCGAAGGTATCGAATAACTCAGTAGATTTCCGCGCTCAAAGGTGAAGTGCGATGTGGAGTAGCGCCCGTTTCGAGACTCGTTCTCTCTGCACTAGGGACCTTTTTCGAAAATGGCGCAGTCATCAAAGCCACATGCTGAGATTTTCTTCCACCTATCACCGCGATTGGAGAAGCTTATCGCGACATGTTTATCTCTTCGCCGACTTATTGGATAGCGTTCAGTCGGGTGCTCTACAATGGATACCAGAGATGGCAGAGAGACTGTAGAGATGGCAGAATCAATCCTAGAACAACTTACTCTCCCCCTCCCTATGAATATCTACAAATATTCAGAGCTATGTTTAGCGTATTCCCTCTCAAGCGTCATCAGCGCAGCTGCGGGAGCCCTGCTCGAGTTCACAAAGTTTTGAACAAGTTGGAATAAAAGTTCGGAGTTTAGCGGGTGCAACGATTGGGGTTCGCGTCCCGCAAGGGTTCCTCGAGCTGGATGAAGAGTTCTTCGATTCTTTAGCGTTCCTCACCCGAATTTCCAGTGCTCTTGACCCCAGTTCACTCGTCTCTTGCGTGATGTGTCGTGGAAATACCGAAAAAAAGACGTTCCACAAGGACTACGTGGAGCATCTGCCGGTAGCAACCCGTTGTCTGACAGTTCATTTTCAAGTGTATGGGATCCCTCTCTAGCGGTCGGGCTGCTCCTGCCGAACTCAGTTCTGTTTTTGAGCAAAATCTCGCGCGCCAACCTGGAAACGTAACCAAAAGTATCTTGTGGAAATTGGAAACTTTACACCCATCATTTCATTATCTTTCGCATGACGAACTTAGTATGAATCTTCCAAATATCCTGAACTCAGTATCCCCGAAATCTGCAATCGAGTTTCCTGGGTTCATAGTAATGCTCCGGCTTGGAACAAACGATGAGAACGAAGGTCGACGCAATAAATGGGCTGGAATGAATGGCATCAGTCACGTGTGATTTGAGAATGAAGGGAAGGGAATTTTTCTTCACGTATCGGTGTCCCACGTCCATTACAGTCTTCTGATGACCCTCTACATGGAATCTCGCGCACTGTTCCTCCCTGCCGGAAGCACTTTACTTAATGATAATACTTCTATTATGCACTGCGCCGAACTTTCAACGACCAAAATATTTACATCCTATTATTTCCTGTGTTGTATACAGGCAGGGCGGTTATTTCTGCGTTGAAACAGCCCGCTCACTCTGCAGCTCTCATGGAAGAAATGAGGAACAAGCTTGGCCGATTTGAGCAATGTTCTCCACGACTCGTGTTCCTGAATTCATCGATCTCGGTTGCTTCACGGAACCCTATTTCCACTGAACACAGAAACGTCACAGGGACTCACGCCGCTGCCCTCCCTCATATCGTCGGCAAGCTCATTGTCAGGTGACCTACATTTTGCAGAAACCCGAGTTCACGACGAGCAATGGTCACTCGTTTGTTTGTCAACTGAGCTCAACCTGGCGTTTGATTCGACCCAGGGCATTATATGTTAGCGGCGTTTCAATGATATTGGTGAATGCCCAAGTTACTGAGTTCCACAAATTCTCCCAAGTACCGCTCAAAAAGTAAGTGTTGATGTCAGATACCGCTTTAGCTTGAAAATACTTTCTTATAGAAGAGATAGGCCCGGCAAACACGCGAGCGTTGCATGAACTCTTTCCGGCGGAATGTCGGACCCTTGTTGGGGTTTGCGCATTGAAAAGACAAGTGTGTCACGCGAGCAGTGGAATGTCCGTACGGAACGTTTCTCCCGGGAGGGCTCTGGGGTTCAAAACAAGTTCCGTCAAGAAATGGATTTTCAAGGAACATCGGGGCCGGTAAAGAGGTTCCTCATCGCTGCACAGAATAGAGTTGTCGGGGAACCGAGTTAGGGGAAGGAAACGATTAAGTCTGACTACGGCTGATTTGAATCAAAAAGATATAGGAGAATGGTGAGATCCTGGGCCCGAAGTGTTAGGCCTGTCGATCTCGCTTTCGTCGGCAGGGCTCAGTGGAGAACTCATATCGACTCATAACGTTGATGGTTCTCGACAGTGTGAATGAGGCACTTGATAACCCTCGTCTCATCCAGGAGGGAGTAATATGAGCTTTTAGGCCTCTTGGATATTCCACGCGGAGCTCGAAACTCAAGCATCATCGTCCTACACTGGCCTTACACATATTAGCAAAGAGAGGAAACCCGAACAGGTTGTTGGATCACTCAGATCAGGTTTTCCGGGCATCGAACATGGATCCTTTCCCCTTCAGTCATTGATAATTGATAGGCGACCGACGTAGCGTTCAGATTCATTGAATTCTTTGCTGCAGGATGGGTATCCGCCGTCTACGAATGTTCAGCCTCCAAGGGAGTTTTCGTTTCCTATTGATCGAGAGCTTGACAGCGATCCCACTCAGAGAGGAAGAAAAGGCCACGTGATTGAAGCTGGCAGAAAGACTCCCTGGCACCAGGCAGACTCAGGGTGACCTGTGTGGTCCTCTCCCTCGCCACGTCAGATGAACTTCGCACTTCGGTCAGGAGTCATAGTTCCCTCCTCCAGTTTCCTTCCGAGTTCCTGGGCTAGTGTTGGAAGCGACAACGATAGATCCTCCTCTATTAATTCGCGTGATCCTCTGAGCATTCTTCCATAGAGGTAGGTAGACTCTCCGTGACGAACTTCAAGTGTTAGTTGGATCACCGCGGAACCACCGAGTTAGAAGATCGAACATCCATCTACAAAGTATTTCGGAGCAAGATCAGTGGCATGCGGCGAAGTCCTCTTCTCTCGATGATCCCACGTAACATCCCTGTTGCAGGACTTCATGGCAGGATACAGAGCAGTCCGCGAATTTTTCGGGCGTCGTCCACTGCTTTCCAACGTCACATCGTATGGCTGTCTCTACGTGGGAGCCGAATTTTCTCAGCAAACAATCATCAGGACCCTAGACGAAGAAAGTGAAGGCGAACCTTACGACTGGAAGTTGATGGGACGGTGAGCTTCGAAATTCAAAATCTGGATTAACTTTCGAATCCAATGCGATCACTGGCAACTTCTGTGCCCGAAACGGAATGCTCAACTAATATCTACTCGTTTCCCATGAAGATACGCGTTTTATTCGATGGCACTGTCAGGACCGGGCCTTTTCTATTGGTACCGGTGGCTGGATGCGAAACTTCCTGGAAAAACATTCCAAACAGCGCTCACGAAATCTATTGTCGATCAACTAGTGTCTAGCACAGTCTGTACAACAGTGTTCTACGTCTGTGAGTGAGCCCTACTTGATTTTTATAGTGTCATTGGGAATTCCCGGAACTGAACACAGGAGAGCATGATGTCATCGAATGCGTGACTTTGCGTTCATCTAAAATTTCCTGAATTCCAGCCATGTCAACAATGGAACAGAAGGACGACAAGTTCGCGGAACTGAGGGAGAAGTTCTGGCCGACTTATAAGGTATTTTGGACAGGTTCGGGTCACAATCATTCTATGCCCAGATCAGAAACTCCCCCAGGAAGACGAAGACTCTATTATCTGATGAGAATATTTATTTGTAGGTTTCTTCTTGCTACTGGCCACCGATTCAGTGCCTCAATTTTCTTCTTGTACCACCACACTTGAGGGTGGTCACAGTCGGCGTTGCATCTTTCGTATGGTGTAACATTCTCTGTATCTTAAAGCGGAATGTACAGAAGCAAAACTCATGATAACGCTGTGTGATATGATGTAGGTATCTCGTTTTCAATAGAGGATCGTTAATACGTTACTTTTATTACATGATGAGCTGCATGCGGCAGCCACAAAATGTTCTAATAAATCCAATAAAGCACAAGTTTTCGTGTTTCTGCATTCAAATCTACAACAAAGCTCTGGAGCGGGTTACGTGCAACGAGAGCTATGCAATCGGTCTCTGATTCGTGATCTGACAGCTATGCAAACGAGTCTGGAAGTTTGACTCAGTAACTATGCGTGATTCCGTGACGTTTCGGACTGATGTTATGACTTCACGTGTCTATGCGGAGGTTTTGGATGGATGGAATACCACGACCGAACCCAATCGATTCATAAATGTCGAGATATGGATGAAAATATTAGATAAAGAACAGACAAAGTTCCAAATCACATTTGCAACGCGACAACAAACCGATTCCCGAGTTTACGAAACACTTTTCGAAGCCGCGTGGCGGCAGAAGAACATGATTCTACTTGCATTTTGCCATGCGGAACGACGCACGCGAATTTTATCAGAAACGGAAAAGGGGCATGATGAATGAGCGGAGTATTGGTCCATTGAAGATTCCTTGTTCAGATGGCGCAGCTAGGCGGCGGCACTCGCGCTGGATGTTGAGAGCGTGCGCGGTGCTAATGCTTTCGTGATCTCATGAAAGTCAGAAAAAGATGGATAGAGGAAATCAGATTTAAGAATGTGATACAATGTGTCAAATGGCTCTCTCTCTCTCGCCGCAGTTCTTCAACTCTCTGTCGAAGTCGTCGTTTATGAGAATAAGGGCAAATATGAGAGCTCATGCGTTCTATGTTGCGCAAGCGTTGTAAAGTCGTTTTTCATATTTATTCGCTCTAAGCGATCTGGATCGGGACACAGATGGAAAAGAAGATAGCTGAGAGTTGGCATCTTCAACTTCAATCAGTTTAGTTTGAGTGCAATCGATTCGAGCCGCGCCCATCGCGCATCGTGCGAAGCGCTGCTTTGAAATGGGGTCGATCGATTCTCTTCCGTAGTGAGTAGAGCTAGCACGAGGCCTTGTAGCTTCGATTGTTGTCCCCTCTCATAAGGATTCCATCTCATGGTTGCAGTCTCCATCAGAGCGTTGCCTAGTCAAGATACACGAAACAGTTTGGTCGCTGCTCAAGTCTAACCCTATCCAGTGGATGGTGACGTTGTCACTCCAAGACGCATCCTCGGGAGCCAATGTTTTCCGTTTATACCAACTCCTCTCGATTTCGTCCGACAACAGGAGTTTGCCTTTCGATTCCAGATTCGAATTACAAACGCTCGTGTGTAGCCTGAATTCCAGAGGGAAAGATTCGTCAAATGTAGCCTTGGCTCGGTTGAAATCACCTCCGAAGCGTCCAACGATGGCGTTTTCTAGAATCGGTTCCATTTTGTTTCTCTTCGAAGTCATGAGCACTTTGGAAATATCGCCACATTCGACGATGATCGCCTTTTTCGAAGACTCGTTCGTGGCACTGCTGAATTTGATCGTCAAATTCACGACAACATCGATAAAATGTCGATCCGATTTCAGGATTGCGTTTGTCGAGAACGTCTTGCTGTAGAGCGTGCCGTTTTGGAGAAGTTGAGAAGTCAATGTAGGTTTCGAGGACAGCTGACAGCTAGGCGATGATGACTCCGGAGAGAGCATGTGGACCATCACGAATACAGACAGTGGGACGCATAGCAACAGCCCCACCGCTACTTTGATCAAGAAGAACTTCTTCGACTGTTTCGATCGGCTCTCCTGTGTACCAATTAAGCTGCGATCATCAGCAACTTCCATTGCAAATACCTCTTCGGACAAGGAAGCTTCATGATTCTCCCGGAGCGTCCTTGAACTCATCACACTTGAACACAACGATCAACAATTTCGAATCACGCTGCAACTGACTGCTTGTCTATTACTCTCAATTCCAAGTTGATTGGAGTGGCTGTTGGATTTTCGACGAAATGAAGCTTCGTACAGGGGTGACTCTTTGTAGTTGAGATCTAACAGTTGTGATCAACATGACATTGAGATTCGGACGTTATTAGGAAGCCGATGCGATGAGGTGTCGTATTTCCAATGTGTCCGAAGTAGCGATGCGATTGAATATGGATTCTCGATCGTTGTCAGTCTTTCGATTTCTGACGGGTTCGCATCGAGAGGGTCAACTTTTAGCTGAGCAAAACAAAGACGGAGAGCATTGCGATCGCGTCATAAAGCCCGGAAACTTCATTGCTTAACAGCATTTGATCAGGACGAGCTGTTCCTTTACAAAACCACCGATGACGGAGGCCGAAATCATAGAAATCAACAACAGGAAGCATGGGAGAGTCGAATCCACGGAGTATGTTGCTGAGGTCAGACTGAGTCTGATGTTGCTATTGTTCACAATCGCCACGGGAAAGTGCTCAGCTGGACACGACACGACAGGCTGACCTAGCAAACTGACCGAAACTGCTTCCCGCTTCATTGTGACAGAAAGTATCGAGTGAAACTCGGAAACAAGTGAGATTTTCGGGCAGCGATGACTGTTCCCAGATTGTTCAAGAAGAGCACACATGATCCAACTGTTTGTCTCTTCCTTTCCTCAGTGTTCAGGGTACTTTTGTGTAAGAACCTTCGGTCTTCATCCTCTTCATTATATTTTTTTCGAATTTGCGACTCTTGTCCGTCCAGACTTCTGACATCGCGAGCAGGAGGAAACCCCGAATCCCCAGGAGTTGAATGAGTTGCCTCAAATAGAGCGAAACCGCTTTTGCAGCGGATCCAATGGTCAGTAAGAGGTTTCGAGGGGATTTCTCTAGCTGAGAGAAAGTCAACACGATGTGGTACCATGGCCACAAGCAAATCCACACTTAGCGAGCCGACCGCTCGGACTCAGGTTAGACCGCTTGGCTCACAAAGAATGCTAAAACGCAACTCTCGTTGGGCGTCATACGTTTGTTTGCTGCAATAATGGTTTATCCATTGGGGCAATGGACCCAAAAACCCCACCAGGACCCCATGAAACGTGCGTTCGAGGATGTTCCGAAAACTCTCTCCGTCCCGAATCGTTCATCACTCTTCGCAGGAATATGATGGTTTACTGGTCCAGCCTAGGTGTACGAGTAGAAATCAGTGTGGCACGAAATTTACAGTTCGTTGATCTCCCTTCCAAGTCGGCAACTTAAATGCTAATTCTTCACCCCGAAAAACGGCGTTTATTCTCAGACAGCTTTGCTCGCGACAAAAGCAAGTTCTAAAGAGCTCATTCACTCCTCTGCGCTGTCTCCCCGACGAACGTGTCTCCTGTAGAGACGGTAAGGCTCGGGGCGCACTCTTGAGTCAGTGGTCTCTTCGCTGTCCTGAGGGTGGCGATGATGGTGATGGTGTCGGCGAGGCTCGAACTCTCCGTCTTTTCGCTCCTCGCTGCCGTCGGAGTCTTCGTCCTGGCGTCTATAGTGACGACGATGGTGGCGGGGCCGCCTGTGATGGTGCTCAGGGATATCTTCCACGCGTTCCTCACTGTCATCACTGTTGACGACGTGATGGGGGCGACGATGGTGATGATGGTGGTGCCTACGATGATGTCTGTGTTCCTCGCTGTCGTCAACCTCTTCGCTACGGCGCCTCAGAGGAGCTTGGTCCTCATCTTCCGTTTCGTGGTGATGACGGCGGTGGTAGTGTCGGCGAGGTCTTTCGTCGGAATCCTCATCGACATCACTGCGGCGACGGTGCTGTCTGCGGTGACGGTACAGTTCGGAATCAACGTTGCCGGTTTCCTCGTCGTGGTGGTGGCGACGGTGTCCTCGGAAAGATTCGCGAGGGAAGTCTTCTTCATCGTGATGGCGGCGGTGATGATGATGGTGACGGCGGCCGTGATGACGCTCCCTGTGAAATAAGGAAAGCATTCACTTCTCCGCAACGATGGTCAAGTCCTTTCGGAGGTTCTGCTCCGAGTTTAACTCCTTCACTCACCTATGGTGTTCACCGTTCATCGATCGGGCGAAGTCTTTCTCGACGGCGGCAAAGAAACGGTTGAGTTGCATCTGTTCGGCCTCGCTAGCGTCTCGCAAGCAAGCTTCCTTAATTTGCTGCCAGTTCCTCACATGGATCTCGATGTTTTTCTTCTTCTCGTTTTGACTCATCCCGGGCCTCCAGTGCACTCCGACCGGCTTGTGACTCTCGAGCTCCCGCATGAACCTCTCGATCTGTGTGTCGTTCAAGCCGGACCTGATGGCAATTCGAGTGAGACGGCCCACTATGTACTTATGAATGTTCTCTTTCATGAGCTTCTTTTGAGCTTCAAGCTTATCGAAGAAGATGGTGAGATGAACTTGATCCTGAATCTGCTCGAAAGCCTGGTTCCTGACGAGCTGTTTCCTCTGTTCGCGTTCTTCCTTCGATCTCTGCCATTGTTCCTCGGTCCATTGGCTTCGGTCCTCCCTCTTGAAAGACGGTCTGTTCTCCTCCATGATGTTCAACAGCGTGTTGACATCATTGTTGCTGAGCCCAGATTGTTCGGCCAACGACCGAACACTTCGCATGAAGAATCGATGGAACTCTGAAATATGAATTGACGATCGAGATGAGTTCGAGAAGAAAGTTATTCATTACTCCCTGCGGTAAACCGTGGAACACCCACCCAAAGTTTAGAATAGTTACCAATAGTTTCTTCGGCCTGCGAGAGGTTGACTCCCGATCGGTGATGGAAACCGCGGTGATGACGTCCATGGTGGTGGCGATGGTGATGATGATGGCGTTCGGGCTCCTCCACCGGAGTTCCAACGGTATCGATCTGATTTTCCGAATCACGGTCTGCAACATTGTTCTTAGTTGGTGATGTTGGAATTCTATCGCCGAAAAATCTTTCGAACTTCAATTGAGACTCATCATCGAGAGATAGAAAACGGCGGAGGCCTCGTGCTCTTCACTCGCGAGTTCGCGCACACCGACCGTTCACATAGCGCCTGCGCTGAGCATTGACTTCAGAGAGTACCACTCCGACGAGCAGTAAGAACACTGGACCGAAGCTTCGCATCGCTGCAATTCTGTGTTCCGAGTTGCACGGAGCGGAGCTTTTTAAACGTTTCTGAGTGTTTATCCACCCTCGAATGGGTTGTGTGAGTGGATTTTCAGCCACGCTAAGCGTCGGCCTGAAAAAGACACGAAGGTCTGTCTGTTTGAGAGAACGCCATCGACCCGAACACCCTAGTGAAGCTGCTGCACATACGCCTGGTGTTAACTCAGTGAACTTCAATTTCGAATGGACAAACAGAATCCTTTCAGAGCGAGCGCTTTATTACACTAGAGCTCCCACTGGTGCTCGATCTTTGACGACACTTAGCATTCCGTGTCATGCAACGCATGGACCACAGATTGAAACGATTTTGATGGAGCCTTTCGCTACTTTTATTAATGATTGCCTCAAGGTTGGTAGCTTACGTCAATTATTTGGAATGTATTCTGAAAGAACTTCGATGACTTTTTCTAGAATAGTATTCAGGAGGTCGAGCTCTAATCTTCTGATTCAGTTTTATTCGGTGAATTGCATTCGGAACAGAGGATTGTTTGTCAAAGCAGACGCAGACCATCTGAGGAGTTCTAGTGTCCGACATTCCAAGAAGTGGCGGATCGAATCCAAAATCGATAGAGGGGATTAGACGCCCTTGACGAACTTGATGACCATGATCAAGACTAGCAGGGTGAGCATTATAGCGAGGCAGCAGACAAGAGTTTGAAAACGACCCTGAAACATTTACTTATTATGTTATTTCGGTGAACTCATATCTGAATGTTACGCTCGCAAGTCCGTCATCGAGCTTGTCTGGATATTTTAGGAGTATAGCCCCGGCGAGTCAAACTGCGAGGCGCCAATACGCCAAAGCGGCGAGTCGAGCAGGCTTTCGATCCTTTGCCCCGTAGGCATCTGCTTGCGCCTGCCGCTCGATTCCCACTGCCCCAGCTACAGCTAACGCAGACCGATGAATCACGTCAGAATCATTTCCACTGTACTCGCCATCCGTGTTTTTACGTGGAGGAATAAGACGCCCCGGAGGAATAAGAGAACCCTTGTCTGTTTTCAGCCAAAACATTTCACCTCTTCAGGTGCAGGTGCCTTCCGTACGTAGACCACTCGAGCGTCTCCTTCAGCAATTTCCCTCCTGATGATTTTGTGGATATTTTTCGTGACCCCGTCCACATCCTGTTCGATCAACGGATTGAAGTTAATATTACTGAATTTTTTTTGGTTTCGTTGTTTCCGTTCTTCTATATTTGTTGTTCGTTCTTCCTGTTATGCAATTATATGCAAAACAAATCTTCTTTATTTAAAAAAAACACCGTTCCGAAACTCAGACCGACGCCAATCAGAATAGTTTCCACAGAGTCTTCACTGAAATGAGGACATACCTCTACACCTGACCTGACACCACTTTCCAAATCACCAGCAAGCTTTCCCAGAGCACCTCCTCCTTGGTTCATTATCGTATCTGTAGCACCCGTAATGCCATCTGTCAAAGTTCCTGAAGCTCCCGAAACGCCGTCCTTCAGCGTATCTGTGGCTCCTGAAACGCCGTCTTTCACCTTATCAGTGACACCCGTGAGGAAATCCATGAAGAAAGGTTATTTCTAGACTATGTTTCTGCTTCTGAATCTTCGTTGTTCGGTTTGACAGAATCTCTGCGATAACACATTTCAGATCATCATTTCATTTATAGCCTTGGCATCGATGTCAGATGGACACCTCCCCCTCTTGCTGAACTTCGAAATGTTGACGTTATGTTGCCTTCTTCAGCTTCTGAGCGACCGCTCGAAAATTTCTCGTTCTGCTGCCTGTGTATGAGTCTGTAATCTTGCCATGGAGGCACCAGCGCGCTGCTTTCCCTAAGAAGTCGTGTCACGAAAAGCCTTCTCAGCACTCACTCTATACCTGGACCTTGAATGTCCACGTAGGAGACAGCTGCTCCGAAAGACTACATTTGCTCACGTTGTCAGGCCAAACGGCTATGAGCGAAGAGTGCATTGGTCTGATACCGCCCCGCTGCGAAACTCATATTCGAGTTGCCTCACGCGAACCTTTGTGGGACTCGCGTCCTTGCAGCTTCTTTTCAAGGTATCAGGATGCAGGCGAGATAAGCCAGCATGGAGAGAGTCATACCTTACTGTTCTGGCCAGGGCCGGATTTACTAGTTTGCTGCCTCTATCTGACAATGAGACAAAAGCGCCGGAGCGGATCGTTTGATTCAACTTTGAAACTTGAAAACTTGGCTCTTTGGTAGAATGAGCAAGATGATCCCGCTAACGCGATATTTCTCAGATACTTACCACCATGTCCCGCCTTTCATCCGCGAATTCTCCTACGCCCCATCCATGAGTGAGGAGCCGTCCAAATCGAATTGAAGACGGCGCCAAACGATATCATCAAACATCTGTTTCTGGCATTTTGAACACAAAATTCCACCTCCCGAACCTTCCGAGAGCCCTGACTTTATCGGTTCGATAGGGAGCTTTCTCCTCTATGCCCTTTGCGTCAACCGCTGGGGCGTACGCCCCTGAATATCACTTTCGTTAACGGATGAGAATCTGTAATATTTGGAGGAATCGCCGCCTCTGAAAACTTGGCCGCCCCACTGGTAGCCTTACTCGGTGTCAGGGGTAAAATGCCACTCCACGGGCTTTCGAACTTTATCTATGGCGAACTGAAAATTTCTCAAGGATTGCCGTTCGGCCTTTTCTAGGTACAGGGATTTCTGAACTGAAAGCTTCGAGTTAGTAAGCCCTTAACTCCTTTTCTGAAAATCGTTCCGAGTCACGCCCGTTTAACGTCGAGTCGAACACAATGTGATCGCATAGTTGGCGAGGAAGTCAATATTCACGATTGACTTTGAAACCAGTTGTGCGTCAGGTTGAATCGGAACAGTTGTGCCGCCTCGATCGCTCCTCACAGAATAAAGAAACAAAGTTGAAACTCAAAGAGTCTCAGACGAACAAAGAATTCTCATTCCGTGGATCGACGAACGCTAGAAATGATTGGAGAAGTATACAACTCTCTTTCGATGCTAGCGATGCTTAAGAGTCAGCAACGGAAGCGAAGTTTTTCCCGTAAGATTGGTTGATCTAGCCCGAAGCGCCGGTGAGCCGATGGAACAGTGGAGACTTGTTGATAACGGTCACTAGCTTATCTTGCCGCGGATAACACATTGGGACCGCCTTACAGCTCTCGTAAAAGCGGAATGAACGCCGTCTGCCTTCCTCTCTGATCTCCGCGCCTTTCCGGGGAGAGGAACGCGCGGTGAGGAGGAACAGGGGACCGATCGTGGAAGCAGACAGCACACACTCGAGGATGCGCGCAAATCAATGGACAGCTTATCATGGTACACAGCTTATCAGGTGTGATAAGTTGAGTACCTGACAAGACCCTTGTTTGGATTGAAGGTTTCAACTGAGATATCTGTCTTATAAACAGCTGGATCAAGCAGAGACTCATTCGTCAGAGGAAGTTTCCGGTTGATCACAAAATATCTATCATTCGCTCACGCGCTCAGGATTCCAGAGCGCTCAAATTCGAAGATGCTCGTTTCATTCTCAGTGTATGCTTTCAGTTCCGTTTAGGCATCGCCATTAAGGAAGATGAGGGACCGTCAGTATTCTTCGAGAAATGGAATGCTTTATTAGGAAAGTCCGGACGGCAGTTTTCCGTCGTCCATGTGACGTTTCCCGAGAAGGCTGACGGGAGGGACGAGTGCGGAGTTCAGCTAGAAATCCTTCCACTCTCAATGCCGCGCTGACGAAAATATGGCGTCGCCGCCTGAGGCGGATTGCTTCGTTTGCGGGAGAGAGCGTAACCGAGCGTTGGTCAGGTTGAATGGAGCCGAGCGGAGGAACGGATATCCGAACTCCAGAAGCAAACATTCGCACAAAGTTGTCGAAAGTCTCCCACCCGGCTCAAGTTCTGGTCACTTGAGCTGCTTGTTCTTCGTTGCAGAACGTCCATGGTGGACTTGACTGCCGAATTCTCCAATCGACAGATTCAAACCATTAGCGAGCGTATCCTTGCGCGCTCTGAATCCAGAAGTGCGGCAGGAGTGTTCCGACAACTATTGATTGGATGATCAAAAGGCTCCAGGGCTCGAGGTGAGTGGCCGCATGGCGCATTCATTTCCTGGACAATCCTATGAACATTGTGTCGTCCCGATTCCATCACCCGTCAGGGTCGTGTATCAAACTTTTCCTTCTTTCATAGCCATTCGGCAGTTTTAGCTGAGAACGTTCCGATTTCGCGCCTTCCCTCTCTCAATATTCTCAAAGCGCCAACAGAACGTTGTGTTCCATTGCACCGTTCATAAAGCCGGGAGGTTCGAACTCAAATAGAGACTTTGAGTTGGAAAAAATAAGCGAGTTCCGCGCAGTTCTGGATGCCGTTCCGGCTTGTTTCGAATACTCCTGTGATTCAGCATGAGAATAAGGTTCGCGAGTGACTCGTGACACAGTTCTTTCCCGCGGACGTAAGAATTTTTCGAGGCATGCCTTATCCGAGTTGTTTGGGGAAACGATCGATGCCATGAAAACTATCTTCGACTCGTTGTTACGTGTCTGTTAACAGCTCTAAAGTAGTTTGCCGTTCGTTTATTGCATCACTCAAACATGCTTCCGAACGTGTACTTCAGGTGGGACACAAGGAACAACTCATCATGGAAGCCAAGGTTCCGAAACCAAACTACCCTTGGCGTGGTCGAGTTGTGCATGTTCGATCACATCGAGCAACCAAAGTCAAATTCGATGATTCGTTAAATGAGAGTATCAGCACATACGACGATTACGGCGATCATTGTGACGACGACCTCAAACACCACGTTACTCCTGAGAACGGAGATACAAATATCAAATCTATTCTCAAAATAAAGGATCTTCCCGTCTCTGTATTTCTTCGGAAATCTCAGTTGAAAGGAGACAAAATGACCAAGGTCAACTGTAATGAAATCGAAGACATCGCAGAAGTGCTGAAGTTCATCAAGAGAGTGAATCGCGTTCCTCGTCTTGCTTTCACCCAGAAGTTCCGCTGTGCCGAAACGGGGTCAAAAGGCGTAGAAAGGAGATTTGACACCCTCATTCCTCATATGCTCGTAGAGGGATATCTTGAGGAGAAAATCTATGACGACTTACGAAACCTCGAAATTTCAAGAACATCGAAGAACCAGCGGATCAAGTTGTTACCATATCAAGATGAATATAAACCGTGTCACTGTGAAGGATTGGATCTCACAAGCGACAAAGCTAGTCATGTGCCCAAAGGTACTCTGCTTCGGGGAATAGCTCGAAAAGTGTTCTCCGACAACACAGTCCTCATGGCGAATTCTGCGGCGCCGGAACGAATCGTCTCCGGGGGGAAATACGAAGGTGACCGATCGTTGAAGACGAACATTACATATTCAATGCACTTCAAATTTGGGATCGGAAACTCGTCATTCTTTCCAGTAAGCGAGGCTTCTTTTCCATGTGCTATAAGTGACATATTCCTTATTTTTCAGTCATCATCAATGGGAGGCTGGAAGAAATTGAATGCAGAAAGCGTCTGCAGGGGAACTGTTGGCAAGTCCTTGTGAGGAGGAGTGCTTCTTTCGAAGTTGTCACCGAGGAGAAGATCAAGCGTCACATCAACGATATTAGTTCGCTACGACTTCATTTTCTCGGTAAAAGACCGATTCCGGATGAATGCTTTGTGGCACAGGTAAATCAAATTGTCTATGATCATTCGAGTTCGGAACCCTTCGAATCATTCCCGTATCACCAGAACTCGACGTATTGGCTGCGAATTCAGGCGAGAATTTGAAATGTTGAGGTTGTACGAGGGCTGGCAACTGATCGCAACCAGTCGCTAGAAGTAATCTGGCACGCGAGAAGGATTGTTTCAAGAAAAGTCTCCTTCTATCTGCAGGTGGAAGCTGTGAAGCCTGGACTTTTCTTCGTAACCCTAGAAGATGAATCCTTCCTATCGCACCTCAGCATACGCTTGCCGAGACAAGATAGGTTCTGTCAAATTCAAGTTCGTGGCATGGCCTACCGCGGTGAGCTACTCCTGGCGTACGCGGATCTCGAGCAGCTCGTCGCGAGTTTTGGACTTTCGCTAACCGATAGCGTGAAGGAAAATCCCGAGGTTCTGTATTCACTGAGCGAAACGCAGCGATTCGTGCTCTCAACTTACAAGCTGTGTGGTTTCGATAATACCGATTACATAACTGCGTGTGACCTAGCTTGCCTCCTTGACAAGGGCGAAAATGCGGATGAGATTCTGATCAAGGAGCTGCTCCTAATTTAAGTACAGACGAATTCTTGTGGTTCACGCACGAATCATCCAGTCATTGAGTTGAGTAATCGCATGGCATCCGTGGAATATCGAGGTCTATGGAAGAAATTCATAGGTTTGATTGGATATCGTAATAAACAGTTTATTCACATATGTTGTTCTATACACGATGTCGTCTTCTCGCGATAATTTCGAGAAAGAAACCGTTGCCGAGGGTATTCGACAAGCTTCAACCCCATACCACAGAGTATCCATGACGTCAGCCTCTCGAAGAAACATGATTCTTTCTGTCTATTTACAAGTATCCCAAGAGGCATCGATGAGCTTTCAAGTTCAAGAAGCTTGATTCCGAATTCTACATTCGCAATCCTTGAGGCTCGAAACTATGAGTTATACAATGATTCTGCGGATTCCCACTTGGCCTTGTGGGACAGAGACGGGCAGCTTCAGAAACAAAAAGAACGCGACAGAGTGAGCTGGAATCAGGGATGGCAGAGTCTGTCCTTTCGGTATTATAGCTTTCGGTTCTTGAGCGAATGCTTCCTTATGGGTGGGCTCCACTTGAGAAAAGATCCGTCGACGGTGAGTCTCGGTTTTTTATATTCGGCGCTCTTCAAATGCTCTTCAACGACTTTGGGGGTGACACAGATAACATGCTGTCCTTTCCAGTACTTGACCATATTCAAATTCTGCAAGGTCGATACTATATCTCCATGCGCGATGGAAGTTAGCTGCGAGAGATCTTTGATGGACAGCCTCGTGGTAGAATCCTTCATCAATTCGAGTAGTACCTGTGGATTGGAGGGTGAGCTCATGGTAGTTACTGATGTTTTCTGCGCACGATGCATCCTCTCTCGATGCAACACTTCATCCAGAAAGAATGGCAACAGCTGCACTCACCCATGACCAGTATGATCTGTAGCTCAGTTTGCCAAGATCGGACAAAGGTTTCTCCGGAGACCCCACAACGTTTTCTAGCTTCGAAAGCTCGTAAGAGAACGCAATCAGGAATTTCCCGTAACCTTTGCGTTGATAAGGCGGAAGAGTCAGGATGCACGCCACGTTGTTTCCGTCGGGGCTTTCTTTCTCTTTGGAAAAGTATCCGACGATGTGAGCTCCCTGCAAGGAATACCGTTTATTTGTTGGTGACCGCTGCCGAGTATAGTCGGAATCAATCGAAGGACAAGCACGCACCTCTCTATCCACGTCGCACAGAACGTAGAACATGAAGGGCTCGACGTCGAAATATAAAGTTTTGTGATCGAGGAATAGTTTCGCCAAGAGACAAAGGCATTGAGCGTAAACTTTCGAATCCTTGCCGTCAACCTCGAACAACGAAATCGTCCCTTTACGGTAGATCTCACGGCCGGGTGGGCTTTTCCAGAAGCACTCCAGAACGTGACTTCGATAACTCTTCTCAAAACGCATGTATTTCAAGCAATATTCACAAATCCAGAGTTTCGTCTGTTTGCCATACTCGTCCGGATAGGGTGAGAAATACCAGGCATCGATTTCATATTTTCCGAACTGAATCTTGTCGATGTACTTGACCTGAAACGCGGCTCATTAGTGAGGATCGGGTATCGTCGTGGTGTTGGGATTTTCTCTCAACAACGATATATGCTTTAGATGATGACTTGAATTTTTGCCGAGGCTCCACATACTTTCGTCAAGGCCTCGTGTTCTTTCTCCAATGCTGCCGTAGTGGGATCCATCTCGGCGTAGGTTTTCTGAACATGATTGATTTCATCGTGGCGTCTCTTTTGGTTGCGGGTGATTTTTCTATCTGATTGTTCAATCTGATCGACCTGTAGAGTGAAACATCATTCATAAGATGGAAGTTCAGCTGCGCGAAACTATTCTAGAAGTTTGATTGGAGGCGAAAGTTTCGGGAGCTGCTCATCCGAAGATTGGAAGTTGCCTGTTCGTCCTTACCGGATTGGGTACGATGTCCGCTTCGGCGATGGCTTCCGCCGAAACCGAAATCCGATCTTTCTCGATCCATTCATCAAGACGTCGATTAACTGCAGTATGGTAAATGAGATTAGTATACGTGGACTGAAGACGAGTTTGAACTTCATTGGGACCGCTATAAAATAGACCCGTTCTGCCAAATTGGCTGTCCACAGACATATTGAATGTATATCGTATGTATATATGTATGTATATCGAATATTAATTAAATATGAGCCACGCTCACTTATGGTTACTCACAGCCTTTGTAGTGAACGTAATATTCGTAGTCGCCAGATGACGCTTTTCTTACTTGTATGATTTCCGCGGATTCTGAAGTGGAAAATTGCAGCAGCTGTTACGCACTGATTGGACAAGAGTCGGGATAACAAAAACATGCCCACCGGAGCCCGCCACAAATGAGCGTCGCAACCAACGGGGAAACCACCGCGCGAGTGTCTTGATGCCTCCTTGGATATAGGCACCCCTTAAGACTCAGCCATAAGATTCATAGATGATCCGTACACAATCGCAAGAGAGTGCTCAGAATTTTCCAGAAGCGCCGATTACGAATTTGGCTGAGCGCTCATACTTACGCCAAGTATTGTCCGCTCTTCGAACCATGTACTGTTCGCCAACTTTGAAAGGAGCGTCCTTATCAGATGTCCCGGAATCCACAATAGGCGTCGGTGCAGTGTCCTTCTTCTCGGTCGGCATTTCGTCACGAATTCTGGGGATTTCGCGATCCGTCCTCAGATCGAACTCTCAGCACATCGCGGTTGAGACGGGAGGCGCCATAGTTGTTTGTTCCCTCGCCGAACACAGCGAGGGTAGGGAGGCAGTGTCTGGGTTTTTGTCTGCGAGTTCGTTTATTTCGCAAACCGACAGTTCGCGGGTTCAGAGTCAGAAGGTGGTGGCCATGGCTCTCCAACTGGTCGAGCACTTCAGAAATGGAGATGCAAGTGCCGACGAGATTCTCTTCTTTTTGCGGAATAACGACAGCTCGAAGCTTTGTGAAAGATTTGAAGTGGCTGAAATCTCCTCAACGGAATTCGTCGGTGAATTCTTATCTTTTTTGAGACAACAGTGCCGAACTGCGCTCGACAGTGCACCGAGCACTACAACATCTGTTCCTCCAGCAGTTGTAAGTAGAGCTGCGGCACGGCAAACTACATTCCACGGGAACGTGTGGACGTAGCTACCCGCGATTGCCTCCCTGTTAGATGAGAAGACCCCAGTTTTCGAATTAGTACTTCCCGAACATTTTCGGACTTGCATTGTTTCGAGGGTTTCGTAAACGGAAACAAAACTCATGATCATTGCAGCCCCGACAGGATCCTGTGTCCTCGCCAGCTCGTCCTCCAAATGATGACGGACAAAACCGTGCCAAAACGAACAGAATACTCCCTGCGGAACTTACGGGTCCATCGAGTGGAAACAACTTTGTTGTGTCCAACGATGATTTTCCATCACTTGGAGACGCCGTCACGCCGGTTAAACGTGAGTATTCGAGGAATATTCTAGAGGAGACTGAGCACTGAAAATCACCGAACTCAGCATGCTCTTGGTTAGAACGGAACCATGGATGAAACGCAAGACCGGTGTTCACATTCCAGAACAACAAAAACGACCTAAGAACGTTCCTCTACAATCCACACCCGTCGCTGCGAGAGGAAACCTTGAGGTCGCAAACGCACCGCTGGTGTCGGAAGGCATTTTCAACCGGTCGCTTCCGAAGACTGAGAAATCAGGACGGAAGAGAGCATCCTTGACGTCATTTGTGACTCAAGCACAACAGAAAGGTCAGCCTTCTCAACCATCGGGGAGTCCAAAAAAGAGGATTGCGCCCATACCGGTGAAAAGATGGCAACAGACCTCGGAAGCAAACTTTATAACGGCTCAGGTGAATATGCAGCTCCGAACTTTCAAAAGAACTTTCAACTCCGAAACCGTAGCTCGGTATCTGACCGGAAGTTCGAACCTATCAAGCATCGCTTCATTCTCTGAAGAAAACGGAAACACGAATTTCGAAATTCCAGGTGAGCCACTCACCGAAAGAGGCCACAAAGCATCAGAGGGAGGTTGTGCGCAGTATAAATCAAGAAACAGCTGTTGCGCAAACGGAAAACCTCGATCTGCCACAAATCGGTGATGTCACTTCGAAGGAAATTCTTGAACGCCTTTCACTGCTCTACGCTCGCTGCATCACTTGCAATTTGGTTCCCAATGTCTTCACGGAGTTGTCTTTCTTGATGCAGTTGCTTGTAATCAAAATCAAGAAACAAAGTTCTCGCCGGGATCTCCTGCTGGGTTCCGCTAGCAACTGCGGATATTTCTCTGCACAAACACTCTCAAATTGTAGTGATTTACTCGGTCTTCTAGAGCCGTCGAGTTTGACGCTCATGAAGAACATCCCTCACGTGAAAGCAATGTGCCCGAGTCTCTATGTAACCCTTTGCGATCTCTGCAACCAGGAGCGGAGCTTCTCATTTCTGCGTAGTAGCTTCCTTCAGGGAGTGTCTTTCGACGCGAGTGTGGACAGCTCGGAGAACTTCCCGAATTCAAAACTCTTCGGTGCCTTTCGACGACAGCGAGATGCTTTCTACGACTTGCTAAAGGAATGGCAAAAGGTAATAATTCTGACTTCAACACCTTCGGACGTCTGTGATTTGCTTTCGGATTGCATCGCCGCCGTATCGTAATTTCTGCCGTCCGATTCATGGTTTTTGTTTCTGACTTTCTTCTCCTTTCTCCAGGTCACGTTCAGCCATCATAACAGGGAGATAGGTTTCAACTCGAGAGTGACGTCGATCTTCGACTTGTCGATGGATCCTTGCAATTTGCTACATCTCGCAAAGTTGTTCGTTCTCCAAATGGTGTCAACCTGTTGTGGGACTTTGGAAACTGACGAGTTCGGGAGCACCTCAGAGAGTGCCCTGCGGGACTTGCAAAACCGGAGTCCGGAAAAGTTCTCTAAGCTGCGAGGCCGCTTGGAAAAACCTGGAGCGTCGAGTGCGGTGTCGACGAAACACCAATTCACGGGACAGCAAGCATTTTTCCACAACTTCATCCTCGCAGCTAACAGAGCCCAGTTCCATGAGCATCTGAAGAATGTTCTCGTTACCCACATCACTGAAGAAGACAGGTTCGACATTTCCCCCGAAGACGCCGACACGAGTATCGACAGTCAGATCAGAGAGGAACTTTACACATTACTTTATCGATTGCGTCTTTACGGAGCCTTTCTGGGCTTGCTTGAGTTCCTGCCGTACACATCGTCCGCCGAGACCAATCCACAAGTGATTGAATCTCAACGATTGGCTAGAGAGAACGTTCCTCCGCGAATCGATGTCGAACGACTTCTGCGAGAGGCCATAGAGGGAAGACGTTTGCTTCCGACGTTGTCATGGATTTCCACTTATTTCTCGATGGCGGATTCCGCAGTGGCCGGTCTATCCGCCTACGAAGGAACGTTGAAGCTGTTGAACTCAACATTCTTGTCGTGCAATCCGAATCGACCTTTCTACATTCTCATGAGATTGCTGATCGGTTGGATTTTCCAGAACTTCCAGATTTCTATAAGTTTCAACGCAACGAGAGTCTCTGTTAAAGCTCCGCCGGAAATCGAAGCCTTTGTTGACGTTCAACTCATCCACATGCTATGCCCGTTCTTGGCGAACCTCAAATTAATACTCGCGGAGTACTACTGTTTGCCCTCGATCGAGGCGAGGAAAATCGTCCCAGTGTCAGCGCCTGATGCGTCATTCGAGCCCAGTGGTATGATCTCGAAACTTGAGGACGCGTTTTTCTTCGTGCACTCGACATCCGTGAAGAAAACTGTGAACTTTGTGATAGAACGAGTTCCTTCGAACGTCGTTAAATCCATGAAACCGATATTGGTGGAGCAGTTCCGTGACGAAGTGAGGAAGGAAATAGAGGATCTCAAACGAAGTGGTGAGATGCTCACGTCTCAACTGAGTGATACCCTGTCTTTCAACTTGTGTGCTAGGTTTCAACTGAAAGCTGAAAACGTGATCATGCCCGCGTGCGACGAGCAAGCCGCCAAGCTTCTTGATGAGCTCCTGAAAGCTGATTGCACCAAAGAAGGAATCCTCGTTGCCAAGAAAATCTGCGCCAGGCAGTATCATGTGCGAGT
Organism: Neoseiulus cucumeris; assembly: GCA_021527715.1. Lineage (NCBI taxonomy): Eukaryota > Metazoa > Arthropoda > Arachnida > Mesostigmata > Phytoseiidae > Neoseiulus > Neoseiulus cucumeris. The sequence goes on along the minus strand of JAJSRV010000030.1, from coordinate 9,538,342 downwards.
TCTCCAATGGATCCGATGCCACATTTCGAAAGACTACATCTACAAAGAACTGAAAGACATCTCGAAGTCTGTCGAGGATAAACCCAAAATCGATGAAGGGTGTTTCGAGAAAAGATCTCTCGAGAACCACCGGAATAGTGATTCTGTCAATTACATTATAGACTCGTTGGAGGAACTCCTCCGTAAAGCTTTGGTCGACGAAATACCCACTTGGCGGGAATGTTTAGAGAAAACGAAACGCACAATGCAGAACAGAAAAGAATGGAAACCAGCGCCGTGGGCGGCTGTGTGCCATATGCTTATTGATCTCGGCTCACTGTCGATCGCTAGATACGTCAACTTGGAAATTGTGAGTGTCGTCATCCGAATTCTCGATGAGGCAAACTATGTTGGCCACCATCATCTTGTCGACTCGCCTAGGAACCGATACATTATCGACAAATTCTGCCGCAACAACCGCATCGAGGCAAAGAGGTTGCTGTCCGAGTACCAAGAGAAACTCTCTGTTTTTGAGAACAGAGTTCGTGACTAGGATTTAGTGTTTGAAATGTATATACTTTTATACAAATATATTTATATCATATCTAATTCTTTATGATATCACAAAGGCGTATCCGGTGTGTTCATTCGCAATTTATTTCGGAAAACAACAATATGTATACTTTACAGAAAGTCTCGCATGATGTTGAATGCCTCCATCCAATCCCTTTCTCAAAAAGTTCCTTCTTCAGGACAGGACGAGTGCTGTCGTTCTCCCGGAAAGTTATGACAGATGAAGCTCTCAAGTTCACTTCCCTTTCGGATTTACGAAGTTCCTATGTTCAGCAGAGAGATCGATTGTTGGAACAGTTTCCTGGTACCAAGCTGATTCTCTACAGCTGGTTGACAGTCTTGGAATGAGCACTGGAAGCCCTCCAAGTCATTCTGTTCGATGGCCCGCTACAGATTAGGCTCCAAGCAGCTCATTGAACGCCCATCGAGCTCATTGTCTCCGTAGACATCGGCAATGCAAGCCCGAATCCTGTGCTTTGTGATAGTTTTGATAACTTCTGTCGGAGCCGAGTCAACGGTTTCCACAAAGCTGGGGAATGTACGTGGAAGCACAGACATCTCGACCGGGGTAGCGGTGGAGGTTTTCCTCGGAATTCCTTTTGCAAAGCCTCCTGTTGGTGAGCGACGTTTCGCGCGGCCCGAACCGTATGGCGAATTCGGAGACATCGATGGCACCAAGTATCGACCACACTGCGTGCAAAGTCTGGTGGAGTCTGGATCAAACTCAAGTGAAGACTGCCTGTACCTGAACGTGTACCGTAAAGAAGGACCTGTTTACTCGAACGCCGAACTGCCTGTCATCATCACAATCCATGGGGGATCGTTCGCGTTCGGTGGAGCAAACCAATTTTCTCACAATGGGGTCTCGCTTGCGGCGTACAGCGGAGCCGTCGTCGTAGCCATTCAATACCGATTGGGAATCCTCGGCTTCGCGCAAAGTGGTGAGATACCTGCTAATATAGGTCTGATTGATCAGAGACTAGCGATACAGTGGGTCCACGACAACATCGCTTCTTTCGGGGGTTCCCCGGAAAGAGTCACTCTCATGGGATCGAGTGCAGGATCAATGAGTATAAGTGTTCATGTGATGTCTCCCGAGCTACGGAAATTGAACCTTTTCCAATCAGTGATCATGGATGCGGGAGTCATGGGCTCAATCGTGGCACCTGCTAGACAGACGATCCAAAGGATGCAGAGAATAAAAGCGCGGCTGGGCTGCCCTCTTAGTGGTCCGAAGGCTGTGCAGTGTCTAAGGGACGCAAACGTTCAGGACTTGATAAAGCTTTCGCTGGAATCGCCGAAGTCTGCAACGACATTCGTCCCGACTGATCACGAAAACGACTATTCACCGAAAGCAAAGGGTCGAGGAGGATTCCTCCCGGTCAGGATGCTCATCGGGACCGCCAAGAATGAAGGGAATTTATTCGTAAAAGGAAGAGTGGATTCGGCGTTGAAAATAGCCGACGGAGATGATTTCATCGACCTCTGCAAGGATCTCACGGATCTCTTTGGTGTCAAAGTTGATGTGAACAACTCGGATACCGCGAGGCTTCTGCGGGAATCTTATTTCGAAAAATATGGCGACCCACGATCTGCCGCCGCGGAATTCGTTGGAGACAGTGGTTTCGTTTGCCCCGGAAATGAACTTGTTGAGGCCTACTCGCGATTCAACGATGGAATTTTCGTGTATCGTTTCGACAGGAAGCTGGCGCAAGCCTACCGGAATCTCGGTCTGGACCCTGATGGGGGCGTGCTCCATTGGACACCTTATGTGCACTTCACGGGGAGTCTCTTGACTCTGGGCCCATTCGTGCACCCATCCGACGAAAAGTTCTCGCTTGACTCCCTGAAAATGATTTCTGGTTTCGTCAAGGGGGAATCGCCCTCTTTTCGTGGCCTCGCGTGGCCGGCGTTCCCGAAAACCGGCGAGATCTTACTCATCGATGAAACACCGTCTACAAAATATGGGCTTTACAATGCGGAAAAGTGCTCAACGCTGCTCTCATCAAACTCTACCAAGGGATCTCCTCAGAAAAGAGAAGAACTTTAGTCGACATCTTCCGAATAAATGGAACCCGTTTCCGATTCTCGGCTGCTTCGATTCTCCTATTCCCTGTTCTCAACGACTCGCCTATTAGATAGAGCTCTGATCCATCTCCGGCGAGGATCCCATGAAGTAGAGGTCCACGAGGACTTCGACGGCGGAGTTTTCCCTCCGAATCCTGAATTATATTTTTCAAGCGAACGATGTCGAATGAGACAAGCGGGGTGGCTGCGAGGGTTGTCGTCTTCCAATCGAGAACTGGATTCGCTCCGGAGCGAGCGCGCGGGCAATCCTACGCAATTTGAGTCCAAATTCACTCGCGAATAGTCATTTCCAGTGGTTGTCATCAGATCAGTCATCATCGCTCAACTTCTCCCAAAGTAATGACCGCGAGCCGTGAATGAAAAAAAAAATCCATGAAACGCGGCGCTCACTTCAGACGGAAAACCCGATCGTTTTTCCACCACGCTCCACCAGTGCGAGCTATCCAAACAGAAATCTTCAGATCGTCGCTTTTCTTTCGATTAGACGCGACGGCAGGCGTTTCGCTAATGTGAGGTTTTCAAGCATCCGCTTTTCCCTTCGTAATCAAACGGAACAACTTCAGAACCGACATCCCTCATGTAGACGTTGAGCTGTGGCTTCGTTTGATCTCAAACTTCAGGATGACTGGTTTTCCGCAAGGGAAACTCAGGAGCTGTAGAAGTTCCCGGTTGAACGGAGCCTCGCGATCGCGCGAAAGTTTTCGCTTCGCTTTCTGAAAGTTCGCTGTTTTGGATAATTTATGACTTCTCATGCCATGTGATTCGTTATCATATAATTTGGTCGACCTGTGGATTCGGGGCTAATGTCTCCATAATTCATAATTTCCGGCTATCTGAGATCGCTTCAGAATGCGAGCCGCGATTCCTGATTCACCGTCTGCGCATGGGCGGCGGTCCCGGCGCCTTTTACGAGATTCCCTTCCGAAAGCGTGCATCCAAGAACAGGCAACTGCACTTCTATTCGAGGAAATGGGTGAAAGCGACCGGACGAGTTCGGTGGTTCGCAAACCTCTCTTGGAGTGGTGTTGTCCTACATTCCTAACTATCAAGTTACATTTCCATTCCAAAGAGAGAGAGAGAGAGAGAGATCCGTTCTTGTTATAACCTAGTTTAGAGTAGCCGTTCTAGTTATGCCAACACAAGGCTGTTGATGTGGACCTGTTCGCTCCGTCAACATTTCTATCTACGGTTTCGTGGATCAACTCAGGCATCAGACCGCATTCAAAAGCGATCTTCGACAAACCGGCTCGAGGTTGTTCTCGAAGTAGGTGGACCGAATGGCTCTGCTCCAGCAGCTGAGCCAGCACAAGGAAGACCCCCACAGGAACTCGAATTCGACGATATCTTGAGCTGTAAGAGGAAAGTCTGAAAGAGTCAGACTCGAGCTCTAAAGCCAGATGTGCAAAAGATACGACCGCCGCCTCATCTGGAGGAGGGAGACAGATATTGATTTTAATTCAGCTACGAGTCTTCTCTTGACGGCAAGTCGAAGTGAAACGGGACCTCCTCCTGGAATTCAATGAGCATCGACAGCAAGAGAAGAAGAATAGTTTCTTTTCAAGCGATTTCCGCACAGAGCCGTCAACTACGCGCAGGACGGTTCGCGTCGGTTTTCGTTGTTGTTGTTGTTGCTGTTGTCGCTGCCGTCTTGGTGGTGATGGTGGCGGTGGTTGCGGTAGTAGCGGTGGAAGTGGCGACGGCGGCGGCTGTGGCAGCGGACTATCTAGGCTAACCAGTGGTGGTAACTTGACGCCTATCGCGCTCCGTCCGTATCGCGATCCGCAGCATGCATTCGATCCCCCTCATTCCGAACGGATTCAATTGGATCGGAAAGAGCGACCGACCGACCGACTGCAGCAGAGACAGCGGCTGTAGTCGAGGGAGCTTTATCCACAGCCACAAGGAACGAACGGGTCAGCGACTTCTCGATGCTCCCTCGCTTACTTGCTTGGAACTACACTCATCGACTGGAAATAACCTCGCTGTCTCTGTTCGGTCCATCCGCCCGACTGGCTCTCAGTCGGTCCGAAGCTGTCCTTACTGCGGCGAACGGAATTGAATGAAGCGAGTCACTTCGGATGAAGACAGACGAGCTCACACCAAAGAAAACGACAGAGATTTTTTGTGGAGCTTCCACTGGACTTCACTCCTCGCTGCCGCTCTCAGAGCTGACTGCTCCCGCTTGCCCTGCCGTCAACGCCGCCGCCAGCCATCGTATTCCTATCTACCTGTCCGTCTCTCCTCGTTACGCTAGTTTCGCCTTCGTGGTTATAGATGCCGCCGCGCCGTTGTGCTGACGCTGCGGCTCCCGCTGCTGCTGCTGTTGCTCGCTCGTTCAAAGTGTAACTTTTTTTGTCCCATTGGGTGCGTCTCCTGCTTTCTCTCCCTACCCTCTTCCTCTTTTGCGTGCTCCTCTGCTGCTCTATCTCTTTTTTTTTTCTGGCGACCTTTTCCGTCTTGGATGTTGTGCATTTGTTCGGCCTTCGATTATATTGATCATTTCCCCGCCAGAAGGCGCTACTCGCCCGCCCTCGCGGCCCAACACGTTCCCTCACCGATTTCGAACTTGGACTACCAGTACGAAAAAAAAAAGATAAAATTGATTTTTGTTACTTTCTGGAAAGAGGAGTTATTCTTTCGCTTCGCTGCGTGCGCGAGCATCTTCAAAAGAGAAACATTGTATATGTCTTTCACGCTACAAAAGGAATGACTCTTTTTCTGGAACCCTTTCTCAACGGAATGCTTCGAAGCGTATTCGATAAGATTTAAATTACAGGTTGTGCAATACGCACGGACTGCACGAGGATCAGAGTTCGGGTTTCACCGCTTCCGGAGACGATTGGTTCTTCTCAAGAGTGCGGAATCGAGAAGGAGTTCCAATATTTTGATCAGACTTCACTGATGTATCACTGAAGCGAGCAGAGAACCGAGAAAGAGATAGTTAAGAAAGCACAGCTGAACAAATTGAATTCTACGGAGTAACTACCACTAAGACCGCTTAGCGATAGCTGGATAAACTCTGTCTCCGGATGGCAACTAGCAAATTAGAACCCTTTGTGGCGAACGCTTTGGGGAATCAAATCGCAAACTCGAACAAAACGTAACAGAACTAGAATGTACATAGATAGATCTGAAATTGGAACACTGCGGCAATTTATCGCTGCCACGAATGGTATTGGTTGAGCGGGCGGCTTATCAGCCGAAAAGCTAGGCGCTTCGCCGATGAGCCGGGAGAACAAACTGTTCAACGTTGCGGGTGATGGCGATGATGATAGTTGTCAACATAAATCCAGATGAGCATAAATTATAAACAGCAAAAGATAGCCGCAGTCGCCAGACAGCTACAAGAGCCGAATGTTTGCGGTGCACAAAGGGTTTCCACTGTTCTGGAGAAACAAGAATATGCATACGAGACAACGAATGTGTGTGCGCGCACGCGTAAGCTGTCGAGCAACTTTCTACCGAGTTTAACAACAAGAAGCGCCAGACTCGCGAATCCGCTCGACCGTGTTCCGGTGGACAACATTTCTGCAACACCTTGTATAGTGTCAAGCGGCGAGCGAAACGCTTTCGACGATTGAAGAACTCCGGGGAGTGGCTCTCTCACCGAGATTCCAGATGACCATGAGCTTGAGCAGTGTTCCGCATCTTCGCGGACTTCGCGACAAATATCACGCGGGAACTTAGTGGAGAACTTCCTGATGTGGAATCGGAAAGCTCGTTACCGGAAGGGAGTCAGCTTCTGAACGGAGAAAATTCTGTCCCTTGCAATCCCTCCCTGAAGATGACATAACTTTTGTCACAGAATCCAGCGCTGCGACATGGGATCGAGAGAACGGCGAGGCGGTCCGCTCATTGAGATCAAGATTTGAAAGAAACAGTCACCCACTTTTTTTGACTTCGGCACCGATCATTCTCCGCAGTTATGCGGAGCCACAGAAAGTGTTTTGATCGATCGGTGTTACGATGGATCGATTAACGGCGGCACGAATCAATGGAATAGCCGTTTTCTGGAACAATTCTTTCTGATCTTCACTGATCCCATCGTCATTGTTCTTCACGACGCTAACTAGAACTGCCATCCGACCAACCGACCACATTCGAAGTCGTAGGACGCGCCGATTTCTCAACATCCAGTTTTATTCGGTGCGCGCATCGCTTTTAGGCCTCGAATTGTGTTTCTGCGGAAGAATCGGAATACCTTACCTCGCTGTCCCGGAGGCTGACGGAGAGCTGTCTGCTTGATCGATGAGAACAATATCGCCGTGACCAACCCTCGCTGCCCGGAGGGTGAGATGAATTCGCTGTTTGCTTGTTGCTTAGCATGAATTCAAATAGCATGAACCTGATTTCCAATGCTTTCTGTTTTCGGCGCAAAGGGAATAGTATCAATCTTGCAGTCGTTCGCTTCTTCGTCTTCAATGCTTTTTGCTCATGCAACGGCGGTGGCGAAGCATCCGCGGCCGCTGTCTCGTGCATTTTAATATTAATCGTAGTCTTCAATCTTCTGACTGTTTACTATGTGAAGACACTGCTTTCCACTCGTTGTTGCGGCGGGAACGGCACGGCGGCGGCGGCGGCGACGATGCTTCTTGCTGTGCTTGTCGTCGTCGTTGCTGAGGTCATTGAGAAAAGCCATTAAAATTTTTCCAGACACAACACTTCCAAAAAAGAAACAACAACGGAGATTTTTCACGCTGCGAGGGCATGAGTATTTGTCTTTGAATTTGTAACTCTTCTCCGTCGAAATGGAAACCCGATTGATGCTTTCTCGAGTCATTCATCAAAGTCGTCATCTCTCAAGAGTTGAACGAAGGGTCCCCCAAAACTATCTTCCATCCGTCGAGAAGCTTTCAGCGGACTTATGGTTCCTCAATGACGGAGAACGTTGCCCTTTCGAATCGCTGCCTCACCCTGAGTTCCGGTCACTGATGACGATTGGCTCCCAGTGAAGCGAAGGAAAAGTTGTTGTTCCATTCACAAATTCGGTGTGAAGACGAACATTGTTTGCAGAGAGAGCCCAAATCGTATCAGGCTTAACGAGTGAATTGTAATGATGGATGGACACACGCCAGAAGAAAAAAAAACGTGGCTCTAGCTTTCTTTGTGTGAGGCGCACAGAAGAGAAACGACGGCGCAGAGAATTTGTCGACTCCGACTCTTCTGTGTGGCGTCGAGCCGTGCTGGAAGCCTTCTTATCAGTCGGTGCAGCATTTCTTACTTATCTCGTCTTTTGGTTATAGGCTGTAGTCCGTGGTCAGGCTACCAAGTCAATACAACTGGTTTCAAGCTGCCGGAGGCAAACACATACATAGTTATCTGTGAGGGATTTCGAAGATATCGACGAAACCAACCTCTTTGCTAGAAAGAGTTTTTGAGAAATAAGGAGCACGGAACCTCCACGCTGGAACAAGCGTTCTCAATTCAACCCTTCTAACGAACTGCTGCGAGGAATCTACTTGGGAACGATCTTCCCTGCAATCTACTCGGGTGGGAACGGGGTTTCGGGCTTTCTTGTCGGACTTTTATCTTCGTCATCTAGGTGATTTCATCAGTGGCCTCATGATTCCACGAGATATGGCGATGATTCACGGTTTTCCGCAAACGATCCCGCTTCATTTCAACTCAAACATCTTCACATACTCTGCTGCCTGATCCACGATTCGTCTCGGGACCACTGAAGATACTGTGCGAACTTTCTTCACGTGTCTTTGTTTCCGATCGTTTCGGGAGCACGTTTTCAACGCGATCACGATTAGATAACACCGGGCGATAAGCATCGACTTTATGATTTATGCCCTATGTTCCAGAATAACGCAAACCGCGTCCAAGAAAACTCGCCGATCGTCGAAACCTCCTGACTGCAACGAATTCCTGATCGCCGGTCGCTCGCCGGAAACATACACCCACCCTTAATTCTCTCGAGGTATCTCTGGCAGGGATGCGAGAGCGGCCTTCTTCAGTTTGATTCAGGAACTACTCTCGAAGTCTTGATCTGACTCCGTGAATGTCTTGGGTGCGTTGTTTCCTCCGAAATCCAATACCGGTTCGAAGAGCTGCGTACGCGTCAAACATCAGTTGCCATGACGAAAATCTATCAGCAACGGATGATGAGGATTGAAAGCTGTTAGAAACGCGTTTCACTCGGTTACTATAACCGGTTTCAGCATTTTACGTGAGCTTACTTCAAGCGGGACAGTTTTATTCCAAAAGGAATATTCACCGTGTTTCTTGTCTTGATACTTCGTTACGTTTTCAGATACAGAGCAAAACGAGAAGCCGTTGCCAGCAGAACCATGATAGTCGTTTTGGAAATTTTCTGTCGGCTCCGAAAGTCAGCCGTCGTCTCGGAGCTTCACTAGAATTCACGGCCAACGAACCAACCAGAGAGCTGAATCTCGGCTTCGAATCTCTTCCGTTTTGAAGTTCGAGAGCTTTCAAATCCCAACCCAAAACCCAACATCATTGCCTGGGAGGGGCATAGCCTAGATGCTGATCTCAAAGAAAGGAGGGAAGAAGCCATCTTGACACCCTTGTTGGGGGCGGGGTGGGGGAGAAAGGGCGACAATCGATGGTGATGCTGATTCTCAGCTTGGATCTCCAAAATGGGCCGATCGAACGAGGGACTAGGGACCATGGTCCCTCGGCCTCGCTGGGTAAACCTATGTTGCAATTGATCCAGAATGCCGGGGGTCGGTGATGAATTCGATTTCCCGGTCACGAATGCGTAGTGCTCGAAAAATTTGGTTTGTTAAACTATAGGAACCAAAAGCTGATTTCTCGTGAATGGTGATCTGTCTTGCTTTGTTTCTGGGCCGAGTTTCCGATTCAAAATCATTGAGAATTACCGAATGCATAAGCGTCCTACTAGTTCTTAACGCGAAGCCGACGGAGCCGTTCAGGGATGAAGCGGACGTCGAGCCTCACGAACGCTCGAATCTGTTATGGAAGTTTCTTCTGAACAAACAGAAACAGAATTTATCGCTCCACGTAGCTGTACTAACCCGAAACGTACTAAGTCAGCAGAGTCCATCAATCGAACCAAGCGTGAATCGTCATTTCAGAAATCAAGTTCGTGAATTCCCAAAGTGACAAGAACAAATGGCTTCACTGAACAAGCCTGTTTTCGATTTTCGTGCATTTCATGAATTTTTTTGTTTTAGATTTCGAAGCATTCCGCGGAACAGCGACAGAGAATGAAACCCTTTCGAATATGTTAGTGCGACGGATTTCGTTGACCGCTGAAACAATTTGTTTCGGATTAGCCTGACTTTCGCATGTTTTAAGGATATAATAAGCGACGAAACGCGTTATTATTCCACGCCACTTGTCAGGGATTCCTGCTATGGGCCCGTGCCGATGTCTGGCGGCCTGCTTCTGTAAACTTTGAAGGCAGGGAATCCTTGAAATCTCTCCGTCATTCGCTCTATGCCTTTCTACGAGCTCTCTGAGATAGAATCAGGTTTTTCCGTGAACTTAAAGCTTCGTGTCTGATCACAGCTTGTATAAACACTGCATACTCCGCACAAAAACTCGGTCTGCGAGGAACGATTTTCGCCTCGGCGCATCGTTTCCCAGAAAAATGTAAGTGCGACGGAAACCACGAAAGATCATGAATGTGAGATATCGACGACGGCGCGAGAGCTAGTAAACTCCGTTTTTCTACATACGAAGCATCAAGCACGAAAACGGAGAGGCTGAGACGCATAAATTTCTTGACAAAAACCGCAGGTCATATCGCCGAGTAGCATTTAACAGTGGAACATTTTCTACAGATGAATCTTGACAGTGTGGTGAGCTCAACGTATGTATGTAACAGCTCGCTATCATCTACGTTGACAAACGTGGATTGAATGTCAGTAGCCAGAAAGTTCTGCAAAAAATACGATTCCACTGGGCTCTCAGATGGATGAGGAAAAACTGTGACAATCACAGAGCGGCCAGAAACTCTGGCTGTCTTCAAAAACTGGAAAAACACAAAAACTGGCCACCAGTCGTTCTTCTCCGATCCGAATGTTGTGATACAAGGTAACAAATATCGGTGACATTTCTTCCTAGGTGTTAAATTTCCACCGGGTGCAATTGTTTCCGTCGTCAATGTGGAGGCAGCGTTGTGAATACCCGAAAATTGAGACGAGCTCTTGCCAATAACTAGCGGACCGCCCATTTATTCACTCCGGAACTTTCTGTGGGATGATAAATCACGCCAACCGTAAACGAATAATCGAAGTCATTCTTCATTCCGGTGTGCCTTCAACATGGTGTAGCGTTGTACCAGAATCGGTTGGAAGCTTCACACTTTTCGCATTCGGTTCTATTATCATTTCAACGTCTGTAGTACGTGTCATAGGGGAGAGATTGATTCATTGAGTTCTATTACCTCTTTGTTTGGCTAACAACGATACATCTCGAAGCAGAGCCGTTATAATTTGTAACCCTGACCAATAAAGTAGCGAGTGATTTAGAGCGTTGTAAATGATTTTCCCTCGCGGAACATCAACGGATCGAGGTTCTATCGCCAACGCAGCTTCGAAGTCTCTTGTTTTCTGCCTTTACAATGAGATCGACTCACTCAGCGGAAGAACCGGCTTCCTGATGAACTCCATTTCCGACGATTCCAGTAAACACTTCCAGGTTGAGACAATTGTAACTTTTCTTTCAGTATCATCTCCTTCGCACCCCTGAGTATAGTTTACGACGAATATTGGTGTAGATTGTAGCGTGGTAGAGTTCAATTTTTCCGAAAATGTTCTCTAGGTAGTGCTGATGATACGTCGAACGACATCATGACGGTGATATGTTCACACAATTGCCGAGAACTTCGAGCAAACGGATGTTTTTGGCAGAGGAAATTTCTAAGTTCATTCTTTCATTATTCATCTTGGCCGAACTCGTGGATGCCGAGATTTCGGCGGAAAGACTCGAACTGTTCGACTTCAAAGTTGGAAGCTCACGTCGTTTGTTTCAGCTCGACACAAGTACGGGTATCATGTAAGGTCTCAGTTTGACGTCGGAACGCTCTTCATGAAGAATAAGCTTCAGGGTCGCATTGTTACCGTTTTTCTTCAGTATGCAGTCGAGACGCCCTGACGCGTGTTTCGGCGAGCGGAATGCAAGCACTCGCTTCAGGCCGGTTTATTCAAGTTTGCTCCTGATATGCACACGATGGACTCTTTAGTGTAATCAGGATTGAGGATAGAGGGACGTTATCTCTGCAACGATGCTATCAACAGAAACCAAGACAACTGTGTGAAAACGTTTTATTGAAGTACGTAAACAAATTGAACGCGTGAAATCGACGTCATGCTCAAGAGAATATTCTTTACGGAGAATGCAGAAGAATTTCCCGTCATGGAGACGTCTGACTCGGGTCCGCGACATTCCTTAGCACTAAAGTTCCCAAAGAATAGAGCGTAAGCAGTGTAGTAAGCGAGCAGAACATGATCATCCACTGCGGCGGGAAACTCCTGACGAGAACGGAGTCTTAAATATCCACCAATCCGACACAAAAAAAGGAGGATTGATAAATATCAACACCCGAATCAGAGTAGCTTCTATCCGATTTTATGTGCGGATCGTTTCAGGGAGGCACATAAAACGAGCGGATAATCGGAAGCATCGATCAACATTGCCGGAATTTGGAAACATTCCTCTTCCAAGCATTACTCTTGTGATTGTCGTGTCGAATGAGTGAGAACCGACACAGTTCAGGTTCCTCGTGATCAACCGATCGCGCTCCAATCTGTCTATCTTTCATACCGACACCAACTGGCTCCGCGCGATAGGACAACCCGGGCTTCCGATTACGACTCGATTTCAGACGAGGAGACACTCCGAGGTTCTGATGAGATTTTCTGCCGCTTTCGACGACTTCTCGAGAGAGGATTACCGATTCTTGGTGGTCGTCTCGATTGGGGCATCGATTGAGCGTCTGTCGTCGACATGCATCGATCGACAGACCTAGCTATCGACCACGGCATTGCCGAGACTAATAAGTTAAGGAGTGCAAGAGACTGACGGACTTTGGAGGTACTCATGTATTTCGGTACGAGGCTCAAGGATGAGCCGGGACGATCTTTATTACACAATTGCTAACGTTGGACAAATCGGAATAAAGGTCCTTCCTCGTATCCGTACATTCGCTGTGTCTGTCAGTCAAACAGTCCAGAACTGGCAAACGGCTGGCGAAAAGCCAGACAGCGAGTCAGTCAGTCAGTCAGTGAGGCAGGCGGGCGGGCCGGCGGGCAGGCGGGCAAACTGGATGGCAACAGTGGCCGCCGCTTCCACGGTTGCCGTCGCCGCAGGGAGGGAGTTGTTACTTTGTAGCAGACGGATGAAACGTTGTTCTTCTTGCCGTCGACGCGCGGCAGCGGCGACGTCGGCGACGGCGGCAGGAAAGGATTCAACGAAGGAAGGTTATTCCCCTGCTGCAGCAGCAGCAGCAGCAGCATCGGTGGTGGTGGTGGAAGGAGAAGAAGCGTCAGCCATTCAGAGAGGGTAAGTGGAGGACGGACGGACGGACGAACAGACGGACTGGCTGACTGACTGACGGCTGCTGCGGCGGCGGCGGCGACGGCGGCCGCTACCGTTGCCGCTACGAGGATGGATACAATGTTATAACTTGTATCTAACGCGCACACACGGGGACCGAGCGGGCGGCCAGACAGGCTGGAAGGCCGGCATGGAGGCAAGCTAGCCAGCAACTGACTGACGGACTGGCGAGTGGCGCGCCGATCGCAGCCGCTGCTGCCGTTGCCGCTCCACCAATTACGTTGCGTTAGGAGTCGGAGAGACAGAAAAGACCGAGTGCAACACAAGCATCAACCAAGCAAGCAACGAAGCAAGCAAGCAAGCAATCGAGAAAGCAAGCAACCACTGATACCTGTAGAAACAGAGCAACAAGTCCTTTTGCTGCCGCTGCCGTCGCCGCAACCAAGTTCCAGCTCCAGAGTAACCCATCTTCACCGGTCTCCAGATGATTTGTGCCAACTCTTCAGGAGAGCGCGTTCGGCTCTCCGGTGAGATCTTCAAGCTTTAAAGTCATCGAAACAAGTTGCTCCACGGTTTGCGAAAGAGTCAGAGAGGCACCTGGTTTCAAAGGAAGCACATGGTAGCGTGCAGCAACGTTCTTGAGGATCGAGTGATCAACTATAAACTGTGGAGTGACTTCGTGGTGGATACAGCGAGATTCGAAGTTTTCCGGAGACTTCGTTGAAAAGTGTTTCGTTGCTCAGGTTTCGGATGCCGGTTCATCCTCGTGTGCTTCCCAATGTTGTTCATTGCTATCATAGAACGGAGCATGCCAGAACTTCAGAGCTTCAACAATTCGGTGAGTTCATGTTGAGCGTTATTTCTGGAAAAACAGTCATCTTGGCTTCTGGCTTTCGACTTCAGAACGGTTTCCAGCGTAGATTGTAGAAGATGTTTATCAGCTTCCAAAAAAAGGTTCAGTTCTTTCTTTAGATGCTTGCTAAATATCTGAGATGATTTACAATTCCTGGCTTGTGCCGCGTTTATGGGTCTTGAGTAGACTTTGCAACCCCGTGCTCGTGGTTCCGTGACTCCGGGCTCCCGGACCGATGTTTCCCATCCGCATGCCGAAAAAGCTTATGGCTGCGTACGATCTTATGGCCATCTGTGTTGTGACGATATCACGGCAGAGCCACGTACTTTATAAGGATCCTAAATACGGGAAGCAAGTAACCGACAAAGAATGAACGGAACCACCGTTGGTTCATCCCGGCGAATCCAATCGAAACGACAAGATGCAGCTTTCGGAGTTTCCCTTGAGATGACATATTGTTGCAAACTTGTGAACTGAGTCTAAACGCGAGCAGAGCAGGAAGCGACGAACCTTACTAACTAGTCAGCTAGCTGCAGTTTAACCAGCAACATATTGCCAGCTGGTCAAGAGCTTTTGGAGTCAGGAGAGGTAGAAATCCTCGAAACCTCTACTCAGAGCATGAAATTCTCTCCATGGCGTGAGGAACGAGGGTGAATTGAGACATTCAATGATTCGTTACTTTCCTCTAGGATCGAGTGCTCTCAATCGCGGTGGCAATCAGAGATCAGATGCGGCTGAAATTCATTGAACGAAGATTCAATTCTTCAACCAATCTTCAACTTGAATGAATCAGGTTGTGAATTTGATAATTCATGAGGCGTGTCGTATGAAGCAGACACACGACTTTTGAAGATAGGATGGGACACGGATGAGAAGTTCCCAGGGTATTAGATGTGGGAGAAACTCACATCGTTCCAGAAGATCAATGTGTTACGGACTATATTTTGACAAAAAATATCGAAGATATCGAAATCTCCAAGTGAAACTTACGAATAGAGGTCTTGGGTTAGTTAATTCAGAGTTGAGGCTGCTTATCTCTTTTTCCTTCCGGAAACTTTTCCGCGAAAGTTCGTACCGTGCATTATATCCAGGTTCGGTAAATCTTGGAAATCACATTCGTCCAGAAATTCTTACCTCGATGGCATCCATCCGGAGTTTCGAACGTTGGAAAGAGCTTCAGATCATGATTTAATGAGAGTTTTGGGAAATTGTTACTTGTTGTCAAGACTTCAACGATGTCCGACAGTCAAGAAAGAAGCCGTCACAAGCATCGTAGCCATCTGTCCGCCCGTCTGGTTGGCCAGTTCCCTGTCTAGTTAGTTTAGATGTTTGCGTGTGAGGCTGCTCGTCGTATTTTGAAGCCATGGAGAGAAATGCTGCCAACCTGCAAATTAGACTTTTCCAATGTGATACCCTTCCTCGATGTCAACGAACAGACTTTTCTCCACCTAAATCACTGCCGTTGATGAGCGGATACATTTGAATAATTATCATGAAGTGAGTAGTCGACATATCGAACGATTCCCTGGGCTTGATGACGCGTGGAAATCACTTTGCGTGGAACGACTAGTCTATTTACGATGAGAGTCACTCAGAGAACCTCTTTCTCTTGTTTTCATCGGAAGTGGATAGCAATCAACGATCAGAACTTGTGAACCTTCAAGCATAAATCGCACTTTGGAGCCATGTATAGGGACGTTCTCGCCTGCAGTATCTTGCTACGGTCGTGGGACGGAACTTGTTGCAATCGGCGTTGTAAAGGGAAGTTTCCTATAGCAAGGTTCTGCGCTATCATCGCGCCATGGTATGTTGTAGTTGAAAGGATGGAAAGAATAAAAGAGAGCATTCACACGAGAGCGATTCCGGGATTCCGACAGAGAAACAGCCGTAGGAGCGCGAAACGTTTCATTCCGATGGAACTTCCGGCACATTTAGATTCCCACCAGACCTTGGAGTTTTTCATTCTGTGCTGTCCATGGAATAGGAGTCGAGATATGAAGAAGAGAGTTCAGCCCAAAGTTCAGCCCTAGGTTTTCGCTTTGATGTATTTCATCTTATGCATTTATTATTTCGTTAAAGCTTGTGAGGCGACATCACCGTGGACGCTTTAGCATGTTTCTCTGGACAGTGCCTTTTCCCACGACGAATTTCTCGGGGATTGATGGCCGCGTTCTGGTCGTGTTTCGTGGTCCCCGCGAAGTCCCTCGCACCACAGAAGAACAGAGTACGTCTATAACCCCGTGCGCTACTTTCCAACCATTGAACTTTACCACCCCAAATGTTGGATCAATGTATAATTCTCAATCAATCAATAACTCTTTTATTATCGACGAGCTCGGAGTCCATTTGCACTGACAAGAAATGCGCCACCATTCCGCGAATTCACGATCTCCCAAGCATCATGTCAAGTACACTACTAGTTTAACTCCTCCTGACAGCGGAAGCCCCGGCATGTGAATTCCGGAGGTCCTGCGAGCCTCTGGTCCGAAACGGCTTGCTAAACGAGTGCTCCCAAATCAAATGGAATTGTTGGAGGTGACGAATTTCGAATTCAATGAATGAATGAATGAAATCTCACGTTGCGGCGCGGTGCTTCATTGCAACTCAAATTCCCTCTCCTTGTGGTTTCGACCCGTTGACTAACACGTGTTTCTCAAAATCGCCCTTGAGAAGTTGGGAAAGTGAAAGGAGCTTTTTTCTGAGATAAGGGACAATGGGCCCAATGTAGCAAGAGGGATGACTCGCACGGAGAGACAGATAAAACAAGAGATAGGAATATGTATTACTCAAGGATCCGAGTCAAGTGTAATGTTCACTGTCCGTGACCTAGTAGAGTCAAATCTCGTTACAACGAACAAGTTGGGGACCCGGGATTTCCTTCGTAGAAACGAAATTTCGTTGTAACGAGAGTGTTCTCCTACGGCTGTCCGACCGAACACGGGAAACGAATCCGTTCGTTGTATCGAGGATTTCGTTGTAACGAAACATGGCAGATAGAAAGAGATTCCAACGCACTCGCTTCTCACAGTTGGCTGCCTTTGAGACTAATAGTCTATTGTGGATCAAGTGTGTAATTCGTCGACTCCATGTAAAGCTAGCAGTTCTGCCGGTTGTGTTCTCACGCAGCCAACATTAGTTGGGAACGCAATCGGACGCGAACATCTTTGTAAGGACAAGCAGCCGATTTAAAGGGTGAGCAAGCCGCGTGGCAAAGCCCTATCTGAAAGCTCAAAAGTAGCGCAGAAGACACGTGCCGCCAGCCCAAAAGGGAACAACACTGATGCCCGTCGGCTCTTGACCGGCTATTGCTTGTATAGCCGACAAGCCAACTGCTGGCAGCGGCTTGCTTCGCACCGAGTGCCGTTGCGGGGAATCTTTCGAGCAGTCTCCTGTCCCGGTTCAAGATTTTCCTAATCAGTCGAAGGTCTGACTCGATTCGCGAACCTCGCCGCATGATAAGGTCCGGCGTAAGAAATGGATCGCTTCCTTCGTCGACGGGTGGAATGCTTAGCCTATCGAATCTGCACACAGTAATTACGATCAGGCAGACTGTCTCAATTGCAGCGGAATTCTTCTTATGCTTTTGAATATCGCTTTCGCCGCCACCGATGCTGATGATCGTGAAGATGCGCCATCGGGCAGAGCGGACGGACGGACGGATGGACGACCAAGAAAGCGAGCAAGCAAGCAAGCAAACGAGAAAGCTGGAGCTACTAGAAAAACGACCCAGACAGTCGAGTGACTGGCAACAGTGTTGCCACTCCGTCGTTGGCGGCGTCGCTTGAGAGTGGGCCGAGAAAAGTGCTCCATCACACCGGAGATCAATGACCCATCTATGCGCGATCAAATACATCTGATTTTTCGTCCTTTCGCTCCGTCATTATGCCTCTCCCGAATCTCTTCGATTTCTTGAGAGCTATTTTGCATGTCACGTGAGATGAGTTGTCCAAAGTCGATCCGAGGAACGAAGTCGCAAAAGACCGCCCGGATCGTCGGTGTCCGGGGTTTTCCGTACGAGAATCCAGAATCCGCTCAAGTGATGTTAGTTGAACTGAAGTCATGCGGCGCCTCGGCAAACTGGATCCAAAACATGTGGTAAACTAATCTTCATGCTCCGCGAACTCGGCCTCACGCTGCCCAGCGATTCGGCTGTTAACGGCGATTCGTCTCTGACTTTGAACGGCTGAGCAACTTGAGCAGCAAATCGCTTTTTCATCAAAACTGAACGCGAGTGAAAGTCGACGCCAGGCAATGCCGGCACGGCCAGTCAGATGAGTCGAACGCGTGGAGTGTCTCAGGCAGCAGCTTCTTTCGTCCTCCCGTTTCTTCTGAGTTCAATCATTACTTCACGTATGCGGAACGGCTGAAAGGGTGGGCGGGTTCTGAACGGGCTGCTCGGGCTCCACCACACGCCTCCCGGTATGATGTAGAGTCCCGTTCCTTGATTATAGAGTGAAAAAGCAACATCATTGCAGGGGAACTAAGACTACAATTCACCATGGCTGGTATTCTTCTGCGACTCCGGCGGGGAATCCGAGGACGTAATATGAGTTCAACACAGTCAGTAACGGGGAGTTTCATTCTCGAAGCCCTACATGCAGAATAGAAATACAAAACGAGAGGTTTTCACACAAAACTTTCGAGGTCGGTGGAAAGATTTTCCGTTCCTCTCGGCGGACGTCCGCAAATATCTCTTCTTTTCTGTGAGTGACGGTTTCAAGTACTGTTTTCTGTGTTTGACTGGGAGTCAACGGAGTTTGCCAATATTCCACCGTGTGAAAACTGACAGCACAAGTCTGATCGAGAGGCTGCCGAGAGGATCGTACACGAGTTTCTCTTCCATAGCCGTATTTCCAACTTCATCGAACGCAATCGAATTCGTTCCTCCTCGTGAACTCCTCAATCACTTGAAGTACTTGAAGGGAATAACCAGCTTCCAAACCATTCAAGTCCTCCTATTTATCATCAGAATCAATGCACTCCAAGCATCGTTCTGTCCAAGTTTTCGATTGGTCGAGATATCAGATGATTGTTCCGAAAGCACGAACTGTCGCGGGGCATTTCCAGATTTTCGGAATCTCTCGGGAGACGATCAATCTCGATACAGGTGGAGCAGTTTCTGTCAGCTGAACATTGACTCGATCCGTGATGGCTGCCGATTGACTATCTGCTTCTATTGTGATGTTCGCGTAAGCGGAGGGAAATTACAGTGATTTCGAACTTTAAAAGTTTCTTCGTTTTTGCGCTTCTTCCTCCAGAGCTGTCACCGCAGCTGCTGCGTCGTAGGGCTTAGCTCGACTGTTCCAAGATTTCGTCCCCAGTGCCTTACCAAGAGAGACGTCGAAGAACGAAAAAATGTTGAAGGAATGATTATTGGCCAGTCCATAATTTTCTCTGTTGACGAATGGGCCGGCAGAACCAAAGACGGCGCAGACACCGACTGGCGGCTCGGTGGCCACATGGAAGCAATGGCTGGCTCGCTGGCGAAGAAGACCGTCAAAGAATTTTCAACAAAGTTTCAAATTGTATCCGTTGTCGATCCATCTATTCATCCGTCCTCCAGCTATCTGAATGAACCAGTCAGTCTGCTTTCGATGCGAGATCCGTGGATCCATCGGTGGAGCGCGACGGTATTGCTTCAATTGTTCCGTTGCCGTGCATTTCCAATTCATACAATTAGGTACAATGGCTTTGCAGTCCTTCTCCAGATGTCATTGTCCTCTTTTTTTTGAGCGCGACACTCCGATAAAGAGTGACTCCGGCGAAACTGTGGAAGAAGTTGTGTCAGACGATTGGCCCTGCTTAATTACTCTTGATACATCACTTGAGAGCGACTAAATTGTCTCGAGCACCCTGCGGACATTCCAGCCGGATGATAAGCTTCGCAAGTTTAGTATGGTTCTCAAGACTCTGACTAACGTGGAACTGATCTTTGAAAGATATGGGCTTCACCGTGTCCTTGTCTCAGGTTAAATCTGGTCGACTGTCTTCTCGAGTGGCTGGTACTTTTCCTGTTTTCTGTTTTAAACTAAAAGTTCGGTTTCTCCCCTTTGCGTCCGCCCATTGCCTTCCTACCTACTCCTCCTTCTGCCGCTCGATTTCTCGGTTTTGCTCTCGGAAAGACAACAGCTCGTACACTGTTTAGAGAATATCTTATATTCACTGACGCGAGCCGCGTCGCGGAGAGAAAACGAGAAAACTTCGAGAATATCTGCAAATGACAGACCTGTCAGCCTTAACGCTGGCTGACTATTCTGATTTTATCGCTAGGTTAGCCAGTGCGTCCTTGCGACAACTCGTTGATGTTAACCAAAGCATGCTCCTCTTGATGCTGCACGGCTTGCAGTTGTTCGAGTGTCGGGCACAGTACTAGGCATGACGGCTACTGACAAAGAACCATGTTTTATTTTTCGTTGATTGATTGATTGATATTTGAATGACTGTATTCATGAATTCCGTAAGGTAATTCAAGAGTCTGCTCGCCCGCGGTCACAGAATTAACGATTGCATCGAACGGTAGTCACAAGATTAGCTGTTTGACCACGAAATCATCAGCCGTTAGATCCTTTTTTCGCACACCAGGGCTGAATTGACTCCAACCAAAGGTGCCTAGGTGAAGCTGGCGTCCTGACGGACACCCTGACGGACACCAGGGGGAACATTGCTATGTGTGCTCCTCGGCACAGAAACTCAGACCCGCAGCAACACGGTCAGAGACCCAGACAGAAGCGAGCGATTTCTTCTCTCTGTGCTTCCATTCTGCCTTCGAGATGCTCGCATTTTTCTTCTGGGAGAAGAATATTCTTTTCATTAAGGGATCCAGACGAGAACAATTTCTTGCAAATCCAATGTGAAGAGCAACTCCTTTCTTCAAAACTTGATGAATCGCTGCTTTATGAGAGCATCTTATGGCATATCTTTTTGTTTCAAGTTTTCGAGCTCGCCCGATGGTGAGCTGCCGCGCTCGCTATGCCAATTTTGAACGCTTAATTCATCTGCCTGACTAGCTTGCCGGATGTTCACAAAGTGCTGTTGTTATATGCTGTGGGTCTCTGAGCGACAACAATAGTTTAACGGAGGAACCTGGAATCGTCGCTCCAAATTCGTCTCGTCGCACTTTAATGAGCTATTTAGTGCGCAAAAACAAATCGATGAGACGATTCTACGACTTGCTGAAGGCTTTGTCTAACTTCCTGGACGGGACAGACCGCGGAGAATTGACACAAAAGAGAAATGAGAATTGCCGGCTGTTATTTTGCCAAGAACGATGAATCGCAGCGGGCGACAGATTGCGAGCAACTCGAAAGTCAACATTGTGTCTGTACCGTGCGCAAATTACAGCTTGTGGTAACCAGTTTCGATCTTGAGCGTATTCTGGACCGAAAATAGAAAAGAAATTACACGAACTCGAACAGCAATGCTGGAATCTGTTCGAGCGATGAGGCGTTGATCATAGGTATGAAGAAGAATTTTTATGCTCGCTTCGCCGAAGAGTCGTGGGCTGATGTTTTTTCCCAAAGACCTCGGATTGCTGGCGTCAGCCGCTCTAGGCTCTCCACGTTCTCAAAACTCGCAGTTCAAGAGCCTCAAGTTCTACAGAAACCATAACACATTGACAGTACTAAAGTTCAAACTGTATCAAAGCGGAAACTTCTCGGCAAAACTCGAGCGCCATGCATCTGATAATGCGCGCAAGCTCAATTGTTTCATTTAACACGAGGAAAATCCTCTTTGGCAAGCTTGCCAGCATTCTTCAGCTCCGGTGAACGATCTGGACGTCGAGACCACAGAAGGGTGGAGGCAGTCAGCGTGGCACTTCAGTAAAAATGCTGTACTTTTGCCCGAATTTCTTTTTTCGCTCTATATTCGCAACAAGCAAGTCAAGCACACCCTCTGTAAGCTCCAATTTCCAATCGCAGTCAACTCGCCGAAGCGACTCGATAGATCTATGCATCTGAACTTTGCCGAGAGCTTCAGGCAACACAGGAACAGCATGTGCTTTCAGAAAGTTCAAAAAACCTGCTAGTCCCGCTGCTGGCGTACAACGAAAAAGAAGCATTTCACATCGGATTTATTCTCTAAATCAATTTTTCTCATCTCTTTCAGAAATCGGCACAGCGTCCGCGCAGAACTCGTTCGAGCTTTAGCCTTGAAGCGAGACAGCGGCTGGCAGCGAGAGCGCTATGCGTCCGCTGCTGCTTCTGCCGTCGCCGCCGCCGCCGCCGACACCACCGTGAGATACAATGTTTCAAAGTGGCTGCTGCCGCAGCTGCGGCGGCCCGGAGTGGCTCCAACGGGGCCGGCCGTCGACGTCTAACCACTGTTAACCAAGCGAGCAAGAGACAGGCGAGCTAGCGAGCAGTCTCTGTTTTTCTGCTAGTCCGCAGGCAGGGCGGTCGGCTAGCGAGTCATTCTTTCTTTCCTCCCGACTGTTTGTCGTAGACGTCGCTCAACAGCAGCATCGCCGCGCGCCTTCTTTCTGGACGATGGCGTCAAAGCTATGATGATCCAGGCTGCAGCGTCAGTGCTAGGACGGACGGACGGACGGACGTCTTTCTTCATGGAAAGCGCCCTCTGCCCGACTGTCTTTCTGCTGGGAACAACGAACTGATTGTTGTTCCGGCGCACATGTCCACGAACGGCGTGCAAGGAGGAAGAGACCGACCGACCGACTGTCTATCCGTCCGATTCGGAGCGAGACCGCTCGCGCAGCGACCGGCGGCGGCGGCGGCGGTGGACGGAGAATGAAATGAGGAGATTGTCACGAAGAATCCCGCATTATTCTTCCCACATTGAAGAAGTCAAAGTATACGGGAGAGAACGCAGAGAAGACGCATCGGATAAAAATAGTTTACGATGACGATTGACCTAGTTCAAAGTGGCTAACCAGT
The DNA here is from genome assembly GCA_021527715.1 of Neoseiulus cucumeris. NCBI lineage: Eukaryota > Metazoa > Arthropoda > Arachnida > Mesostigmata > Phytoseiidae > Neoseiulus > Neoseiulus cucumeris. The sequence continues at coordinate 9,515,467 of JAJSRV010000030.1, read as the reverse complement.
TTCTTCTATTTCAGTTCGGATTCGATCAAATTACAGTCGCTGTTGACAACAACTGCCACGACTGCGACTATGAAAACCGACGACCGACCGACCGCTCGAGCGAGCGAGCGACCGCTGTTGTCCTTCTAATCCGAACTCTCTGTGAAAACAGATAATGCTCGAATCGGGACTAATGCAGAGCGGGATTTTGTTTAATAAAGATCGATAGTTATTTTAAGAAACTCTTCAAACCAATGCTTCTCCTTGAGACCAAAGGCGACAAGCGCAGAGAGTTTCGGCTCCACGTCCTTTTGGTCGAGTTCGTTTCTTCCTCTCAACTGGTACCTGCCGCACTTTCTTTCCGTTATCAAGTTGAGTCCGATCGGGATGCGGACCTGCTCAGGGTCCTAGATGAACAAGCGGACTCTTTTCAATTCGATTCGTCTTTCTTTGAACAGGCGCTCCGTCAGCCGCGAAACTTTCGAAGCGGACGATCTCCGTATCGTGGGATGGAAACCTCGCCCCGGGAATATTGAAAAGCGAAATGACTTTGGGGCAGATGTCGCAGTGTGCGCCCCAGGATATGACGATCGCAAATCTGAATAAAGACTCGTCAAGTAGTAGCTGTAGCAGCAGCGACTCAGCTCCGTCCACGCCGATTTCTACGACGACAGCGTCCGCCGATGGAGAGAAAAAGTATACTTGTGACTTCTGTAACTACTCCAGCACATGGCCCAGTCACCTAAAGTAAGCTCAATGGTAACACCCAAAGTGCCACATGTCCCCATATCGAATCCGATGAGTCTCTGTCGAAGCGTGATGCTTTAACTAAAGTTCTAGTGGACACACACTCACCATGGGTTCCATCACAGCTGTTCTCAGCGTGTGCCCGGAACTGTCGGTCTGACACACGTAGTTTGCGATGCGTTGACGATAACAACGATGTTGGAAAGCTTCTCCAGGAGCCAATTTTCTCTGATTTGGTTACGAAAGCGGATCGCTCTGACAGACATTCCATGCACGCTCCAACGCAAAATATTTCCAAATCCGATCTGGAAAAAACGCGCATTCCAGGCTCCATCGCATGAGGCATACCGGAGAAAAACCCTACGCTTGTCAAGAGTGCAGCTTTCAAACCGCATGGGTTGGCGATTTGAAACGACACCAGAGGGTTCACACGGGGGAGCGACCCTACGCGTGTCAGTATTGTGATTTTTCCACTGCACAGAAAGGTTGGTTTCCCGTATTCAATCGAAAATCATCCACAGATGAACTTCCCTCCGTGAAACCTCATGACACCCTGAATGATGTTGTTCTCTCGCAGGTAACCTGAACACCCACATGCGACGGTACCACATGAAAAACCTGCCCAACATGACGCCAGTGAACCCAACGTTGACAGCGGGTCTGCTGAACTCACTGGCGACCACTTCCGTAGAGCCCTTAGAGGCTTCATTGTTCCATCAAATGGCATTTCCACTGGCAGCCCTGGCTCAAGCACCTCCGCCAAGGTCTCCTCCCGGCTGCGGAGGGAAACAATCTCCTAGGTAATCGGTTTTTTGAGGAAGTCTTTGGAATTTCGTCGAAGACAGTCTTATCCGCGGTCTCCGGTGGCTGATGGCAGACTCGGCGAGAAAGTAGACTTGCTGGAATCGAACATAACGCACTTTTTTGTTTTGAGCGTCTCGCAGCTCATCGATCGAGAACAACCGACCTCGCGACCTCATGCAGAGCTTTCGAATGCATGATTGGGGGAAGGACAAAAAATTTAGGCGAAAATAGTTTTGTAATATAAGAACCTTCTGTACCAGTTAAGGAGCTGTGACAAAACAGGGAATTCCGTGAACAGGCGTGCAATACGAAAGATAGAGAGAAAGTTAGGTATAAACACAGAAAGCCAGACAAACACTCATGCAGACACAAACCTTCCAACGAATGACAGATAACGGAACAAAAGTGGTAGAGCTGAGCTCATATGAAGTTTGAGGACTGAGAAGTTGCATTCTTGATGTCACGTGATACTGAGTTGAGGATGGAATGAAAGGACGACGAGAGGAAAAACAGAAAAGGGAATGAGCTTTCGGTTTGGAGAACACAGAACCCGAATCGGGGTCGAGATTGTATCATACAGAAAGTGTCGACGGTCGTGGTTTGCGTGTTGTTGGAGTAGAGATCGAAGATTGTTGTACAAAGAGGCTAGGGTCGACCTTTCTCAGAGGGTCGACGGATGTTCATGGTATTTATTGCCTTTGTTGAGGATCGAGATGTGTTTTTTGAGTGGCAACTAAGCCTCGTCCTAGCGGCGACGGACTTGAGAACGGTTTTGAATGGAGAGTGATGAGATTCCGAGCTTCGCGAGAAGTCCGGCGTGCTATCTGCTGTTTTTTTTTGAGCAGCACAAAGCCTCTCGAATCATGTGCGCTCTGGAGTTGCTCGGATCCGTTTGTTTGAGCAAGGCTTGGACGCGCTAAGGTGATTCGGGACAAGGTCTTGAATCCAGCAGATGCCGCTGACTTTCAAACTCTGAGCGAGAATCAATAGTGAGAACTGTCAGTGAGAGTGAAAGGTAAAAAGCGAGCTGTGACATATGTATTTTTTTCTGAAACTCTTGATTTTTTCCCGTTTTCGCTGATTCACGGGAACTTATAGTGTAAGTTGGGAATTAACTTCATACCACGGTTGTGTGAGCGCCAAAAAGTCCAATGATTCCGGGAGAACAGCACCGTTTGGGAATGCGGTACCCTGAGTTTGAAGTTTCGCAGTTTGGCTGTGAATTTCCCACGGAGTTCGGTCAATTAGATTCTAATTTATTAATTAAGGTACGAAACCGAGTTTGGAAGTCACGATATTTTTGGCGAACGTTGGAATTCCTTCGAGCTTAAATTCAATGTAAAGTTCACAAATCTCTCGCGTGGATCAGCGTTCAGGATTGCCTCCCGAACCCTGCTGAAAACTACCTTCGACACTACGCACGATGACCGAGTTTTCAATGAATTGGCCGTGTCTGAAAGCGGCCGGAAAATTGGGAGCCGGAGGAGGCTGGTCCGAGAAATCCTAGAATGTCATGAAAAACAGAGTGCGCCGAATTAGCTGAAATCGCCGTGAGAAAACTGAAAGCATCGAAAAATCGAATCCGATCGCGGCGGCGAAGAGGGTCGAAGCCACGAATGTTGTTCAGCGATAACTTTCCCACAATAAATGACTTATTTATAGCCTGCCATTGGAGGAAATTCACTGCATACAGACAAACTGCTGAATTCCGGGGATTATCCACGAATATCTGAACGCATAAACTACGAAATCGGTTGAGATCCCAAATGAAACCGGTGTGGAATGAAATCGTCGGTGTAACTGAAAAGCCAACTACTGTTGCAATAAATATGAACTTTATTTTTTGCTGCGTAACTTTTGAAAAGAGCATTTTTTTCCCATGAAATACTATCCGTAAGTTGACTCTGTGTCCAGCATAGTGTCTTCATCACTTCCCTGAGTAAACGATCGGGCTACGAATTCTCCAATGTTCATCTCCGCTTGTAATAATTGTTGTACTGATTGACGGCCTTCGCGACCGTTACCACGGAGTCGTGCAGCGAAGTCGAATTTGGCCCTCCCAGAAACAGATGTAGCACCTTGGCATTGACTGCTACCCCGGCCAACTCTTCTGGGCTTGAGACATCGATTTTCACCGGACTCAAGGGGACTAGACGCCGACGAGGATGGGGAAGGCCCTTCGCGGATTTCCCGGCTCGGTTCGTGATCTGCGGATCTTCTCGCTCTAGATTCGGGTTAAACTCCGTGGTCGTGTTCATAAGACCAAACAACCAGCTTGTGGTGGTCCCACTGACCGTAGTCGACGGTGGGAGCGGAGTCGTGGTTTTTTCTTTGACGTTCTTCGACCTCAAATCGTTTTCAGTGAACACTTTCGGAATACGCGATCCCTTCTTTCGGATCGGAGCATCCGAGTTGGAGAGCTGGGTCGTTGCTTCTGCAAGAGAGGGTCGATACCGTGAGCACACTCTACACGTTCTTGCTCGGAACGCACTCCCGGCCGGCACGGTCAGTTGCCGATAGCATTAATGGTTTAGTTATTATTCCGTTGCGGTCGGTGGTTATGAGGTGTGGTTATGAGCGAATTCTCGCCGGGAATCTGGAAGAACTTATCGTTGACTCACCGGCTGGAGAGGTCGTTGTGGCTGTGATCATCGACATGTTTCGACGACGATCTGACAAGGTCGTTGTCGTTGCCAGTTCTTTATCGGTTATTTTAGGGGCATGCGGGAAGTGATTTGGAGTTATTTGGTCAGATGCAGGAGGACGGATAAGGATTTGTGTGCTCGAGGCCATGGGCTCTGTGTTTGAACTGTCTGTTGTTGTTGTTGTTGTTGGCGTTTCTGTTTCTAACTCGAGTCCAGATTGCGTGGTTCGTTGCATTCTCGTTCTGGCAGTAGGCATGGCAAAGTATCTCGGGGTCGTGATTTGGTTTCTTGAAGCCGGTGAATCGAACATCTTGGATTTCTTCCGATATTTTACTCTGCGTCGGCTTCCATAACCCAATTCGGCTGCAGCTGTCGTTGGGGGAGTCGACGTCGAATCTGTTTGTGATTCGGTTGGCACATTGTTCATTTGAGCACTGGTTGGAGTGGAGTTTGGCATCTCGGTCGTCATCAGGACTCGATCGGTGGCTGACTCCGTTGGCACTGAGTTCACTTCAGTCGAAACCTCTGTAGTCAGGGTTTCAGTGGTTGAGTCGATCTCGGTCTGCGTGGTGGAGGGAATCGTCGTCAACGCTTCGGTTACAGTAGTATCTGTTGGACTTGTTGTACCGCTTGGCGTGCTCTCCTCCGTCGTAGGGGCTACACTTGTTGTTCTTCGTGACGTTTGGTCATTTCTCGAAATTGGAACCGGCATATTTGTGGTGATCCTGGCGCCGAACTGAGTTTTCCGTCTGAGATTCCGTCTGATAGTTTCTCGGGTGGTTGTCGGCGTTTCCACTTCTGAACTCATCGTGGTTGTTTCTTCGGCAGTAGTTGTTGACTTCGTTTCTTCCGCTTCAGTTGTGGTAGATTCAGTGGAGGTGGAATCAGTCGTCGCTTGAACCGTTGTAGAATCCGTAGTCTCTTGAACCGTGGTTGCTTCTACGGTAGTTAGGTCTGTCGTTGCCTCGACAGTGGTGGATTCTTGGAGAGTCGTGGGATTCGTGGTCTCCACATTTGTTGTAGTTTCCATTTCCGGTCCAGATGTTGTGGATTCTGTTGTTACTTCAGCTGTTGTGGACTCCGTTGACACTTCAGTTGTCGTCGACTCTGTCGGAACTTCAGTTGTCGTCGATTCTGTTGTTGCTGTTGATGTAGTGATCGATACGTCCGTTGTTGCTGTTGTTGTTTGCACAGTCGTTGACTCTGTCGTTGCTTCCGCTGTCGTGACTTCTGTCGTTGACTCAGCAGTAGTTGAGTCTGTTGTCGGCTCAGCCGTTGTAGGATCTGCTGTTGTTATCGTTGTTGCAATCGTTGTCGACTCTGTCGTAGTTGGCTCCATGGTTGAAGTGTCTGTGGTAACCTCTACTGTCGAGGATTCTGTTGTTGGAGGGAGAGTCGTGGCCTCGGTGGTTTGTGGCATCGGTGTCGTTTTTCTCCTCCGTTTGCCTTTGAGTTTCTTTGTTGTCGGGGCTGTTTGTGTTGTTGTGAGTGTAATTTGTGTTGTGGTAGTATCAGTTGTCGGTTCATAAGTCATACCTTCAGTTGTGGTGGGAAGTGGGGTCGTTGTTGCTTCGTCTGTGGTCGACGGCACCTCTGTCGTTGTGGGCGCTTCTGTCGTTGTCGTTTCTGCGCTGGTTGTTGCTTCAGACGTTGTTGATGCGGCCTCGGTTGTTGTTGTTGTCGTCGTCGTTTCTTCAGTTGTTGTCGAGGGCATTGGAGTCGTGTCTTCCTGCTCTGGAGTTGTGGGTTCTCTGAACCTCGTGGACGTCTCACTGGAATCCGTTGTGGTGGTTGTGGAATCCGTCGTCGTTGCTTCTTCTTCGGTAGTTGTGGATTCCGTTGTACTTTCGGTCGTTGTGGTCTCTTCGGTAGCAGCTTCCTCGGTTGTCGTTTCCTCGTCATTATTTTCTGTCGTACTTTCCTCGAACTCGTTGTTTTCCTCCTCGGTTGTCGTGGTGGCTTCGGTTGTTGTCGTGGTCGTTGTTGGCGGCGCCTCGGTCCAAATGCGAGGATGGACTTTCAATTTGAATGTCGGCGAATAGCGGGGAGTATCTGGAGGCCATCTTCGTTTGTGTGCGGCGAAATGTATGGGGGAGTCTTGCCAGTTTATGTGGGGATCCTCAGCGGTGCTATTCTTGTTAGCATCCCCCTCGGCATCGGATCCCCTATGGGCGTTTTTTGACTCGTCGTCTTCGTCGTCTTCGTATTCAACGTGCTCCTCGATCACGTCGTCCCCCCAAGTTGGCTTTGGAGCGGTCCAGGGTGACGCTGGATAACCGTGATAGGCTTCGCTAGCCCAGCCTTTACGTTTTCGTGAACGTCGTGGCTTCAATCGTATTTGATGCTGGTGTCGGGAACTGGCCGCCGGTTCCGGTTCCCCGCTTCGCTTGGTCACTCGATCTTTCTTTTTGTTGCTAGGATTACTCCGCCGGGTCGAACTGGAACTGGATTTTTTTTTGGAATCTTTTTTTGCGGGAGCACGCTGGCTGGACCGACTCTTCGCAGAAGTCGACGAAGCCGCCTTGGGCTTTCTGGAACCTTTTCTCTTGTCAACAGCTTTCTTGTTCGAGGATTTCGAAGTGAGGTTCGCACTTTTTGAAATGTTGCTCCTCTCTCCATCTTCCTTGCACTCCGCGCTGTCTCTGTTGCTTTCCTCGGTGCAGTTTTTCTTCTTTTCGGGCCATTCTTCGTCGGGCCACCAGGGCAGGTGGGGTAAATCTTTTGGTTTTTCCCACGGGAAGTGCTCTTCCGGTTCTGGTGGCGGCGGTCTCTGTAGCGGGTCCTTGCTGCCAGATATGATTTTGACGTTGGGGCTCAAGTGGAAACGGAACTTCACCGGAGGGATGCGGAGTTTGACATCGTTAATCTTGTACTGAGCTTCTTCTTTCCAGCCGTGGTCGTCGTGATGCTTATCATCCCATGGATGAGTTTCGTCCTTTTCGCTCCAATGAGGGTCAGGCGGTGGACGATGACTCTTGATTTTTATGTGACCCTAGAACGAAAACCAAACGTTAATCTTATCGTACACGCAAACCAATGGGGCGATTGTTGTTTTTTTTTTTCCTTCCGTCCACGAACGAAGCTTCAAATCCGCGGTAAGTTGTTTCATTACTCACATCAGATGCTGGATTGAGCAAGGGTGGCTTGTATTCTTCAACGTATGGCTCTTCATCCTCCTCTTCGATAACCTCTTCTTCAACTACGTGACCGTGGTGGTCATGATGATGATGATGATCATGGTCGTCATGGGGTGTCCATCCCCCTCTTCGACTTTTTTTCCTCGAATTCCTTGTTCCGCGTTCTTCCCCGGGTGGAGTAAACGGACCACTACTACTGCCGCGACCGCTTTCGCCGCTTCGACTCAATCGAGGCAACGGTTTGGGTTTCGGTTGAGCATCGCTTGGAGACGAGGATTCCGGTGGTGCGAACGGGGAAGCTTGGGAGCCGATCGGCTCATCGAACGACCGGCGCACACGACTTGATGACCACGGGTGAGGTATGGGATGTCTGACGATTTCGGTAGAAGAGAATCTGTTAGTTTAGATTGCAATCGACTTTCAATGATCATTAATTACATCATTGCTGCGAAAAATGAACCGGCGCTGAAATGCGGACCTTTGTGCCAAAAGTTGATCACACTTCGGGTGAAGTCTGGACTCTTTATCGTTGCATGAATGTAGCGCCGGACCAGCGGCGCACAGAACGCCCAGCGTGATGACCGGGAGATACTGTAACTCGAAAAAAGTGATTTGTCAGTTTCTGGGATTCGCGGAGCGGGAATTCGAAGGTTTTTGTTACCCAACTCAACAATAGGTTTTGACATTCTGATATTGATTGCGGAACACGGAGTCGGCCCATGAAGTTTTCGGATGAGCGCGGAGTCAACATCGCGATCACGCTGCGAAAACTCCGTGCGAAATATTTCTTATCTTGCGCATCTGGCGTATCGTTTTCCTCTGCCGTTCGCGGCAATATTGAAGTGGCATACAATAGAGCTAGACAAAAATCTTCAAGCGTAGATGAAGCATTCCCTCGACGTTGAAAACCTCTTCGGTCTTGATTCTTCAATTTTTTTGATGAAGATAATCAATGCCCACACGCGCGTGAACCGCAGAGGTATCCGTGTGCCCAAAACCACGCTGAATAATACGGCGCGTCATCTCCATATCCTGAATCGGCGTGGGAACGTTGGGTCAAGTTTGAATCAAATCAATTCTCGATGGACTCTATCACTCCTTCTTGAAAATGTTTGCATCTTAGATTCGGGAATTTGAGTCTGAAGTGAGCTTGGTAATCTTTTGAATTATCCGGTCGTTATCTCAAGTCGGCCGCGAGTTTCTTATCTTTAATGAAAGCTTTTTCCAAATTGTTATGCCGTGACTTGGGCACACTAGGAAGCACCGGAGTGATCATTTGAAATTCTTGATTCTAGGCTGACACCGTTAGAATAAGCGGAAGAACTGACGACACCAGGGCCGCCCTTCAACTTTCCTCGTCTGTCAACTGCGCATGGAAAGTCAATCGCGCCTGAATTACGATGCCTTCCTCGAATAAGGACAAAGACTTCAAACAATGAAAGTATTCACACCCGTGTTCAATTTCCACGAACAGGTTTTCCTTCGATGCTGAATTGCAGTCGAGAAACTCATCCAGATCACGTCCATTCTTACGTCAGCAATGCGAGGATCGACTCATTCATAACGCGCGTGAAATATTCCGAACTCAACAAAGCGGCAACACCGGTTTGCTCGTAGGTGTTAGACCGAGCAGACGTGTGAGAGGAGAAACGTTTTGGAAAAAAAGGAAAAGTTCAGATACAGTTGCCGCTAACAGCGCCTGAAAAGCGCCGCACCTTTGCTGACGGAAGACGTTCGTTCGTTCGTTTAACGTCCATTCGACGACGTTCGATCGGAGCGTCTTCGTCGTCACCACCGCCAGACTTGAGTCGGAGTCGACCGGTGTTGCCGCGCTGGTGGCATCGTCTTCGGCATCGCGAGAGCCGTCGCCACCGTTGCTGCGGCAGCGGCTGCCACTGCCGGCTAGTCAAACACTTTTGGACTTGCGCAATGGAACAACATCGGCAGTTTTTCGTTTCGCTGAATCCGCAACACGGTGCGTTTCGAATGAAGACGCACTAAGGCCAGAGGTGTTCTGCAGTCGGATAAGCAAAGCCAATAAAGTGACCCTAATGGTGGCGGCGGCGGCGGCGGCGGTAGGAAGACCTCGTTCTAGCCTGATCCTAATAAAAACAGTTTGGTACGAATGTATTTTTACCACCGAGGTCTCGGCGAAGATTTCACGATTGCAAGCGAGGTACGAGAAACGAAATTATTAGGGAGGTGTGTTACATGCATACTTAACGATGATGTCTGAATCTCTTCCATAGACGCTTGTTTAGCGTTTGAACTATTAGCGCGGCGAAAGGAAGTTGCCGCAAAACTGTTATCCGGCTTGAAAAATGGAAATAAATTCACGGTTGGCTTGGTGCACTAATAACGAGACGTTTGCTGCACAATCATCCCGAAACTGGGGCCTGTCTCCCCAAAATGCTAAATTCGGTCGACTTATTGAGAATACGGGGCTGATATCGGAATGAGAGCTGCTACGACAGTCGACGTTGTACTCATTCTAGAGCCGATTCCTCGAAGTTAAGAATCCGCGGCTACTCCATTCGAGAGCGCCATCCCGATAGAAGTTGGGAAGCCGGAATCGACCTCGACTGCTTTGGGGAGAGCGAAAGTGGATGGACCGGGGCAAGATGACTTCGGAAGCTGAGAGATCAGGAAAGTCTTCGATTTGACCCCTTGTCGTCAAGACAGCAAAAATACAAGCGGGTAGCTGAGACGCGAAACACGATATAGCACTTGAGCGGCCGGCAAACTTCCGGTGCCACAATCACGTGTAACGAAGAATTACAGCCGCGCAGCCGCTGTTATCGGCCGGCGCTGTTATGCAATTTGGTTACATGTTCGCCGGCCGTGAGCAAGTTCACTGAATCGTCATTCGGTCGCTTTACGTAGCTTCTAGCTGAGGCTTCGATTGGCTGTCACTTCATTCAGCGAATTAGCCGATAGCTTTTCCCTTGGATCGAATGGCTCCGGTCCGAACGAATCGTGATGATGATTGGAATAAATGAGCACCAAACGCCAAAAATAGCCAGAAGTCATCATGACCAACATAATCAAATCGTTTATCATGTCACGTGTGCTGTCAACCGCCGAAACGCATCGACGCTCAGAAGGGTCCTTAAGATAGGATTGCGATGAGCGGTGTGGTGACAGGGTTTGTCAACACGTCAAGTGGAAGACACTGACCGATTCGGTGAGATCGAGGACTAGCGGAAGTTCCGAAAAGTCGTATCTAAGATACGATTGAAGTCCAGGTTGTCAAAGCGCCGAGCGATTCAGATGAGATGGCGTCGTTTGTTTCGGAACGCTGTTCGCTGTTTCATGAGTGAATACGGAAGATGAATAACGTCGATAGTTTTTGTGATGTTGCATTCGCGCAGCAACACTGCGAAGCCCTTTCTCGGGATCACCATTCGACGGAATAAAGCGTTTAAACTGAGAAATTGTTCGAAATTCACGCAGCGTGACGGCATTCCGGGGACGTTCCGTGGCGCCGACATGATGCGAAAATCAAAACAGCTGCGAAGTCCGAATGACGAACTCAAAGCGACCGAACCCCGAACGAAGAACTGTGCCACACAAATCACTGCTCGTTGAGCTTCCGAATACTGTGTCGATGAACTTATAGTCAAGATTGCTCGACGAAGCCGAAAGTTGAAATGAAACGTCTCCGCTGAGCCAATCAAAACTTGCGCTCGGTGTGTGGGGCTCGCAATCGAACGTCGAAATTGAACAAGAATCCTCTGAACCGCTTTCAAGTTCTTCGAATCACGATTCTTTTCCATATCTCACCTTCATCGTACAGCGGCGAAGACCCGTAGATGAGCAGCACAAACTGATTCAACAAACATAGCTACACTATATCGCATGGGAACGCTGATGGCATTTCTTTTGGCCGACAAGATTGCCACTGACTGCGGTGGGGCGAAAGTCGGAACCCGGGTAGGCTGACGCGCGAACCACCGGAGGAGAAGGAACGGGTAAGAGCGTAGGAGTCGGCGCTCAAATCAAACAAATACTATCGAATGCTCGTCGGACCGAAGAACACGAAGCGAGGGAAAATAGATTTTCTTGATTTCCCAAAGTTGATCTCAAAAAGTGCAACAAGTCAAAGCGCTTCATCCCAGTGCGCTGACTGACCCCTGGGAAAAAATGATAAAGCGCAATTTAGAAATCCTGCCTCCTGACATTTGGGTCTCTTAGCGTGGTTTCCCTGCAACCGTAATCGACGCTCATAGGGAATTCCGGAGCGTTTCAACATCGTTAGTTCAATGTATCTTTGCTTTTCCGAATGCAACGTACGCATAGATTGATGTTTCCTGCCTCGTACACTGAAGCCGGACAAGAGTTATGAAAAAAAGTGAATGCGTCTGGAAAAGACGCATCAACACCGTCTCCATTGAGGCTTTTCGTTATTTTGAGCTGGGTGTTCCCGAGTTGTTCGTCGGGACGCGAGGGTCCAGAGATGATTGATTGAAGGATCCAAAGATGCAGAATTGCCGCAACATCGGAAGTTCCCTGGTACGCATCATTTATTCTTTTCCAAGATCCGACAAACGAGTTTTCAACATTCCATTCAAAATTGGCAGCCAAATTAGCTTATTTCGACAATTCAATGTCAATATCAACATTCGGTCATGGTGGGATAAGATCGGTGGAAGAATGACGTCGTCAAGCTCAGTGGAGCTGTTACAGCTCTTTGCAGAACTCTTTGTTACATAAAAATGTAAATGATTCCGGAGTGAAAAACTAGATTAGACGCTTATTTAAAGATGAAAGCTTCCCGAGGTAGAAATTTATGGAGACAAGGGAGCCGCTAAGCCTCATGAGCAACGAAAGCCTCTTCCATCTAGATTTGCTATCGCTGCAATCGGTTCCCAAGATCAAAACGATAAAACTCTTGCGTTGAGCTTTGCTTCCCATTTCGACGTGGAGTGAGGTGAATCATTTGCATATATGCAAATGGAAACGACATTTCGATTACAAGTAAATAACCGTGATCGAGGACTTTGAATTTCTCACACTTCGTGGGATCAAAGTCAAAACAGAGTTTATCTGTGCTCCTATTGCGTTTCAAGGCCAACTGCGCGAGGGCCTTTGAATGGGAAAAATTCCAAGCAAAGGGCGGATACGCGCCTCCATGTCAAAATATGGCGGAAAACCTGGGAAGCCGCGTTTCCAAAACTGTGATTGTATTTCAACAGGGAATGAACGCAAAACGACGAATGAGGTCGTTTTCGACATCTCATTGCTTGGGCTCTCACAATCATAGATTGTTCTGATTGATCGATTGAAGGCTTTCTACGACGACACCGTTGGGAATTTCGCATTTGTGCGGCCTCGCACAAACTTATCTGACATGTTGTTTGACCTATATCACATCTTCGGGCAAGAATAATCTGTGGAATCAAAAAGGTGCTCTATTTCCAACTCTGTGCATTTACGAGTCTTCGATCCCAGTAACAGCTAGCAACTGAGCTCGAGTAAGTGAGTTTCTCGAGTCGTCGAAGCCATTCACGTTATTGACGGTTCGAGCCATCGCCAACTTCACCACTTCCTCGACAATGAGCTGCTCTCTGAATTAGGGGTTCCTTGTCTGATCGAAAGCTACAATCTTTCCATCTATCTGTTAAGCAAAAACGGCAACCGAATCTCGACGAGGGGTGGCTCGGAAGACCTGAATCACATGGCATGCCGTTTGGAAGGGAGAAAATATTCTGGGCAAGCAACTCGACCGAAGAAGGCGGAACCAACGACCGAATAATCTAGCAATAAGTCCCCGATTAGTTGGGCTTTCCAAGGTTGACCTTGAATCCATTGCTCGTTCCAACTCTTGGGCAATAACGAGCTACGTCAGCTCTCCGCGCCCCATTTGGGCGAATCATTGGATGACAAAGTTTCCATGGTCCTCGTTAGAATGACACCAAACTCCTAGAAAGCGGATCTCGTCATTGAAATCGAGAGGCCAAACGGGTTTACATCGACTACAAACCCACCTGACTGCTCCCGACGGGCCACAATCATGTTTTTATGAACTCCGTCTAGAGTGGAAGTCTGGACAGCACCCAGGCTATCCATTGCCCTCAACGGGACACGATGGAGTCTACAGATTGTGTGAAATTCGAGTATATTTCTCGAGCCCAGACAACGATTAACTCAGGACCATAATTCAAGGAGCTTTGAGTCAAGGAAAACGTCAAAATTCGCATTCTCAAAACTCAGGTTCCTCATTCAGGTGACAAGCTCATCCCTCTTGCGCCCGCCATGAGTTGACAGGTTTTCCCCCCGCCGTTGGAAGGTCAACAGCAAAGTTAATGAATTGGGAGTTTTCCCGAGCCAACTCAGGAAAACTTGATACATTAAAGGATATATATCTCCTATCAAAAGTAGAGGACATTCGAATCGCGGTGCATTAAATTCGTTCTATCTTCTCGGATGGAGACAACATTCGGAGATTAAGCTTCAGACATTATCACGCTCTATGTCGATCTCAGAGTCAAACTCCGGGCCGTTCTCCAGTTCTAGAGAGCGATCGAGAGTAAACGACCAGTAAAACGAAAGTAACTGACAGACAATAGTAAATTTCTCACTGAACTCAATTTCCTGATCCCCGGCTCAGGTTTGTCAGCATCTATAACATCTATTGGCGTGCCGAAGGAGTTAAGGACATTTGTTATCAAACAAAACACAGAAAAGACAAACGTCAATGCGCTGATCACGCAGTCGAACTTGAGCATCGAATGCATGTATTTATATGTTCATTGAATTCTGAACTTTGAATCTGTCGGGCCTGGACACGTGAGTTTGTGACCACCTTTACCTACGATATTTACAACTTAAAACCGACCACGGCTAAACTATTTAGAATCAAGTGGATCGTCGGTGTCATTAGACAATTCTAACAATATCCGCTCATTGGCCCCATCTAAGGTTTCAACGTCATATACGGAAGTACATATGTAACTTATTCGGAAGGAAACGAGGAGATGCTCGATGTCGGAAACTCGTTCGTTCCATATTCCTCCATGCGACAAGCAAGCGGGGAGCTTCCATTAAAGAGACTTTCAACTAGTTTGAGAGCGAATCCTCCCAGAGAGACATGTGTTTGAACAGATGCTAAGCCAAACGCGTCTCCGTCGCCCGTCAGGCTTAGCTTTCGTGAGTATTGAAAGAGGTTTGACGGCACGATCGCGTCCGCTCAGCACGGTGCAGTAATGACTGTCGAAGGTGTGATGGGATCCAGGAGTGCTCCGAAAGCACGCTGCCTCCGGAGATCAGATTTGCACAAGGCTGGAAGGAACAAAAGTTTCTGGTCAAAACCTCTCCGCCTTTCTCTCGTAATAATGATCGATGATTGAAAAAATTTATAATTAACGTGACGTAGTTCCACTAATCACCTGTGAGTATTGTTCCGACGATCATGAAACCGCCCAGCGTCACATTTGCGGAGATATCGCCGAAACGAGTGTCAAGCATGGAAGCGACCGACATGAAGATGATGCCAAACACTTGAGCTGAAGCGTTCAAAAGACCTGACGTTGTACCCTCTGGCTCGGGGTACGTCAGTTCAGACGCGAACTCGAAACCGATCGGTAGATAACCAGTCATGAAGAAACCTGCGGTGAACGAACATCAAATATTATTTCGATGTGAAGCTTCTTGTGATCGTTTATTCAGGAATCGCCCAAAAGATAGAAAGAGCTATCGAAGAGGGCTTCCAGGGACTCACCTAGAGCGGAAGTCACCACAATCGTGGGCCAAATAATCCCCGCGCTCAAAACGAAGGTGTAGGCGAACATGCCGATCGTAGCAAGCACGTACAGTCCGAGAGTGATTTCCTTGAACTTTTTTGTTTTATCCAGTAGAATGCCACAAACCACGGATCCTACCATACCAGCGACAACGAGGACGAATCCCATGAGTCCGATGATAGCACCTTGACCCTAAAGGATGAACATAAAATGAAGAAACTTGAGGAATGAGTTTTCGCTAAGAGGACCAGTTTTGTTTTTGGTACACTTGTGGCATAATCTCGGGGTGAATGGTTGAGAAACGAGTGCGCACCTTGAAGTACCTGGAGAGTACTTGATTCAACAGGATAGATATCGCATAGAAGGTTCCTGTGTTTATTCCGTAGGAGAGCAGATGCAATACGTAAGATCGATTCCTCACGAGATTCTTCATCGTTTTCCAGTAATCAGGCTCCTGCTCCTCGAGTTGCCCCAAGTTTGGAGGTGACGGAGGTTTCTCACGGAACCCTGCCGACAGGAGATGGAATACATAAGTTGTTGTTCATAGCCCTTGCATGTTCAGACTACAGCAAGGTCGGTATTGTTGACGATTGGATGCGCGCCTCATGCGGACCGAATGATGTCGTTCGATTTTAGTTGAACTCACCGATCAGAACCGCCAAGAAAACGAGAGTCGTGGCTCCAGCGACGCCGTAGGACAATATTCTCATGCCGTGCTCGACAAGATGTGGATCCGCTACGTCCGGAACCAACAACGAAGGGATTTGGAATCCAAGAGCAATGCCCACCTGTTTTGAAGGGACGAATAATTGTCGAGACATCGAATCATTCCGATTCTCTGGTCAGGGATCCAGAGTTATGTAGCTTGCTTAGCCCGGAGAGCTTCGATCGAGAGTATACGAACTTGATTTCCGAAGACTCCGACTGCGCAGGCACGAGAGATTTCTTCAGGACTGAACCATACAGCGGCTAAACGTGGGGGTATCGACAAAACGAAGATTTGAGAACATGCCACTATCACTTGGCCTGTCATAAGAATCCAAAACTTGTCTGGAGCCACACCGAATACCTGAGGAACGGAGAAATCACAGGAATTATTCGTGTTCACTAGCACGCTCTGAATGTTAGAGCAAACAAAAGCTCTAGCGGATTATGACCGCGAAAAGAGAAAAGTTTGTCAAGTGCGCGGTTTGTCTTGGGGTTGTTTGACGAGGGCGTGTTCGACTCTGGGTGTTTGAGTACGTTGACTAGGATAATGCTTGTTTACATGTAGAACAATCTTCTTCCGCCCTTTCGTACACAGTCACGTTTCAAGCGTGTGCCTTATTCGACGACCGCGGCCTTACCTTAATCCACGCTCCGAGCGCGTTTCCGAAGGCTCCGATTATAATACAGAACCGCAGGCCTTTTCTGCCCATTAACCAACTCGCTGGAAATATCAAAGGAATGTACACCGCGCAGTACACGGTTGCTGTCCAATTAACTGCCGTTTCGTTGACCTTGAAGTACTTCATCACTATCGTCTGGATGATCGAAAGCTCGACCCATTGGAAGGCATTCGACATCGAGAAGCAACAGAACAGGAAGAGGGCGACGAAACGGTAGCGGTACACTCGGATGACAGAGGAAGCTCCCGCTTCCTCGTCGTCCGCTGCCTCGATTTTGGAAGGAGGCTCCATCGCCTGGAACAAGGAGAGCAAGAATTGAGTTTCACAGACTCCCCACTCCGCTAAAAATCCCCCACAGTTCGTCGTGTGCGTAAACTTGACAGTGCGGGCGTTTTTGAAACCATTCGTAGAAAAATAAACACCTCAACATCGACTAGTTTCCCAAATATAGAAGATTGAGCTTTCCGAAGTCTTGGTTGAACTCAGGATCAGGCATCCGATCCGGAACGTTGCATCTGACTTACGCCATATCTGATTTTCCGTATTTTCTCGGAAAGCGTCGGAGCGGCACCCTTCGTTGACAGTGACAAACGGAAAAAAGCGCCCATCATTTCGTCCTCGAACACCAGCTGATTCCGCTATCACTGGAAGTCAGCTCTGTTCGCCGGCACGCTGCAGTGCACGCGAGAGATGTTGTCGAGAGACTTCATCAACCGCCGTACAAGCGTCGGATAAATCGCTGCCATCACCGAGGAGCGGCTCGTTTGTGGTACCGATCAAGCGCTTTTTTCCTCACTGATAACAGTTGTAAAATAGCTAGAAATATCCAACGTTCTATTCTAATCTTTGTCGATGTTTACTCGCACTTCCATGCTTCCACAAACTTCCTGAGATCAATGTTCAAATTTGCCACTTGTGAAGAGCGCAAGACGTTTAAAGCACCCACTACTCCTCTCCGCGAGAAACATGGGTTTGTTTCCGAAGTATTTGACTATCGCGAATGTTTTTCTTCCTTATGGTCATAAAAAATCGTGGTCGACTTGTCGTATCTGAGCAACAATGGATGTCCTGGAAATTCCCAGGAATCAGTCCACCCGGATAGGAAGTTCCACGGACTGGTGATCTTCGGGTGAAACTGGATTTCTTCCGTCCCATCGAGGTGGTTCGAAGAGCGCGATGAATCTCGAGCAGAGATTCGATACTGAGCACCGGGAATCTAATCCTGTTTGTATATCAGAGCAGAGTCCATGTCGCGTACCCATGCAACAAGTGGTTTCTCTCAGACGAGCTTTTGTAGCCGCACTTGATCCTAGATCCTTCCAGTCGGTCGAGCAGATATAGTAGTACATCGTATCGTCGGTTGCAAGGACTTTCGGCGGAATGAACGACAGAAGTGGCCCGCAACTCGAAGACACAGACACTTGAGGCGCTCGGTAAACACTCACAAGCGAATACACAAATAGACTGGAACGCACTACAAACAATCTTAGCAACGGATATTGAACTTCTCGCTTCAGCTGACTCCGATGTAGATGGATTTTGAACAAACCTGAACAGACACCGGTTTCCTCATGAAAACCTCTAATTCAGGCTCTGAAGGACCGTCACTGACGGGGAAGTCACATTGCCTTCACACGACAACGATTTCCGCAGAATGAGCGGAAAACCAGCAGTGATGGTACCAGCCCCAACAGCGCTTGTGAAAGCGCGTACTAATGAGTAAAGCAGTGGCGTCCACAATTCTGAATATTTCAATATTCAAAGATGCTATTGCACCTTGGATTCGATCGCGATGAGCTTACCTCAAAAAAATTCGCATTCCTCGAGTGTATCGAAGCGCCGCAAGTTTCCGCGTCTATTCCGTTGTTCAGGCCGAGCATACTGCCACCTGAGCTGGGTAGTCAACGGAGTTCAGGAACTGCTCGTCTGCGAGCAAGTGACAATGTTCTGTTTCTGCTTCGCTGTCCCTTCTGGAAGTGGACAGCGCCGTCGGGTGCGCTCGAACGCGCGGTCGAGCGAACGAAAGAGCGAGAGCGCGCGAGAAGCTCTGACAGCGGCTTGCAGGGCAGTTGAGCCTGCAAGGTTGGCCAGCGGCCCAACTGTGTAAGGCTCGTCGCGACCTTTCCCATCCACGTTACCTAAGCACCGCCTCATCCGTGGAAAAGCAGTGAAGGCCGCTCTAATTTGTCGGCCCCCCTGACAACTTGTGGCTTCATCAATCGTGGAGCTCATGAAGTCGACTCCACAAGGTATTTTATTCACCTTGATTTGAATATGCGACGCTGTATGACACGATTCGTCTGGGTAAATATTTCCGGCGGCCACTTTGAGCAAATTTTGACGTGAAGACTGCGAAACAAAGTTGGACACACTTCTCTTGAGCTTCTAGAATTCTGTTCCTCATTCCGGGAGCGTTGCTTAAAACTTCAAGAACGCCACCAAAGTGCCTGGGACGCCGCGAGACAATTTGATACTGGCAAAGTTTGCCGCAAACTCAGATATGCTTTAGCTCGTAACTTTCACCACCGTTGGAGGCTCAACGGTGCGACTGTTCGTGCTCATTCACGTTTCTTTTTTTTTTATAGTTATACTTGATGAGAGGTTATCTCCGCCGAAATCGACTTCGGAAATGTGATAACGATACGATACAATTGCGATTCGATGTCAATGACTTCTTGAGACCGAACTTGAACTTGTGGCTAAATTTTTCATGATCTTGGCACAAACCTGAATTTATCCGCCGCCTCCTCTTTGATGGGAAATCGCCGCAGATGTT
The DNA here is from genome assembly GCA_021527715.1 of Neoseiulus cucumeris. Classification (NCBI taxonomy): domain Eukaryota; kingdom Metazoa; phylum Arthropoda; class Arachnida; order Mesostigmata; family Phytoseiidae; genus Neoseiulus; species Neoseiulus cucumeris. The sequence continues at coordinate 9,496,249 of JAJSRV010000030.1, read as the reverse complement.
GGGCCACAAACTCCCAAATGCTGATCAACGATCTCACGCAGTCTCCAGTATTCTAGGATCGCTATCCAAAAAGCTTGGAACAGAGATTAACCGCCGTTGGGATATCAAGCACAGAGTACGTAGTTTGTGATGATGCCCGATTGGCAGAGAGAGAGAGTCGGTTGATTGAGTCAATCTCGCACGCACAGCCGCTATTGCCGCAGCTTTCACCTCCGATTGGGTCTGTAACTCCAAACATGAAACATCGATCAAGGATCTGCTCGGGGTTTTTGAACAACAAAAGAGGGTCTCCATTTCCATGAGGAGTACTTATTTGTCAAAAGTGATCTCTCAAACAATCAGCATTGCATCAAATTCCAGAGATATGCCACCCGGCGAGTTTTATGGCGCGGACTGTTGTTTCCAGTTTGCGAGAAGAACTCACAACGGGCTCATCTATCATCAACTCATTTGCATCGGCGGCGAGTCGAAGGCCAAAATCTACAATCGCCATTGAAAACTCGCGATCGATGATGGCCAATTAAACCATTTTAATGACTTGATTATTGCGCGAATAATATGACGATTAGCTCCCATATGGATTATTTCTAACCGCACGAAGAGCGAGTTGCTAAAAGATTTTGTTAGAGTCGTTACTAAGCGTCACTGTCCGTCTTTTCTGTTGGTAAGCCGGTCTCACGGCACCTACTCGGAACGTCGTCAATCGCGTAACGAACATGTGGTAGACTTTTTGTTGCATAATCATGGGTTGAAACTCGACCGCAGAAGGCAATGCGACTGCTCCTACGTTCAGCCGAAAATCTATGACTTCGACGGAAACTGAGAGCAAACTGAGCGCTGCGAGTTCAGCGATTTGGGTTGACAGCGACAGAGATTCTTTCCAGACAATATTGGACTCACGTTTTGTGGAACACCAAGCTTGGAGTGTAGCTTCGCTATTTTAGTCTGCCTAAATGTTCCGCCTTTAGAAGTCAGTATTCAAAGTACGGAGTCAGCAAAGCGGAGAGGACCGTCGCCATGCGCTTTGACAAGTGCGGAACGTGTTTGTGTCATTTCGATTCGGATCGGTATTGTTATGTTGTATCTACTGCTCTGAGCTCTTGATAAACTCACGATTCATGAGCAGCCGATTGACCTCATTCAGATTCGAATCGAGGTGGTGGGTTGGTGAAATTTTTCGGTTGATCGAATCAGCCGTTTACTATCCTCTCCGTTACGAGGCACGATAGGCTATCGGCGCAATAAATTCCGATGCATGCTTTTGGAGCGAAATTTCCAACGAAAACAGCTCGAGTCCAACCCTACGAGTTACGGAATCTTCTTATCACAATTCATTTTGCTTTTACGGCGTCTCTCTCAGAGGAAGAAATCGTCAAGGCCTCACAGTATTTCCTCCGAGAATCGGGCATTGGACAGACACGTTCAAGGAGAACATTTGTACTCGATGTGATACATCGGAAGTGGGTTGATTCGGATTCAGAAATATACACATCACACATGTAGAACCTTCAAGAATTCAAGAGTTTTAGTATACATGGAGTATATCATCTTCGTATTCACTTCGACGATTTACATGAATCGATTCTCAAGTTCGCAGATGCCGATTATAATTATGAGATTTCATTAATTAGGTCGGCAAGTGGAATATCGAAATATGCAGGTAGAAATGACTAAGACCAAAATCGTGACTCCGAAAACCCCGACTCGAATGTCAGCTCCATCATAAACTCAAATCACGCCCAGACTTATGGACTGATCTACAAACTTGGCCAAATTCATGAACATGAAGATAAATATGATTAATTCACATCCAAATTCACGAACGTCGAGAATTTCATAAATGATCTCAAGAATTGCTTAATATTCGTATTCATCAATATTAATGTGTCCATCTCTGCTCTGCATGCACTTTTTCAGCTTTTTAGTACATGTTTTCACTCAATATTATTGTTGTTCGCTCCATAGGAACCGACCTGATAAAACATTGATATGGGTTCTGTTTCTTGATCTGGTCAGTTTCGCGACACGAGCGCTCTGAGGAGTCACTTACCTGAGAGGAAGCCTTCAGGCCACGATTGTTGTGTCTGTCGCCGAGTGGATGTACACTGTACAATGCGGAGGCGTTCTTGGGGAGAAACAGGGAATACATTTTCTGTCAGCCAGGGCAGCGGGAACCAACGAGCTTCACAACGAGTTTGGAAATTTTTGTCTCGTGAATACGATGTTTCAATTTTCGGTCCACATCAAGTTCGAGATTTTCTCAACGTCCGTCCAACAACGAAACTTCTTCCCTCTTAAAATTAGACATTTGGCTTTGGTTTCACTCGGTTTCTGCCTAGATTTGATTGTCGCTGTAACGTGTCTTCCCACTTAACCAGCCTTCCCCGAGTGAAGCGGCATTATTTCGAGAGCTACTTTGAATGTATTTTACGCTCAATAATAGATCGAACCGATGCGATCATGGTTTAAACTTCGCCAAGTCGAATCTGCTTCTTTCCATGTGGTTTTTCGTTTGAGAATCATTCGAGAAGTAGATCTATAAAGCAGAAGGAAATTTTGAACGTCGAAAACGCTAATTTATTCACATTGAAAATTTGTGAGAATAGAGTATCTGAGAGTCCATAACAATTGTTGTCGACTAGCTAGAAGAAGAATGTATTTCTCGGCTCTAATATCTAAGTAGCGTCGAACGGATTGCGCCACACCCTTCGGAGAGTGCCGAAGAACGGCGATCAATCGTGCTGTGTTAAAACCGGTAGAAAAAACGGTGAGGTTTCCGGCATTGTTCAATACCAACCATTTGGCCCTCTTATTCCTACAGCGACCTCAACCGATTTGAGAGGCGGGTGTGCCGCTGATCGAAGAGAACTCTTGTTCGATCCGTGAGGCGGTAGAAAAACCTACGAAAGACACTTGCACGCTCTGCTGGTCGATTATTTTGAGAAAATGTTGTGCTTCGAATGAAACAACATCCATTGAAAGCAACGTCAGCTTTGTCATTTGTTGGCACCGGTATGAAGTAAATATCTATGTATTATTTTCAATGATCATCGAATATCGCTCGACGTCCTCTTCCATCGCTCACTGAGAACGTTCGAAAGATACTCGCAAGCACCTCCGTCTCTGACGGCCCTGGCAACTTTGAAGAATCCTCCTCTACTCCTCCTTTATAAGACGCTCCCCAAAAGCAGGAATTTTCACTTGATTCGGCAGACTAGGAGGAAACCAAAATGTTGAGCTCTCAACCAGTTGGATTTGGAGTTTCGAGTTCGTCAATCGCGAGTCTTGGCATAATTTCCAGGACACTTCATGGATGAAAGACCGATAACATCTTCTGAGACCTGATGTTTCAGAGAGCTATGAATTACGACAAAGCTCCCCGCGGAAAACGACTGCCCGGAATCCTCAAACTTCTATGTCCTCAAAAATCAGTTATGGAACCTTGGGAGTTTCTTTGGCTGAAAGACACAAAAAAAATTCCGAATGTCCGGATGAACTGAAGATGTTTCAAGCGTTTTCCGCATTGATGCTGTACACTCTCACTGCGTTCCCCTCAAACGCTTCCTGACGTCGCAGATCAGATCTGATGAAACCTTGAGGAAGAAAGGCTCAATTAGCGCAAATGTCACAAGAAATTTCCAGTTTTTTCATTTCATGTGTATTCTAGTAGAATTTAGTAGAACTTGATAATTCCGACGGCTGAATGTGAGAGCTACTTGCGATTCCATCTAAACCGACGAGCGCACTTTCCACGGAATTATTATGCTTTCGAAATGATCGGATGTGGAACGTACCTGTCATCACTGTCCCGACAATCAGGGTGACACCTAGTGCCAGATTGGCTGTGACATCACCGTAAGCAGAATCGATCTTTGTCGCTCCGAGCGTGAAAAGAATTCCGAAGATTTGAGCAGAGGCATTGAGAAGTCCGGATGAAGTCGATTCGGGCTCGGGGTAGGTGAGCTCAGACGAGAACTCAAAACCGATCGGGATGTATCCCGTCATGAAGAAACCTAGAACCCAAGTGGGGTCAAAAATTGATCCATAGGCATATCCACAACGTTCGGTTGTGCTTTTGGACGCGATAGGTAGTATCGATGTGAAAGCATATTTGACAATCTCGTAGATTCTGCACACTTGATGGAGAAACAAACTCACCGAGCGCAGAGGTCGTCAGAATGATGAGTGGGAATGATCTCGAGCTCAAAATGAAAGTATAGACGAACATCAGCGTCGCAGTGAGTAAATAGAGCATTAGGGTAACTTCTTTGAATTTTTTGGTCCTATCCAAGATGAAGCCGCAAATCACTGAGCCGAACATTCCGGCAACAACCATTGAGAGTCCCATGAAACCTATTGCTGTATCTTGACCCTGGAAAAGTCGGTTCCGATTTCAGATTCGAGTTCCGCGAAAAGGATCCAACTCTTTTCTTTTTGTCTATGTATACTGCGTAAATATAAGCAGCGGGTGAGTCGAACATACCTGAAGGTAATTCGAGACAACCTGGTTTAACACAGTTGAGATGGCGTAAAATACACCGACGTTTACACCGTATGAGATCAATAAAATGACGTAAGGCATGTTTGAAAGCAATTGCTTCATCGTCCGTAGGTAATCCGGATCGATGTCGTTTGCAATTTGAGCTTTATTCGGCGGTTGTTCCGGCTTTTCTTTAAAAGCTGCGGAAGAGGAAAACGAGCGAATTATTTTACGATGAAACGGATTGAAATCAAGGTGAGTCATATGATCTTGGTCGGGACGGCTTGAAGAAGTCAACGTGAAAAAGGACGGCATCCATGGTGGTGAAATCAATGACATATATACTTCATGACTCACTCACCAGCGATGATAGCGACGAGAATGACTGTGGTTGCAACGGCCGCACCGATGAAAAGTTTCCGGAGACCGGCAGCCACTTCAACTGGGTCGTTGGATGAAGGCACGATTACGGTCGGTAGAACAAAGCCTAGCGCGATACCAACCTGGTTGCCAAAAACCCCAATGGCACAGGCTCTCGACACCTCGTCGGAGCTGAACCACACAGCAGCGAGTCGGGGAGGGATCGACAAGATGAAGATTTGGGAGCAAGCGACAATCGTTTGTCCAATCATCGAGATCCAAAATTGGTGCGGTTCGCAGCTGAATACCTGTAATCGGATGACACCTCAAAAATTTTGTCAAGCTGGAAGTTTCATTTACTTTCTACTACTCATTCAATGTTCTTAAATTTCGGTATAAAAAAAAAATTCAGACAGCCAATGCATTCGTTCCAATGTTTGAATCGCTAAGGTCACGTCACGAAAAACTCCAAGTATGTCTCTCGACCGCGTTTCCATGTTTTGTTTACCTTTATCCATGAGCCGAGCGCGGTGCCAAGAGCGCCAAGGATTATGACAAAGCGTAAGCCCTTCTTTTCCATGAGCCATGTCGCCGGAAAAATGAGCGGGATGTATGAGACAGAATACAGGAGAGCCGTCCAATTCACAGTCTCGTCGCTTTCGATGTTGTAGTGCTTTTTGACAATGTCGTGGATGATAGAATATTCCACCCAGCCGAACGAGTTCGCTAATGAATACATGCAGAATAAGAAGAGGATCACATAGCGGTAGGGGTACACTCTGGTGACGCCCTCTACTGTGCCGTTTGGTCGAGGCCTATCTCCCATCAGTGTCGATTTGGCATCTAGAAAACAATCAATCGGCTTGTTTTTATTGGCATCGAAGCAACTCCGAGGAAAAGGTCTTCCATGATCCTCCGCCCAAACTCGTCGTTTCCGACCGAACGGAACTCTTAAGCACCGATTATTATCCGCGATGATATAACTGCTTTCTTCCTATCTTCAAACCAACTGTCAGCGACGTCCGACTAAGTGTCTGAGTGGATTAACGAGTGCCCACGAAGTCCCAAGGTCAACAGAGTTCTTGGACACTGCTCGAGGTTGAATATACTCTCTGTTTCTCATCTCGGCGGGGCGAACGATTCGTTAACAATCGAATGATGTGGCCAACGTGACAACAAAAAATAGTTATTTTGAGGAACGAGATATCGAGCGTGGTGAAGATGATCCCAAAATAGCTCGATGCTAAATTCCACGTGAAACTCGAATCCCACTCGGTCGGCCCTCCGAATCGTCGGCGAACGTTCAGGAATATCGGTCTTTGGAAGCTCGGTTGAATAGAATAGAGGATAAATATATCCACTTTGGACGATTAGAACGCTGCGATTATCACCCAGGGGTACCGCGCGAACGAAGATCAAACTCAATGAGAGGGATGATGATGACGGGCTTACCTGCTCGAGTGCCCTCCATGACGACCGGTTGCACCTAATGAATATTCGCCCGAAGCTCCAAACCGGTGATGGTTTCGGTGTCGAGAGCGGATGCAGCTCGAGCCGCGGATGATGGAGGAGCAACGAACGGACACTCACACTTCAACAAATGAGCGCTTTCTGGAGAAAATGGAAAACTCATGGATGAAATTAATCAAGCAAGTGCGTTAGAGAGAGGGAGTCAGCGACCACCAAAGCGGTGTCAACTTTCAGGGACCGCTTTCCAGTCCCTGAGAGTGTATTCCGATATAAAATGTCACACTTCTAAATTTTCAACAACAATTCTCGACAAAAGTCCGCACGTTGAGGCATGTGTGAATGTTCTATAACGCTGTCAGCTGTTTCACAAGACGGCGAAATTGACACGTGCACTCGATGGGTACACCAGGGAACAGGTGTACTGTGCCCTGTTGGCGTTGTTGCGCGCGCGATTCTCTCAGCCCGCATGGAACCATTTCGTTTGGAAAATTTTCTCCTCTAAACACTGACGAATTCGAAAGTTCGGTTGGAGATAAGTAGTATTTTTCGGCGAGGTTGCCGGGAATCGCAGTCGACCGTTTAGGAACGAACTATGCATCGAACACGCGGAGTCTCGCGTCCGCTGTCACGAATTTTCGAATTCGTCCGTTCGGCAGCTCAGGGTCTACAAACTACTGAAGCCCTAGTGATTTCCGCGTCATTCGTAACGAAATTCCGAGCCGAGGAACGCTGCGAGTACTTACGGGAAAAAAGGTGAGCGCGGTGTTCGCCGAGGAAGTTCTACATGGAAACTCAGTGCATACGGAGCCGAGCGCTCAGCTGTTACCGCTGTGGCGTGGTTGGTTGCTTGGTCCGTCGGTCCGTCGGTCCCTCTACTGGCTCGCTCGCTGGCTGGTAGCTCGCTTGCTTGCTTGCCTGCCTGCCTGCCTGTTCGGTGGTGATTCTGGGCCGCGAGGCGTCTCGGAGCGCCCTCTGACGGCTTGGTTGCAGTTTGAAATCCCGGTCGTCAATCGTACTCAGAACCTCCAAATCGCTCTAAAAGTTTGTCCTTTACTGAACGACATTTACTGTGCTGCTGGAAAGGCCACGAAATCGTTCAGCAACACCACTGGAATCCAGAGCGTTGTTCCGTTCAGTTAGAGCCAAGTCTCGGGAAGTTCGATCGGTTGTCATCGAATTCGTGTTCGTAAATTGTCGAACACTAGCTCTGGCTTTCTAGCATTCATTCCAGGAGATGTCAGAGCACGATGACCGTATGCTCGATCCAGATTCTGCGTAGGAGGCGAAAACGCAAGCGATGGTGACCAGCATTCATTCCGCTCCGACCCCACAGCGAAAGAAGTATCGTTTGTTTTTTCCCCTCAGTTTTAAGAGTCGGCTCAGTTTCCAAGCGCATCAGTTCAGTTGCAAGTTTTTAGCGGCGCGTTTGCCCCAACCGTTACTTCAGGCGAGCCGCTATCTAAACCCAGTCAGGACGTTCGGTCCTTTCCCATTGCCGGTCTGTCAGTTACTGGGTCAAGCAGAGGCGCGTTTCGGTCTTCGGCAAAAGCTGTGAACTGCTCTGGCAGACGAAGTCGAAGTCGAAGTTTCGGTGCGGCTGGCACGGCTTGGATTCCTCAGGTTTCTTGTGACACAGGTTGGGTTCGCACACGGAGAAAGGATGGCTAACGATTCGGAGACGAGCCGTGAGTACCGTTTACCGTTTCTAGACATTCTCTCAATGTGGAAGATCGCTTCCTTCAGCATGACGGCCAACTTCGAGCTGTGTGAAATCAGTGCAATCAATTTTTGTGAGGCCATTCCAAATCCGATGCTCTGCGTGATGTACTTTCGCTGTCACCGTTCTCAGCATAATCCGGTGTTTCTTTTGTTGGATGTGAGATGGCGCCTTGATTGGAGACGGAAGCGAATCTTTTGGAAAGAAATTTTGTATGAGGAAGTAGCGAAAGTTTCGGAAGCCGTTGACCCAATGACCAGTTTTCTCACAGCTGCTCACTTTTTCGCTTGTCTTTTCAAACTCCACGAATTAGTTTCACCATCATCCTAATCATAATTTCTTTTGGAACGTTTTCTCTCCTCCTACAAATACCGCTAGGTATTCGAATTCGGGGTGAAAGTTGGTTTCACAGAAGCTTCACTTCATGCCTCACTAATCGAGTGCGAACATATTGGTCGCGAATGATGTGCGCCCGCTCGCTCGCTTGATCTAGTGTTTACGGAGGATGATTACAAACATCGAGTTCATGAGGACGTGTTAAATTTTTAATCTACGAGTGCGGATCCTCTGAGCCCTTCTCAGAAAGCCGACTTGCTTGCTCTGGAGTTTGAAAACTGCGGAAAAATTCAAGGCGATCCTTCGAATAAGAGAAAATACTCAGAAGCAAGCTACCTCAGAACACTCAAGAATCGAACTTGAGTCATGCGAACTTGGGAAAGGAAACAAACTGCAAAACTCGGGTTCACGCCTCATTCCATCGTGATTGAAGCCATTGGAACTGTTTTATCTTGTCTTGTGACCGTCTTCTCATGCCAATGGACGAGTTACGCGGATGCGTGCGTGGAACAACTGAATGACATTCAAGAAGTAGTTCATCCTGATCGGCAAGACTGAATAAAAACTATGCACGAAGAGGCGAAAACAGATCACGGTCATATTCCGAGGGTTAATCGCGAAGTTTGGGGCTGAAGCATTCGTTTGACATCGCCCCGAAAGCAACTAAGCAGCACTCGAATTTTCGCAGATAAAAAATCCACGGAAGCTTCAAACCAAGCTAAACAGTGTCAAGCTTCGGCGAGCGAGAGCGATGATGAGGTTCAAGGTCACTTGCCCGAGAAAGAAGAGGCTTTGAGCGAGGAAAACTATTCACAATCCAAGACGCCCTCACCGCTGCTCGATTTCGACAAAGACAACGACGACGATCATATCTTTCCGGTTGGTATTGTATTCTTCGATCCTAAGGGCGCCCCATACTCTGATGATTCGTCCAAAGAACCTGCTGGGAATTCGAGCTAAAAAGTGATCTGATGCTCTCCGTTTCTTCCAGGAACCCATGGATCCTCTAGCCGAAGACGATGAGGTGGTCGATCTTTTGATCGAGCAGGCTACCCTGCTGAGCAGAACCTTCTTCCGATACTTGATGGTGATGCCGGGATTGTTGAAGTAGGTTGAGGTCTTCTCGAAAGTCTCTCTCTCTTTCTCACTCTGTGTGGGAGGAAGAGAGCTTCGTTTGTTTTGAGACAGAATCTCAAATCGTTCCAAAGCACTCTGTTGATTGTCTGTTCGTGATTTCCCAAGATGTAAAGAAATATTTAGAGAGCACGCCAATACGTTACTTATGATACTGAATATACATTCATTTATAGGAATATACTCTAATAAATCGAATGAAAGCCCGTTTGTTGCAAATATTGAATCCGCCTCCGTTCAACCTTTCGCGATAGCTCCCTTCGAACTGACTGTGTCCAGGCGCTACAGTGGTAAGAGCCACTGAACAACATGGAACGCGGAAACGCCACGACACGCTTGATGAAAATTATGGATATGGATGGAGCCAGACGTGGAACCGTTTGTTTCGGTTCGTTCTTCCATCGGTTTCAGTTTCCATTCGAGCCGAGAAGCCCCTCGTGGGGGCGCTCATGATGGAATGAGGCGTTTCTGCCGACTTCACGGAGTTCTCGGAGTTTTGTAACGGCTTTTTTTTCGGTTCGTTTTCTTTCGTCAATCGCAATGAGGCAGAAAAATTACAGTGTGCCCGCTCTTTGACATGTTTCTTCGACGTGCTCTGAAACTTGAACGTGTCACCATCAATCAACGAGCTGAATGATCATTTGATTCAATTTGGTTTTATTCGAGTGAATCATTTGATTATTGTTTTCATATATCATTATTATTATATTCCTATATTATTATTACTATTAGAGCAAGGAAGTTCAGGCATTGATCATTTGATCATTCGAGTTGAATGATCATTTGATTATTATTTTCTTATATTATTCCTATTATATCCAAAAATTATTATTATTAGAGCCAGGAAGTTCAGGCATTAATCAGTTTCGATCCTCCATCTATCCGTATGAATTGATGGATATATGAATGATCGATGCCTGATTATTCCAAGCCAAGTCCTCATTGGGTGAAAATCGTCGATGTGGTCGACCTCTGATCAACTATTCCATGAATTGATTGAGAGTGATTAATGAATAATGCCTAAATTTCCTGGCTCTAATTATTATATATTATCACACTCGATCAATTCATGAATAGATTGATTAGAGGTCAACCACATCCATGATATTCGCCCAATCGTTGCATTGACTGAAACTATCAGACATCATTTATCCATATATCCATCAATTCATATGGATTGATGGAAGGTCAGAAGTGATAAACTTCTACATTTCCAAGCTTGAATCATCACCCTCGATGCGTGAGGCGCTCTCGTGGTGTGAGGTAAATGTGAAGCCCCGAACCTGGAAGACTTGGAGTGCGAAGCTGGGAATCGAATCGGGAGGATGGATGTTTTGTGACTAGCGCAGTAGAAGCTCCCCTGGCTTCACTTTTCTACACGTTTTTAAGGTAACCTCGACTTCTCTCCTGCGGCACTCACTGATTATGAGCTGGACCGTGGCTGTTCCGAACTAGAATCCTCGAAACAAAAGCCATCTCCGTCGAATCATCCTCTTCATCCTTGACACGCGAGACGCACACCTGAGCCTACGACGGCCAATGTAGGATGGTAGAAGAGTGTGTTCACACAAGAGAAGCTCCGTTTCCGCGGTCATCGGATCAATCGATGCAGACTATCTGGCTGTATCAAATGTGAGCAGAGTGACAAAAAATCGCGGCCAGGGAGTTTTTAGGTGATCGAGAGACGGGGATACATATATCATCGGGTTTAGAAAGAGAAATGACGTGGTGGCGCAAGTGTTTGGGCGAAGGAGTCAGCTCAGGAAACAGAAAGCTCCTGGTCTTGAAGCCTTTCGTTTCCTGCCGGGAAATTCTCGGGCGCTGACTTTGCGTTCTCTTCAAAGAATTTCCCGCAGTGAAGAACGTTCGTCTTTTCAGCTTTCGGTCAAATTATCACTGTTTTATGCTATCCAGGAGAGAGTTTCCGATAATTTTCGCCAAGAATCGATACCTCTTGTATTCGAGTATCAGGGAAGCTCGAAGTGAGGCTCCGTCTGAGGCTGCATATCGCGTGTATGCTGCGAGTTTCAAGTTTCAGAGGCGAAATCAGTGGAAACACAGTCTAATGAGGAGCGTGAGCGCGTTCTCCCACTGACTGAGCGTAATGGAGAGAAAAGTGCAAAATCATAACTTTCGCCGTCCGCACAGTTGCGCCATGATTGGTCGACGGAAAACGAAAAGAGTACACAACGTTACACACACAAGCAGCGGCTTCTTGATTGTCACGTTGGGCAGAGGTCAGAGGAACGACTTCATTTGTAATCAGCCTCAGCCATTGCGACGACAGTGCGGGGTAAGGGGGAGGAAGAAACGGTACCGAACGGAACGGCAAACAAAAATCACCAGAACTTAACCTCTCCTCCGTCGCCACGAGCGTTTGAGATGAATGTTTTTGCTCGGATGACCAGCGTTTGCAAAAAGTTTTGAGCTCGTGATGAAAAGTTCCGCGGATTCGACGACTACCGAGTAGTATCGGAAGGAGTTTTGTGAGGAGAGACAAGGCAAAGGAGGTTTTCCGTCGGGCGGTTCGTCCGTTCAATTTCGAAAATTCAAAGCCCCCTCGAGGACGAGAAGGTGCCAATGAGCCGAGCGGTGGAGTCAGGGCGCCTTATTGATGAAGGTAGCTATGTAAATTTCGGAGGCCCGGGGGAACTTCGGTGATGATCCAGGTGTTCAGAGTTCGTTTGGGTCCAGGGCCAGCCGCCAACGACGCGCGCCGGCCGGTAACTCAGAATAAGACCTGGACGTTTCCAGGTCAAGGAGTTCCCTCTACTTTTGTGTCCGGAAGGATGACACGGCCGCTCGGAAAAAGCGGAAAATCGACGACTTTGGATCGGATGAATCCGCTTGGTTTCACTCGAATCGATCCCTCGTTGATGCACTGGCATCAACGGGAACGACAGTCGTGATGCTCCTTGTGATCCTGATCATGACTGCATGCATTGTCCGTGCTGATGGTCTGGTGATTGACGCAGAGAACCCTTGACTTGTTTAGTCATCAGGCACCCGGGACCAACCAGCGCTGCGACGCGTCGCCCGGCTTGTCTGCTCGTCGTTGCCCCCAACCCCCGTCCGTTGGTCCTTTCGTTGCGTTTCGTTCGTGGATCCGTCTCTCGGTGCGGCACATCTCATCTGTCAGATGCCCCTGGCCGAAGCATGGAGACAGACACCGCACGCCACGTCGAGCCCGAAAGCCGCCTAATGGAATCCCGAAATAGGTTCCGTAGACTCTGAGTCGACAGCGGTACTCTGTCGTCTGAAAGCGTGGAAACATCTCACAAATATCTCCAATAGGTCAAACGGAATCTTAACATCGATGATCGTCCCGGAACGGAATATGAATGATTTTTTCCGAACCTTCTCGAGCATCGCGTTCCTCAATAAGGACGCTCAATGAGAGAGAGAGAGATCGCTCAGAACCGAGCAGTGCTTTTCTCGAACTTCAGGACTTCAGCAATTCCCGTGCTTCTCGTAGGAAACCCAGGCCGCGCATCTTTCCTAAGTACTGACGCAAGGAACGAGCACGATGATCGCGTGGTTCTCCCTCCTGAGAATTTCCTTCTCAGGAGAATTTCCTCCTCAGGAATACAAAGTCCAAACTCAGCGAAATGTATCATTCTCCCAAAACTCAAAGAAGTACCGGCGATTCTCAAGCAAGTCAAGAGTGATACGCATGCCCGAGGTGCTGAAATTTGCGAGAAGTTTGAAAGTTTAGTTGAAATCGAATTTAAGCCACTTTGCCTCGCAGTGGACGAAGGGCGGAAAGTGCATGCACGCAAAAGAGAGCAAACACAGAGCAAGAAGAACGTTTGGAAACCCTACCGTCGTCGACGTCTTCGGTGAGCGAGCGAGCGAGCGGGTGGGCTCGCCGGGTGACTGGTGGATGGTTGCAAGGGAACCGAGTGGTACGGACGACGTAGGTGGCAAAGCCTCTGTCCTTTTGCCTGACGCTGGTCCTTTGCCGTCGCCGTAGCCACCAGCACCGTTGCCGTCAGAGAGAAGCAGATAGGAACGAACACACCAGAGCCCGCGGATATTTACTGCTCTCTCGAGGCCACTTATGGAGGGGGCCGACGCCATCAGGTGGAAGTTGCACGCGAGCCACCCGTAAGGGTTCACTCGCTCACTTGCTATGCGTGCCAAGCGACCAACCGGCGAAGCAACGAGGAGATATGGACAACTCTGCATCAGCGACCACTGTCTTCTTCACGCTTGTTCCCTCCCGGACACTCACTCAGCTGGAATCAGCCTGAACAAACTGCTTTTATGTTCTAATAACGGAGTCGAGTCTGAGTGCAGCTCGGTCTCGTTGTCTCCGCGGTCGAGTTTAGGCGAGGTCGTAACTCGCAGCCTTGAGCAAGTCAATGACAACGAGCTTTGTTTCACGAACTCCCAAAGCGAAGCTCGGTCGGAAGTCAAAGAACTCGAAAGGATTCGAGACCTTCGCAAACATCGATGCGCGGTGTCACGCCCGCGTGAGAATTCCCGTCGTCCAAAATCAAACTCCATGGTAGAGGATTGTGGACGGAAAGCTCTCGAAGCGATTCCTCCGGCAGAAAAGGGAATTCTAAAGAAAAGATTTTCCCCCATCGGAGTAAAAGGTGACGCTGCCTGTGCTGCTAATGCGTGACTCAACTGTGGGTCGGGAAGAGGAGAAGGATCGCTATTCCGCCGAGACCTTAGATGTGCATTGAAACGAACGGCAACCGAAGATGAAGAGATAGACCAGTGAGACAGTCTCCGGAGCGACGGCATCGGTAGTGGTGTCGGCAGCAGTACCGACTCTTTCTCGGCCGCGCTGTTATTTGATCTAACGGGCAAAGCGTGTGTGGCACCTCCTGAGGGATTTCTCCAACGAATCTCACGTACGGTCTTCTGTCTATTATTCTCGCTCCCGCTGCCGTCGCTGTTGGTGTCGATGTCGGTGGTAGCGACAGCGCAGCGGCAAGAGTTGCAACTCAGACAGCAACGGCACAGGATGAATCAACGAACGACCAAACCAAAGGCGCAGCAAAAAATGATTCGATACCAGCGACCGACGGGTCTCGAGCGAAATATTTATTCAATGCCGGTATTGACACAAGGAATGCTTTTGACGACAGCGGCAGCGGTTCGGACCCCGTACCTCGCCCCAACCCCATTCATTCACGATCGCCACTGGTGGAAATGGGTCAGAGAAAACAAAGCTTTTCCGTTTGTCTAGGATCACAAACTCTGATCACTACCCAAGAGTCCTCGGGCTTTTTTCTTCCTTCCATTCCTCGTTCCCGAGAAGGAGTGGCGACAGCAGCCGGGGCGGCAGGACCAATAGACTCGATCTCGCAATTCTGACAGGTGATCCCATGCTTGTTCAATAATTTATCCAATCTCTCACCACATCTTCAATGAGGGCTCCCTTTCCTTGCGGCGCGCGCGCGCGCGAGCGAACTTCAATTACAGCGAACAAAGACAACAGCTTGGCACCTGGGGTAGACAGAACATTCGCCAGCCAGCCTGCCTTTCTCCTCGGCGGGACAGGAGTCCCGAATGACAGGAGAACCCACTCTGCGGACGAAGCGGCGACCGTCGGCGTGGGTTCCTTGAAGACAGCTTCGCGCTTGCTCTCTCGAATAAATGCCTACCTCCGAGTTCGCTCAAACACGCAGCCGGTAGGAACAGCCTCCCTAGTAAATTCGTTTATGCGCGTCTCTTCTTCGCGAGCGAATCCCGTCCGGCGTGTCAGACGACGAGCCTTGGTTCACTTACGCTCGAGTAAAGGTTACATGTCGACTCTACGTCATCGTTTCCAAGGAACTAAATCTCGCGGAGGTCTAGCGAGAGGAACAATGTTTCATCTTCCGTGATCTCTGTGCCGTTCGTGTAACGCTTCCAGCTATCTTCGAAAACTGCAACGTTCCGTCCAACCAAAACATTTGACGCCACTCGAACGAATCGCTTTCGAAAAAGCTGAAATCGACTTTCTCGGAACGGTGATTTGAATTGCACGAGTCGGATGTTTCGATTGGTGCGAAATAACAATAGTCCCAGACAACAGCCACTCACGCAACACTCGAATTGAATGATGACGTACGACGGAAGAGAAGAGCGACCGAACAACGGACAAAGTAGCAAACGCTGCTCCGCGTTCGAGATTTCATATTTCGGAAGAGTCGGGACGAGTATCCAGTTGTTCTGAATAGAGTTTTGCTCTCGGACTCTTTGGCTGTTTCGTCCCGTTCGTTTCTTTTGAGGAATCAGGAAGACCCATGCTCCAGTTTAACGATCGGACCGTTCGTTCCAAGGCAGCAAAGTCTCTGTTCGTCTTCAGTTCGTCATCCTCGGAGGGTGGGGAAAAGGAGAGAAGAATCTCCTCCGTCATCAACCAAACACCCACGCCGAGATGAATAATTCCGATTTCGAGATTTCCGCGGACGCCGCCGCGACCAATTTCTCTTCCGTGGGTTTGCCGCTCGGTTTCCCGATCGCGACCCGGCATAGCGGACTTTCTGGACCTCGAGCGGTCTCTTCGCTCTCGAGCGGAACAAGAGGAGTCCGAATGGACAACAACCGAGGAAAAGCGAGCGAGCAAGTATGCCGACAGACAAGTAAACTTGTGGCGTGCAAAAACCACGATGACCTCACCGTGAGCGCTCGGAGCTGGCGTTCTCTGCGTGCACGAGCCGATAATGCACACGTGCTTTATTAGAGCGTGCAGCACAAAAGGATCTTTTTGAGGGAAGGTTTCTTCGGGCTCGAACTCTCGCTACGTCGCCTCCACGCGAGCTGAGCCTGGCTCCGGGTCCGCGCAACCGACGGGTTGGCTTGCTCATCGGACTGTCGTTGTAAGAGAGACGGTCCCGGTGCGACTCACGTGACGAACAGGAAGATGGAGCGAGAGCGAATCTAGATTGTCTGATATAGCAGGGTATTCTTCAAACCGAAAGGAAACTTCCAGAACAGTAACGAAAGCTCCCCAGAGAGCGATCAGAGCTTCTTTTCCGGTGGTCGTCCCATCGTTGGGAATTCTAGTTTCTCTTCCGGAAACTCCTTTTTTCGGGGAAGTTTTCGACAATTTCTTCCACAAACCGGACGAGGCTTCATACTTCGACAGCCGCGTCGACAGAATTTCGCGAATTCTTTTCTCTGTATCCTAAGATGAAGAATTTCTTCATGGATTGAAAGTGGGAGGTTAGCGATTCGAGATACACGATTGGAATCCATGAACTTCCAAATCCGACTGAGTGAGGAGAGTTCCCGGCGCGGCGTAGACAGAAGAGTTACTCATCCGAAACGTGAACGAACGCAGCAGGAACGCCTGTGGAGTCTCACTCTTCGGAAAGAGCGACACGTTTTCTTCCTCGGCAGAGACTACACTTTTCGGAGCGGGCGGGGAAGCGATAACAGGTGTTGTACCCTCGATTTGGAGAGCTGGAATTTATCAACATCGCCGGCAGGTTCCGCCTCCATGGACGGAAACCAACGGTCCATAAAAACGATCAGAAAAAAGTTGTAATTTAGTCCTCTCGTTTCCTCGCTCGACGGCTTTTCCAGTTCCGATCTTCCAGAGAAGCTTTCCGAACACTCCAGCGTAGTTCGGCCTCACTCAGACAGTCTTGCCGAGGCGAGATAAAAAGCGAGACGATAAATTCAGAAGCGATAACGTACAAGCGAACAAGATGGAAAAAATATTCGACATTGAAAACTTTCCTCCGCTTTCGGCCTAGGTCATAACGTACCACTAGTGTGGCGAGCGAGGGAGCGAACTTTCTTGATTATCAGTGTTGGACTCGGATTCTGTCCACAGATTTTTTTGCCGCGAACGAAACCTATGTCGGATTGATGCTTCAGAGCTACGTTCACCAAGAACCGTGATTCTCTGGAAGCAGCGAATTTGTTTCTAAGCTCGAGCAAGGACCCTGTCCAGGATGCTTGGATATTTAGATCCAAGATTCAAGACAAAGAAGTATTTATAGCGCAGAAGAAACTTCGAACAGAAATCAGGAGTTCTCGGTCTCGGGACTGCAGAGTTCGTTCGTGAACGATATTCGTCTTTTCGACTCAAAAAGTACTTGATTTGTGTTCCGCACGCTCCCCGAACCGGATCGGGGACTTGGGATCCCAACAGTCCATTTCTGGTTCGAATACGACCACGTTTCTCGTTGTCTATGAATAAATCGCGGGATTTCGTTGCAAATTCCTTTTGTTTTTCGTTGGCGCTGTTGTTCCTGTTGCGAAAGCGGGTCTGCATGTGGAATGTTCCACAAAATCCAAAGTTGGTCGCTTCGTCGAAGTACTTGTTTGCATTGTTGCTCGTTCCGGGCGAACACCGGCGTTGTCTGTCGGAATTAACAAAACAACGAGACTCTGTTTCGGGAAAGAGAAGTTCTGCGTGTTGTCAAAGTGTGCGTGGACGTCTGCATGCTTCCATAACTAGTATAACATAATACACGGGAAATCTTTTTGTTTGCTCAAGTACTAGCTCTCGGCGCCGACTCTGCACGCTTGGTCGGCTCGTTGCACGCCAGACGCGATCACCTCAACAACGATGTATCGTAGCATTCATTCGCTCGATGTAGCAGAATCCCATGAACTCGAATATGAAGTTACTTGATCCTGTCCTCAGAGAGCGCTGACATTATTCATACCTAACTTTGCCGGACTCTTAGCGCTCTCTATGTTTCTTTTGATCCTCAAATTTTCTGCATCCGAGGGTCCGGAAGGTTCAGATCCTTAAACACTTTCGCTACTGCCCAATCGGAACGAGTCGCGTTCAAACTGTCTCGAGCGAGAGTTCAGAGCGCAAGAGTTTGATTTTGTTAGCCAGCCGGAAGGGCTCCGAAATCTAGAATGGTTTCCATCGTTCCCACTCTCTCGAGGTCGTTGAAGGCTTCATGGGCCAGAGGAAAGGTCGTAAGAGATGTCTTGGGCTCTAGGCTAGAATAGGATCTCACAAAGAGCCCGAGGGGACAACCAAGGAAAGAGTCTGACGGAGAAGCTTTCATCCGATAGCTGTTGTGACGGCTCGTTGTGGGAATGCATCCTGAGTCGGTGAATTCGATTCAGGATATTGACAGATTCCCTCATTGATTCAGGAGGCGACGATACTTTCATCGAGAACCCGGAGTTTCATTCGGGAGGTCGCAGTTTTTCGTTTGGCTGCCTTGGCCGCCGATTGGCGTAACGGGGCAGCCGTTCCATCCGGGTTCACGCTGGAAGTCTCCCTTTAAAACAGACATCACAATGTCGCACCACCCCCTTCCCCCGTCAGACTTCAAGTCAAGCCTAACTTAGGAAGTTCCTCGACATCAAGTATTTTTTCCTTTTGAAATACGAATTTCGCGTTTTTCGAGATTTCCGTGGCGTGGAGAGTAGCTAGAAGGTCTCGCTTGGATTTCACCTTGAAGTTGTCGAGGAGCTCACTAGATTAAGAAGACGTCTTTTTCCGCCAACGGAGTCCCATTGTTTCGAAACATAAAACCGAGACACCATCGTGTCAGCGGAGCGATTTGTTCAGCTGGTGGTGCGGAGAAGAATGGAGAGGAAGAACATTGTCGTCATCCTTGAATAGCCTCCAGGCAGCGTTTCTTCTTCTGCTTGTCGCTTTTTCGTCAAGAAAGCTCCCAAAAGGAAAACAGGATTGCTTGAATAAGAAGGGTGTGTGGGGTGGGGTGACCGGCTTGCTGGCTGCTCGCCCGTCTGTTTCATCCCGCGCGCTCCCCCACCAGTTTTCCTGTCTCGCTGTGGGGGAAATGTCGACCGTGTTCGCCGGATTGGGGTTTGAGGAAACGGCAAAAAGCTACATTTGAAATAGCGAGTCCCGCGTTGAATTTCGAGTTTTTTGACAGACAGCACGGGCGTGAAAGCTCCCGACAAAAAAAAATAAACTCTCGCCGTCAAAATACACTCGCTGTGAAAACTATGCGCGACAACGGACGCTCTGTTCCTGAGGTTTTCCTCTTTTGACTGCATTCTTCCCACGATTCCTCGATCGCATCGAACGAACAATCTAAATGACGAAATATCGACCGAAATAGACCTGGATGCACGAGTAAGCTTTCAAGTCTTACAGCACAGATTAGGTTCTGTAGGCGGATCAGCGGATCGTATTCACTCGAATCTCTCCTCACAAGGAAGTAGACAATGTTTTGCGCAGCGAGTCTCGCGGGGATCCTTCCGGAAATCCAGAAAAACGAAACGGAACTGAGAGAAGCTGTCTTCGGAGCAGTTTAAATAGGTCGTTCCTCTCCATGCATCACGCAATGAATTACGTGAGAACAGAACGGAGGAACTTATTCTTCGTTGCTTTCGTTTCTCTTCCTCATTTTTCGTCGATCTCACTCTTGAGCGGCCGCGGAGTGTTCTTCGTTCTCATTCTTTCCCTCGTTCACTTTGTTTCTTTTATTCGGGTGAAAGGCCGAGAACCGAGAGAAGCAGAAAAGGAGGAGGGGGAGGAGGAGGTTTCCTATTTGTTTTGAACGAAAACATTATTATTTTCACCATCGCGAACCGGCTAAGAAAAGAGCCCTGAGAACAGAATTACTCAGCGAGCAATTTCAAAGAGCTGTGTTCGGTGCGGAGAGGGATCGCCCACCTCGGAAGCTGGTTGATGAAGACACTTCTGAGCTGTAATTCCCCGGTCACATCGATGGGGAGACACTCGAACAGGTTCTTCGAAGCGCCGAAGGTCTCTATGATGATTTGGAATTCCAGACTCGGCAGCCCGTTGCGCCAAACGGGTGCCTTCACGAGTTTTCATCTCGTTGCGTGCTTCCTATCCTCGCTGCTCGATCTGTCTATGCCGTTCATTTCTCTTGAGAGCAGCAACTCGAGACAAGCGGCGAAAAATGACCTCACTTCTTCTGGACACAGTTCTGAGAGAGCCGTTATGTCCGCAACTCGTTCGCTGTTTATAAAACTTTCTAGCTGTAGAACATGAATTCTGACATTCGGATTTCCTCCTTGAGAACCAAAGTTAAACATTCTTCCCTTGCAAACGAAGGAGACTCCATGACCTCAACCTCAGGGTTCCCGATCGATCGGTCCTCAGAGTTCGATTTGAGGGGACAAGTTTTCCTCGTCAGAATTTCTTTGTACCGAGAAGCACTATCGGTGAACTCCATCCATTTCCAAGTTCTCCTTCTAGCGAGTAGTTCGAGAAACAATTTTCATTCACTGCAGTTAAACTAACCACCAAAACAGAGCAATAAGGGAGCGGCATCGGAACAACAGAACCGGCAACAAGCAAGGCAGCGTTTACGATGGAGACGGCTTTGATTGGAATCGAGGTCTTCAACTGCGTACTCTAACGAGCGGAGGAACGAACGTTTTGCACAGACGGCAGTTGCGGCAGAGGTCTTCTACGGACGAAGCGATAATCAGTGAGAGCGGGCGGACATCATCTCGCAAGCAATTACACACCGACGGGTCAGTTTG
Source organism: Neoseiulus cucumeris (assembly GCA_021527715.1). NCBI lineage: Eukaryota > Metazoa > Arthropoda > Arachnida > Mesostigmata > Phytoseiidae > Neoseiulus > Neoseiulus cucumeris. The sequence goes on along the minus strand of JAJSRV010000030.1, from coordinate 9,475,340 downwards.
CGCCCTTGCAAAATAACACCCATGACAACCATGATGTGAGTCTCTTGAACCGACGACGCGATAGCCGAGTGGTCTGAGCGGAATGCACGCCACGTGCAGAGCTACTCGTGGATGTGGAAGCGGATGTGGATGTGGTGCAACACCACACCACGTCACACCACATGACTTGTCGACTCGTGGCACCACATTCGAGAGCGGCAGGTCGTTGATTCGAATCTCTTCTGGTACCAGAAGGCCGACTTCTTCAGAGATGGTTTCCATGGTCGCCATCTCTGTTGAGGCAAATATCTGGTTCCAGATGGAGGAGTTTCTCAGGAGCAGAAAAAACTTCGAGGCCGCGGGTGGCTGAGTCGAGTTTGTAAAAGTGTCGGACCAAACTACAACATACCACGATGTCGACAGCATAGAACAATGAGAAGTCGTTGTTTTCGTTTTGAGCGGGGCTTTTGTCCTCTTCGAGACAGCATCAACAACAAAAATACGAAACGAGACACGAGGGACGTGCCGATTGGAGTCGGCTCAGTTCCGACATCACACAACTCGGCGAGTCATCACACTGCGTAGGGCAATTAGCAAGTGATTGCGAAGTACTTCTGGGACGAGATCTCTGCTCTCGGCCGAACCGATCCAGTCGGTAGAGGATTGCTCTGATTTGATCCCATCAAAGTTCATTGGCTCCCTCCGAACGGGAACTGAACGTCGGCGCCGTGAATTTTCTCGAGAACTCAGATCCTACCGAGGAAAAACTTCGATTGTTTGTTGCCTCTGGGTGGTTTCGGTTCGTTGCTCCATTAACCGCTCCCGAGGCGGTTGCTTCCTCACTGAAACAGGGTGGGAAATACCCTCACGAGTGGGGGGACGGGGTCTTTCATTTGTTGATTGCCGTCTCCGGTTCGGACCTTGGAGAGTTGCCCAGCCGAGCGGACGAGTCGGCGGGCGGGCGGGCGGGCTGGGTGAGTGACCAGTCGGCCGAGCCGCCATCTACGCAACCAGTCAGGGAGTCAGAGGAGCCATCTGAAATAACAACACCTTAAATTAGTAAGAGTGGACCGCCAAGAAACCCACAGCACAAGCGTTGACGTTCGAACCTTAAGTTGACAGTATTTGTTTTTTCCTGCCAACGACCTCCCGATCACCCATCTCGTCACATCACTAAGAACGTCCTCTCGTTTCTACAGCGTTTGCAGATTTCATCGATTACAGTGCTACCTCGATTATATCAAGCAATTGATGTCGAGGTTGATATAATCGAGAGAGCATCACAGAGAGTCACGAAGTGGGTCATGTGGGATCGCACAGGGCCGAAGAGTGGGCCACACAGAGGAATCACAGTGGGTTGTACAGTGGGTTAGGTGGGCGTCATGTTGGGTCACAAGAGGAAATATAATGCGGAGTGAAATAGACGGGGGTTGATAAAATCAAGGAAGTACTGTATTCTATAATTCAGTTCGTGCTTTAGTTTCTACAACGTTCGCAGATTTTATCGATTATTTTATAATTTAGTCAAAGGAACACACCCATTCTTAGAGGATACCCTCCAGGTTTCGTGTCGTGACTTTCGAGAGCAACTGCGGAGAGACGGCAAAGATTCTTGCATGAAATGTTTGCTTCCGAGAACTCTTCCCCCAAAAAGTAGATGTTTGCGATCTTCGACGATTCTTCGTGTTGCATGGTTTCTCGGGACTCAAAAGAGTCACACAAGGCAGGCGAAAAAAGGTTCCGTTCATAAAATACGTCATGTTAAAACAGAATGCAGTATTTTGTAGTTTTCAATTTTGAAATTCTCTGGAAGCAGGTACTTCCTGTGACGTTACTCCAGTCACCCCGACTTCACATCCTCATCGTACACGTCACCATGGATCACAGCGTAGTTCCTGAAGCTCACCTGATCTAGTGTCAAAGTTTGTTATTCATGGTTCTCCTCCGGCAGAAGAATTCACGGCATCTCGATGTGGATGGAATCGGAGGTAAAGTGAGGAATTTCGTCCTAGGGAAACGTTTTGAATCAGATTCCATTCGCTTGCCAACCCGATCCAAACCAACCCTCGATTGTCTCGATTGAACACATAAGAAATAATCATTCGAGATGGATATCGCAGATGTCTCAGCACGCTGATAAATGGTGGCGGGTGTAACCGTAGCGATTCATTTCTTTTCAGGACCAGCTAATGACTCGAGCGCGCGAACGACGTGAGTCTCTCTGGGGCATCCGCAGACGATTTAAATATGCTAGTCGTCGCTGTCTCGGCTTCCGTCTTCTTTGGTGGTGGTTGATGGTGGTCTCCGTCGTCTTCGCCCCCCTCCGCTCTGCTACGGTAGCGTCCCCTATGGGAACGGTATAAATTTTTGACATCATAAAGTATGAAAAATATTGCCCACCAGGACTCTCCCGACCAGGAAATCTTCCTTCCTCTGGTTGTTCTTCTTCTTAGTCGTCACTTTCTCCCTCCTGGTCTCCTCGAAGCCAGGAGGATGAGGAGGAAATCTCGTTTTTTCCTCTCTTTCCCATGTGGGATATCATCGCGCACATTTCTTTGATTCTTAGGATTTTTTATTGAATGCTGGGCGGGTGGCACGACGGGCTAAGACGAGCCGAAGACAGCCGACCGTGTGAGCGAACAAAAACGGCGACGAATTTGAAATCGAGGGTAGAATTTGAAAATCTCCTGTCACATTGAATGTGTGAGAATCTGGCCCGCATTCCCGCTGCTGCAGCGATTCCCGCCGCTGCTCCCGCTCCCGTCGTGCCCGTGTCTCGACAAAGCTGAACTGAATTTCGCAGTCCACATCTTCGCCGTTTGTTTTTCGACGAATCTCTTTCTTCCGCGGAATTCACCATCAATAACCACCCGACGCTTGCCGCAATTCACTTTGGTTTTTTTGAGAAATTTGAGAGAAATGTTAAAGAAGAAAAAATCATGGAAGAACTCGAATGTCTCTTTGACGCGTGAAGCCTACCGTAGATCCGTTCGTTCGAACAAATCAGTGGAGGTAGAATCCAATTTTCTGATCGCCGCGCCGTTAAACTGGATCAGTCACCGAACACTGAGCGACAGGGAGAGCCATAACAACCGGAAAGTGAAACTTTGCTTGCGTGTGTCATCTGCTCCGATCCCCTGTCGAAGTTTTCGAAGGAGCAGCATCCGCTCATTCGACTCTGAAAGCCCGAAAGGTTTGCGAAGGACACTCAAGCTCACACGCACTTTGAACTTCACGCTTGAAGGAAGAAAGGAGCCCGTGGCCATGTTCGACCAGCAGCAACTAATAGCATCACCATCAAGACTGAGTTTTCTCGGTTTCCACACTTCGGGCGAAAAAGAAAAAAAATGCCAAATGCATTCCGAATCGGCCTTCCCGGCGGAGGCCTTCGAAGGTCGCCGACTTATCGAAGGCCAAAGTTACATGAGGAAACACGAGGATTCTCCCATGATATTTGTGAATTCAAAGTCTCTGTCTTCTCTAAAGTCTATTTGTGATTCTCAGCATGCTCCCCACTTCAGACTTTCGTAGTTAATTGTTCAAAACATCTCTCCTGTAAGCCTTTCTCCAAAGAGGCTTCAAAACAGCAGAAACTCTACCGGCAAGGAAGAGGAAGCCACGTAGAGAAGAGTATCGGTTCACGAGGATGTGCGTCCACGCATTCACTCCGAGCACGGAGCGAATACCAAGAGGTCTGCCAGTTTCCATGCCGGATGCAGCTTCCTCCTCTATTCCTACTGCGATGATTCTGCCGCTGCCGGGAACGGGCGGCGGCGGCGGCGACTGCTGGAACTCTTGGAGAGCCCTCAGGGTTATGACGAGGCCAATAAGTGAGCAAGTCCGTGAGGAGCAGAAGCGCAAAGCGGATGTGACAATATGAGCCCTTCCGGAAGTTGACTCCCTCCTCCTTCTCCGTTCGTTGGTTGCTTGCTTTCTCGCTTGCTTGCGTCATACTCCGACCTGGATGCTGCCCTTGGTCCTCACCCCTTTCCGCTCGACGACGAACTTAGTGAAGACGTCTAGGTATCCGCTTCGACGCAGGAGACTTCCAAAGTCCCTTTTGACGCTCGGCCCATCGAAGCGACAGCAGGAGATCGAGATCTCGCAGCTGAAGTCTTCAATGAGAACAAGAAACTTTATTACACTGTGGTCAAGGTCGCGTCCGCTACAACTTTCATGCGCTAGGTTCAATGTATCCCGCCAGGTGATTCCTCGAAATCCTACAACTGATGTAACGATCTGAAGATTTCTGATTCGAGATTCGCAAAAACCCCTCCATGAATGTAGAGAATTCAAAGAATGCACTGTCTTCACTGCAGTACACGAACCAATGTTGGGCCGAATCGAGAGAGAAAGCACGCGAACGTATATTTGAACCGAAAAACGGTCTCAACTTTTCCCGGACTCGAACTGAGTCTTGGATGGCATGAACGTCTTGCCCAGCTTGCTCGCTCCTGTTCCGCCCAGTGAATAATTTATGAAAATAAGCATGAATTCCCGATTCTCCGAGATAGCATCTGGAACGTCTTCAGGAACAGCGCCGATTTTAAAGAAAAAGGTTCATGAGAAACTTTATTTCCCGAACAATATTAGAATAATAGGTTGATCAACGGAAGCCAGAGAAGTCCACCGAGTGGTTGCGACCAATTCGCGACTATCGTCGGATTTCAAATCCTCCTCCTGCTTTAAAAATTGTGACAAGGAGAAAGAGAAACCAAGGTTCAGAGAAGATCAAACGTTCGACAATCGTCGTTTCGGAGTTCCAATCGATCGACTACAGCAGGAAGAGAAGATGAGGAGAGAAAGAGGGTTCAGGACGACGCTGTGCTCGGCGCAACAATTCTATCCATTTTTTATGCGAAGTCTTCGAAAAACGGTCAGTTCTCCTTCTCTTCGATTCTCTCTGTGCTCCGTCCTGCAGTCGGAATCCGCGAAATCGCGTGTCTGTTATGGAGAGGGCTAAGGCCGTCGAAAGAGGATAATGTCGACACGGCGCATGATGGAGACTAGAACTGGTCTTGGGCGAACTTCCTCTATGATGGTGCGCTTCTCGACTCACGATTCATGCTTCGGTAACGAAGAGCTGGTCCTGGGAGGAAAAGAAGGGAGAATGTTCCCAAAATAAAGAACAATTCGCGAGAATATGAGCTTTTCCGATGAATTCGTTCGGTTTTATGAGAGTCTGTCTCGAAAACCAAACAGACGCGACTTGCAAAGAGGGGAAAGCTCGCAAAGAGGAAGATGCCGTGGACCGGCGCCCTACGGCAGCTCTATGTTTCTGAAGCAACGGCCAAATCCCGGCTTAGGAAAACCATTTCCGCGAAGGAGAGGAGCGAGACGCCAATTGCGAGGGCACAAGGCCAAAACCGACTACTGACTTCCTGGTCGTATCCCCATTGATAGTCTCCCGCGGATTCCAAGCCGGCTAAATCCATGTTAATGTAGCTTTCAAGGTCGCTGCATAACAAAAGGAAACGACCATAGATCGACAGGCGGGTCGACTGGCTGGCCGGCCGGCCGGCCGTCCTCGTCGCTAAGATGACTTTCAACATGAAGAATCTCGAGAGTTTTCTCCTCCTCCCTGTCGCTACGAATCCATCAAGGCTCTTGCTTCCATCGGACCGCGTAGAATTTCGTTTCAACGATTCGACGCTGCTACACTTTTAGAAAGTCCGCGCGCAGTTCTGCTCGTTACGCCATTTGGAGGTTTCACTTGAAGGAATCGTTATATTTGGCCTCAGGCGAGTGACCGCTCACAAGTGTGAACTCTTCGAGAACGGATAGAAACGTCACGGTTTTGAAGGCCAATTCAAACGATCGAACGAAATCATAAAATTGGAGTTTTCTTTATTGTTCATATCAGTATTCCGTTATTCTGATGCGATTCGAGAGGTCAATAGCTCGCTTTCCGCGGATGGAGAAAAACAAAAAAGAGTTCCATGAACCCAAGAGAGGAGCTAAGGGAGTCGGAAGGCCCGGCGCGATACTTGCTTTAGGAAGGAGGGTATTCACTCGCTACAAGATCTGCTCGTCGCTCTACGCTGGCTTCCCACCCTATGATCCCACTCAAAAACGCTGTCGAGGTTGTTTTTATGGAGTACGTCAGTCACTATGGCATGAATACCCGTCGGGCCACGCCGTTAGCCGGCCTGCCGGGCCTTCCTACCCGCCGTTTGCCCGACCGATGTGCTGGGTATCTGGGTAGTTCTTGTTCTCCTGATTCCTCCGACTCCTCCATCTCCTTTGGCTCCTTCTCTCGAACTGTCTGTCCATCTGACTGACTGCAGCGGAGACGATTCCTTCTCGTGTAGGGAAATTCTCTCGTCTCTCATAGAAGAAACGGTGCATCAAGATCCCTGATTCCAAAATGAAACGAGGACTCCCGGAATCCCGCGAAAAAAGCTTCTTATTCCTCTATCTTCTGCAACCTTCTCACTCACACAGTGTCGAGTGCAGGTTGCGAAATCAGTGGTGTTGCAACCGATGATCCGAAGGGTGTCGTGAACTCGTCGTTTGCGGGACGTAACGCAATCTCGTCGAAGATTACACAGTTGCTCACAAACATTCGCTGCATCTAGCTCGTTCTCTCTTTATTCCTCGCTCTCCGCCCAACAGCCGTTCTTGTTCAGCGACGGCAGCATCAGCCCTTTGCCACGGACGCACTGCAACGGCGGGTAGGGTGGGTGTGGTAGTCAGTGGGTCTCTGAGCGAAAATCGAAACACAAATTGAAGCGGGCACCCCGTGCTCTCGGCAAGCAGTTCGACGCTGCTTGCTCGAAGTCGGAGAGCGCCCAAACAAGCGGACGCACCTCACCCGCGAATCTGGCGGCGGCGGCCCCGGCTACAGAACCTGACGAATCGGTGGGGTGTGGATCACAGCTGCAGTATAATTACTTCGAAAAGACAACGGAGCTTGCTGATTTCGACACCTCACCGCAAATAGAAACAGACGCCGGCGGGAACGCACATCTTCAACGGGACGGCCCTTTGGCCGCCGGACGAGCTCAGGTCACATGAGTTCAGGATCGTGGAGAGACGAGATTATCGAAAACTTCAACAGCAGACCCTGATCATTTCTGGGGCGAAAGCTTCGGAAGTATGATGACTTGTCATCTGCTCGTGAATGATTGACTCAAGACGAACGGAACGGGAAGGCAACTCGGAACCGCCTCGCCGCGAAAGCAGCTGCAATGAAGCGAACAATTCGTAAAATGCTTCCAACGTTTTCCGGCGTGGTCGTCTTGAACAAACTGCTGACCCCACTCGTTCGGACGAATGGTCGACCTACCGCGTTTGCTTCCCCATTCACTGTTCCGGAAAAGCCAACTGCAGCCAACGAGCGAATGATGAACTTAACCGTACTGATGAAGAGAGAATTGAACTTTGAAAAATGGACAGCAACTCTCTCTCTCCCTTGTGAGCTTGCCACTTGCATACCACCCCATCCTCCCATCTCGTCTCGAGGGTAAGCATGTAGGCACGCTGGCTGACGCACTCTGCGAAGTTTGCGAGCAGTTGCGGAGCGAGTTTCCTTTCCGACGCAGACGCCCTTCCTTCCTCGCTCGCTCGCAGCCGAACCGGGCCGCACGGAGCCACCTAACTCTTGCTTTCTTCGTCACTTCCGAACAAGCGAATCGCGCCACGACGCGACGCGACGTCCGAATCTGAATAATTGAATACTCAACCACGGCTAGATAGGGACACAAACAGAATGTCTACTTTTGGTTCGCTTCCCAAGTATGGTGCGGCGAGAATGTCTAGACGGAAAGAGTCCATTAATTATGAGAATGATGAAACTGTTTTGAGTCACTGTCAGTAGCTTGACAAGCGTGCCAAATAGATCTGGGAGAAGAGAACTCTGTGCCGGAGGGAACGCGGTCTGGTCCGGCAAAGTGACAAACGAGTTAACCCGATGCTCGGAGCCACCATCTCACGCGTAATGGAATAATCAAACTGTTGCGAACAAAGGTCTCGAAGTTCGCTTTGCATTGCTGAGCTGAGCGGAGCCCGGAACCTCGAGACCAAAAGAGAACTTCGAGTTCTCGATTCGTGGCAGTTCCGTCCAAAAGCGAAACAGATGCCGCTATGTATAGACGAAACAAGAGGCCGATTCCGATCGAGCAGAGTCCGAACCACGAAACGACCCTGGCAACAATATGTGCTTATTGGATTCCAGAGAGCGGGATCCACGTGGACTGTGTCCACACAAACCTTCCCCGACGACTCCTCGAGTTGAAGTTGATATCGGTGCTCTGGTGCTTGCCTCTGCTTTCTATCGAGATTACGCTTCCCGCGACCATACTGTTCCCTATATTGGACTACTCCAATAGCTGATTCATTGAGAATTATTCCCGCAGGAATCGCTTCTCCGTCGCATCAACCTGTTTGTCATCGATTGTGTGGATCCATTGATCGCGCGAACACCATTGTCGATTGTGGTTCGCGTGACCTCGCGGCTGAGGCCACGGTGTCGCAATCATGGAGAACAAGCGGCACTGTGAGTTCGGTTTCCGAAAACTGCTCGAACTCTTCGGATGTTCGGGGCGTAGTATCTTGGGACGGACTACGCGGAAGTATGCGCACGGTTAACTTGGATCTTTCGAGCGTATTACGAGGAATTGGTTTCGACACCGTCCACTTCTTCTGCTGGTCCCGACTTCTTGGTAAAGTCTGCGCGGTCGGGCCCTCGAACATCGGGGCGGGCGCAGCGCCACGACATGGGTGGGCTGGTGGATGTTTGTCTTCTTGTCTGGATTAGGAAACAGAGAGCAAGCAGGGTGCTAATTAAGCGCAAACTGTTTACAACTGTAATTGGGTCCAAGTCCCAATGCTTCACCACCGTGGAGAAGAGCAGAACAAAGAGCGAAGTATTGCTTTTTTTTTCTCCTCGCGTCCAACCGACGGAAGCTGCAAAAACTTTGAAAAATGAAATACGCGACAAGCCTCCCCGAGATCGAATGAATGAATGACAGGTTGAATCATTTCTCCGAAGCGCTGTCGATCTCTAACAAGCGACAGGATATGACAGTCCCGATGTTTATTATTTCAATAGAGCCAAGAATCTCGACGCTCAACTAGGGACCAGTCATCCCGAGAGGCTCTGTGAGTCACTGTACTCTATGTATCTCAATCGATCGATCTAGTTGGGGATTCCACTGACAGCGAACGTTCTCCCGGCGTTGCACTAGATGATCATTCGAGCGTGTTTTTTTTTGTGTTTGAGGCCGGAAAACCTGTCAAGTTTTCCAGCTTGGCATGGCAGATATGTACTTTGAAGTTGATCCGTTTAATTGTCTGACACCGGAGCGTTCCGGTACGGTTTTTCATAAGTCTCGTTTTTTCTTCCCTTCCTTTCTCGCTATCTCGCTGTTTGCCTGCTTGCCCACTCGCCCTCCTAGCTGGCTGACTGCTTTCCATCCAGCTGGGGATATAAATCAGGCATGCGGTGTCGGACGTGACCAGAAATGTGAGCAAAGCAAGAAGGAGTGCTGTTCACTTGCTCGCTGGTGTTCCTGGTTCTCTGTTCCCTCTTCGCACCCCCTCTCGGTGGTCCTGTCGAGCTCCTAGGGGGTAGTTTGCAGCCTGCATGGTTGTTCCGTTAGTCGGTCGGTCGGTCGGTCGGCGAGACAAGATTCCAAAATAGAAAAAAAACAGCTTGCCACTTGCCATGGAATGCCTCGTCTTGTCTTCGCCGCTTGCGTTGCACATTCGCCCACGAACAGGCACTGATTCACGCTTCGACAGCTCGGAAGATTTCTTTGTGTCGTTCGTTAGACGACTTGCGGCCTGAACCTTCATCACTCTGACGTGCATGTAGCGTATACCCATGGAATAGGTCACATGACTTCTTTCGTAAACGAGCTCAACTCCGAGAACTTGCTGCCGACCTTGATATCTGATCAGTGCTCGAGTGTGGTTACGACTGGTTAGTGGGCCGAAGTTTGTCCGTTCTCGACAAACTCGTGTCCCGGTGGATCTCTTCGCGAAAGGAAGACATGAATATTTCAGGAGTGTTTCCGTGGTGGCTTTGTTCGAGTCGGGCCAGATGTCAGCGTAGAGAGAAGAATGCAAACCGAATTCGGAGTCTCCAGACAGCAATATTTCGAACAAGTGCGAGACTCCTTATGCAGGACAGATAAGCACCGTTCATCGGCGACTCCACTCGAGGTCGAAAAAGCTCGTAGCCGTGAATAGATTGCAAAAGTTTTTCGTTCCTGTGCAAAACGTTGCTCGCCGACCGAATATTTTTGCGAATTCTGCAGGAAGTGCTTTATCATGACAAGAGCAGAAAGAGCAAGACAAGCGAGGAATTCATTCGGAAAACATAGTGCCAAATGCGGCATGTACGGCCCTAGACGCGAACGACGTTTCTTGATCGAGCGAAATTTTATGATCTTTTGTCTCCGGACGCTTTCGTATTTGGCGTGGAAAACAGTCTTCCTCGCGTTCCTCTCTTTTTTTCTATCTCTTTTTTCGTGCCATCGTTCTCCTCGCTTCAAGACAGAAGACGGTGTGTTTGTTGAAAGAGAGAAGGCTTAGACGAACAGTTCCTTCACCGCTCCGTTTCTCCTCCCTCATCCCTGCTTGCGTTGAGTTGCAAGGTTATTGCAGGGCTGTCAGTGGAAACTCGGGATGACCGTTTGTCTTTCGGTATCGGACTGAGCTACGGCACGACGAATCCGCGGGAAAAGTGTTCGCCTCGGGACCGGCTCTGCGTAGCACATCGGAGCGTAGCTTTCAACGAAGACCCAACGGACTGGCTGACTGAGAGAGCGATACTTGCTTCACAAGAGAAGGAATGCGTCGAAGAATCACTCCTCACTCGCCCAGCGCAATGAATGGTATATCATCGAATCATCCACTTTTTTCGCGGAGTCGAGAGAATCATTCTGCTCCTCGCATCTCTCGAGCTCTCACTAAGGTAACAAATCAAACAATCTTTTAGACGTCTCTCAACTTCACGTTATACACTTCTCCGTCTGATGGGTAAGAAATTCTGAAAGTCCCAAGCATTTATAGGAATTTCTAAGTCGCTTATCGAGTTTCTGTGGAGTCCTGAACCTCCTGAAGATATACATTGTATATGAATCGGGTCCTGCTGGTATTGAGGTCAATGACTTCGGATTCTTCGAACAGTCAGCGATCAGTTCCCCCAGAGATTTGAAGCAGCGAAGTTAGACGATTCGAGTTCACCGACCATATCTGCTTCAACCCTGTACCTCCATTCCACTCTGTTTTAGGGACTGATAGTCTAATAAGGAGAAATGAAATCCTCGAGAGTATCGTCGAAATATCCGCTTGAGCCTTTCGTATGGACAGAATCGACGAAAGCTAAAAAAGAAGGGCATGATCTTTTCGCGAGCCGCTCGAATGCGTGATTCGAGTCCATTCTTTTTTTGTGGAGTTGAAGATACCGCGGTTGCTGTTGTAGCTCCGGGGTCGACGGCAGTCCCGACAGGTTCGGGTCTATTTCGAAATGGTCCCGTGTTCGAATCTCGACAAAACGCATCGCTTTCTTCTCTTCCTTGTGGATTCCTTCGAATGACTTGAAGGATGGTTCGATGCAAACTCATAGCTATGACTCGAAGCTCTTTAAGCTGGGGAAAAATAACCGGCCGTCCATTTCTTTGACACCATTCACTTCAAGGAGGGGCTTCCAACTGAAAACCAGTGTAGGAGTCAATCACCGAATTTCGAACCGAACGTCGCTGGAGTCTTCTTTGGAGGATCGTGATGCTGGCGATGTAAACATGGGAAACGCAAGGAATTCGATATGGCGATGCGGTTTCGCACGGCCGCGTGTTAACCGTCGATTACTTCCTACGAGAATCGCGCAACATCGAGAAATGTTCGTCAGATCTCGTCGATCTTGCACCATGTAGAAGGATGGTCGAGACCTAGGAATGAAAACAGTGGTAGTTTTTGCGGTACGTAATGATTATGAAAGAGTTCATTTTGGTTTTTATTTACAGCATGATAACAAAGCCTAGATTGCGTACCATAGGCCCTAAATAAATATCATGTTAACTTACAAGGAAGAAGATCAATTCAATTTCTCAAGTCAGTCAATCAGTCAGTATACAGTGGATCTTTACATCTTTACGAGGCGTCCTACAAACGATGCCCCTTTTACGCGATCGAGCATTCGTCCAAGAGAAGAGAAAGGTTGACAAACATACCAAAGAATCAAGCGAATTCCTCTGATTTTTATCGGTGGTATCATTGGCTCTCCGCTCGAGCGATTCCATCCATCTATAACCCCCGAGATCTCTCCGTGAGCAGTTTAATAGAAAATACCATTCAACCTCGTCGAGAATCGAAGGGGTAGAGCTTGAGAGCGAAGCGAAAAGTCAACGATCGATTGAACACAGGAGTACAAATTTAAGACAATCTTCTGAATCAATCGATCCATTATAATATTCAGTTGAACGATCGATTCATCGATCATCGGCTTCTCTTCCCATCTGCGTATGGAAGAGAAGTTTTTTGATTTTTTTTCCCCCGCTTTTCTCAATGCAAGGCAGACACATTCAACCGCATACATTCTGAGCGTTTTGTTACGTGACTTCGAAGGATACTTCGGAACGATCTTCGTTGAAATGAGCAACAAAACTCCTCGGCTCTATCATGAGAATATTTCGGATGAATTTGAGCACAGGTCATGTAGTTGTAAATGCGATTTCGGCTCCATCTTTCTTTTTGTTTTGCTGTCCCGGAGGAGGATCTCACGAAGATCGTGTCACGACATACAATCATCTGTTAACTGTACACTCCTTAGCCTTGAAATTATATTTTACATTCACCGTTGCTTCCCGAAACGGAGGCTTATTCGTCTTATTTTTTTTTGAGTTGACTGAGGTCTGATGCCGGAGCGCGAACATCACTGACACTTCTGAAATGAAGTCGTTGTTTTCTGGGTAGAGTTCTGCGCCGCCGACATACTCTGTTGATTTGGTTTTGGCTCAAATTGTTGAATCGTGTTTCAACATCATCGTCTGCGAAGACTCTGTTGGAGTATTCTGCTCCTGTCGTCGCCATCTCTGGTCTCTGGTGTTGCTGCTTCCAGTGGTGTCGTTTATTCGGCGGGTCCCGCTCCAGGGCTTGACTAGCATTCGAACTCCGAGGAACTGATGACACCGTTGAGATCCTTCATGAGTCCCTCGAGATTCGCCATCTGAGCATCGAGCTCCTCGTTGAACGGCGTCTGGAAATTGGTGAACTGGTCGTTCGAGTTACACCAATCGATAGTGCACAAAGAGGTTAGTCGAGGAGGTTAATCGAGTTACGGCCGACACGGAAGAGCTCTCAAGCTTGTTTAGGATGTTAATGCGACCCGCATGCATCATGCGTGGACGTCATCGCCCGCCAAAAGCGCTGAAACGATTGAAGCGATTGATTGAGATTGATAAGTGTCTTCGCTCGCGTGCTAGATTGTGACAGATCACTCGCCCTCAATGGATGGGTTTCGATAGCGAAGAGCTCAAGGTTGCGACGGGTCAAGTTACACTCTTAATGAGCAACTGACCGAACGAGATTGGGAGGACACGGCAGGACGGAGAAAGAAAAAAAGCTTGCGCGCCTTCTTCGAGACGAAAATGTCCAGTCTAGATTGGACAACTCTAGAACGTTCGTCGATTAATCAAGGTTAGCCGAGTTATGCGTGCGCCACAATTGCAGCGTTGCCTCAACCAACCAACCAACCAACGAAGCAAGCCAGTCCATCAGTCGGCTAGCTTGCAATGTGCCTAACAACGCGTAAAGCGTGCTCCGTGCCCTCCCGCGCGCCGCTGCCGGCGGCTCGAGACTTGGTGAAGCCTGCCGTGTAGTAATAGCTATTCCTCTGCACGGCCTTGCTCGAAGACAATTACGAACATGGAGGCAGCTCGCGGTTGTGAACGCGGCCGGTAACACTGAGGAAACCAAGAATTTTCCAAAGCATGCCAATAAGATTCCTCACATTCCTAAAATGGGACAATCACCCCCGCAATCCTTAACCTAATGCCATGCGATACAACACGATGAATGCCTGCCATCTCAGTTTAGATGCGGGAAACCGGGCAGAAAACCCCAGATAGGGGCCGTGAGAGTTCTATCGTTGGGAAATAAGAACCAACGGGAATTCCAGAGACTGACTCCTTGACAGGACCTTCAATCCTCGATGAAACGTTAAAGCAGCTGTCTCGTCGTTTGACTGAATCGGTCGAGTGAACTCAAGCCAGACTTCGTACATGCGGAACCTTTAGTGATATGTGAAACCCTTTCACATGCATACATTCGCCGGCGTTCGCCATTCGAGAAACAAGACAAGTGCACGAGGAGTTCCAGTCGAGAGGAATGTCTGAATCGGAATCGAGCGTCACTTACGTTGAGATCCTCTCCCGCCCGGAGGCCTGCGTTGGGAATGACGACCCGCTTCACGCTGTTCTGTCCACTTTTCTGCGGGCTTGAACTATGCAACGTTGAAGGTTGGGGTCGCACCACTGAAACAATGAATGTTTTCAGAGAAAAAAGAAAGAATCAATACCGACGCTAAGATGTTTCCCCACTGCGAGCCGTTTCTGCACGACTAAAAGCTTTGTCCGGTATGCGACCGGTTCGTCGGTCACTTGTGGGTTCGATCGGCATCGAGTCGGTATCGTCTCCGGACAGTCTGAGAGGGGTTTCCCGCTAAATATTAACAAGCCTGTTTGTTCTCCTGCTACGGCTGCTCCTGTCGTGCGCGTTCGACTACCTGCCTGCCTGCCTGCTTGTTCGCTCCCTCGCTCGCAGAATACCAAGGAAGGCCCACTCTTTCCCTACACGGTGTCGTAACACGGCCAGCTTTCATCGGAGTTCGCGGTAATCGCGTCGCCCATGAATTTTTCCCGAGTTCCAGCTCTGAACGCAAAATATAGAACAGGGAAGTGGCTCCAAATCGGTCACAAAGCGCTTGAGCGAACTCACCGACGTGCTTCGGGGGCGGAGGAGTTGACGAACCTCCCTGTCCGGAAGAAGGCACACTAAAGCTTCGCATTTGGTTCAAGCCTGGTCCCTGAACACTTGCCCTCTGCTGTCTTCCTATGGTATCGTAGCCAGCTGAAAAACAGTGCAGAAAAAAAAAACGTTAAAGGAAGTAAAGAAGGAGGAAACGAAGGTCTCAAAGCGGAATCGAACACCGAACCAGATCCCTGCCCATGCTCTCCCCAGCGGAAAGTGACACGGGGAGCAGAAGGGGGGGGGGGGTGGTCAGTCGAAACTAAGAACGAATCATGGAAAAATCTCAACCTACCCATTATATGCGATGGTGGAGGAGGCGGCGGCGGTTGATGTTGTTGAGCCATGGTGGCAGCCGCGGCCGCGTTGGCAGCTAACAGTGCTGATGTGTATGAGGGCACCTGATTAGAGGGAATACCCGCCATGGACTGCAACGAAGGCAATGGCGGAACCACTGCTTCGTAAGTTGAGCTCGGCATCGGATGATGACGCTGAAATGAACGTTTTCTCGTCAGCATCTGGTACGTTCAAAGCAAACACATTAACAAATTACTCTCACTCAGCCGACAATTAACATGGTAAACACTTCGTTGGGCGCTCTTGGACTGCTGTTTTGTTTCAACCTACCGATAAAGTGGTTAGCCCGTCGATATGATGAGGCATGTCCATCATCATATGGGCGCGAGGCCCTGTTGAATATTGGTTGCTCGCTCTATGATGGTAGGGCCGACCGAGAGTTGCGGAACTTCCAGGCTCGATCGACGGCGCTGTTGGAACAACAAGTTTGTTTGGAAATCGTCGTCGCAAAGACAGCAACTCATCGGAAGCACTCGGATCGTTTCTAGACCGAGAAACCTAACTATAGTATGCGTATCTTCTTCTCCTCGCTTTTTAATTCAGGCAGCGTGCAGAGTATTTTCGTCGAAGAGCGAACCTTCTACATTGAACAAAACACCAACAGAAACCCGACGACAACCTCAAGGGAAGCAATTCATACTGAGGACGAAGAATCCCCGACGTTCGGGATGCACGCTGAGATCTCGAGGTTTGCGCTGCATATGTCTCAACATTCAGAATGGGTCCCGAACTTATCGTTCCGAGACCTGAGGAGGAGCTCCCGGCGAACTCCAGCAAACAATCAAAACGGGACAACCGAACACAGTATTTCGCAAACTTGATCGCAAGGTCAATCGAACAACACTTCTTTCTGTCGATCCATCACACAAACTTACAAGAATAAAGCAGAGGTTTCAAGGCGGGATCTACCGACGTCGGTCTCGAAGGATACTTTGGCAGGAGTGGACGATCTGTCCGGCAACTGCTTCCGCCATCACTCGCTCCGGAATCTAAAGTCGCCAGAATACGTCATGCAAATTATTCGGAACTCGCTAGACTAGCACTTCAGACTTGAAACGATTTCTCCTTCGAAAACTCCACAAAACTCGGAAAACAAGAAATGAACGGTATCGCACGCGAAGAAAGGGAACGAAGAATCGTGCAACGAACGGTCGACGAGACTTACCCATATACAACGACTTATTCTTGTCCAGGGTTCCCATGTAATGATCTTCGATCGATGATACGTCTTGGGAGTTTCGTTTCGAGGAAACTCCATCAGGCAGATCGCCCTTACAATTTTTCAGTTCCATTTGTTCGTGATGAATCCAGAGATCAGGTGGTTTCTCATCACCGATGGAAGTCGTCCCAGCAACCATCTGTGGACGGACGCAAGGAAGAAAAAAAATAAGACATTCATTGCGGTGCAACAACAGTTTCGAGACTCCCAACTCCATGAAGCCAAAATACACCAAGGAAACGACCTGGGATATCGACGTAGCTCAACTGCTCGCTTGTCCGCACGTCTCCTTCCGATTTCGACCTTCGGAAAACGAGCTGCCTCATGGGACAGTTTGTGTTCGGAAGTTCTGAAAGTGGCTTACCTTGGTGGCCTTGTCTTTGCGGGCGCTCCGTGTCGTGGTTTTCTTTTTCCGACAAACCATGACACAAACTGTCAGGAACAAGAGTAGAAGAACGATTCCCACACCGGCTCCAATAAGTACCACAAGACTCGATGTCAACAGGCTCTCTGTAAATCGATGCTTTTTTATGCTTCAAATGACTCTCGCGGAGGAACGCTTAGATTCATTAAGCGTCACCGTCATTCAATTACTCAAAGCTTTCATCTCGCTCGTTCGCTCGCTGGATGAGGCAGTCAGGTTTATCCTCTCGGAATGTTCAAGTTAAGCCAAAAAGAGGTACAATATTTTTCAACGAGGTGATTATGAACGATGATGCGGATGAACATGGAGCATACTGTGTACCCAAAACGTTCAAAAGTGTTTTGGTCGAAACCTCTCTCGCAAAACCAAGTCATCTCAGATGAGGATGGGAAGGGGTTCGGGAAAAGTGGGAAAAACTTTTGGCAAAAATAAAGATTCTCACCCAAGGTAGGATGTGGTCCGAGAATCGTCGTCTGGAAGCCTAGGGAAAGGAAGGGTAGGGATCAATGAAATGGGATCTGACACGAGTTGACAAACATTCTCAAAATGTTCTTCAAGCTCGACTGAATCATCTTGGAAGACAGCAAGCTTGCAACGACCGGGAGTCCGGAATCAAGTTCCAAAAAGTTGGAAAAATGCTTCCCATCGTTACAAATCTCACCGTTCTCCGCAATATGACCCGCCGAACTCTTCATTTTGATTGAAACAGCCAAGAAAAGATTCATGAACTAAACGTGCAGGCAGAAAACTCAGAAAAAATATTTCGACTAGCGCACTTTTTCCGGTGTGGTGGGTCGCCTCTTCTGACAGTGGGCCGTAACCCTTCGAGTTCCGCGCCTGTATCTTGAAGTAGTAAACTGCGTCCGAGCTCAGACCAGAAATTGATGTTGTGAGCTTATCTCCCGACACGGTCTCCACGTTCCATTCTCGTTCCTTTAGGCCCGGATTCGTAGTGTAAACGATTGTATAACCTTCAGAGAAAGCAACTCGGGGTCAGAAACTCGTACATCTCGTCAAATCATTGAATGTCCAAATGATGGCATCTCTTTGATTCAGCCGCGAAGTTTCTTGAGCTCTGGTCTTATGATTTCTCGCTAAGCGACACTCATTGAAAACTACTCTCGTCGGAAGCTAGGCGGGGTGAGGTCATATTTGATTTTTTCCCTTAGACAAGCAGCTCTACAAGTTGAGTGAGTGAGTGACCGACCGACCGACCGACCGGCCAACCACCATTCATCAGTGTCAACAACGCGTGAAACACAACCACTGTACGATTTGTCGTTTCGCGGCGGCGGCGGTGGTGGTTATGGTGATGAAAGATGTTGAGGAGACGTCAACCCGATAGTGGCCCCTTTGATGAAAGTTGGCAAAAACCAAGAAAGCGGAACTTACCCGTTATGATTCCATTGCTCAGTTTCGGCGGTCCCCAGTGCAACGTCACCGATCCCGGCTCGGAATCTTCGTCGACAGTGAAGTCTCGAGGAGCACTCTCAGGCGATGCTTCTTGGGTCGTGTTGAACACTGCCATGCTGTAGGCACTCTCACGACGCGTGCGATGAACCACCTTCAAAGAATGGCAAAACGACCAAGTTTTTAATTGGATTTTATCTTAGGGCAAAGCTCGGAGCCGTACGAAGTCGCACCGTCCGCCCTCACGTCGACGTGAACAGCACACGCACGCACTCAAAACTTCCGCCGCCGCCGCCGCCTCCTCCTCCTCCACCTCGACGGGAGAAGCACCACGGGCCTCGTTCTCGAAAAGTCTCACGGGATTGTTTTTTTCAACGACTCAATTATGAAAGTTTCGCTTCCAGCAACGAAATCCCTCGTCAATTTTTGAACGCACTGCACTGCTCAGCCGTTGCCGCTGCTCCCGGAGCAACGGCTTCGCACATTTTCTTCGGAATTCGGCCAAGTACTTATATATATATGGATACATATGGAACACTATTTGGAACGCTCAGAGCGAATTCATGCTCCAAAAGAATCGGGCTTGATCACTAACCTTAACGGCGAACTCATATTGTGTGAAAGGCTTCAAGTCATCGAGCATGCAGTTGAGTTGCGTGGAGTTGGCGTATTTGTACTTTGGAGAACTCGAGGCCTTGTAGCGAACCTGGTAGTGACGATTGCCAGTTTGACCCGAGGGCAAAGTGGTATCCGTCCAGAAGAGCACCACAGTTGTCGGAGACAGGACCAGAGCTGCAAGACAATTTCAAATTATTTTCATTCTAAAGCGAAAGTGTGCACTGTCCTCCGTTTTTGTCTTTGTTCCATGGAGCCATGGAGTTGTCGTAGGGTGGAGCTTCAAACTTGGATGTGGTCGGGCTGAAGACTGACTGAGATTTCTTTACCTGTGAGGCCAACAGGTGGAACGAGTGCGGGTTGGGTGGGTGTCGATTCTCGCAATGTTTTCACCGTGTCCTGCAGGGGTTGTCCTTCTCCGATCCGGTTGTAAGCTCGGACACTGATCACATACTCCGTCATAGGTTCTGCGGCGTTAGCAGTGTGTTAGCCACACTTGACGACAAGGCGAGGAACGAGCTCTACCAAGTGGAATGAAGGTGAGAAAAGAAAAAAACCATCCGACAGCTACTCACGTAGATCGCTTATTGTGAATACTCGTTGGGCTCCCTCGATTGTTTTCGTGTAAAGATCCGGAACTCCGGGGCCCCAACCGATGCGGTATCCTCGAACCATGATATTTGTATTACGGGGAGGAAACCATCCGATTGTCAAACTCCGGGCGGCCGGCTTCGCTTTCAGACCCGTTGGTTGGCCAGGCACGTTATTCTCTGCGAAGAACAAGAAGTAAGGTAAGCTATTAAAAGTTGGCGCTCACATACATCGTTTCTCATATGCGATGTGGTTGCTCCGACCAACTGACTCGCTGAATCACTCTTCCACCCACTCGCTTCTAAGCTGAATCTCTGAGAGTTAAACTTCTAGTGAGGAATCTCCGCTTCGCAACTCAACTCAACTCACCTTCGAGATCTGTGAGGTAGTTGTCTGTCGAGAACCATTCCGTAGCGGGGCCCGTTCCGTTCACGGTGAGAGCCGCGATCTTCACCAGATAGGTCTCTCCTTTCAAGAGATTGCTGATCGTATACGATCGGTGGTTGCCGTCTGTGGTGATGATTTCGCCTTTGCGACTGCTTTGTTTGTATCGGATTTTGTATCCCGTGATGATTCCGTTCTGGTGCTCAACCGGCGGCGGTTCCCAGCGGACGATCAGCGAGGTTCCACCAACTTTCTCTAAAGTGACGTTCTGGGGCGTCTCCGAGGGAACTGTGGGAATGAAAACATCACATTGAGCGGAGTTCTTTTGTTTGTTGCTATCGGACTGAACCGATGATTCTAAAGCGGACTGGGATAGATTTCCCTCATGGAGACATTCGTTGAAGAGAAGGCAGGGAAGTTTACTCACTGTCGGAGAATGTCTTTGCGACAACTTCTGAGGAAGCGACGCCCGTGCCGTTCTGGGTCACAGCATTAACCCAAATAGTGTACTCTGTAAATGTGTCCAGGTTGTCGATAGTGGTCGACGTCGACCAGCTGCTGATTTTCTGCTCCTCGTGGGCAAAACTTGAAGTGCTGATCTCCTGATAGTAAACTTCATACTGGACTCTTGTTTTCGGCGGAAGATTGATCGGTGGTTCCCAACCAACTTCAATAGCTTTCACCGATACAGGGTTTGCTTTCACGTTCAAGGGAGGGCCCAAAACATTGTTCGCGATGTCGGCGTTCGTTTCAACAACGATAGCATCAGAAGATTCTCCCAGGCCGTGAGATGCATCCACGGCTACAACTCTGAACGAGTACTTCGTGGATGGCTTGAGATTCTTGATGATGATTTCGTCTCTTTTGTGTTGAGTCGTGTTCTGGACGCGTTCTCTGCTCGAGCCTTCGGTTTTGTAGAAAACCGTGTAGGCCGTGATACCTGTTGTGGAATAATGGTTAGTTTATTTCTATGTCCTCGCTCGCCGCAACTTCACTCTACGGGTCGGAAAGTCTTGTCCATCGTGAGTTGAAGACTTCCTGTACGTCGCTGTGTCGCTCAGAAGTGCGACGAGGACCAGGGAAGCATTTGGGGTATAATGGGGTTGACAAGAGTGTTTCGAAACTTCCGAAAACGAATTCGTTGAAACCACGAAACCGGACTCCAAATTGAGAGCACTTGCTAACGGGAATACGTTCCGGTGTGTCGAACAATACAGGTTTCCCCGAGAGTTTAAACGATATGTCAGGAAGGATAGAATGCAGTACGCTACACTGGACACCCTAACGCCTCGGGCGAGCTGATCTAATGGCTTGGAAAGCAAAGAGGTAATTATCCGGACCGTGTGGAAAAGTTTCTCGAATCCACGCAGAGTCGCTGAGAAGTAAGCTCCGCCGAGGAACAAGTGAGAAATACAAATTGCGTAAACGTCAAGATGTCTTTCGCGGAACTTCATACGCCTAGGGATTCTTAATACTGCCGAATACGCAAGACTGCACTCAAGTTTTTTTTTCTGAAACTAGATCCTCACGCCGCATGATTCCTTTGAGGAAAACTCTGAGCAGCTCGGCAGCTTTGCGGAAAAAAAAGAAACAGCAAGAGGAGATCTGGAAGAAGATGTCGAGAAAGTTTCACTGTCGAATGTACTTACTGTCGGCGTTGTGCTGAGGAGCTTGCCAAGACAGGGAAATGATGTTGGCAGTGACCACGCGAGCTGTCAGACCTTGTGGCGCTGAAGGCGCTTCTTTGGCGTTGCTTCGCGCTCCTGAGGTTTGGGACAGAGCGGAAAGTGGCATTGAGGCTGTTTGTTAGTGGAAAGGCAGAGCAGAAGAGGCAAGAGAGAAGAAAAAGAGACAGAACCGAAACAGCAGCGAAAGTAACAGAAGCAAAGGCGGAAAATCAAAGCAAACAAATGCAGCAGCGTCCACGACAGAAGGAGCAGATGAGCAATTGAAACAGACGTCACAAAGTGAAAATAAGTAGAAGGAAAAGCAGGAGGAATAACAGAATCATCACGTAAGTATTGGACCCAATACGCATCGCAGCCGTAGCTGCCGCCACAACTCATCAAATGAGAAATAATGAGACAGCTGTGCAAGCTTGCCATCTGCAGCTTCCTGATGAACAGCAGATCCGCAACAGCAACAGAACTGTTGTCGCGCGAAAATATGATAAATGGAAAACTAGCGAACGAGTGGAATGGAAAGTGAACTAATTGATACGAAGACAAACGGATCATGAGAATGCTTCCAAGAAGAGCGACGAACGACGCCGGAAAGTAAACCCGTTCCACAGTACTCACCCTTATCGAGAATGACGAGTTGAGCTGAGGCTTGCGCTGTACCCGCTTGGTTCGAAGCCACGCACTGGTACACGCCTCGGTCGTTGTGCACACTCCCAAGTATCCGAAGATCGTGTCCCCTGACTAATTGGAAATAGCCTGTATAGACTACGGTATCACCATTTTTGAACCATTCTACTTTGGGTTCCGGAACCCCAAAGACGTCGCATTCAAACAACGCGTCCTCTTTCTCGCGGACGGCTTGATGCTGCGGCTTTGAGCGGAATGTCGGAGGCACTGCAAGACAACAAAGGGGCTATTAATATTTCTGCGCAATCGTTTTTCACTTTACGGCGGACCTATTCCCACTCGCTGTCGGTTTATTCGTCATTCGGACGACAGTCTCTCTGTATATGTTGGTTTGTCTCGCTATAAGTCAGCCGGTCTCAGAAGGGATCGCGAACGCGGCCGTGTTTGTATGTGAGTGCCTGTGTGTCATGTCTCCTCGTGAAAGATGAAGCCGGAGACCTACCCACCGAGCGAGCGAGCGAGCGACCCACCAACCGAGTGGCGGGCCCGCATCGACTCCCCAACCCACAAAACGTATTTTAATGGAACAACCCGTGCTGTCGTTCCTTCCTAGCAAAGAATAATGAAGACGTCATCAAGGGATCATAGGGGCCGGGCTGATAGAGGAAAACGAGGAAACCTCGACTCGTGTTTGAGAAAGTTTTCCTCACCTAGCACTGTGAGCGTAGCACTGGCATCAAGAGAATCTTCTTTGTTTTCCGCGCGACACATGTAGCTTCCTGCGTCCTGAGATTGAACGTTCTCAATCTGTAAACTGCCTACGCCTACCACACGGAAGCGGCTGTCCAGATTACTGAAATGTTACATGATTTGATTTTCTTTCCAAGAACTCGATGAGAATATTTCAAAGACCCGGAACGGACAAAACTTTTCAGCGGAATCGCGAAGCTACCTCATATCTATGCTGGCACCGTCTTTGAGCCATGAGATCTGTGGTCGAGGATGTCCATTGGCGGCGCAGTCGAGGGTCACGCGATCCCCCTTGACTGCGCGCACCTGAGAAGGTTGAGCGATGAAAACTGGAGGGCTCAATAGACGCCGGTCTCCATCGCTGGTCCCTGAGTGTGAGGAAGGAGGGATGACACGGAGGTATCCGACTATACTCAGGCGAACCTGTTTGGGAAAACGCGAACTTCGTTAATAGGAATCCTACATTCACACTCAGCTCGCACATCTTCCACCGATTCGACGTCCATCAATTCAAGCGGCGAGAGCGTTCGAACACTCCACTGCTGCGATGACGTCCATCCCGGTGACCTATTGATATGGCTGCAACGAAAACGCTCTAGGCGCGCTCGGAGTGGAACATACCTTGTCACCGGTGGTGACTTGGCACTGATAAGGCCCCTCATCAGCTGAGTTCAGGGCGTCGATCTCCAAAGCGCCTGAGGGCAGTTGGACCATCTTGAGAGGGTCAAGTCGAAGAGGAGCTCCGTTTCTCAGCCAGGTGACTCTGGGTCGAGCCGTCCTGGCCGAGGAGACTGAGCATGGGAAAAATGCTGTCTGGCCTGCATACAGGCTCAGGTTGCGAGGTTGCTCTTCAAAGGTAGGAATTGCTGAAACCAAAACAGAACGCTTTGAGTAAAAAGCTGCAACCGTTGAAGTCGTCTCGAGTTACAGGAGATGACGCTTCCGCTTTTCCGCCGCAAACGCCGAAGGAGAGAGAGAGGAAACGAAAAAAAAAGCGACAAATCAGTCTCCATGTCAACAACTTTTGATGGAAAGCGACACAACACTGAGAACCAATGCTTGCTTGCTTGCTCTTTTCCCTTTACTCCCAGCGGAAGGAAACCAACGACTCGGAACAACGTTGCGGAAGAGAAACAGAAGCGACCGAACAAATTTCCTTTCCGCTTCGCGTCGACAGATCGACGATCAAATGCAGCCGCCATGCAGGAGAAATGAATCGAATATCGTTACTAAATACAATAATTCGTCTTGTTTTCTCGTCTTTCCGAACCCATCTTTTCGTTTCGAGTTTCGTGTTTCCACTCAAGCCTCTCCGGCGTCGCGGAATGAAATATCGGAACAAAAAAAATGAAAGGACGACCCTCTCGTCCCGTTCCTTCAACTCATTGTGAACTCCTCAGAATTCTAAACAACAAAATAGACTCACAATAAGTTATGTCGAGTCTAGCAGGTCTACTGATTATAGTTCCCACGTCTGGCAACGTCGCCAGACATTGGTAGACGCCTTCATCTGTCAGCGAGCCTCGTCGCTGAACCGAGTTTATATACAATGATCCGTTCGAGTGAAGGCGATGCCGTTTCTCGTCCAGCTCCACTGCGGCTCCGTCCTTCCGCCATCTGCAACGAAACGAGTTGGCCATTACACAAGTTATCAGCATTCGAATACTTTTTTCTTGGAATATCCTGGAGTTTTTGGATCTGGAACTGTAGTTCGAGAATGACCTCGTTGAGACCGCGATTTGCGATGTCAAAAGTTCCTATTCGCGGCTGAGATTGCATTTGACATAATCGTTCTGATTCGAGGCGAAAGAATTGTCGTTCACCCCATGTTCCACAATTTTTTCGGGACGAAAACCGTGCGATTACCGATCAGCTCGCGATTACCGGTCAAGAATCGGTATTCTCAGGTGCGTGCGCACGTTCGTCCGTCCATTACTTCCCATTAACGCTAAACGGAACGGTTGGGTCTCTGGAAGAAGTAGCGTCGGTGCCGAAGGAGGGTTCGGCTATGCACGGCGCCGGCGTAGCGAGTTAGCCACTGATAAATAGTCCGTGCGATTCAATCCGTCATCAGGCTCCGTTCCTCCTAAGCAAGCTTCCTATTAACCCAGATGCATACCGGACTGGGAATAGATGACGATGATGACCATCATCAGGAGCACCGTGCAGGGTCACAGGACAGCTCCGAATGGGTTGGACGCTCGAGAATCGGAGGACGAACGTCGCAATACCTTCACGGCGTTGACGCTTCATCGTCCAGCTTGTGGATTGTGGATCCGAAATCGAGTCGCACTCTCCGGGAAGAGCCGAACTTCTGATGAGGAAATTGAAAGGATTGAAGTGTAAAAAGTACATACCTGATCTGGGGGTGACCGATGTTCGGGCTGGAGAACGCACCACAATGCAACACAACCGGCGCATTTTCAGCTACGGCCGAATCCAAAGGTTCTACGCTGAATCCAATCTCCACGAATGTCGGGGACGTTGCCGCTGAAAACCGAAGAAAGAGTCGTTTCAGTCATCACGTCATCGTGCCAGCGACTTAGCAGTAGTGTCATTAGTACGAGCTCAAATGAGAAAAACCGCGCTCCTGTTTTCTCCGATCCAAGAACCGTTTCTTGACACTACTCAGCAAGAAAAAAAAAACATTTTTCTCCAGTTGCAGATTGGTACTAAGATTCGTGTAGGAATGAAAGTTGACTGAAAGTAGTGGACTGTCGGGTAAGTTCATGCAATCCATCCCGAGTTGCATCTCGAGTGCCCGGCTAAGAAGTGTACACTCCCATGAGACAATGATTGCATGCCGTCGTGTGCCTCCTGTTGCCGTTGTTTTTGTTATTAGATATAGTTGCAAGAGTTGTAGACGTTGCAACTTGTTTTTTCTCTCAGACTAGATCGTTGGCCACATGCCCGCCCGCTCACGCGCTCGCTCGCTGGCCTCATTCACTCGTCTTGGAGAAGATCGCTCCAAAGAAGAAGTTTCTCCCCACCGACTGCACTCAGCAAGCGCTAAAGCGACACAGGAAGCTAGAAGCGCCCGCCATCAGAGGAGAAATGAAGGTTCTCATGAATATTCACTGGTCGCTATGGAGGAAATTGTACAAGCATCGCTCGCGTCCGCCTCGGCAGCGCGGAACCCTCTGTTTTGCCGGCGCCGTTGCGCTCTCCTGGTGCGACAACTTCTCGGCATCCGATCGCCTCGGATACCAGGATCATCACGGATATCATCATCAGCATTCTTATTGGGATCATTATTCGCTGCACTTCAACAAGAAGGAGGAGGAGGAGGAAAGAGAGACGGAGAAGAACAGCGAGTATGAAAACGTTCGGAAACAAGATCGTCGGCCAGACTCAGAAACCAGACCCGTGTCCGTTGAAGTCATAACAGCGTCAAGGCGCAGAAGTGCCGGCGGGAAGTATCGTACAGCGGAGAACTGGGTGGAGGTTGGGCAAACGACGACGCCTGGACCAAACGAAGTTCAGCATCGCCCTCCTTGCGCTGTTCCATCTAACGACGACAACGACGCGCAACGACGATACGACGGCTCAACCCATAAAATGTAACAATACCCTTAGGCTTTCGATGTCTCCTTCTCGCAATTTCTCCACGTGCGAGGGAGGGAGCCAGTGAGTGTTGTGATGTTGTTACTCCCCCAGTGCCTGTGTAATTGCTCAGCTTCAGCGGCCGAAGCAAAAGCAAGAACAAGCGTATTGTCCGGTCGCCGCCGCCGCCGCTACCACCACTACTTACACGGGAGGCGACCAGTAAAAGATCAGAGGGAAGTGAACGACATCAACATCCAACTCCATCCAGCCCACGGACAACAACACCAAAGCTATAATGAGAGACGAATGGATATCTGAACAATGCTACGCAATGCAAGGAGGAGATGTTCATGAATGCAATCGATGAGGATTGGCGGTGAAGGAGAACTACTCGACGTTTTCGATGTACCGTGACTCGCAGAATGGAAACTCGTTGATAAATTGTCCCGACAAGAAAAAATTGAGTTTCTTATCTTTTCGTCGGAGACTGAATAACCCGGGTCGAAGTTGGAGTTTTGAAGATGACAGAAGCGTCGAAGGGGATATTGCGAAACAAATACCAAATAAAAAGCCCCGTGATGGATCATACCCTGCTTCCTGATCCATTCAAATGGTAACATCGCCCGCCCGCCCGCCCGCCCGCTCGCTCGCTCTCTCTCGACCACCAAGACAAGCAAGCAAGCAGGCAGCCAGGCAGCGCAGGATCATGCCTGAGTGGAGTGGATATTCATGGCACACAGTAGACGGAGATCGGCGTCAACTGGACAAGGGAGCCTTGCAGGCCGTCGTGGGGCCCCGTGGACAGTCCCTCTCGTCTCTCGCAAAACACGACATCCACGATTACGATGATGGGTGCATATTTTTCGTTGGCTTCTTGTGAGCCACGGCCGACCAGCGCCATCAAACGACGTCAGCGTCTCATTCACATACATACAGATCTGTGGCTGGCCTCAAATGACCAGTTTCGCTCCCTCGCTCGGCTGACGGGTCGAGTACGACGACATAATTCATGAATTTTGTGCGTTGATCGAATAGCGTTCGAGAACTATTTTGTTTCCTCAGCTTAATGACTTCGGAGATTTATTCTGAAGTGGGTTGAACACATGTGGTGAACGAATTGACAAATGAACGAAACCCGGTCCGAGCTCAGATGTCAGGTGGAGCAATCAGAACACGACATCGTCTCCCTCTTGACCTAATGGAGTCGCATCGGTCTCTGAAACTGTGTGCATCGGAGCTCATCAAAGCATTCAAAATTGAGTTTATATTCATAGCGCTTTGCATAGAGACAAGCTCACGACGGCGCTTTTGAGAGCGGAGAAAAAAGTCGAAGAATGACATTTTGATTCAAAAAAATCCTCTCTTGCAGAACTCCTGTCGATTAGCCGGCTTTGCTGACATGTCAATCGATCCCTTGCGCGCCCTCCTCCGATAACCGGGCGATGTCGTCGCCCCTGTTTTTCGATGCGCTGCGCGTATGGCAGGCGTGCACGCGACTCTGTGTGCAAGTGTACACGGGTGATGAGCGCGAAAAACTCTCTAGGAAGTCGGTTCCGCCATCGTGGGTGAACTGGCCGGATCATCGACCACATTGTTCACTATTCTCGAGGAGAGTTCGCAACCGCGAGCGCGAACGAATTGTGCTCGTCGGCATCGTTGCCCTCGTTCAGCTTCTCTGCTCGACGTCGCGAGACTGATCACTAACGGATTGACGGCTGACTCGCTCGCGACAGACTGAGAGGATCGATGTCGCGCTATTCTGAAGATCGACCACGCCGCCGCCACCGGAACAAAAAGCCCAAGCTCGACACCGAGCATGTACTCCAAGTATCAAAGTTAGTTCGTTAGAGCAAGGCCGCGAAAATCGGCATTCCTAACTTTCCTTTCAGGACCAGTCGGGTACAATGACTATTCCAGATCGGAACGACATCTAATGGATGCGCAAACGTTCGATCGGCCTGTCTTCAAGTTCTTTTAAAGGGCTCTAAAGACGCGGATCCGCGAAATTTGTTCCTTGGATGAGGGATCGTGAGGGAGTTCCGAGACAAGATCGAGGCTTCCACTGTTACGCAATCACTAGAGTTCCGGAGCAACTCGGTCTGAGTATACGCGAGCGACTGAGCGTACTCTGAGGTTCGCAACCCCAAACGAGTTCGAACGCAACGACGAAGCCACCAACGAACGCTAAAACTCGCTCGACTGAACGACTCCAATTAAAACAACCGCAGAGCGGAGCGAAAGTGTGACGAGAAAACCTTTTTCCTCCTCCAAGTCTCACAACGTCGAGAAAAAACGGGGAATAGAGAGAGGAAAAGGAGGGGAGTTCAACACGCTCTACGCCATCCTTGCCCCTTCCCTCGTCCCCTTTCTCCTGAATCAACCCCCCTCTATCATTTCTGTTTCTCCCCACGCTCTCCTGGCCCCGTCGTCCGTCCTCATGCTACAGCCCCTGCAGTTCACCCCTTCATGTTCTCCTCGTCTCCATCCTTCCGTTCCTCGCTTTGCTTCGAGCAGCCCAAGCCACCCTGCAGTGAAGTTGTTCTGCGTGAGACTTCTTTTTATCTTCCTTTATTTCTCCGTCTCCCTGAAATTCCCTCCTGGCGAGTCGCTCACAAACTCTCTCAGCCGGTCTTGTTCCCGGTCACCCGTCGCTGTTTCTCGCTTAGGACAAAGTGCAATTAATGTTCGGGTGGGTTCATGTCGCTGTCTTTAAATTGCGCGTTAACTCAAGAAGCTAACATTCCTCGCGGACACCCTTACGGGAGCCTCTAGCGGAAATCCTTTCGGAGACCCTGACGAAAACCCTCTCGGAAACCCCCACTACACCGTTCCACTAGTTGTGCCATTTTCTTCTCTCTTTACTTTTTCGGTCCGTCTCCCTCTCCCGCCGTCAGTCAGTTCACTGTTCTCTCGTTCGGGGCCCTAACACCTGTTCCGCCCACTTCACGCTTTCCGGTCGAGCATTGCACCGGAACGAAAAGGACGATCAAGTTCCAGAGTTATCTCAGCCGAACGACAGCCTTTCGCTGTGACGTAGATTTCGAAAACTTTAGCGGAAAGCTGCGCTCAGCTCTCGGGAGTGTCAAGCGAGCACGGCTGTCACACGATTGTTGTCAAGCCGTCCGCGGATCCGACGTGGCGAAACTCGGATGCTATACGAGGCTTGTCCTACCTGGCCGGTCACTCGGAAGCTGGATGAAGGGACGATGATGGGAAAAACGATGGACGTTGGAAGTGCAACGTTTTCTCTCTCCTCGGCATCATTAGCTGAGTGGCGGGGACAGCGGCAACGGCGACAGCAGCAACGGCGGCCAGAGATGATGACGCGCCGATCCATCTTCGTTTACAGAATAGACGAGGAGAG
Organism: Neoseiulus cucumeris; assembly: GCA_021527715.1. NCBI lineage: Eukaryota > Metazoa > Arthropoda > Arachnida > Mesostigmata > Phytoseiidae > Neoseiulus > Neoseiulus cucumeris. The sequence continues at coordinate 9,445,419 of JAJSRV010000030.1, read as the reverse complement.
AAGCGCTCCTGGGCCATGCTGTCCACCGAAGGCATCAGCAGCACCAGGAGTACCGTGATCGCCTAGTCTGCAGAACCGCTACCACCTTCGGAGGTTTGCCACTCACCCAGGCCGGCAGTGCCGTACCTTGACTCCCTTCTTCCCGTTCACTCACTCGCTGACTATCGTCTCTATAGACAAGCTTTTCTCTCCGTCCTGTATGTTAGATGACAACGGTGACAACGAGCGCTCGTTCTTTCATCTTTCCGCCGAACGACACTTCGTCTCTTTTACTGCGAACACACTTGAGACCAAGACTGGATGCGGCAACGATCGGACTACAATGCCGCGATGATGGCACTGTTATGGAAGCGTTGCCGCCGCCGAAAGAGCTGAAACGGGCTCGATCCGGCAAAAGCTTCGAACGGACGCTTTGGCGAGAGCAATATAAGAGTAAATATCGGGAGATTTGTCGTCGATGCAAGGCGGCCGCCGGTCACTCGGATAGAGCTCTTTATTATATCTTCCGTCACACCGACATCCGTGTGCCGATGACAGTCCAACTTCATAGGATGTCTCCAATACGGTCTTCCATCAGCTGACCCCCGTATCGTCGGGGCTTCATCGATATTCACTCGACACAAACCCCATGAGTAATATTTGTTGGAAAGAACGTCGAATTGGGAGGGAAAACTCGATTCGGAGATTACGGTTCTGTGCTAAGTCCAACCCGTTTCAACGAATCCGAAGTTCGATACAACTTCGCATCCTGTATCAGTTCCCACATATCTAGAGGTCCCGAATACGATGCGTTGATCACGATGTCGCGATTCTCCGCGGATACGCAGGTATTCGTTCGGCTCGAAAAGGCTTCCAATGAAGGAAGCTCCATCTGTTTTGAGTCTCGCGCTTCTTCCGCAACTCTGTTTCTTTCTCTTCTCGTCGCGTTCGCGCACTCACCAGAGGTGTGCCCCCGAAGCTCTCCCTTTTCCTCCTGCCTATCGTCTGCGAGGACGACAGCGGGACCAGCTCCAAGTTATTCAATTGCAAATTGTCACAGATTCTGCCTGCCTGCCCGCCCGCTCGCCGGCTTGCCTGACGGCCTCCTACCCGCAAGAAGGAAGTAGCTGTGCGACACATGTTCTTTTGAGAGAAAAGCAGCGAAAAAAGGAGTCAGCTACTTCCGTGACGACTGAGGAACGAGAACGAGAAAACCCAAGGAGATACGAGGCGAACAACGACAACGACGACGACCGGAGAAGGGATCATTCTCATGGAAATCGAGTTCGCAGTCTTCGGCCGTTGGTTCGAAGTCCTAATTACAGCTCGCGGCTGGCGGCCTCGTCGGCTGGAAGGACAAATCGCTCTCCTTCTGGAGCTCCAGAACGCAACCCTTAAAACTCACAAACAAGCACGTAGCCTCAAAAGCAATGGATCGCCATTTGTTCTCGATGGAACTGGCCAGGCTGGAATTGGATTGGTCGTCAATCAAAGCAAAAGCGTGGAGCGTCCGCTCTTTCCCAGTTGAGACGACTGCAAAAGAGAGGACGGCGCCACTCGAGGTCTTCTCCAGTCTAAAGACACTTGAAGAGTCCGTGTGGCTTTGACAGAGTGAGTGTTTTTGCTTCCGTGTCTCGTTTGCCACTACGATCCTACCGCCCCGCCTCACCTAGCTCCCAAACTACTCCACTACACCATCGGCCCACCTCACTCAACTTAACCACTTGGCTCACCGTGAGCAAAACCCGTCGGCTCGTCGAGCCCTCGGCGTGGCGCGCGATAGCGCACTCTATTTTACCCGCACGGGGTTTACCCCGGAGCCCGGATCCGGCCGGCTTGCCCCGAGTCTTTCAGTCAGTCAAACAGGGGGAACACTGACTACTGTTACCCGGAGGCTTTTTCATTAAACAAACGACAACTATGGGATAAGGGCTATCACCAAACAGGGCTAGCGGGCATGGAACGCGGGTGAGTGAGTTTTTATTTAGGGGGAAATGGGGTGGGGGCATATTCTTGATCACGTCGTTGTCTGTATCTCCGGTCTGGACTTCGCCGCCCCGACCGTTTCCGAGCTTCATTTGAACCAGGATGCGATGTGCTGAACTTCGCTTGGCAAGCCAGCCGGTCTGGCCAATATGATTCAGTGATCTCCTTCGTCATCCGGAAGATTCTGGAGTTCTCGTCGGAGCGGATTCTCCATCGTTTCTTCGGTCGGAGGAACGGGCGGGCCAGCCAGACAACCGAGATTTCAACGCTCAACAGCTTTCGTTCCAGCGAGATGAAGGATAGCCCTTTCTTCGGAAACTTCGCCTCCGCTGGTTGCACGGTTGGTTCACTCTTTTCCGACCACGCAACCGTATCGCCCCTCATTCGAGTTTTGGCCTCTTCGTCTTCGCCCTCGAAGCCATAAGCCTTATGCTGTTCGGAATATGTTCTGTGGTGAACTAGGCTATCGATATCCGTCCCACACTCCAGTCGACAAAGATGTCGTCGAGGCTTCTTCGAAAACTGAGACGCTACAAATTCTCGGGAACGCTGACGCAGAATGCCTCCAACCACGTGCGGCGGCGGGAATCATTGTTTATGACAGGATTTTTTTCCTTCTCTTCATGCAATACATTTTTTTTCAGGTCGCGATCCGCTCCACGGCTCTGTACAATGTAAGTGTGCGATGTTCTGCCTTTCTTATGGTCCGCTGCCTAGCTGAGTGGAACGCTTGCTCGCTCGCTCGCTCGCTCGCTCGATCGCTCACTCAGAGGAAGCCTACTGACTGGAAGACTGGCGTAATATCCGATCACAGAAGCGTCTCACTCTTTCAGATGTTGTGGTCGACTTCTCGCCTAATCCGAATAATATGCCAAGCTGTGCAATGAACAGCTGGACTTTTTTTCCTGAAGTTTTTCTTCGCCCAATGATGATGAATGTTGTTTCCTGTGCTTCCTCTGCGTTTATCCCGGACTCACTTCAGTGGAGTCCGAGATTTCACGCAGAGCCTTTTCTAGACGAGCCTCAATTGCTTTTCAAGGTTCTCGATTTGTTTCCGACTTCCGTGAATTTCTCTCGGGGAAGACGCGGGGAAATTATGCGGGAGTTCTTTGAGAAACGTTTCCCAAGCAAGAAGTGACGAACCTTGAGGACTCGGACGTTTAGGGAAAACGGCGAAACGGCATGATGATTGAAAAAAAGCATCATCCAATCTTCACTTATAGACGTGTGCGAAGATCAGCTTTTCGAGGTGCTGTTCGAGAGATTGACAGTGACAGTCAATGAGCAATATCGCCGCTAATTCCGATAGATCGCCCGGTACGTGGACGGACAAGCTGACCAAGAGACCCACCGACTAGAGGGCGGCGGCACACGGGTGGGTGGTAAACAGGCCCGCCGGCTGGGTGGCTGCTCCGTTAGTGCTCCGTGGTTAGTTGGCATGCCAATCCACCTGGTCTCGTCACCGCTGCAGGAACCACGTCGACGTATCGGGAAGGCGTTAATGGGTTCGAGCCGGAGCCTAACCGTCTGAGCTGTCAAAAACTGTCGGTCATTGGCAGTGATCGCTTCGGACCCAAACGTATCAGAATCAAACGTCAACGTCGTCGGCTGGGAGGGGGATCCCGTTGCCGATGGCGGTGGTTGCAACGACTCACACGAGCGTACCCCGAGCAGGAGCTCTTTCTCGTCGATTGATTGCGAGATTTCATTTGAATAACTTCTGATTCGATCAAGTGAACTCGAACTTTCGCTCTTCTTCAAGAGTAAACAACACGGTTCTGCTTTTGCATCAAACGAATCACGAAGTACTGCTCTGTGATCTCGACAACGTGAGCCTCCGACTTTCAACCGCGTGGGACGACCTCATCAGGCACTCTGGGTCAGTAAGCGACAAAGAGACATAACGTCATGAGTGAGGTATTTCCGTTTTTTACGCCTGTTTCCATCTCCTGCTTTTGAAGTGTTTTCGTCTGTTTTCTCTCTCTTCCCCTCTGCAAAGGCTCGGTGTATCTGGATGCGTTTCGGCTCCCGCCCTTGTCCCCCGTCGTCACCGTCTATTTTTGTTTGCTGTCCCTCGTTCTCGTTTTTTTCTTTCCTCTTGCGGATACGCTCTTCCCCTCTGCACCCGGAAGCGGACGGAAATGATGGAATGATGAGACGGCAAGCCGGGATGAGATCCAACTCTGATCCTCAACCAAAAACCAGCGTTTCTCACTTCTTTGTTGATGGTAATCAAAAAGAAATCAACTCTTCTAAACCGCTATCCTCTGTCTCACTCTCTCTGCACTCTTTACTTCATTCTTGTTTAGCGTTTCCTTCGTCGTTCAGTTCGCTCACACAAACAAACACACTCTCGCTTCTCACTTCAACGTCCTCACATCAAACAAGCAAAAACAAAAAGTTCCACAACGCGGAGATCTCGGAAAGCAACGAGCTTGAATCACAGCACAGCTAACAGAAGCAACGCCATCATGCACCGCAGAGTTTCGAGAGCTAGAGTGAATTCATCCCAAGCTACATCGGCGGAAAAGGACGCACAATTCGAGGGACTGATTTCTTCTCTCGAGGGCCAAATCCAGGTGACTGTTACTGTCGATCACATGAAAGCTGGAACTTCGATCGATTTCGATTTGTGAATAGCAATCAACGAACGAGGAATAGAGATGAGACTACTCAGCCAAACGGAAAAACCAGCATGTCCGCCATTTTTGGTCTTCGAGGTTGGTATCGTAGCAAAAATGCGGGACCTATGCAGTTCCAGAGACTTCATTCCAGAAAGCGAGGGTCGAGAACTCCGCAATTGGTGGAGACTCAAGAGGGAATCCGTTCGTTCGATCGGTTCCCAATCTGAAAATCCCTTTGATTGAGAAACGCCATCTACAGCGTTTTTGTGCTCTGATCCTCCCTGTCCAAGTGACGCCAGCAAACTTCCCTTATCACATTTCGCCTGCAAGCTTTTGTGACTCGACGTGGATGCGGTGGCACACGTTTGAATACGTCGGGAAAGCGAGAGGGACTGACTCCCACAACCGGGAGGGACTGATGTTGGCGCAGCCCTTGAGAGTTGCGCGATGACTTCTTTTCACGTCACTCAGATTGTGGGAAAACCAACACGGACACACCGAACGTTATTGCAACTGGAAACCAAGAGACGGAATCTCGGGAAAGAGCCGTTGCAGGGACGAACTCGGAAACCATGAGCGGTCCACTGCGACATTCAGCATGAATGTGAAGCCGACCGTGAAAATGCAGATCCAAATCCTGCCGACCGACCGACCACGTGACTTAGAGTACGGGACTCGTTGCGGGGATCTCAGCAAGACAACGTCGCGTCAGGGCGACAAGCCTTCCGTCTTCATCGAACAAACATTGTTAGGTACAGGCATTGTCAAGGATCAGGGAGTGTATCTGATGATCGCGGACAGAAACCCATACGCAGCACTCGCCGGCTGCCTCGACCGCGACTAAGAACAGCGCATTGAGCCAAAGTTCAAATTTGATTATGGAACGGCCCGGCACAGGCCAACTCCCCCATCTTTTCACTCATGGACCCGTACTTTCAAGAAACCAGTCAACCTACGAAGCACCGTCGCGGATCGGTCGATCGGCCAGTCAGTCAGTGGCCGGTAAGGGGTAAAAGCTAATGAAGTTAAGTTGAAAGGTACCGAAGAGATAAGAGTGTAATTACGGTGCCAAACGGTTTTCGGAGTGAACGTTCATTTTTGTTATCGTATCCTTCGCGGTGATGCTCGACAGGACGAAAGATTCCTGCCCGAGGGAGCTCAAGGTTGACGCTGTGCTCAGAATTGATTGGGGCTTTGATGACGGATAGCGGTGACACAAGAGTTCAAGATTGCGTACGAATCTCACGGCAAGAGCTCGCCGCTTCTTCGGACGAGGAAATTCACGCAACTCAAACCCTGGGCTCCTATGAGATCCATCTCTTGAAGTTATTTTATCATCGTGATCTGCACTTCCCTCCACGGGCTGCTGACTGATTTATCGACAATCGCTACGCGAAATGGGAAGCTGCTTCCCGTCGATCAATCGGATGAGTAATGACATCGGAATCATCGATTCCACTCTATCCGCGAAATCCGTGAACTTCTAACTTTGCCCCACTGTCAGGAAAAGTCACAGCTTCTGCTACGGATAGCGAATTCGTCGAACATCCGGAGATCGAATCATTGGAACGCTTTTTCGGTGGAAAACAATGCAGAGGATTGTCCTGCGTCTCTACATGACTTCCGAGCATTTTCAATGCCCAGGGAGATCTGGTATCAGAACTTCTTCTTCTGGTACCTGACATTCCCCTTACAGAGTAGAAACCATCTCTGCAGAAATCGGCCTTCTGGAACCAGAAGAAATTCGAACCGGCGACCTGCCGCTCGAGAGTGTGGTACAACGAGTCAACATGGCATGTGATGTGATGTGGTACCACATCCACATCCACAAGCAAATCTGCACGTGGCGTGCAGACCGCTTAGACCAGTCGGCTATCTCGTCGGTCATCATCAAACTTAACAATTCAAAACGATTGTGTTCACAAAGATTTTTGCACACGGCATTCTGAGCGGATACTGAGCTATGAGTGCATTTCTCTCGGGAGTGAACGGGACAGCGTCCCTCAACTGCAAGAGCCACTGGAGCGACAGGAGGAAAAAACGCCACGGACCTCACCAGATACCTGAGAAAAGGATTTGGAAGACATCTGAACGTATCCGGAGCGGAAGAATCGAGGTCGAAAGTGAAAATATTGAGCAACTCTTCGCAAGAACATTTCTGCTTCTATGCTCCCCTCACCCTTGTTACGCTTCCAGCTCAAACTTTGTTCCCTTACTTTGCACATTCCGTTTTCTTCCACAGTCTTCCATCCGTCACCTAGTGACGTTGCTGAGTGGAACGGAGGGTCAGAGTCAGAAAGTGCGATTCACGACTGCTTTCGCCTCTATCCGCCATGTTCTATCATGATGTTTTACTTGTTTTTCTTCTTACCCGGGAAAATGAGAGGGATAAGAACTGAGAGTCTTGCTTCCCACTTCCGACATCGTGTCTCTTTCGGCGTTTTGAACTTATCCTTACAAGAGGGTCAGAATTCACTTATTTCGAAGATGCGAACCACACGAACGCAACCCAAGAATTTGAAATGTTTTGGTCAAATGGCTCGTCGCTGTCGGCCACGTGATGAAGCTTCGATGGAGGAGCCTCCCGGACAGAAGTCCATGTGAAACGGAATGAAGCTTAAAAAGAATCAGAAAATCCAAACCGACGAGCTTCGATGATGAATTCTTCGCTCGGCGGCTCCCGAATTCCTCTGAGAACTTTCCCCTTCCCGCTTCTCCAACTCCTCTCCGCTTGCCAGAAACGCGAACCGCTCTCGAGAAATCCCTGTTTCGTTTCAGGGACGGAATACTAAGAACCTGCTGAATGCTTCCCATTTCCTCACGGCAGCCGCATCTCCGCTAGTCAGGGGCTCGGCCTGAGAGCGGTGTCGGGCGTGTAAAAGAAGCAAATTGTTATGGAGTTGTCCTCATCTCAGGTGGGTCTATCCGCAACAGAGTCTCCGCGACTCTGATACTTAGGGAGTCAGCCTCTAAATATAACTCTTATAACAACGAAGCTCCCATGGAACAGCAAGCAAAAATCCGCCAGCTTCACAGATACACGCCGCTGCTGCTGCTGCTGTTGCAACATACGCACGCTCTAACACGGACCACTCAACGGAGCTCAACGGCAGCCGTTGATTCAGCTGGCGCACACCGTAAACTACGTCACGTCTGCTAGCCAGTGAGCGTAGCGAGCGTTGCTCAGCAGTGTTGTACAGCTCAACGCGAATAGAGACCTAGGTCGGTTGCTTGCTGGGACGAACAGACAGCCTTCACGGCTGCCGAAAGTGGACACGGCGAGGCAAAGTTAGCCCTCGGCCATCAGATCGGCCGCAAACACAGAAGAAACAGCTTTCGGCAAAAATCCCCAGAGGTCGGACGGCTTGTTGTGTGCTGCGGTTGTTCGTAAGCACTTTTCTTGCTGTTCTCTCCGTGGCCGTATGGAATTTCTATCCTGATCCGATGACGGTTCTCGTTTTCGGCGTGTAACCGGAACTTTCTGTTTTCTGTGTTTGAGCCGGACAGGAGTTGCACGTGAGCATGAAGGGGAGATCGACGAGTTTTCTTCAATTTGAAAATCCGTCGTTTGCGACAGCGCAGTGTCGGATCGTCGACTATGTGGTTTGGGCATCTAGCAGCGGGGCTATTAGAGGCCAGGGAGGCAAGCGAGCGAGAATTAATGCAGAGCGTGCCCAGCTCGCATCGAGGTCTACGTTTTGCCACTAACGAAGCACCACGGCAGCTGCGGTAGGTACCCGTGGCCAGCCGCCAAAGCTACGATCACAAGGTCCATCATCACCTACATATTTTACCATGTTCAGGAGATGTAATTCATATAACACCAGAGGACCGTAACTTGGAAATTGTGTTATGTTCCCAGAGTTTGCCCGTAATTCATGTCCGAGTGTCAGAAGCGCGAATGTCATTGTTGTTTTTTTTGCATTTTGACAGGTTCTGTACTCTCGTATCCGAATTCCACCCGTACATAGATGCCTTGCTTGAGAAATGTCTGTTTCCAACTCCGAGCTTGCACGAAGAGAGGAATGGGAGTGAACACGGATAGCGCTCCGTGTTTTGTTGTTTGTTCTTCACGATAGAGACAACAGCGCTTCCGAGGCTGAACTCAGATTTCCTTCTGAATTAATGCGGCACTTCCATCACGGTCGCTGTCGACGGCGTTCTCGTTGATCACGATGACAGCGATCGTCGAGCTGGATACACATGAGTCACGAGTTCGCTGGATCAAGGACGAGAAGCAGCAACTACGAATAACAAGTCAGGAGTACAACAAATCACTAGAAAGTTGACAGTCTAACTGAGTGCGTTGATTTAGCAAGCTCGACAGCGAGCCGTCCCACCTAGTCGAGCGTCCGACGCGACGGCCGCACGGACGAACAGACGAACGAGTCCAGAGCCGTGTAACGAATTCAGATGAGCTCTGCCTTACTCAGATTAAAAACTCGTTTCCTTCCGTGCGAGGAACGAGCGGACGGCGGACGAGAGGACGAGCGGGCGAACAAGCAAGCAAGCAAGCGGACGAACTCATTATATTCTCCTTGAAGCAAATCTTGATCCCCCTCCATGAGGCCCGAGGTGCAAGGTGAAGGAATCCCCGTCGTCGCTGGCCGTGGTGCGGCGACGACGTCTCTCTAATATGATCTCCGAATAGATATTTGACGTGCACGTGTCTCATCCGATAATTCATCTATTTTCTCTCTTCACGTGCACGAAATCCTCGCATTGAGTCTCTAAGCCGAATATTTTGATCCCATCCGTGTCGTTCACACTTAGCTGGTCTTTGATTGATGTCAAGTTTTTCAATCAAAGAACAGTTCAGCTCCCGAAATGTTTCCTTTGCTTCCTCGAAACGGTTCAGCCACAGGTGGGCGAATGAGGGCAGGGAGCAGCGCCCAAAGAAACAAACCCCATTCTCCATCTATTGAATGTTGTAACCCCCCTATTCCGAGCGTCCGGTTTTACGCTCCGTGCGCTCGCGAGCAACGCGGAATAGGAATAAGGGCGGGCGGTTCTCCTCTAGAGATATAGAATGATTCTTTGCTGAGGTAACGGAATACGCTCTCCATAAAATATGCATTTTCGAGCGGACTGAAAAAACGTAGGATATGAAGCCACTCTCGTAAGCGAGTTCAGTCTAACGCTTCGCCCTATATTTCATTGCATACATAATTTGAAAACGGGCCACTCCTCGTCGACCGTGATATCAGGAAGGCCTCTTTCCAACATCGCCAGCCACGTAAATAAACACCATCGACAAGAGAAACTCTTCTACACAGAGCCTGTCGTAGTCCACGATACCGGAGTTCGATGCTGAAATATATGGTTTGGGACTAACGGACGAAATGGAGGAGGAATCCGAAATATGGAACGGGGTGCTACAGGATCCGCGACTTCGGCTTAGGTCTAGAAAGCGGAACCACAGCGCAATGTGGAAACATGGCTGGAACACCGAGAAAAACAGCGAGTGTCGGCACGGCCACATAAAACAGCCGGGTCCTGGCTGGAGAGATTACAGATTCGAGTGCGAATCGAACGGCGTTTCTTCACACCTGGAAGGAAACTCGACAAGTCGCGAGCGAACCCACGTTCCGTTAACTTCAATGGATGGTTGAGGCCATTTTCGCGAGACAGATCGAGAGCCCTCCTGATGAAAATTCCATCGAGCTCGCGTCGGGCGTAGACAAGACAGTGTTTACAGAAAGCTATTGCCATCAAACTCTCTTGCGTACAATTGATGGCGGCTCGAGCGTAGCGTGCAACAGGAGAGATGCTAGAAAAGAGTGAAGTCAGCGGGGCCGAAGGAACATTCATCGTGTCCGCAGATAGCCCAAGGCGACTCCATCAGTTTTCTGTCTATAGGACGCTCGGTCGGTTCATCTGCTAGTCGATGAGCTTACACGACTCGATCTTGGTTTTGGAACGGGACAGCACCTGCATGGAGTTCAGGGCCAAATGTTTTTGTCAAAAATGGGATACCGTCGACGAGGCGAATAGCAGGGTGGCTTCTGACGATTCTAGGATTGCGTTCCACCGTTCGAGGAGTTCTTCAGGAGAACTGCATTCGAGCTTCCGCGAAACCCCAGGATCAGAAAATGGATTCGACGAGTTTCGCAGCTTCAATGCCGGAAGATGAGTTCGACCATTTCATAGCAGGAGAGTGAAGAGAACGACGGGAGGAAGATTTAGATCAGGCCCCACTTGTGAGCATTTTGGCGAAATTGCACCCGCCTTGACGAAAGGTGAGTAATCCGTCGTAGAAGACCGAGGTAGAAAGAAGGACGCCGTTGCTTGAAATCCTCTTTCTCTAGTCGCCTTTGACCGAAAGATTGTGAGTTTGTCCGCCGGGGAGTAAGCGCCTACGGAAGGAGTTTTTTTTTTCAATCTAATTTCGATCCTTTCAAGGAGAACATGGACGAAAAGATGGAGAAGACGCCGGAGTTCAAGAACTTTTCGTCGCGGAACTCTCAAGCTACACCAGTCGGCTCTATTTGGGAACTTGGCTTTCGTGTTGCTGTCGGTGTGATATGACTGGACATATCTCCAAAAGACGAGCTCTGCGGACGCGTTTTACGTGTTTTCGATCGGGTCCTACCCCAAGTGCCGAGCCCGAAGCTTTGCCGACCTGACCTCGGGGCTCTAGGTAGAACAGGTGATCATAGCCTTGAAGAACCGGGACTTGAGATTGGCTTTCCCTCGAAGGTCTTTGACTCACCTGGAAATAGAACAAAACTTGTTAGCCTAAACGAATCAACTCGGCCTCTAAGCAACATCCACGACGCTGCGACGAAACAAGACCATTCTTTAGCTAACGGTAAGCCGGAAGAAGTCCAATAATGAATAGAATGAAGGAGTCTGTCAACTCATTTATGATTTGGAAATCATGTGCTCCTTTGACCTAATGTTCGCTTTCAGCATCATGATCAAGTTGCATGAGAACAAAGACGAAAGTTTTTTTTTCGATTGAGTTTATTGCGAAAGGTTTTGGCACCAAGATAGATGAATTAATTCTCGACATCTATCTCTGAGTTTTCCGATTCTGAAGACGATGAGTCCGATTCTTCCGGTTCTGAATCCGATGATACGATCGGTGAAATTGGTCCAATCCATGCGTCTCGTGTTTCTGATACCGAATCACGTTCCGACCAATCCGACCAGTCTGAGAACGAAAGGTTCGAGTCCGAGAACGAACTTTGTCGGAGTCCTGCCGAGGGCCCTTCTCGATATCCATAGAATTGATCGAAAGACTTGAAGAACTTGGACAGGAAGTCGAGAAAATCAACTGCGTACAGTTTGTGATTGCCGAGAGGATCTGATGAATAGACCCGACCCTTGGCCTCGATTGAAAGGTCGAGGTAGTAATATAGATAATCACAGCCAAACTGAATCTTGGCTATGAACCAGTAGGACTTGATTTTCAAGCCAGCGTCATCTTTCAAATCATAGAGATTCTCATAGTTACGCTGCAACGCCGCTAGGAACTCCGCGTCCGATTCGTTTCTGGAGGCGACTTGACGCGAACCGCAAACCTCATGATGGGGACCTCGAACGCAGCCGTAGGTGTTCAGAAATAACTTGTATTCCGCGGGGAAAGAGTCGATGCCTATCTTTCCCATATCAACAGCCAAATATCCCAAGGCTAACTCTATGGTGTCATCACTGAGTGGGATTCCTCTCTTCACGTTCCTCTCTTTGTTCTTCTCAAGGAAGCTGTCGATGGTTCCGCGTAGTTTCGTTCCCAAATCTTCAACTTTCGAGCTAGAGCCGTGTCCATCATCACCGCGGACCCAACTAGGACTGATTTCGTTCTTCACCGGAGTCGACATTCTCTGCGCGATTGATGACTTCCTTCTCGACGGAGAGCACTGATGATCCTTGGATTTTGACAAACTCGACGTCAAATGACCGAGTCTTTCTGGAGGAGGCACCGGGGAGCCGAGGGTAAAGGCGAGTCGGCACTTCGCTCTGTATGTAGGTAGTCACCGGTTTCAATGAGTAATGAAATGTGTATTCGCTCCGGCGCCACAATGCGCCATAAACGGTCGGTGTGTCGTCGAAATTTAATTTCGTGCAGTAGTAGGTCGTCGGTCAGACGATCTTTCTCGGGGGAGCTCTTGAGTTTTAGGCTCGTTTGTCTGCTGGACCCTATTGTCCTGCTGCCGGTCCCGGAAGCAGAAGCCTCGAACAGAACATCCGGGGAAAGTAGGTTTTCAGGGAAGAGAACACGCTTCAACGACAGCAGGGTTACGCAAACTGAACACCCATTGTGTGTAACGCACCGACTTTATGTGGGACCTTCGAGTTGACTCAGAGCGGGCGGACGGACGACTTTAGGTCTTGAAGCGTGGGCCGCCGAACAGAATCGTGGAACACAGGACAGCGAGTGATCCTGAGAACGTGTCGAAATGACTTCTGATTATCCTTCGGACGTAGGACACGAGGACTTCACTTCGACTAGTTACCGAACCTTGGCGTGCTCTGATCTCAGGAGCGGAGTCGGCACTGAACGAAGAACAAACTTCACGGAGCGCACGAGAATCTGAGAAATGATGCGCTGTTGAGATCGAGCTTTAATTTGAGAAGTTTCTGTGCGTGTGGAGAGATGCTGACTATCCCCTCAGTTCACATACCTACAACTCACTCCCTGTTCGAGTTCTACCGAACCCTCCAGAAAACCGCCAGTTCGAGATCCCGTTTCTTTGCGAAGACCACCGCGGCACTCAGCTCTCCCATGGGATCTTCTCATGATTCAGTTTAATAATCTTTTCAGACTCTGATAAAGTCCATCCCGAGAACACATGCGGTCGATTGGCACGAGATTGGCTTCGTTTCTCAGGAATTTCGATTTTCCGGAGAGAATCCGGTTAAGCGCGGAACGGCGATTCTCTTCGCGCCTCGAATATTCGCATCAGCAATCCCGATAAAGCCCAACGCCTCGGTAGCGATGATTCACTCGAAGCTGTCAGTTTATTTCTTCGACGAAAATGACAGTTTTCTCCGAAGTGGAAACGACAAACCGCACATATGGGGGATTACATCGGTTCACAGCACACGCGAGATGTTAAGCACACAAAATGTGTCCCCGTTTGTTGGTCTGACATTGATGTTCGTTTCGAATGTTTCTACACGACGAATTCTGGTCCTGATGGTTTGACTGTGCCGCTCGCTGAGCTCGTGCACTCGACATGGGAGCGTTTCAGCAAAAAAAGAAACAGTTGTATTCGTATTCGATGCAGAAGCCACATGAGCTCCCGACGTGCCATGTACAAAAATAGCGGAAGCGAAACGTGGACACTGCGTCCAGTCGTTCATGAACATAACCATTATCTGGGTGAGCCTGCCACAAAAACGATGTCAACAGAGGTCCAAAGCGAACGACGTACTAGGCTGAACTACATGGGTACGAGGAGTTTCAGACAACAAGCGAACAGAAGTCCTCCGCAGTGTTTGCTGTGGCTTTCGGCTCATTTTCTGGGGCTTCACTTGGGATCTTCGTGATTTCGACGGCAGCATTCAGAGATGGTTTATATGATTCGATCTTACTATCAATTCGTTAATTGGATGTTCTCACCGAAGTGGATAGAGTGGCGGAATACTTCACGTCAGACGCTAACGTTCATAAAAACAGAAGATTGACTATTAGAAGACTATCTAAGAGTCTGCGATCTCCTTCACAGACTGAGTATTTTCGCGGAGAATCTGAGCAACGTCAATTGAAGAGCGTGAGGGAAACCGAACAGAAGCCTCACAAAAATAGAAAGGTAGCATTTCGTACAGGGAACGAGGTTTGAGTTCCGCATCGTTGGAAACAGATACCGGATGATTTGTGGAAACCGTTTCAACAGTTGTTTTCCCTTGGGTCCATATGTCGCTCCGCGGTGTGGAGAGAGAACAGAAACGCGTCGAAAGGCTTGGCTTCAGTGTACGGCAGGCGGTCTGCGCGCGCCGTGCTCTTTCTCCTGATTTCGCCAATTAAGGACTGATTTTGAAGCGAGAAATGAATTAGCCGCTGCGCATGAGAGTACCCAACTTAACTGACTGGAACGATGGCCGTGTGCGGAAGGCGCAGAAGTGCGAAGCCGAAATTACCTACATTCCCGATAAACCCCTGTGGCGTTGGAGCCTTCTGGTCGAGGAATCCGAGGATTCTCGGCATCGGTATCCAACAGACACCGGGATTCCTTCTTGATTTCTGCTGAAAATGGATTCTCAGTGACGGAAGGGTTTCCCAACAACTACGATCTGAATCTGGGTTCGAAATTTCCGATGAAAGCTATGACGTGCGTTGATCATCTATTGTGACTTCAAAAGGAGCTTTCGCGTCCGCCGTCGTTCGTCGGCAATCGCCCGAATATAAAATTTCAGAAAATGGCTCGAATGATGCGAGTCGAGATCCCGTCGATATTCAGAGTAGATCGGTGTCACTTTCGAGCGGATGAGCGGATCGCCCTTACGTAAGAACGGACGCTTTCAACGGTGACGTAGCTTGACAGACGTCGACGCGTCCAAAAAAAGTCCTCGAGAGAATGAGCGAGTGCCGCACATGGGGAGGGGGTGGTTGATTTATTGAATGGAGCTTGCTCGCTCGTACGCCTGCGTTCCCTCGGCCCGCTAGCCCGGGCTCAGCCTTGGTGGCCTGCGTGGCGGGCGGATGTGCTCGATCGTGTTGAAGGCGGGCAATAATGGGGAGATATTTGTAATTGCTAAGAGAACCTAAGGGATATTTCAATGGAAGATTAATGAAGCCACAAGAGGACTGCGCAACGTGCTGCATCATTTACTTGCTGCTGCTGCTGCTGCTGCTGTCGGCCGCGCAGCTTCGGGTGACTTTTTGTTAACTCTGATAGCTGTTTCCTTTTCTCACTGTTTGCCCCTTCCCTTCGCATTTTTTTTTGTTTGCTGTTCGCTCCTCAGACCAGACGTGATTGAAAAACTAAACACCATATGGAGATGCGAGAGATCTCCTTCCAAAACAAAAGAGCGCTCTCAAAGTCGATCCGAAGAAACCGAGAAACGCAAGGAAACAGGGGACTGAAAAACATGAAATCCGTGGCTTCACCGACAACGTGAACTCGACGCAAGTTGGAGATATTTCCGGCTCCGAAAGCTCGAAATTCGGACGAGACGAAATCGGCGGAGCGCCGTATTCGGACTCTAGACTCGGAGTTTCCGCTGCGCACCTCTTTCGACTCTCTCACAAAGTATAAAACTTTACAGCACAAAGCTTGCCTCTCGGCCGCTGCTCCAATAAAGGAACACACGCGCGGCTTCCAATTTTCCTGCTACTCTTTTTTTACTTCCTTACTCCATGTGAGCGACGTAGCAGCTGCAGCAGCACGGCCACTCCGCTGGTTTCATCCCAGTGTCTGTCTATTAGTCGCTCGACCATGAGCCAGAGAGTGGCTACAAATTCAACCGCATTGTAGGGTATTTCGTCGTACTCCTCATTCTTCGAAGCTGGCGACAGCTTGAACAAAAACTGAAAAGATTCTTGTTATACAATAGACTGATTAACACCGGACTCGATCGGGTTACGCGGGAGCATTGTTCACGGTATGAACAATGCACGGATCGAGCTTTTCTCTGTTGGCGAACTTTGCCCATACGTGCGCCAGGTGCATGCGAGTCTCTCCGCAACTCGCCCGAGGATTGTCATTGGACGACGAACTTCCCGGGATGCTTGACTCCACGGGAAGGCGAGGACTCCACTTCCAATATACCTCCCCAGCTACCTACCTACCTGGCGTCGCTTTTCCACCGTGAAATGCTCGTTGCGTGTTTCCGCGAAGCCCGCCAACCCGACTCAAGTGACTGACGGCGATGCTGCACGCGGAACTAAACTCCGTAACTGCAAAAACGTCGTCTGGAATACGCGTCCCTCTGAGTAGCGTCAGCACTAACAGCGACTGCAGCAGCAGCCGCAGCAAAAAAAACAAGAGCCAACGCTGGAACGCATCACGCTGGCTGAGGATGAAATATGCACGATGCTCCCGACGAGCGAGGATAGCGGCGGTAGGCGTGCTGCGTCCTGAGGGAAAGCTCTGCTGCTTGAGATCGAGAATACCCTCGACTGAAGGGCCGCCGCTCACATTGATGAAGATACTGATCCGGAAGTCCTTGTTTCGAGCCGGAGTTCGGTGAAATTCACTTCGATACTTGACTTCATCTCTTCGGCTCGAAAGTTCGGCCGAAAAATTTTTGGTATTCCTCACGTAGGCAAAGGCCAGAGTGCTACCTTTCAGAAATGACTGTTGTGAGCCTTTCGTAGGAAGAGTGAAGAAACTTTTATTCGGAGAAAGCGACTGTGGATCTAGGAGCCTCCCCTCCGAGAAGCCTCAACATTTCAAAGCGAATCGGCTCTCAGAGCGCAGCCGACTTTCTCAGAAATATGATTTGAATAACAACGAACAAGCCAATATACAAACAGGCATTGTATCGATTTCTGCCCACTGGAATCGGATTTGTGAGCGTTGCATCCGATCGCGGGTTCCGCGAATCATTTCGGGATTTCCGGCGAGTCTGGAAGGGCTCAGCGGGAATGTCATTTTGACAATGTTTTCATTTGGGAAAAGTATCCGCTTGAGCGAAATAGAATGCTTTCCCTCGGAAATCTCTGCCTGGGCGACGTTCGAACCGTTTCGCTTACAATGCGGGAGCAGAGAACGTCGAGTAAGAAATTTGAAGCCTCAGACTGCGTGTGGAGTTCAGCATTGGGCCCGAAAGCACTAGATGATCGTCTTATCACGAGAAAGTCTGGAAATCCCGAGGTTTTCAACGACCCGGCGAGAACTAAAACTGCAAATGCGTCGAGCGAAAGGCGCATCTTCGGATCTGGTGTAGAAGCTTCATCACAAGACTCACAGAACCACAGAGAAACCCTTGATCTCTCATCATCCCGCACTCCCACCCTCTATTTCAAAAACCTCATCATTATCAAGGGCAGTCAAAACAACAGAAGCGCAGAAAGACGAAGGAGTCGACGACGACATCGACTGCGACGAGAAGAAAGGAACGATGCGGGAGAGAAAGCAGATAGCGAGGAAGCTGTGAAGCAATTTGGCAAATGTAAAGAGCCCCATTTCTCTATTGAAACGAAGCAGCAGCCAGAGAGTCCTTTGGTTGGGGCGCGGGGTCGGTCGGCTGACCCCCTGAGTTTGTGCGATCGACGCTAAAGCCCTAAGGGTTTCTTCTCGTTCACTCGCTGTTGAGATGAATGAACGACGAATAAATTAATGCAACATATTGTTAGCAGCGCCCCCGCCGCTCCACTGCAAGCTCGCTTGCCTCACCGCCTGCTCGATGGATGGCTCGCCAGCCCGAGCCCTCCAAAAGAACTCGCACCTTGGTGCATATTTGAACACTTCGTAGTCAGGAACTAGAGTCGTACAACACAAGGGCGTGATTCATCCTGTCTCATCCACCAGTCGTGTGTGTCTATTTGTGAGTGATCTTTTGCAACTGCATGTCGCAATACAACGCTCAGCACCGTAATGACCAGATTCTACGGATGTTCGAGCTCGGAACAATCAGGCCAAGAACGGCGCTCGAGCGATCCGATGGATAATGTGGTTTGCGTCACCAAGCCCCGGCTGTAGGTCGACGTCGACGCCATAAGGAATTGCCTCACAATCTATAAATTGCAATTTGCGGGACTCAAGCGGCTTAGCATCGAACAAGCTGTATCGCATGATGGCCGTGCTGTTGTTGTTGATGCCGGTTGTTACAATGTTTGTGCCCCACTCAGAATGACCAAAAGGGCCACTAGCCGTGAGAGGAGCCTCCCATCGAGAAGATTTGGCGACGGGCTTTGTTCACAGTCTCGACCCATAATTCCCGTCTTGTTCCGATAGTCCAGACAAAAGTGCGGATAGGAGGATGAACAAATCTCTTATATTCAAGGGCTCATCGGGAAACTCCCGTTGCGAAAGTTCTCCGACGCACCCTTCAACTCCGTCCCTCAGGATCGAAACCCCGCAAACAAATCGAACCTCGATCCTGATTTCCGTGAATTGCGGAATGCAAATGATCGATCCATCGATCGATAGAAAGACAATTAACCGAAGAAAAAGGAGCAAATCCTCTGGGTTTCAAAGGAAACGAACTGAAGCCATCAAAGCGGGCGATTTTGTTCCTGCATCGCTGAAGCGGCGCGACGGTGGCTTCCACATTCCTGAGAATCGAAAAGACAACAGGGCTTTCGATCTTTCACTGACTGAGTCCTGCAGTGTGGCCGTGGCCGCGGCGGCGCTCGTCGCCTTCGCAGTCGACCAGGCCGCTGGCTGTCACACATTCCCGAAATAAACTCCTTCGAAGGGTTGGTTTGTTTCGTTTCTTTCAGGCGGACAGACGCAACCCCGTCCTCCTGACTTTAGTAGACTCCACTGTATCGTGAAATTCTGCATGTGAGGGGTGTTCAGTCTTGGTGGGGTCTTGGATAGTGATCCTGATTCTGCTTCAAAGTCATTTCCTAATTTGTCTCAATGGCACCCTTGGCGAAGCCTCAAACTTCGAACGAGCCACCGGCTGACTCATTCGGTGTGGGGAGGAAGTCTAATCAATTTATGACTAAGGTAAAATTTCCTACCTTGACGCTTCTTGCAGACGCTCCCTCAGCCCAGTGAGCGTGTCTTGCATGCAGAAGCGAAGCTAGGTAGGTAGGTACGACTAGGCTTCCCAAATACCCGCAAGTTCCAGAACCGCGGGTTACCCGCGGGTTTCAACTCGTAACCAGGACCGCGCGGGTAAAACCGCAAAAAACCCGCAACTCTCCAACCCAACTCAGTCATTTTCTCCCCAAACTTGGAACGAGAAACAGTTATGAAATCACCGAAAGGGTGGAAATCGAAACTAATCAGCGGAGCAGCGGCATCTTCCCCATTATGTTTTCACTAGGATCCGTGCTCGAGGACTCGCCCGTGCGTGTGTCCCCGAAAAACTCGGTGTCGATCCAATCATAGTTCACGAATCACGATTGCTTCCGCGATGGTTTAACTTTCGCAGAGTTTGTGGAGGCGGACAGCAATCTCTTCACGGTCGAAGACAGTGAGCTCGAGAAAGAGAACAAAAGCAATGATTCGACTGAGGACGAAACTGATGCGGACGTCGGCGTGACACACTCTGAAGATCTTAAAGCTTTCGCGACGTTAATCAACCATTGTTCCCAAAGAGACAAAATTATTCCGGATGCAAACCGAGCTTTTCAAATACACAGGGATATGGTTTTTCCGAGAGAAAACTAACTTTCCGAGAGAAAAAAAGGCAGAGAGACATTCGTTCTCATTTCCGGCGGCCAAGCCATGACTCTTTCGGTTCAGTCGTTTGCTCTTAACATTAGTAAACATAATGATACGTGAGCTCTTCCAGTTGTGACAAAAAGACACGTTCCCATTCGTCTCCATGATCATATTTATCCTTCAGGGATGATCGCGATGCACCGCTGACTTCAATCATTTCATTCTATTCTCAATAGACCCCTAGGACCCCAAGTTAGCGAGACTTCACTGTATTTGAATGTGCGAACCCCGCTTCAGCGTATCATCTGATCACATGATCTCGATTATTCTCTGGCGCGATCATTTCTGTTCGATCAAAGAATATTCCCCGAGCCCGTTAGGGGATGCTGGAGAGTGAGAGCTATAGCTTCTTGTCACACGGGAGTAGCCCTCGATGGCGGAACTTCCGAGGATAAGATTGACCGAATATTCCGTTTATGCCTGGATTTGACTCATTTCCTCATGCGGGTTTTTGGCGGTTTTACCCGGAAAACACGTGCGGGTCCCTCGGGTAAAAACCCGCGAAATACCTGCGGGTCCCGCGGGTTTTACCCGCGGTCCTGAGACCGCTGGGAAGCCTAGGTACGACGAGCAAGATGAGCCCAATCGCGGATATTTCATGCAACAAAGTTTCGGGAAAACTCAGCATCCACCGCAAAATCATCCACACTTGAGTTTTACCTTGAATGAGAAGAACCTTGGTCGAGAACACCGAGTCTGTCACTCTTATAATGGAACTTGGAACCATCTCGGAATTCGTTTTCACCCGAGCAAAGGAACGCTCTTTGAATATCGTTCGACGAATAAACTCTTCATTCTCTCGACTCCGACACATCGACATGACCAATTCTGCGGCTGGCCCCTGCTCGGCAGGAGGAAATTCAGGAGATCTCGAAGAATAACGAGTTTGGGATCCTCCAGCTGGAGCTCCACAGGTCGTCCGCTCGTGTTCGCTTCATGCAAATAGCCCCAAACCCCATTCCGACTCACTCTCACGTTCTCGAAAATGGATTCTTCAGAGCAAGACGCTTCTCGAACGCGTTGACAACATTTCACTTCTCTCTACGTGTTCGCATTCAATAGTTCGCTTCTCATCTCGACCAATCGATGGTCAGATCAGGACCGAACATCGCTTGACATCAAAACTTCGCCGGTCGGAAGAAATTGTTATCGGGGTGCTTATGCTTTGCCTCCGGGTGAGCATGACGCAGCGATCACCTGGAGCTAAAGCTTGTGGAACGAGCCTGGCGTCATAGGCTTGCAAACATCCGAATTCGGCCAAGTTAACCTCATCCCTGATAGAGATCGGTGGATGGCGGCGGGATGTAGCCATAAGCAACAATTTGATGCGAACTGGCGAGCGAGCTAGGGAACCTGGCAGTCTCTGAGCTTGGGAAGTAGTGACTCAGCATCGAGTCTCCCCCTCACCTGAGACTAAGAAGCGTCCTCCGTTGGGTTTCCGAGGGGGCTGCGTGCTGTTGCAAATGCCGAGGGTATAACTTACACACAAACATACACGTCGGCAAGCCTAAAGTAGGACTAAATCTAGGGATTCACCGACAGGACGCACCACCACCACCGAAGTGAAGAAGGCCCGATACGCAATCGGGAGTAACGGAGGGAAAACAGAAGCCACCCAGCGACGCTTCAAAACGTGTCGAATTGCCGAAGTGGAAACAGAAGCAAAAATGCTGGTTCTTGATTCCGGGAGGTTTTTGTATCAAGGTCGGCAGCCACAGATGCCCAAGAGGGAATCGCCGCCGCCGCCGCAGATCGCCGAGATACCGGAAAGCACTCCAGCAGGCCTGTACCTACGGATTTCTCCACGTGCACTGCAGGAATGTGTTTTGTTCCCGAATCTCTCTACTCCTGATGAGACCAAAACAGCGGAGTTCCCCATTTTAGAAGGGATTTCTGGTTGTTTTTGGTGCTCTGTAGCCGCAGTTGGTCAAACATCGATGTACACACTCCCGGGAAAACGTCGGCCAGAGTAACGTCTTGTCTTAGTCCTAATCCCCTTCCACGCAACGGAAGTATTAACGTCTGGCCTGCTTTTGCTTGCTCGCTCGCTCGCTAGCTGGCCGACTGACTGCCCGTACGGCAAGCGAGCTTGCTGACTGCTAGGCCATCGTGGAGATGAGATTACGTCATATCCGTTTTCATCAGGGTCCGGCGTTGTAACTAACGGCATTATATTGGCCCTGAGCAGAAGATCAGAGGTGAACACAGATACGAGCGGAGATATAGACCGAAGGGTCTCCGTCACCGAGAATAAAAACATCGATGGTTCCTTCCACGGCGCCGATTCAGAAGCAGCAGCACTCGAATTCCGAACTCATCCTCGAACCTCGTAGCTGCGGCCCCAATCACAAGCAGTGCTTCTACTTCGACTTCTAGCCAGTGACTCTCGGTGCTTTCAGAGTTCCAGGTTTAGAAGGCCGCAGTCATGGAGGAGAAAACTTGCTGATACGTGCTCAATATAAAAATACCCGACAGCCAACCGACTGTTGGCTCTTTCTCGTTCCGCCGCCGTCGCCTCTAGCGTCCTTGCGGTGTGCGCCTCAAACGCCAACGTTCTCTCCCCGTCCCAGACTCCTTGCCATTATGGTTATTGAAGGCCCAACCTAGGAAACTGTGGCTTAGAGGAATGTCGTATGAATATTAAATCGCCCCTGCAGGTTTGCCCTATTGCATGTTCGTCCGCTCGAATCTAGAGCTATGTCTATACGAAGAGCTTCTGCCGTCCTTCGAAGCTTCCCTAGAAAATACGTGCCGAACGCCAAATTGCGTCAACGACGAGAAACCGGTGCCAAGTAAGAACTCAACTCTCTTTCGGCGTGGCCGCCACCGCCGCCGCTGTTGCTGCAGGCAGGGAACTCATCTTCGCAACGCGAACAGGTGGCACGTACACCAACTTTTGTCAAGTCTTCGTTTGGTCTCAGTCAGTCAGCCGCAAGTTGGTGGCTTCGAGCCGCATACACCTCGTTGCCGTCCAAGAATGAGCAATGCGTGGTTGTAGCCGAGATTCTCGTTTGTTTTTCATTCCTTTCACCGTTGAAGAACCGAAAGCCAAGACAGCACCGGGAGGAGAACAAGTATGACACTTCCTTACATCATGTGCTCCACTGCCCAAGCACGAAATTGGCTGGTGTTCGCGCATCTATATTTCGCCAGTGGCGGAAGCACCAGTGACGCTCTCTTCTTATCTTTCGCTCCGTTCGTCTCAGATCGGGTATCCGTCACGAGAGCCATCTGATTCATCATCAAAGGCAAGCAGCAGCAACTGAGCAAGAGCTGAACGCATTCAAGACGACAGCAGCGACAGGATGACAGCAGGTACTCCTGTCGCCCGTCACGCTATTGACCCATCCAGAGTCTTCGCTCGTCGACGGACGGAACGGGGCAATCACGAATCATCCGATTATTGAGTGAGTCCTCTCTCTGAGAAAGAAAGGTGAGTGCTGGCGATCAAGTAATCGGCCGCTTTGCTCAGGATTCGAGGAGACAAAGTACGACCCCAGTGAGAACTTTTTCTGTCAGAATCCCTTGTTTTGATGGGGTCGTCGTTGGCTGATCTCGATTACGGAAGAGTCGAAAGTTGCTGAAGTCCCTGTTTTCTTTTTCACATTTTGCTTTTGCAAGTGCGAAGCGAACAAACGCCTCCAACGGCCGCACCCCACCTACACAGAAATCCAGATCGACGACCGCCACCGCTGCCACGACCACCACGAGCACTGCAACCACCCATGGGGCAAATAGCCATTTCCGATGTTTGGTAGCTTGGGTTTGTCCCCTCGGCCAAAAACGGCTGTCTACATCCGGCAGCCCTCCCCCCTCCACCCCACTCCGTGTCCGAGCTCCCTCCAACCCCTTTAGCTGAAATCCCCCATTTTTTCGGGGGCCAGCTCAGGCCCACCTCCCCAAAGAGTTATGAATTTATGCAGAGAGCCGAAGATGCGTACAGGGAAAGCCTCTGCCAAGCGTCTGAACGGGCGGGAATACGTGATAGCGACCAAATTATCATATCACTGATTGGAGCGTCGACATTTCTTTCGATCGACAGGGACGACGGCGTCTTCACCGTTGCTGGAGATTGTGTGTGGTGCAGCGAGAATTTCCCGCGCAAAATACGGAATTGCGAATTCAGCAACCGGGAACCCGCTCTCGTGTCAGACTCGGTCTTCCAAACTTTCAGGATCAGGGCGTGTTGACCTTACGAGCTTGCCAGAATCCTCTTTCGTGTTCGGGTTCACGAGTCTGGCATCGTATCGCTCGAGTTACCAAAGTGTGTTTGATTTTGGGAGCACTGAAACGGCGAAGCACGACACAATGTCAGCGAAGACTCAATGTTGCAGCCTTTCCGCGATGCCAGCCAGCAACTTACATTTTGTTCGTCTGAGTTATTGGGCTGACAACACCAGGAGTCTGAGTATAAATAGAAAAAGGAGAAGAGGCTTCCCGCTGTCCCAACAATGAACGAGAAGGGAGAGCTTGTGTCATTGTTAACGGACCATACACTCACAACACTTGTTTACATTGATTCTGTGTACAATATGCAGGACTCCGATACGTCTCACTCTCTCAAGGCGGAGTTCTGCGGCGGCGGCGGCACAGAGTATTCCATCCCATTCACTGACCGAGTGGGCCACTTGAGCTCTCTGTCCCGAACTACGCAGGAGAGTTTGAGCCGAGCACGTCGGTTCCGTCGATTGCTCGATCGAAGTGGGAATAAACCGTCTCGAAACGAGCTCGTTGGAATCTCTGATTAAATTAGCTACCGGTTTAGACTCCAGTGACCAAAGCGAACTACATGGCATTGGAAGCTAGCAGAGCCGATATCGCTGATGTTGCTACAACGCACATTCAGAGTGGCGGCGGCGGCGGCATCAACGAGCAGTTTGTCCGTGTTTCCCTTTGAAGGCACCCTGGAGAGCTTAGCGAAGAGTGTTTCGGTTGTGGCCTCTTCCACGATTTCCAGCAGAGCGCTCTCACGAGACTGGTTCATCGCTCGCCGTTCACAGCAGGTTTTTCTACTGGCCTGCCTTGAACAACGAGTGAAAGGCAGATTAATATCTTTCAACACTCCCTACTTCAGAGTCCCGCTCGCCCGACTTACGACCGACGTGGGTCGGCACTTTGCAGAACAAGACAATTTCGCTTAACATGAAAAACAGTTTCCAGACTCTTACCGCGGGAAGCGAGGAACCAGAACCAATTAACAAGACTTGAACTCCGCGGTGACTTCGAGTTAGCCGCGCTTCGTTCGTAGTCTTCGCAAAATATTGAAGCTCACTCCACGCTTCGCCTAATCAGTGTTTGGATGAAGGAGAAGTAGAGGGAAAAACAGGGGAACGGGGGGAAAGGCCGCGCTCGGTGTGAGGGGATCGAGAGAAGTCGTCTGACAGGCTCTCGGCCGCTAATCAAGCCGCTGATCATTAGAGATTTTTATCCAAATTTCTTCGTTTTTGGCTCTGCCGCAGCTAAACGAACTCTCAAACAGAGCCTGCCACTAGTTTCATAGCACTCACTTCTAATTTGTGGTTGATTCGATCCGAACGTGCGCGATTCACAATTTTTAGACAGTGATACGCGACGGCAACCGAGCAGCGAGTTGGCTTTTATTGTGACAGTTTTGCAAATTGGTTGAGATTGACGATTTTCCCTCTCCCGCTTTTCCGCTTGCGGAATGATATCTCACTGTCGGTCGAGTGACGTCGCAAGTCGACTTTTTCGATGTTCTCGTCGACGTTACGCAACGAACGAACGAAAAAACCGAACACAACTTTTAATGGATCTGCCAAACTTGACGGAACCGATCAGTGCTTCCGTAGCCCCAAACAGAAAAGAGCTAAAACGAGAGAATCGTTTTTGCTAAATACTGTCATTGCGACTCGCAACAGCACCGTTTTCGTAATAGAGAGAACTAGGGTTCGAACTGTACTGCGGCCGGAAATCGACGGCTGAACAACTGAACGTTTCGGAGTTGAAGCTCGAATCGAACGGCGGAAGTTCTCTTACACGAATTCGGAATTCTGTAACAAATCGCGGCGGCCGCAAGCACTGCGCCCGAAGTCACCCCCGAGTTCATCCCGATTGCTCAGCTGTCTGTCTCAACGAACTTCATTCTGCGCATTATTTACGACAGACGGTTCGGCGAGACCGAGTCGAGATGCTCTAATCGCGCTTCTCAGATTATCTTTCTCGCGTTCCAACCCCGCTCGGTTTTAGCGCGGAAATTTCTCAAGATGTGACTCTGCTTTTGATTTCATCGAAATTCCGAGCGATCCTCTCCGGAGAGCAAAAATAAATCGGCAAACTCGAAAGTGCGCAGAGTGTGTCGATATCATCTCCGAAGATCGCGTTAGCTGATAATTTCCTCGAGGTTTTGGTCAAGCATTCAAAGATCAGATTTCATTCTTCCAAGAACGTTTTATTTTTTTCACAGAATCCCCAATCGTTTCAAGCTCCTCCACGTGGAGATAGTCGGATGGAATGGTTTCCCGGACGCTGAAGACGTTAATTTCGGGCCGCTGCAGGAGATTTTAATATTTGACGTGGAAAGCCACTCAATCCGAACAGAAGGCAAATCTCCTTCGCAGTGGGAGCGAGTGCCCGAACTTGGAGCGAGGGAAAAACTGCAGAAAAAAAATATATAAAGCGAGCTCGCCGATAGAAAAAGGGGAGAGCAAGTCATTTGAGCTCCTTTATATCGATGAGGATCTGAATTTAATAGACGATTTGATGAATCACCAAGTCCTGAATGATGACTTAAGATCTTTGTAGGACGTAACGCCTCACGAAGAACGACTTACGATGACGACGACGACATGAGCTCATCTCCTCGCCAGCAGCCTAAAGAACGATGAGGAGGAAGCCCGGCTCTTTATGGGGCCAAAATCCTTAGTTTAATATCCGCATGGTCCTAAAGATAGCCCTCGTTCAACTGACACAGCACACCCACGATGGTAGTAACATTTGAGCTCGCCGAAAAAGGGGGTCATGAGGTAACTCTTTATTTATTCGCGAATTCCTTATCATCATCAACAACAACAACTGCGGCAACAGCAACAAAAATCTCGCCCTTAAAACTCAGTTTCGCTCGTGTCCACCGCGGTTTTTGCAGCTCGCTTCCTCCAAGAACTGTGATATCGAAGAAGCGATGCGGGCAAAACGCTCTTGATCTTGATGGGTGGATCTTGATGATCTCGATTTTTCCCGGGAATCGGCCGACATTCCAACTCTTTCTCCGTTCAAGCTAATTTGGTGGACGATATCGTTTGTTAACAGATTGGCAAAATGTTGGAATTGAACACGGATCGCCCCCTGTGGTCAAGACTCTGTTGCCGCCTCCTCTTTGGCCCCGCGGTATGGCCGGCGTCGGTCGCGTCACCGCAGTCAGCTACGACGCCCATTCAACCTCATAGTGCTGGTCAGGTCTGGTTGCGGCGCTGTTCACGTACTCACCAAGTTCGGTATATTCCCACATTGTTAGAGCTCTCTGATTTATTTTCGCTGTCTCGCCTCTTCTTTGTGTGTGTGTCACTCACTCACTCGCCCCCTCGCTTCGCCGGTCTGTTGTCGAGTATTGCAATACCAAAGAGACAGTCCATCAGCGTGTAATTGCACACCTCACTGGCTAAGGGCATCGCCACCCCACCAGACGAGTGGGGTTTGCGCGTCGCATCGTCAGGACGCCGGTCGGCGGGAGACAAGTCGAGAAAATATTAGACGAACTCGACAGAAAACCGATCGGCCCTCGAAAAGCAGAGCTTTCTTCGAGCCGCCACCAAGCCAGGACAAATCCTCCATTACACGCTGTGGCTACTTGTGCATCTCGCCGCTCCAACGATGATTCGATACGGATTTATTATGGGTAGGAGGCGGCAGCATGTGTAGGGAAATTCTTCTTTCAGTATATATCCGGCACAGCAGTTCGGCGGACTTCTAGGTGGAATAGCAGCCATCCAAGCGAATGACTAGCCAAATGGATGAACAACTAACGGATGAGACACCACTTACCGCTCTCAATGGATACGAATCGCCTCGTATATGAGCCGTCGTTTTTCTTTCTTCTTTTGTGAACTGCCGATCGGCGCTTCTCTCTCGACTATACAAACATTCGAAACAATGCCGTTTCGTTTTTCGAAACGTTTCCGTTTCACCGCCTCGTGAAAGTGACACGAGACACTCTCGATCAATCGAATCGAAAGACGATTCGACTTCGCGCACATCACGGTTACTGTTTCAATGAGACCGCAAACGCCACGTCACTCCACGCGACTTGTCGGCGCTTCCGGAATTCCGAAAATCAGAACGCAACTATTTAGATGTTCATGGAACAACTGAAACAGAGGACACGATGATCTACCACGCCGCTCAAGCTCATTCGACAACAGCGCTCTGAGCTGCGCGACTTTTGTTGTCTCTGCTGCTCCTACTGCCGCCGCCCACGTCACCGAAAGGATCACTACTGGGGCTGATTCTCTTCATCTCGTTCACTAAAGAGTCCCGACGTCGGCGTCGTTGTAGTTTTCGTGTTCTCTTTCGTCGTGGTAAGATACTAAAAGTCTATCGTTAAGAGCACCTCCCCCAATTCGGTCGCTGCTGCCGCCCCTGCTACTGTTGTTGTTGTTCGTATTTCCTTTTCCTTCGCTTTCCTGGTTCTGTTTGTAAATCCCGTCGGGTAAGACTCCGTACATTGCGAGCCACGCGTCCCCTTTCACGGACTCCGAAAGCAATCGAAAGCCGGCTGACAGACAGACAGACACCCATCTTGCCATCCTTTCCGATCTTGAAGATTTTGTCGGCTTGATTCTCGTTTTTACCCCGCTCGTGGCTCCGTTTTCGTCGTTTTCCCCAGTTCTCACCATCAATAACAGCAACAACGACAACGGCGACGACGACGACAATCGGAAAGGAGAACAAGGAGCGGTATTTCAGAGTGAGACTCAAAGATTTCTTGAGGGGTTGTTGAAGGAAAGGAGCGACGAGAGGAAGAAGTCTGCAAGAAATATGACACCTCGCTCCGAACATCGTCGGCACTCAACGGAGTCAACAATTGAAACCGTAGAAACCGAGAGAAAAGAGGGAACGATTCTCGCCGCAGCAGGACCAGCGAAGGCACAAGTCACCACCATCCTGGACCGATGGTGGCTCTCCAGCTGAGTTGAACTGAGCTTCGACACCCAGTGCTTTTTCTCTCACTGAGCCGCTGTTCCTTATCACGCTCGCTAGCTCGCTCGTGCGCTGTTTCAGAGAGGTCTCAGTTGAGGAGTCATCTGAGGAGGAACCAACTCCAGCTTGAAAGCAACCAAGCCGGTCGGGCCGCGAAGCCCCACTCGGCCGAGCAAAGTCATCCACCCTATGCTAAATGTGCTGCAGCAGTATAAAAGATAATGGAAGAGGATCTCAACTCGTCTTTTCGTTTTTTGGCTCCCCTGCTCCGTAGAGATTGCAGGGGGTCCCTCCGTAGGGATTCAGGACGGCTCTGTCGCCGCCGCCGCGGTGGCTGGCATAGCGAAACGGCGAATCCGGCAACTCCGGCTCACTCCATCCATGGCTGTTGAGCTGAGTGAGCGTAGCGAGTCCTCATCTTTCGACTCACCTGGCGAGCATTTGTGTCCGGGATTATGGGAACAGCGAATCGAATGACGTAGCAAGTCAAACACTGTGTGACGTGGGAGCCATTCCTCTCCTTGCAAGCAATGGAACGAACGAACGAA
Organism: Neoseiulus cucumeris; assembly: GCA_021527715.1. Lineage (NCBI taxonomy): Eukaryota > Metazoa > Arthropoda > Arachnida > Mesostigmata > Phytoseiidae > Neoseiulus > Neoseiulus cucumeris. The sequence goes on along the minus strand of JAJSRV010000030.1, from coordinate 9,415,839 downwards.
CGGATTCGTCTACCAATCAAGTTCTTCCCACCTCCCACACCCAGTTATGGGGATTGCGTTGAATTTTTCGACTTGAAGTCACGTTCGGAGACAATCGGGAGCGACCCGTGCAGAGCCCTCCGTTTCCAGCAGATGTTACGTTCCGGACACGAATCCTTGGAAAAGTCACCGTGAACTTTAATATCCTGACAATGAGTTGAGGTATTAGTTCGAGAGTACCATGTGCCCAAAAAAGAAGGAACGAGAACGCTGGTCAGTGACAGAAACTCAATGGAAACGGGGTGGTGGGAGCTCGGCTTTGATGCTTTCAAGAATCTCGAGCGAAAGATTTAATTCTTTGTTCCCAAGTTCAAAGAGTGAAGCAGACCTCTCTCAAAATTGAACTTGAACTCCGACCTGATTCGCTGATGGCTCCGCTCGTCTCGGGCTCATCGGAGCAAAAATTTCGCGGCCTCAAACCATTCGGGTCTGCCTCCTTGCCAACAAAAAGTATCAAGACGCGTGCTCTCATCCAGTTCCCCGAGTACCTAGCTCGAAAAATGCGGATATGGGGAGAGCAATAGAGGTAACGGAGGAGGGACAGTTCGTCGGTCGCCGACTTCGTTGGCTTTCCCCTTGAGTCGAGTCGCGTCTGTGAGCTTTCCTCAGGATTTTTTATGCAAGGCCCTGTCTGAGCTTTTGGTCGTGCGCCGGCCTCGCTCTTCTTGTTCTCTTTTTACCTCGTCATCGTTCGTCGTCGTTTTCGTAGTCTCCAATTTTGCCTTACTGGCCAGCTCCGTAGCCTATTTGGCCAAAGAACCCCCTCTGGCTCCCCGCCTCCTCTTTATAGATAACCGCTCACGTGATTCTCATGCTCGAGGGCTCAGCATGGCTGGCTGACTGCTTGGCTCGCGACCCTTAAGACTCATGGCACCTCGGGGACGTCTCCGGAGTACGAAGAAGGTGGGCGGCTGAGCGACTGGGTGGGGTGTTGGAACGGTAGAATGCTCCGAATAGTCTGATAGCATCGCTCCTGTGTCTGTACGGCCGGCCGTTCGCTGCTCACAAAGCTGCTTGGCGGTTGGCCGATGCTACGGCACAGTAAATTTATGAAACGCGATGCGATAAAGCGCTTTTAGCTCGACCGAAGAAGTAGTGAAATATGCTCTTCAGAGTGCTTGCAGCGGGGTTAGCGGGTGAGGCGGTATTGAAAACACCCGAGAGGTCGGAATTTACGCCGGCCGGGTGTTCCTTGCGACCACCCCCGGAGACACATGCTTCACATGTTGACTTTTCCGAACAGAACAAAAATACTCCGGGGCTCCGAACAATCCCCATTTATCGGTTGTACCGATCGAGTTCACGACGAGAATGAAAAACTCATTGCATATCAATGCTCCAATCTATATCCTGAATAGAATGCGAGGAGTTAACCTGTGGCGCAACGTGGGTCCCCGAGGGTCAGGCTCCATGATTGGGAGGCGGTGGAAAATAAGCGAATCCCGCAGGCGAGATTCTGGAAATTGGGAGCGATCGAAACAATGGGACTCGTTTTAGATCCACACCGTCTCCTATTCAAAGCTTTCAGCATTTCAAAGCTTCCAACTGACCAGGTTCCGTTTGGGCACGAAATTTCGACGATGAAAATCCATCACTCGCGATGTTGAATTCGCTGCGGACGAGTGCAACATCCCCTACGAGCATTCATCGTTCAGTAGGGGAGCCGTATTGATTCAACAGAGCGGACGGCCCTTCATGGAATGGAGCCGCTCCAAAGGAGAGGACGGCAGTCAGACGGGCAGGCAGGCCACCCATCCTACCGGCCGGTACACAACAAACCCCCTTTCCGTAGCCGAGTTCGAGCGTCACGCGAACTACTATTTAAGGCCCACTTGGCAGGCTACTCGTTTCTGCGCTCCCTCGCTTGTTCGTCCGCAGGCACGGTCAGTCAGTGGCGACCACCCTCGAGCCAGCCAGGCAGGAAGGAAGGAAGGAAGGCAGGCAGACAGCTACCTGTTAGCTCGTCCTTTCGTCCCGCTCGGAAAAAATGAGGGCGACGACCACCACCGTTGCCACTATAGGATGACTGAACGACCCCCTCATAGACCTGCTGTCATGAAGCTGATGCCTTCACACCCGGATATGATTACGGGAGCCTTTTCCTCGGGTGACATTGGAGCCCACGTTATTTCGTTTCTCCGCATTACGCCGCCGAACCCAGTGAATGAACTTAGCTCTTGGTCCCCGCTCAGGATCCGCGTGAGGATCGAAATCCAGGAAATATCTCGGGGTCTCGAAACCTTTCTCCTCGGCGGAACCGTGAGAGGATAGTTTTTGGAGAAAATCTTTCTGCTCTCCTCCCGTTCGTTCCCGCAGTCGGATGATTGAATGTGTTCGCACGCGTTGACCCCCACGATGAGCTGATATGCACGGTGAACGGATCGTTCAGGCCTCCATTCGCTTAATCTCGCGGGCAGATTGCTCTCTGCGGTAATTGAGAACGATCCCACGTCGTCAGCTGTCAGGTCAGTCTCAATTCACGTATGATGAACGTGTTCCACCTTTATTCGATACGTCAATACCGGTCAGACAGTTGGCAAAGCGATCGCGAGACGAGGGGATGGCCAGGTAGGCAATGAACGCGCAGCTCCCGGAGGCGCCTTCTCGCTGATGAGGAGGTTAAGGATATTTATTATTGGAAAAGGAATTCCAACGATCAAACTGTAATTAATCCTGGAGGCAGCGTGAAAATAGCCAAGCACTCGGAGTCATCCGTTCTCTCGGTCGAATGAATCGAGTGTATAGAGAGACAGACAAACGGACGGACGGATAAACAAGATTCCTGGGACGCTCGGCGTTCCAGACCGGAACAACAGAAGCTCCGAGCCGCCGCCCGTCCTCTATCTTCGTGTTTTCCTGTTCGCCGGCCAGCTTGACATCGGGATGCTTGGCTGCTTGAAGTTCGTGAGGCGTGGGTCTTCGTTTGATGGAATCGAAGTTGATCTCTCCGGCTCCCTCAATTCCTCTCTTCCCGTTCTCGAATTCAAATCCATCTAGCGGACCGGTCGGGCACGCGGCCCTCGATCCGTCCATCCATTTATTTCGTACAAAGAGAGACCACCACAAAACGGAGGACGACGTCGACAGATAGGTTTTGGACAGCGATGGGAGTGAAGGTAATCGAGGAGGAGCAGGACGAAGAGGACGTGCTCAAAAACACGGAGAGTAAACCGAACCCAGTCCGAACCTTTGACTCCTGGGTTCGTCGCCCCGCTACGTTTACGCTTCAGAAATCGGGTTTCCCTCTCGATTTTAAGGGGATCAGGCTCGTTCGTTCGGAATATGACCTGTCCCTGTTCTCATGACTTTGGATTAGAGGTCATGACCGCCGGAAATGTAGGAAATCTTTGTTTCAGACCAAGGAACTCGACACTTCCAGTGTTTCTGTCCTGAGGATCTTAGAAGAGAAGGGAAGTTCCATTTTCGCTCGCTGAATACATCATCCCGTAACGAGCTGTTTCGATTCTTTTACTTTCTTCTCGAGATGTCGAATGACGTCATATTTCGGGAGAGGCGATTCACGAATCAGTTACTCTCGAATCGAATACTAATCCTCTGTCGGTTATTCTTGCAACTCCGTGGAAGGGGAGATTTCGTCATCGACGTTCGCTCTGTTGCTGCCCTGGATCCGCTGTTGCTCAGAGAACACCTCTGTCCTCGAAAAGCTTCGAGAAGGCCGGACAAGCAAAACTCATCCGGGCGCAAAGTCGGACTGGATTCTAGCTCCGCTGTTCGGACCGCGGATTCTTTCCCCGTTGGCCGACCGCTGTTGATATTCAGCACGCCACTCGAGCTAGCTTGCTTGCTTGCTGACGCTTTTTCCGCGGATGGACCGACAAACGTGCGTTCTCGTCGTCGACGTTTTTCGCCCTTTTCGCTCAAACCATCATCTGTGTCGACATTTTCGTCGTTCTGTGCTCTTTCTTCTCGCTCCGAAATCTCGACTCGTCTTCTCCTCTGACCAGCGGACGCTCAGAGTCCGACCGAGAAGCTAAGTTAAGTCCTACTTTTCTTCTCAGCTCCCCTCTTCGGTTGCTTCCAAAACATCCGGGAGACAATGCCTGCAGCGAAAACGTCACAACGGTCTGCTGACATCTCGAAAGTTCGTGGATGTTAGTTAGTTAGCTGTCAAAACGGCAACGTTCTGTCATAATATTTTCTTCGTTGATGTCATGGACGTCGTTGTCGCCATCTTCCTTCCCCTCCAGTGTCTCGTTCGTTCCCAGCGTTGGTTTGACGTTTTCTCGGTGCCGGGCGACGACGACGACGTTCACACCTGGACGAGAGACGAGCGAAGCGGTGCACGAAGAGCGAAACAATGCTCATTATGAGAATGACATGCCACGCCGCAATACGTACGTACTCACTCGGTCGCCACTTCCTCCATCAGCACGACGACCACACCTCCGCGGCACGGCCGTTCCCTATCGCAGCAAATAGAGCTAGCTCTTGTAGCGCCTTCATCAGGAATACAACAGCGTACCCACAATGTTCGTTTCCTACGGTAGTTTGCTCTGTTTGTCGGTTAGTTCTTTTGCAGTTACATCATCATTATCATCATCATCGTTCTCCTCGTTGAGGGAACGCGGCGCTGCCACCGTCGACCTCCTTCTTCCACTCAGCCGTCGAAACAATCGCGTTCGTCCGACTCGCTAGTTTCTTGTTGCGATTTCCTCAGCCACGAACAGAGCTGAGGTTGGCTGGCTGGCTGGCTGGCTGGCTGGCTGGCGAGCGCAATACGGACGATAAGCCACCGATAAGCAGCGCAACGTATCATGGCCAAACAGATTTCGAAAGTTCTGTCTCTCCGTTCACGGAAATTTGGACCGGAAAGAAAACAGAGTTCTGAGCAGATTCGAGATCGACCTTGACATGTCAAACGAACGAACAGAAAAAGCGGAGAATATCGACAGAGCGGAGCGAGTCGTAGAAAATCGAATTCGAAAAGGAATTATTTCGAGCATTTAGAATGTAGGGCAGCGAATGGGATATTCTGTTCGTCGTGATTCCGCGCGCCGCCGAGGGACAATGTCGCTCCGACCAACAGAGGAATCCAAAATTCCTTGGGCTGGAAACCGATGGAACCGCAGACATGCGCGACTATCGAACAGTCTGGCGGCCAATAACTAATTCCAGACGTGGTTGCCAGATCCTCGAGTGCGAGAAGAACTTTTCGACGGAGCGTACAGATTTCGGCCTCGACCGAGAGCCCAAACTGAATATCAAAGTCATTGGCGATCCGGACTGACAACGAGAGATTTCATCCTCATTCCGGCCGGATTTATTCCCATTCCGCTACAAAGACATCTCTCATTGCGGTTTCCATTATGTCAACGGATCGAACGTATCCATCGTGAGATATTTACGTATGAGAGTGCTTCAAACTGACTGGGATACGGTGCCGCACCTTTCAGCTTCGGACCTCTCGCGACCTCTAAGAGGTCGATGCCGACAGCCTCTCGACCTCGTTTTCAAAAGAGATACAATGCAGATATCTGTAAGTCAAACACGATCGCCATCGACAGACCACGAATTTTCTCACGGGATCCAACTTTCTCATGAGGAGCGGGCGGGCGAGCTCAAATAAGCTTTGACGACGAGGTCCCCATGACCTCGCTCGTTTGTCTTAAGTCGCCAACTAACTCCTCTCACGCTGCGTTCCGAACGGTGGCTGAAACTGAATTGCAACAATATTTGAATTATCCACCAATTCATTATCTCTCATCTTTCTCCCCCAAAACAGCTCCAGTCAACGGCCGTCGACATAACGACTGCTCCCACGCCTTCGTGCCGGGTGGTCCGATCCGTTCCGTCGACATTCGTAAGCCTACTGGCGCGGCGGACCAGCCCAAATATTTTACGAGTGTCTATCCTCGTGCCTCAGCATTTGATTTTCTTGCTCTGTTTTCAATTGTGCCGAAAGAAGAAAATTTCAATCACTCGAGAGCCTCAAGCTCGAAAAGAAAGAGTGTTCTACCTCTCCACTTCGGCCACGACCCACTGCCAAGTGTCCACGTCAGTCAATTCCTCATCAGAATGAGTCGTTTTCAGTGTGATTTCGAAATTCCGTTTCTACATCGAATCGTCCAAACTCGTTTCAAGTCGCATCATATGAAAGATCCCGTCTCGTTACATCATCACACAAGATTTGAATTCTGGGCTCCTTATCGAAGTTATCAAACATTTTTTCTGATGTGAGCACAGATAGAGATGAATCGAAGTGAATTGTGGAACTTCTGGCGCAACCCACGCGTCGATCCTAATCCGATGATGATTTCAAATGGCTCAATTCTCACGTCGGGCCGATGGCTGTGGAAAACAGTGGAAATGAATTCGCAGAATTCTTCGCGTAATCGACAGCGTTCAGAACCTTGATCGAAGGAAAAATGACCGATCATCAAACAAAGCTCTTTGTTGTCGTCGTCGCAGTGATTTCTGTGAGTTTCGATCGAGTCATCTCTGCTTTCACTGTATTGACAATTTGAGTCCAGAAGTTGATCAGTGCTTAGCCAAGCAGACCAACCTTGAAAGTGAGTTCTGGGTGGAGGAAAAACGAGAGATGAGCGGCGAACAAAACACGGGGCAGGAACGCCATCGGCCCACAGTCCACCCAGACTCTGAGGCTCACGCGTACAGCGAACTATTGTTCTGTTTGATGCAGTGTTGACGCCCTTTGGAGCCGTGCGTTTCGCCTCAGATCGTAGGAGTCGAGTTGCTGATTTGTTGACTTCCGTTACGTTCGCTCGTGGTTTACTGCCCTCCATCAAACAAACGTGAGTTGTTTTTCTTCCTCTTTGTGGACAAGTCCCCGTTCCCAAACAAGTCCACGAGTGAACTCGAACTTCGATCGTCACCGGAGCAGATAATTATAAGTGGCACATCATAAAGCTTCGAGCAGGTGAATAAACTCGGTGGCTGTCCGCAGGAAATGGGTCCACTTGATTTGCTCTTGATTGCTGCTGTCGGCGGTACGACGATACACGCGACAATCGCCCAATACTACGACAAAACTGGAATGGGAGCTATATACGGATACTCGTATAACGGAGGATATCGTGGCCTCAACGTAGCGCTGGGCTTCGGCAAAGGTGGAATTTCGGCCTCTGGCGGACTTTATGGCGGACGTTACGGTGGTGGCGCGGCCGCGGCGGCTGGAGGGTACTCCGCTGGCGCCGCTACAGCAGCGGGAGGATACGGTGGCGGCGGCGGCGGGGGAGTTGGGGGAGGAGGATACAGCTCAGGATACGGAGGTACCGGATATGGCAATCGTTACGCATACGAAAGCGGTTACGGCCAACAATGGTGAGAATAAACGAAGAAAAGAAGCCATTATCAGGAGACTACAATGAATCCCTAATAAGCAAAGCTGCAACTAACAAATCCAGAGCCCGTATTCAAGTCTCGAAGCAAACGAACGGTGTCCGTACAGAAAAATGCTCGGTGTTCTTGGATTTGTTGCAGGCAACGACGGTACGGGTATCGGAATCGCTTCCCGTACAGGAGGTTCCCGTCGTACGATTACGATTACAATGGCGCGTACCAGTTCCGTCGGGGCAGAAGGTTCAACAATTACAAAAACGATTACTACGACTATTAGGGACACTCCAGACACTCGAGGAACACTCGGAAATATTATCAACAGCGGCGATTCGCACAAGAAGCACAGACTCCCGTGGGACCTCGCGACGGGGTCGACTCACAGGAGCCAGCAAAGTTTCGGTGTGCTCATTTGAGTGGGAGTCGTTCGTTAAGTGGAGCTCCATAGCACAGCATCGACACTTTTGAAGTGTCTGGTCAAATATGCATTGAGATGTTTAAATGTTGAGAACTCGCTGTAAGGGCGGTGCTGCCACGCCTTGATTCAACGCTCACTCATTCACTAACGCACTCGAGCAGTTCTCTTTGCTCGAGTCTCGGCGTTTCCTTTGATTCGACGGAGCCTTCTCGCAACGATCCCGAACACCCTCGCAGCGATGTTTACCAATAAACAACTGTCTTAGAACTGCTTGATTGGAGTTTTTTTTCCCAAGATTCAAGATATGTATTTCAGGACACTTCTTGTGCTCTTGCTCCTTGCGTCGAGTGAGAACTTCTTCTCAGAGTCGGCTCTTTGCTGGCGAGTTTCGAGCGCAGTGAGGCTCGATCATACGCTGCTGTGAACATGGAGTGCAACGAGAAAGTGTTCGAAGAAGAGCTGTTCCATTTGAAGCCGGAATCTCGGCGCGGCGGGGAACCGAGCGAGCCGGCGCGAGTCCACTCCACTCCCCTATAATGAGTGGCGTCTTGCTCTGTGTCTTCTCATCGTAATAGTCGATAAGGCGAACCAGCGGAGCACTAAGGGTAATTACCCCTCGGGTCGGTTCTAATATCAAGATATTCAGACGACATGAGGGCCGGATTATCTGGATTAGCAGACTAGTCACTCTCGGTGGTAAATTCGTCCGTAAGAGCTCACCATTATCTAGATTGACCAGCCACAGTTTCTTCTTTTTCCCACTCTCCTTGTTTTCCCTTGGAATCGGCGACTCCGACTTCACCTGTGGCTCTGCTTTGCTCCGAGTGAGGTCTCTCATGTGAAAACTACGTCCGATTCTGAGTGAGTTTTTCTCGATAAACCTCTAGGGCTCCCTCGACCCTTCACTCCCCCCTCGCTTTTGTCCAGATGATTTTCAAAAAATGTTCACGTTTGTTCGGAGGGCATATCAAAAAACCAGATACGGAGCCTCAAGATCGAGCGAGATTCACCCTGGTCGCGTAAATTGTGAATTGAGAGCGAATTTCAAACACACTGTGTGTGTGTTGAGCTATTACCAGAGTCCAACGCAGTGAGTGAACGGTGTTTCGACGGCCGGCGCGGCGTTTGCGCCGATGTCCGCGTAGAACGGAATAATTGGACGTGATTTTATTAAGCAATAAAATCTCCGCCTGCAATAATCCCGCACTCTCGTAATGAAGCGTCTCGTGAGGCATCGAAAACACTGTTCTATTATTCGCCCTATTCTCTACGGGAGACTTGAACTGAAATCAGAAGCAACGGATTCCGCGCATGAAGAGGAAAGTTTCACTATTCTCAATCTCTCAAAATGTCCGAGAAGACCGATCGCGACACGAGATGGAAGAGCAGACGTTTCCTTCACTCAATGGAGTCTCCCTCGGTCCCGTTGAAAAGAAGAGCAAAACAGGAGGCCCGACATCGTCACGTGGGGGATTCCTGAGGCACGTTTTGGATGACTCTAATGGGCATCGCTCAAACAATAACCGTCCGTTGGGTGCTCCACATCTCGCCCAGTTCTCGTAGCTTTACCGAAAGGGCATAACACTGGCAAGCGAACGAACGAACGAGCGGGCGGGCAGGCAAGCAAACCTTATCAAGATTTATAGCTTCACCCTGTCGGTCGTAGTGTAGTTTACGTAGGCAGAGAGCTTGCGCCATAAAATAATTAATCGGAACACCTTTTCCTCGTCGTCGACGACGCTCTCCGTTCCTCTCTTTCATTGGTGGTGAAGGTGGTGGTGGTGGTGCTACTGTTATTCCGCTACCTGCGCGAAGAGCCTCGTCGCGGGTGTCGCCATCAACGAGCCGTAGTTCAAAACCAGAGAACGACTCGAGGCTTCAAGCGACGACGCTACTTTGAATTTGGCCAACCAGGACGCCTATCGTTCAGAGTCCTTGTCGTGGCGGTGACGCCGGCCGTTTCGAAAAGCCAGAAACAACAGGAGCAACAGGCTGCATGCCACCGGCGACGAGGCTAATGGTCAGATGAGCAAAGTGGCACCGCCCTTAGCTCCTCATAGGTGGCCTGGAATAAATTTGTCGTCGTCGTCGCCGACGACGACGGCGGCTGTTTCTGAACAGCGGTAGCAGCGATCGGATCAGACCGATAAATTATTGAAAGCAGATTGAAGCTTTAATTTTGGATAAACTACACTGTTGGCTCTTCGGCTGCGGCTGCGACAGCGACGACAGCGGCAGCGGCTACTTCGATTTAATGACGCGTGGCAGTACGAAAAACGGCCGCCTCGATGCTCATGACGACGACATCGATGATGGCGAGATCCATCCGAAGAAGCGAGAACTCGTCGATTCATTACCGCTGAGGCCGCCATCGCAGTTGCTACTGGACTCAAGATGTTCGCGTACGAAGTGCGTTAGAGTCAATAATGGAAAAACGACGGAAAGTCGCACTCGCGGAGACGGATGTCTGGGCTTCAAATCGTTTAGCGGTAGTGAATATTACCGGTCAGCAGATCATCTTGCGAGAGGGGAAGCGAAAACACGGCCCAGTCCCGAGGGAGGCGGAAAAGTCTTCGTTCATGTTCTCTCAGGTGAAAACGGACTCGCATAAGTGAATCCCCGACGAGATCGCAACTATGTACATGATAGCATTCGGGTGACACCTTTGGAAAGAAGCTCTGCTGTGATAGATGGTAATACCACGCCCACACACGGCGACAGGGGATGGAAGTTCTGAACTCCCCTCTGGTGAACAGTTGTCTTGGGAGAGAGGCCGATAGCGACCCCTCAAGGATGGCAAAACTCTGCTATACCGAGTTACGCTGCCGAATCGGGGAATTCGAGTTCACCGATATCCACGCAAACTCTTGGAGAATTCTCGAAAATGAAATATTCATGCACTCCGCTAAAACCGCAGCGGCAGGGTCCAACGAGTTGGACCCCGAGTGAGACGAACGCTTGGCCGGACCGATCCGAACATCGACCACCCACCGCCACGACGGGGACCGACATGGATGACCAGCTGGTTTCCGACGGCATCCACACTCTCCTGGTTCAGCGTGTATTCGCCACGACGACGACGACACCACCCTGCCGTTAGACAGAAAGCAAACGGCTATTTCTCACTTTTCCTTTCAATAGCGGCTTCCCGGTGGACGAAGCACAGATTCGTCTCGCGGAAGTCGAAACGAAGTTGAATCTCTATTGACTTCTCGGAATCGGACAAATGCAGAAGCCTCAATGACACACTCATTCATCTTCGAATTCTGATAATATTCACTGATGAAGCCGAAGCAGAAGGTCGGCCAAGTCGGAACTACATTGAATGAGTCGCCGATACAACAGAAATAGCAGCCGATGATTGCGAATGCGACACGTGGCTGCGATCATCAAGCAAGTAGGGTCGCACAGGAAAATAGTTGCAGAGCAAACGCGTACCAAATTCGTAGCAAGTGCGAGCAAAGTTGCTCGCACTTAAGTGCGCAAATCTCCCGCTCACTCGCTCGCTCGCTAAGCCTTTCTGCTTTTCCTGTGCGATAACACTTCGGTCGGTGTCCGCTGGCTACATGGCGGCCGTCGGTCGGTGCCGCGGCTCGGCGCTCGAGCCGCTTGCTCTTCTTGTGTTTCCGTTGCTCAGCTCCATTAAGCTGGCCTCCTGTGTAGTTGTAGCATACACAGCGGCGGCACTCATTCCAGTGGACTCAGACAAAAAGCTTGCCATCAACTTCCTGCCTTGTCGTGCCGCCGCATTTGGATAGACTCCCCACGTCCTGACTGCCCAGGTCTCCGTCCAGCAGGCCCGACGTCAAGAGAAGTCAGCCAGCTAATCATTGCCCCCCGGCTCCCTCGCCTCAGTAAACTGTTGACGTAGATGCTCACAATGAGTCCGAGCGTTGTTAGCTTCATGTTCCACCGCGATAGAAAACAGCTGAACGGAGCGCTCAGATCGGATTCAGGCTCGCGACTCGTTTCGTTTCATTGTTCTCTCCTCGGACATCTCACGCTCAGTCGTGTCTGATTCTCTCGATCTTTTTTTCTCCTCTGTGCCAAGCTAATCACAAAACGGGATTCGTCGCGACGACCCCCGAGCGCTCCGGTATGACCCTCGAGAAGGATTTTTAGTTTTGACACTTTAATGAAATTCGCCCCTCGTTGGTTCCTTCGTTTGCTCCCTGGATGTCGGCCGGTGGAGACCGGCTAGCTGGTTCCTCCATTGCTCCCCAGGTCCCCCTCGCTCGGCCGGGAGTAAGTGAGTTAATGTCGCGTTCTATTTTGCCCCCGTCCAGAGCACTCAATGTTTTAACTCGAGCTCCAGCTGCTCCACCAACTTCTTCAAGTTGACTACTTCTCAGTAGATCAAATCAGCTCGATGAATGCGGCTCATTATTCAAAACGGTCGATGGAAATTCAAATAACGAAAACCATGAAACTTTGTTTACACACACGGCACCATCGAACGGGGCCAACTTTGAGCTTGGCCTTTCTCAATTCACACGCTCCGCTCGACTCGGTGAGAAATCAGTTTTCGATAGTTGAACGAAAGAATGTGGCCGGCGCATACCTTACCGAACTCAGAGACGATCCACACGTATCACATGGACAGTTCGGAAAGATCACGTTCTCTCCTAAGCGACGCCTTAGATTGCCGTTCGCTGCAACGATTCTTACCTGAAAAGTGAGAAAAGAATTCTTAAAGCTCAGTTCCTCTTCTTTGACCGCGGCGGGGGAACGGTTTGTTGAGATCATCACTCGTGATGAGTTTGTTAATAAATCATCATTGTTTTAAGATAATATGAGTGCTTCATGAGAACCCGAGAGTGGGAGAAATCGCGATATCTCCAAATTACAAAGCTCGGTCTTGTTGTTTGGAAGGCTGGAGAGCATTGCCCTCCCAAAACAGCAATTTCAAGTGTTTCAACAAAAATAAACTTTTGTGTCAGCCCCAGCCCAAATTAAGTATTTTCAAGTTGTAGGGTCTCTCGTTCAAAAACTTCAGCTGTTTCATTTCCTCCTCGAACCCCGGCAAGTTACCTCGGGCATTTTGTTGCTCGCTGTTGGAGCACATCTTTCCGGCTCTTGTGAAAATATTAATATAGGTAGGTATGACGCCACCGAACCTCTTGTTGCTTCTCCTCGAAGGTGGGGTGGCTCTTCGAGCGTACAGCGTAAGAGACAGCGACAGTGAGTGGCGAGAAAAAGTGCTTGTATTAAATTTCTTACATTTGCATAATCTACTGTCCATCATATGCACGCGTTCCGTAATGAAAAAAATTGCACTCGCGCGAGGCTTGAGAACAAAAAGTAAAGAAACATGTTCGAGATTTGCGACATGAGACATGAAGTTTGTGGGAAGCGTAGCCACAGACTCGTTCGAAGTCTGGCACCACTTCCGAGCGTCCGTATCTTCCGTGGTGACACTTGGCAACGCGCTTGAATAGAAACGCAGAGATCGGGAAACGTTGCGAGATCCTCAGGAACTGTTGGGAAACAAATGATCCGACCTTGATCTTGAAGGTCCTCGTGGGATGAACGTATCCATAAACAACCAAGCTTCACGGAATGAGAGAACTCGAAACTGGTAAGTCACGAGCATTCGTCCACCGAAGGGAAGATAATTTAGTTTCGGAGGTGATTTTTTCTTTCACTTAGTGAGACCCTTGCAGTCGTACGCGGTTCCGGGTTTTCTTATCAAGCTTCATCTATCCCCCGCCGCCGTTGTCATTTTCAGCTCGCGTGTGATTCGTTTGTTCTAGCACTTACAGCCAAAACGGCCTCAGGGCGAAGCCCATCCGTACTATCACTGCCCCAACACCCCTGCGGCTAGCAAACCACCCTACCAAAGGACCGGCCAACGAATCTACCAGTCAACGAACGAACGAACGAACCCCACGAATAGCGATGCTCGTATCCCCACCGACGTACCTACGGGATCCCCCAAAGCCCCACTAGCGACCCACAACGCCGCGCCGCCCCACCTGGTTCTCCTGATAAGGGTCTGCTGGTCGGTCCGTTCGTCCGGCTGGTCGGTGTTCAGCTCTGAATTATGCATCCGCATCACCACTGGTCTTCCACCGCAAAGTGGACCAGTGTTGGAGCGTGTGTATGTGTGTTCGTAAATATGACTCTTCTCTATGAACGGAAGAAGCTCCTCAATAGGCGATCCACAGGCTCTCGTCCTGCTTGGTCCTACTACTAACGTCCCTCTATACAAACAATGTAAGCAGCATTTGATATATGAAACTGACGGACAGACATCGAGTCAGCGGATGAGCGAGCGCTCCTGTCGTTCGCCGGAGAGTCAGGCTAGGCCTTGGCTTGTCGACATACCACGAATTCATTCTATTTCCAGATGCATTCGAGGATATTCTCGTCGTGGAAAATACGAAAACGGCATCAAAAGAACAACGAAGCCACCGACGAAACTCTGTATTTCATCCGGACGTCCTCCGATAGGGGCCTTGGATCGGAAACGAAACTCTTCAGCCTTGCTGAATTATTGAAGAAACGTTTGAAACGTGGTCTCTCTGGATTCGAATCGGCGCTGCGACGGTCAACGGACAATCGAAAGTCGGCCACCCCACCGCGTACGCTCGCTGTCTTCGTCAGACTTCCATTATTTCTCTCTTTGTCAGGTTCTTTTTGAGCGGGTCGGCTCACCCCGACGTAAGTTCGCTCCTGGCTTCGTACGTCGTCGTTCTTCACTTCGTCCGGGCACCCCAGCGGACGCTCTGTACGGCTGAAGTCAATGGCTGAAATGATTTAGGGCCCAAAGGAGGGTCAGGTGAGAGGGCAAGCAAGCAAGCAAGCAACGACCACGCCGGGGAACAGAAGTGCACGGGGCGGACGACGATGCTTCGGTCGAACTAACCGACGACGGGCGTCCGGACAGACGAACGGAGAGTATTGAAATTCCTTGCTCGCCCCTCTTCATCCTGTCCCTTGGATCGCTTGCCGGGAGGACGAGTGGACCGATGCCGATGCCGCCGCCGCCGCTGCGAACACCGCCTCCGAGGGTCATGAGGGGCATCTTGAGGTAATTCGATGCAACGCCTCCGAAGAACGTTTCGAGAAGTTATTAAAGCATTGAAAGTTCTAGATGGAGGAAAAATCGCGTTCAGGACGAGAAGGAGTCTACTGAATGGTTTTGAGCGGACGAAAGAACGCTGTTTAGAAACCACTGTAGTCTCACACGTTTCCCGATCGTCGGTGCCTCTCGCGTTCTTGCCCGGGATGTCCGCTCGCCCTTCTGTCGCTAGCTTGCCCGTCCGCTCGTTTATGGAGAGAGAGAGAGAGCAGCACTCGAAAGACATCCTCCACTATTCGAACAGCGTCCATTAAAAGTTCTTAGCCAGCGGATATTCACGTTGATTCGACGTTCGCCGTCGACGATTTCCTCGCAGGCTGCCGACTGACCATTACAGCATTCCAGGATAGTAGTTCACGAGGAAGCGTGCGAGCAGAGCAAGTGCACGAAGTGACCGTCAATAAATTCTTAGCAAGCAAATCGATGGAAAGAAGAGTTCACTTAGGCTTCTTGCTCAGTCGGTAGTGGAAGTTCTCTCTCGCTCTCTGTTTGACTATGGGGATCGAGTTCCTCTCTATGCAAAAACCTGTACTAAAAACACTGCATTACGCTTCTTTACACCGAGCTTCTCCGTTTGGCGATTCCGGAAGCCGATATCATCGGAAATGCTGATGATTGGAACTTTTGAGTCCGAGGATCACACGAAATCCATGTTACAATCATCTGATCCTTCGTGTCTCGTCAACAGAGCTCGTTTCGGACCACACTATCATGGCAAAGGCATGCAGCATTTCATCGCGTGAAGATCAGAAACTGCTCGTCCGATTTCTCTTCACCACCATAACTTTCGCGAAGAGTTCGTGTTGACCAGCTTCCAACTATAAAGATAGAAATGAATAGAAGAAGCTTCCCATCAAGAACACATGTCTTCCCGGACTTTCTCTCTCATGTTGAAAAGGTCAGATGAGAGGAAACTCTGCCACAACACCGAGCCACAGTAAACTGAGATGGCTCTGCGAGGACCAAAGACAATCTCCGCCGAAGGATTACTGTGACCGCCACTTCACTTTCCTCAGATGAGAGCGTTTTATGGGTGGGAGCGAAGCAACTTGTATTTCAAAGCACAACGTCGCTCAGCCGGTCACTATGAGCGGCAATACATAACAAAGATCAAGTGCAACCAGCCGCTAACGTGATTCTCGTATTTTAATGTCTCGGCTGGCCAGCTCCTCGCCGGTCGTCTCGTTTGCTCCCGGAACCAAGGATCCTGTATCCTACGTCTTCCCGTCCGAGACGGCTCGTCTGCCAGTTCCCCGCTCGCGGCTCTGCGAGGTCTCACATTGCTCCCGAAACTTGCAATCTACGTTAATCGAACTTTGCCATAAGCGACGGGAACAACACCGGGAGATAAGCGTCTGTAGCTGCATTTTAGTGCGCGGCCTGTCTCAACCAAACGTTCGGGGCTCTCGGAGATCTGCTCAAGATCTTTCGAGATCGAACTTTGAGTTTTGGAGAATCTAGAATTTTCAAGAATTCCAAAGAAGAGAGGTTCCCTGAATGGCGAAATTTTAGACAGCATTTCGAAGATTTTTGGGTTCTTGACTCACTGAGCTGCTTTTTCGTCTCCTTAATCCACCGAGGGACTTGGGATTCCCTCTGAATACTTTGTTTGATTTTTTCAATGTTTTATCGACTCGAGAGAACTCGGTTTCTTTTGGTGATTTTCAATTCGGTTCAGCCCGCGGCGAAGTTTCCAGCGGCTGTTCGGAGATCGTAAGTTCTGAAAATTTGCTTCTCCAAATCTGCTCTTTCTCGGTTCATTAGCATTTAATGTTCGGATGTTGTTGCGGTTTAATTTCAATTCGAGTTTCCATTTGAGACGTTCTCCGCCACGAGTGCGTCTTATTGAAATGAACAGCCAGTCGACCGCCACGCCATTTCCGCGCTTAGTTCCAGTCTTATGATCGTTTCTCGCTCCGGAGTCCCGAGTCATAATCCTCGGAAGTTTTCCATCACTTTAAGTTCCAGGATAACAATTTGAGGCTCTTATGTCGTGGCAAGATGCTTCTTTGGAATCATGTTTGATTATTCTTCACAGCCCGAGTTAATCGGAAATTATTTGCATGAAAATTTTCATCAGTTTCGAAGAACTCGTGATGAAACGACGCGTCCGATCCAACGATCACGTGAAATGCACAGACCGCCGTCTCCACATCGACATTTCCGGACGAAAGGTCAGACGCGAGAATACTGTTTCCACTTGACCATGGATTTCGAATCGATCTCCGCATGGCCGCATCGATGTTTTACAATTCTGTGAGTTTCTCGGAATAAATATTCGCGGTGTCCACGATTCACCGTACCAGCAAATCGAAACAAACACCGCGTTTTCACTTTGAGCGTTCGAATTTCGAACACGTCAACGGAACTCTAATGACGAATGAGATCCTCATTCCCTGAATTGTTCGGTTGTTCTCTAGATATTGATGTGACAAATCTTGAAGAATGAGTTCATCCTATCTCTATGGGCTTGGCTACAGCAGACTGCTGCGGACAAGGATCGAGACAACGCAGAACAGAGAAGGAATGATACACATGATTCGAACGCGAGCACATGTTTCTCGCGGTCGGTAGGAATCACTGTTTCGAAATCTGTTCTCAGCCATAATAGCAAGTGGAAGTAATGAGTTGGCGCGGCCAGACGCTCCCATTAATTGTCTACAGTGCCCTCATCGGAACGCTCTGATCGAGTTGAGAGAGTTTCTCGGTAGAACGTCATCGAAATTGGTGGAAAAATAAAAAAAAACATCATTTGTAGAAACCACGAGTTGAGAAAAACCCCAAAAATTTCGCTATGAAACAGACAGTTCTCCGCCGATTATTTCTCTGTGTGCGAGAGAAGGCTATATCGCTCCGCGTGTCTGCTCCAGACAAGGACAACCTGTTCCCCGCATAGCTATTCATTGTCTGGCATCGTGATTCAGAGCATTGGAACCCGAGTTGAGTTCGTCTCGATCCATATGACGCCTCCCACCGTCCCCCGCTCCCCTTTGACTTCTCCCTCCCGACACCTCGACTCCCCTATCGGTCCATGCCTTCCAAGAGCCAGATCCCCTCCGATCTGATCCCTTGCAGTGCCCGACTCCCCATGGTCGCCACCTCCCGTGTCGTTTCTGCTCTTGCACGAGCCATTTGAGAGCTGCGTCAGACTCCAAATATGGTGCAGAGCTGTTTTCGCTTAAGTGAGCCAGCTTTTTTTCTCTCTTGCATATCGCCGCATTTACCCACCGCGAGTCTATCTCGAACGACCGCATGGAATTTCTGCCGACGCGACGATGTTTTCTCGTTGCTGCTGCTGCTCAGAAGGACGCCGCTAAATTCAAATAACACAACCAAATGCCTAATCCAGCAGCAGAGTGAATGTTTTGCTCCGTGGACGAACAGCGTCCGGTCAGCTCAGCGTTTGGCAATCAGAGCCTTCCGAACAGCGTCAATCCCATGTAGTGGTAGTATTTGTATTTACCCTCCATCGAGCAACAGCACGTCCTAATCCTCCCAAACAGCCGGCTTCTATCTGTTTCTCTTGTCGCTCACTCTTTTGCTTCGACAGAGGCGGCGGCGGTGGCCATCATTTCAGTTCATTCCGATAGTATGTCGTCTTGCCTTCTGTCTAGAGCTGAGCGTCAGGCCTTTTTGTCCCTCTCTTCGTTGGTCGCTCGCTCGCTCTCTCTCTCTCTCTGTCACTCAATTCTGCACAGTGCTCGGTCTGGTTTTTTTTGCACGCTGGCTCGTGTTTGAACTTGGAGTCTGGCGACGACATCGGGGGTCGGAATTGGATTACGAATGCGAGCAGGCAGCACAGGTGACGCCGACCCGCGCTCGAATTCTACGAGGCAGCGACGCGCGCACACGCATCGGATTCTTCCTGTTTTTCGGATGCCTGCCCCGACAAATATTCCAATTATTCTCAAATAATGATCCTCTACGTCCTTGTTGTTCGCGCGAGTTGACCTGTCGACCGGATGCGACCTTTGCCGAGTTTAACAAACTCAAGTGTGAAATCGAATCGCCGTCTGTGGTTGAGCTAACTGATTCCAGGAGAACATTCCAACTCGGTTGACTTTCCTCCCGAAAATCCTCACATCTGAACTTTTTCCCGGCGAATTTCACGAAAACCAATTGAGCCAGCTCATGGCTCCGTCGATCGAGCACAACTCGTTTCGCATTCAGAGTTCAATAAAATTTTATGATCTCAGTTAGTCTTCGGAATCAAGCGATCGTATTCATCGCCGCCGCGCTGGTCTTCGGTCGCCGCCGTTGCTCTGAGGCGATTTCGAACGAAACTTTTGAAATATAGACGTCAAGCTTTTGCGCCTCTTTTCGTTTCCTAGGGCATGCAATTAGGCACGCCCACCGAGTCACCATCAACTCTGCCATACACCCACCCACCCAGTCACTCGTTCGGTCGCCCACCACCATCACCGCGACCGCTACCATCCTCGACAGCCCCTTGCTCCAACGCGCTCCGCCAGCAGCAGGAGCAGCACCACCACCCGGTACGGCGGCGTCGAGTAAGCAGGCGAGTGAGCGAATGTTGCCTCCCGACTTGGCGAATTTGCATTTGTCAACATATAAAATTGCCCCTTCCCGCAGACACTCTTCCGAAGCCCACTTCATTCGTTCATTCATTCATTCATTCAGTTCCGTGGAGCACTCTCGACACTCGGACAACTCACGTCCACGCGTTCAATCTGATTGAATTTCACAAAACCCTTCGATAGACGGTTCTAAACTCTCACATTAGAGGTTCGAATCCTGTCGATCGATCGGTAGGAGAGGACTTCGCATCGTGTCGTGACTCCTTCGAAAACATCACGGGGAGATTTTGCGAAAACGCAAGGCTTAGATGGCAGAGCTCGAGCTCTTGAAGATCATCCGGTCAGATTCATTCGAGAACGGGACGCCGAAACCTCGGTGTCTTTCGCACGATGAGACTCCGCGCGTTTCTACTTTTGGTGTATGTATGTCTGTCTGTATATCTAGAGCGAGCAATGAGGGTTCTTGGGAATGAGGCAGCGTACGGCCCGTATGACACGCAGCCTATCAGTCAGTCACTCCATTTGCAAACGGCTAATGTGTTCTCTTAGGAGGAAACCAGCCAGCGAGCGAGTGAGTGAGCCAGCCAGTGAGGATTAATCCCAACGGGTTCACTATGAATTCCTGCTTCCTTACAACACATAGTGAGCGGATTAACTTTCTAAGCCATGCAACCAACTCCTTGCCTCGGGGTGGGCAGCCGGCCGGCGGGTGGGTGGGTGGTCGGGCGGGCGACCGACTAAACGGGTGGTTGGTCGGACAAACGGGACGAGCGGACTACGCACTCTGTCACCAGTGAACGACCAAGTCGCTGGCCGAAGACCATATCCGGCTCGCCGCGCCGGTTGAAACCGCCCGCGACGCTGAAACCAAGCGCAGAGCCGCTCTCCTGAGTTGCCTCGGAGCTGAAATCCTCGAACGAACTCACACCCAGCTCAGGTTCAGACGACAAATGCATTCCCTGTACGATACGGAATATGGCACCGCCACGCCGCCAGTGGTCCGCTCTCGTCTCGCCGTCGGCACTTTTCTCGCAATAAAACGGGCGGGGACAGTCTCCTATTTCTTTCGCTATTTCATTCTTTTATCTCGAAAGCGAAAGAGAGAGAAAGAGGGCTATAAAGGCAAACTTGCATGTTTCTGTTGTTGTCGTCGTTGATGTTATGTTGCTGTTGTTCCTTCTGTTAACCAATGCAAGATGTGGCCCTACCGCCGCGCCGCCCCGATCGACCTACAATGCTGTCGAACCCGATTCCAGTCAAAAACCATTTCGCTCCGGAGAACAGAGGGACTTTTAGACTTTGGAATTTCGGTCAGGGTTCGGGTCCGGTTGTGTTTGGTCCGGGTGAATCATTCACCGCATCCCTCGAAACATTGGACGGTCGAGAGACCGAAGTTTCGAGCGCGGAGAGTCATCGGAAAACTGTGTTCGATGACGGTTAAATGCACGAGATGAGATTCGAGACAACGGACCTCGGCGACACTATCGCGATATTCTCGATTAGAACACGAATTCTCTCAAGAGACCGATCCGCCGGACGTTCCCCTCGAGCGGTGACGGTGAGCTACACGACAGGTTACTGGAATCAACGGTCCTGATAAATCGAAACTTTAGTGAAATCAAATGTCTTTTTTTGGATAATTAATAATTCCTCAAAACCGGAACCCGAGTTCCGCTTCCTTTGGCGCGGAGATCTTTCAACAGGAATTTCGGTTTTCCTCAAAGCGGGTCGTGCTTGACAGTCACGTTTCATTAAAGACAGATAGAGGGTGAGTTCATGGAGGACGAAAATAGACAAAACAACAGATTTCTGGACAGCGAGTCGTCGTCCCAGTCTCAGGTCAGCGCGGAATTCGTGGTATGCAGCGTGCCTTTTTGTTGTCGATTTTTATCGCGACAGGCGCGGATAGTGCGCCAGCATAGCTCTCACGCACTGATTTGAGCGACTCGCTAAATATCGAATCCAAGCTCTTCCAACTCTGAACACGTTTCTGTTATTTGGGTCAAATCCACTGCCTGCCACGCTGGACGTACCCGACACCGAGCTCGTACCTCTCACTGCCCACGGGAGCGCCGTCGACCTGCATGAATTGTAAAGGTCCGCGGAGTGTATCGGCGAGTGGACCCTAAACGTTGGCTCACGATCAGAGACAGATCACAATCAGGGAGTCGGATCAATTCATTCGACAAACTCCACAAACAAAAGGGAGATCCGATGGTGGTTTTCTCTCAAGTCCCATTGACACGTCCGCCATTTATTCTCTCCTTTTTCCTCGTCGGCAGCTTCCATTTGTTTCTCCCCCCTTTGTCATTCGATTGTTGGTAAACCCTCTCTGTTACCAACCGGTCTCGGTCGAGTCTGTCTTGTCGCCGACAACGCTGTTCGATCGATTGACGGCTGACACGGAGTAACGCTTTACAGCAGAGCGATCGCCGGCGCCGAGCAGTGCCCACTCGGACGACGCTCGGCCGGAACGTTTACTCAGAGAGATTCATCGATAGAAGACAGTGGTCGAGTTGGATTCATTTTCCTTCATAGCGAATAAACACACACCAATGAATTCCGCTGATGACACGATCCAGATTCCCCAGACACAGAACCAGTCAGTCAGCTCGCACGCCAAACAAGCGTTCCGCCGCTCGATTGGGAAATATTCGGCGCAGAGCCTCTCTAAGAAGGAGAAGAAGGCGTCGTTGGAGAAAATTCATTCGCGCCTAACAAAGAAAACAAATTCATCCACCCTGTTACTTGATAATCCACGACGACCATACTTCGGGCAACCATTGTAAACATCGACCAAAGAAACAAACTCTCAACAAGCGCTGTGCTTATCAAGCGATGGTCCAAACCAACTGTGGAATGCGATGTTCTTCAGCTGCTGTTGAGCCTGATTTCATTTTTCGAACGTCAGAGTGAACATATTTCCTATTTTAGGAACTGGAAACTCGGATTTCGCTATCGATCATTGGAGATTCTTCCTCACAAAAGTTCTGACCAAGGAAATATTGTTGGAAGAAAGAGGAACTGTTGTGACTCTTACTCAGTTCGAATTGATAGCCCCTCTCTTCGAAAAGGCTACTCTTCCTGATTCTGCGTGTTTTTGCGTCATTTTTCTCCGAATTTCCAAAGATATCGACTGGACGCTCATGGGAAACCAGAGCGAATCTTTCTGAAAACTTATCGAGATCTTTCAAATCGAGCGCTTTGAGGCATAAAAGCGTTTCGGTCGCCTCCGGGCTGATTTCCGCTCTCACATCATCAGTTGTTACATTCAGTTGGTTTTTGTGAATCTCTCAACTCGAATCAACATCTGAACGCCTCGAATCAAGGACCTGTCTCACAGGCTGTCCGTCCACATGTCCGTGTTCGGCGGAGGCACCAGCCACCGAGCGCAGTGGGCACTCAGCACCACCACCAGGTCTCACTCGTTCTTTCATTTTTCCCCTCCTCTTCAAAGTTTATGTTTTGAGCCACTCAATCATCGCGTTCGCTGTTGAGCTCACACTTTCGAAAATGACAGGAACACGGTAGCGGCACAAACTCACAAGACAAACGCGTCGATGTTTTCAATTTTATCCGATTTTCCAGATCTTCGCTCCACACAATTAACAAATTAGAAACCCGATAAATCAAAAACGAGCCTCGGCCGGGTACTCGACGTCATCGGGTTTGTTTCTTTTCAAAAACTCTGCTACCGTTGTATTTTCTCGATTTCCCCTCGTCCGCAAGCCGGGCCGGCCAAACATGGAAGCGATGGCAGCGGGCGTTCGGGACGATACCCAGCCAATCAAAGCTTCATTAGCAAAAACCATGGCCGCCGCCGCCGCCGTTTCTCTTGCAGCCCGCTATGATGATGATGATGATGATCAGCTTTTATTATCGATCGATCCAAAGATGCCCAGCTCACTCAGATTTTGACAGGCCATCTCATCCGATCATCATCACATACCGGAACGCGAACGTATCGTAAACGAGACGTGTCAAAAAATCCTTTATCAACCGAATTCTCGTCCTCGCTTGCCTCACAGGACTTCTGGACTGGACGCATCGGCAGTTTCGTCATCATCATCATCATCAGAGCAATAAATGAAGAGTTTATTCATGCGTCGAGAACACCATGAATAATGTTCTCTCGAAGTGTCAGAAGCTCCGCAAACATTGAAGCGCTCCAAATATTGACAGAGTTTCTTACGCCCGACCCCCAACGCCAGTGGTCACAAAACACGCAGCAGCGGCGAAAACAACAACAACAACAACGACTACACTCAATTGGTTTGGCGCTGCGGGAACGGAGCCAGAGGGCACGCGGTATCAAATGTTCAGACATTAGGCAGAGGCCCGAGCATTTAGAGAATAAGAGAAAGAAAGCACGACGACGCTCGCTTGGCTAACTGCCTGACGGCTGAATTTCGCGCACGATGAGCAAGACACTGTCCTCGACCAGCTGTCGGTCTTCAAAATGACCTCTAACTTCACTGAAACGCTCCAGATGGTAGTTCAGACGGCCATCATCAGATGAACAGATCTCCCGTTCCCCTTCCCTCTCCCCTCCCACACTGATTAAGAGTTCGATTCGATCCATCGGCGGATGTCGTTTCGTGTAGTTAGCATCATGCAAACAGAATACCTGGCGGGTCGTTTGGAGCTTCGAATGAAGTTCGTGAAACAACACGACCGAACAGAGCTTCGTTTGACGCCGCGCCGGAGATTCGCGGCTCGAACCACAAGACCAGATTACAAAGCGGAACACAAAAACGGTACTTCGGACCCACGAGGGCGCGGACGCTGGCGGAGCGGGAGCAAGAAAAGAACGCGAAAAAAAAAGGAGAGAAAGAAGCCGAATCAGGAGAGAATACCATCCCTTGTTGTGCTTGAGACGCTGGGGTGGCGACTGCGAGAGTCTCCACTGCCGAGAGCTTTGAAGTCCGCTCGCTAAGGTACTGGTGGCTTGCTTGTGCACGGGGTGCATACATTTCTCTCTATCTCGCTGAGGCATAACTTCATCTGCCGTCAGTTCGTCCGCACATCCGTCAAGGAGTTCGTTTCCTCATCCCCTGCCGGTCCGTTTGTGCGTCGCTCGGTCCACGAGAGAAACTTTCCTCTCTTTGACGACAACAAGCTAATGCTGTCTCGGGGTTTTCGTCGTGACCACGAAGAAGCAAACGAACGAAGTGTGGGTAAAGTCCTCGAGCGATTAGTTCCACCGCAGTCTACGACGCTCATCGAGCTCCATCTAGCAAAAGTTTCCGACCGAAAACACTTCTCTTCAATGAGGAATCTCGGTCGTCGCGTCGAGAGTTCGGACATCCTGAGAGAAGTTTCTCGATTTCGGAACGCAGAAATCCAAAACTTATTGACTGATGGACCCGCCATAATTTCATGATGGAAAGAATTTGTGGAAACGCTTGTTATTCAAACGAGCCAAACAATCTACGTGCAACTTGACACTCGCCTCGATTCAGAAACCCAATCACGTTTTCTCGGTGGAAAACCACTTTAGGAAGATTCTGACTCATAATCACTTGGAGCGAGACCAACGGACATCTCAACGTCGCTCCCTCAAACCATCACTCTCAGTTTTTGAATGGAGAACGTTCGGAAAAAGTGGATATCGTTTTGGATGTTTTCGGAAGCTTACGGACATTCGAATACCGCGTTTGTTGATGACAGCGGAAATTCGAGCGAGCAGTAATCGTTACCGGCTCCGGGGCCTCTATTCGGGATGAGGGTTTCGAGTTCAAAAGACAACAGAAAGCATTACCACGAATCCGAGATATGAGATTCGGGTTTGTGAGAAATCGATCAGATGCCGCCGCCGCCGAAATCGTTCCCGGTCTCTTCACTGAACCCTTCGTCAAAAACGCCGACGCTCGAGTTGACTTCACCGCGAGCTTCAGGTAGTCGGCTTCGATGGTTTGCAGTCTCTAAGGTGATTCGAGAGGCGCTTCGACGCGGTCAACAACAAAACTCATCAACGTGGAGACTGCTCTCGACCGGATTCGATTGTCTCGAGACCCGAGTCCGAGGTTCCAGTTGTCGAATAAAATCAGAAGTCGGGCGGTTCACTTCGTAAAGCGTCGAGATGTTTATCCGTGGACGCCAATCGATGAAGTCGGCGGCTCCAGCAATCGCTGAAATTCATTTACGATGCCTCGAGCGGCGATGCAGCTCAAAAAGCAAGAGTGCCTCGAGCCGTAGATTTCAGAACAGAGGAACACGTTGTCGGATTTTAGAGTCTCATTGTCGAAGAAATGAATCGTCGAGGAAATGGAGTATCGATTGCGGGTCGAGTGTTATCCCACGAGTCGCCGGCACTCATGATAACATTGATGACAGGTCGGCTCGTTCGATCGCCTGTTGAAGATGTTTGATCATTGATCAGTTTGACAGCGTTCGAGGAAGGGGGAAGAGTATCGTCATCATCGGTCTGATTCGCTCTTTAGAACTCGGTCCACGCGAAGAAAAGCTGACTTCCCATGTCATAACATAAAAACATTCGATACAAAAAGCGATCACAATCCCCCATAAAGAACGAACATTCGGCACAGACCGAGAAGGATGACGATTTGAATTTCTCTCAAATCCCCAGGGTTAGCGGAGCCTCACCGAGACCGGCTGAGGAAGTGAGAGCGAACTCCAGAGTCGTGCCAAGTCCCCAAATGTTGGATCAACGAGGGGAAAAATCTACTACTATGTTCGTATCCCATTCAGCTCGTCGTGCTCATTGTGTTTACGCCTCATTCAGGGTTTTCAACAGTTTTCGTTTCCTTCTTCTTGCTCTCTTATAGTCACAAACAACAATATTCGCAGACGACCGGGTGAAAGTCAAGGTTCTCCGCTGAGTTCGCGTCACTAGTAGTTGTACATACACGGTTGTCAGCGTCGGTTAGCGGGCGAAAGTCACCTGAGAGGAAGTTTTGTCGTTGGTTGGCCAGGTGTCTCTAGGCAACATCCCGTAGAATAACACCGCGAGAACGAACGAAGAAGAACCCGAGGGGAGCCTCTTGGATCAGCAATGACGCGACATAAAACTACCAGCGTCGTCGTTGAGTGTCTTCACGACATCGGACGTACTGCTAGCTAGCTTCAGCTCGCTTTGAACCCACTCGCCCAGTCAGTCAGTCAGTCACTGGTAATGATCAATATCATAGGAACGATATGTCATGCAGCTCTGTAACGTCTGGAGCTAGCGAACGGAAGTAGGAAAACACCGACGTGCATTTGAATGAACGACGCAATAGCTGACCAGAGACATATGCAATGACGTCACCTATCAGCACGAAGAAGATAATGAAGCCTAACGATAAGATATCGGTAGCTACAAACGTACGACGAGCGCGTTTGTGTATGTGTGTGATGTGTTTGCGAGGGGGAAAGTTACGAGAACGGCATCGCATGGATCATTGCCAAATGGAAAACTCATTAAGACTCTCTGTCTTTTGTCACTTTGGCCGCGTCTATCTCTCATAAATTAACTTCTTCCGCACGGCGGAGCTCCATTTTTTGTCCTCCTTGCGAACCTCTGACGGATGACGATGTCAACAAACGCGCTGGAATTTAAATAACAATGAACCCGAGTCCGAACAGAGCATTAGACGACAAAAATCAAATTCTATTCTTCCGCACGTAGAGTACATCGAGCGAGGCATAAAGCCACGAACAAGAAAGGCACGACAACAAAAATGACGCCGCTCGCTGCTACGAGTCTCGTATAGTGCTTTATTTTTGTGCTGGCGGATTAAGTGCGTTAGCGTATGAGAATCCAGACACCCGGCGATTGCCATTGTTGACGTTGATGCCTCATCCAGCACTTGAAGACGGAAAGACGGCTCAAATTAAAAAGCGTCAGTCACAACACGTCTTCTCATATGAAACATCCGCTGGCCAGAAATCCAAGCAGCAGCTCAGAGCAACGAACGAAACGAAGGCGAATCGTAAACCAACCAACGACGAACGTCGAGGAGACAGTCCACCGGTTATTCTAAAGAATCAAGAAGACCGTTCGCTTAAAACACTTGACCTCAGCTCAAAATACTTCGATCATCTCGAGAATGGGACGGAATCGTAATTTGATCCGGCGGCGCGGCGCTTGTTTGGTAGAATTTCGCAGTGGCACCGATCGACGCTTGCCGCTTGACCACAGCTCGCACGCGAAACGGACTTGGAACTTTGAACAAAACCGTTCGCTCAAACTCGCCAACGATTCCCGGCAGTGAGATCTTCCATCAACTCTCGTTTCAACTGAACCACCTCCTCTCTCGAAACGCAGTATTCGCGCCGAACCCTCGAAAACTTCCGAGACGTTGAGAAATCTTCGCGCCTACCTGAAGGGTCTGCAACCTTTCGTTGCTTTGGCTTCGCTCACAAAGCACCAGATGGTCGCGGCGCCGATCCGAGAGCCGGCGGAGCTTCAGTATCGTCCGGCGAATCAACACACGACCACAACAGCACCCGAACGCAGCGACCGCTCCGAACGGAACGAACTCGAAAACAAACGGAGCAACCAAATTGCAATTTACAACTTTGAATTTACACGCAGTTGAGCCGGCCCGCACGCAACAACAAAGAGTTTCAGTTTAGCTTGATTTCCAGGCGATTCCAACAAGTCGTTTGAACAAGCCAGAGCCAGCCGGCCGGCCGGTCGGCCCACCGACCGACCAGAGGGCCTGCATTGATTCTTCGGGGATAAAAATATATGCGGCGGCGGTGGTGGCATCTAACCATACGGTGGAAGCAACGATCTTCGCCTCTCAAGCCGTTCTTTCGTTCGTCCTTTTCCTCCCGCGGTCTCTTTACATCACGAAAGTAAAAGTGCGCGGACACCCATTCTGATTCTACGGGGAGTAAGTAGCGGTGTGTCCCGTTCCAAACAAACTTTTTCCACCAGCTGGGCTGATGAAGCGAAAGAATTCGACGTTTCGTCTTCACGACTTTCGCAAAAACTCTCCACTCCGAAACTGAAGAGAGTTCCACGAAGGGAAAAGGTTTCCATTAACGAGTTTTAGGGCCTCACCTGAGACGACGACTTCGGCCGTTTGACACACCACCGCTGTTATGGAGATCAATGTACCGAACAAGTGAAACACTGTCGGTCTCATCTTCTTCCGCATCCTCCTCCAGTCTGTGATGGCTGCACCTTATTTTTCACTTCACTTATTTTTGTTACTCCGATTGGAAGCTGTTCCGCCGTCGCACACCGTTAATGTAATCCGCACATCACGACCACATGTATGCCTTCAAGTTTGACAACTCCCAACAATCCATCGGGACGCGCATCGAATCACTTCGATCACAAATCATGCATCGCTTTTTCTCTTCTTTCACACGGCGAAAAAAATCCTCGAAAAGTCAACTTTGACAGCCTGTTTCTCAGTGTTGGAGCTCGGAGCTGCGGCGCTCCTCCGGCATCAAGTCGCAGACTGAGCTCCCCATGCCGCGAATGGTTCAAGTTGAACAACGACGTCCCCTAGCGGCTGCCTTTCGAAACGACCGGCAAGAGAACACATGTGCCCGCGGCCGCTACCGCCTCTGCTGCTTTGGCCGCCGCTGACTGTCTGTCTCGCTGGCTGGCTGGCTGGCTGTCGTTCAAGCACATCACCTAATCATTCCAATGTAGAATCGCTCTGACTGCTAACCAACTGACTACCGCTAACCGAGAGCGACAACAACGCAACAGTTACAATCGATTTGCTTCGTTGAAATGATTTCCGGATCGATGGAGTTCGGATTGGATCGTTGGGTTGATAGAACTTGGGCTTCGATTTCAGAAAGGATCGATGCAACAAATGATCTTGAGCGCGAAGGTCGAGTTACAGTTAATCTCCAATGACGGATGTTTTGATTTTCATCTCCACGAGTCACTCTGCCTTTCGGGTTTTCGAAAGCGCCGGTTTCGGGTCCACCAAGCGGAACTTGTCTCAACATGAGCGTCCAAGAGTTGTTCGGGCAGGCATCGCACCACCATCTCATGGTTTCTTTTCGACCGCAAGGAACGGTTCCCACTTCGGAACTCGATTCGATTGAAATTCAGTTCTATCAACAGCGATGGCAAACAGAGCTGTTGGTCTTCTGATAATTTTTCCGCAAACAGCGATTTTTACCCTGGGCAGCTATTCCCACGAGACGATGAGGCAGATGAGGATTTCTAAGACCCGTTTCTCTCATTCTTTTTCCCGTTCCATTTCCTTGCTGCGTATGTGTGAGCTCTTCTTCTTCTTCGAGCGAGCGAGCGAGCTCAATGAGACTCAGTCAGAGAGAAGCCTACGAAGTCGTCTGCCGCTGCCGTTGCAGCGAGGATGGGATGAACGAGAAGTCAGTTCTACGTTATTGGCAAATTCCTTTCTCCATTGAAGTCTGCCTCCGTTTCCCGATGCCCGGCCAGAAGACATGGAAGAGCTCCAAAAAGCAGCTGCGAAGTCCGCAGCCGGCCGAATCCTTCGCTGGCCCGAGTGGGCAACTACGAGAGACCAAATCGAACATCACTTGAGGTTTTCACGTCGCCTCTACCAACATAACCGTAATTTATTGAGGCGCGGTGTCACTAATACCGAGCTAGCGATTCGGAATCTTCGTCGAGGATCGGATAGACGACTCAACTAGGGAAGCAGCATGTTCTTGGCTTTTGTTTACCTTTTGCCGAACTCCCCTCCCTTGTCCTCTGGGAACTGGGGTCGCCGAATGAGTCAGAATGAGTGTGAAGTGAAGTCTGGCCGAGCGCTCTTCGTCTCGTCTCCTACCTGGTCGTCGCAATTTGGTCCATCGATGGCTGCCAGTAGGTATTTCTTGTTCTTACTTACCAACGCTCGGTCGGCCAGTCTTGCAGGCGGTCCTCGTCCCCGCTCCCTACTTGCCTCCCCACTTTTATTGTATGTCCACGGGAGCTTTCCCAGATAGTTCACTAACGCACTATCTTTAACTCTGCACTAGTGCTCTCTCGATTGTCGAACCTCGCTTGCTTTTTTGCTATTTGGGGACATCGAGGACGCAAGTGCGGCGAGCAGCCAGGATGAAACGACAAACAAGACGGCTACAAGTTGGACGAGGTAGAGCTTTCGCTTCGGTGATGGGCGGCTCTTGGTTGAGTGGGAAAACTTGAGGACTTTTACTCGCCGTCATGTATTTCTCGTCGACTGCATATTCGCATCTTTGTCTATCTCCCTGACGAAGTACCTCTCGAGCAGTTGACACTCATCAAGTCCTTGATTGAGCTTCGGGAGAGTCCGGAATCGGGCATACGGTCGTGTGCAGTCAGGTAGTCCGGATATCATGTCTTGTGTCGGAATGTCCCGGATTCTTAATTCGCGTAAAGTGCTGAGCCGGAAAATGAAACTGGAAGAAGGCATGGAGCTCGAGGGAAAGATAAGTCGTTCGCTCAGAATCTCTTCTATTCATCTACGCTTTTTAAAGTCATTTGATTCGTGACACGAACTCGATGATTGGCGTCGATAGAGGACATGAGAAATCTCTCACCCTTGTGTTTTTTTTTTAATTCCCTAGAACTTTCAGATAGAAACTCTTGATCTACGCTGGTTTTTGTTCAAAAAAGTGTCGCCAGTCCGAAAAAATGGAAAAGAAATCGGAGAGCGAAGTCTGTAAGCTGAGCGATGATGGAGTGGATTTCCGATGAGTTTGATGCGTTTCGAAATGATCGAACACAACTGTCGAATGTGAGAAACAGAGAATCAAGCGCCAAGGAAAATGTTCTTGGAAGTGCCACAGGAAGAACGTCGAAATTTCCGAAGTCGATATATCATTTCACTTCCCCAGACAAGCATCTTCATCATGGGAAGTGCATGATGAATAACAAAACGAGGAGAACTTCAATGATTATGTAGTCACAAAAGACGAAAGAGTGCTTATGATTCCATGAACAAGCCTCTTGTTGAAAAACCCTAGGGCAATGCGAGGGGCAATTCTAGGACTCCAACAGCATTTCCGTTTCGCGATATCTCCATGAGGTTCAATCCGAGAAGATTGATATCATTCTCGTTCCCGAACGATAAAATTTCGTTGGATCATCACCGCTTTGAATTCATTGAAGCCCCGCCCAAGACGCCCGATTCCGCCAAATCAGGCTCTTGATATTCAGGATTGAAATTCGAAATCGTGGCCGTTCTTCCCGAAGCCGTCACCATCCCCAAAGATATATCAGAGCAGCCGGGATTCCGAGATCGAACGCGCGTCCGCAGGAGGGAACTTTATGCGCAGGTCCAGCGCGCCGCCAGTTGGGAGCTTTGAAACGCAAGTTTCGATACCATAACTTGGTATCTCATGTCAGACAGTGAATAATCTACGTTCTAAAATGTTTCAAATTCAGATTGCAGGGTTTGGTCGCATCTGACTCTTCGAAATCGTCGACAATACTGAGTGTTGGCTGGCTTTTTCCTCTCGAGACACTTGGTTCCTCAACTCGCCCGAGCGCTTTGATTGGATGTGTCAGATCCGAGCAAGGAATTCGCAACTGCGAGCGTTCGAGGAGCTTCCAAATGAGAAACTGATTCGAAAAGTGGCGCGAGACTCACAAGTGACCTTTACTAAGTGTCCAAGAGATTTTTTTGACGGGAAAACGTCTTTATTGTGACCGCGGGGCACTTAGGTAGTACTTCGTCATCTAATCCTAGAATTTTGAAGCTCTATGAGGGACTCAAACTTTTTTCGTGCTAGACCAACTCGGTTGCTTTTTGTTGTAGGAGGTTGGAAATTTATGGGGCAAGCCGCTGTTCAAATTTGGTTGGGCGTTGATTCCGGAAAGGGTGGCATTGTGCAATTCTTTGAGACCCCCGAAAAGCTAGGAATTCCGCATAAATAGTCGTTTTGTCTGGTTATAAAACCACATGAACTTGTCCGGCTTTCGCCCGACGGTGCTTCATTCGACAGTGATCCCGGAGCGCCGCTCGATCCCGACTCAGGGCGTTGCATGAATGTACAATTCACTGAAAAGTGATCGGGTTTTGGTGCACCATACCGAAACCATCGGCTCTTCATTGGTCCATTTGCGAAACAACGAAACTTCCAGTCCGGCGCGGTCGTGTGTCGATCTAGAATATCGTGAAAATTCGCTTAAAATCGTCTCAAGGCGGCCACTATTCGAATAGCTCATTACTTGAGTTCACATTTCCCGAACGAGGATACATACCTCAGGTTTCAGACTGTGCAGTAAGTGCTTTGTGGTTTGTGGAAACATCAGAGTTCCATTCATGAGCAAGAGTAATGGTTATAAATATCCACCGGAACCGCCGAACTTGCCGAAGCTAGATGTCTTGACGGAGCGACTAATTTCCCCTCCGATCCCTTTAATGCAAATTCGGCGGTTACGGTGTGAGGGTTACGGTATAATTTGTCAGGTGATCAACGTACCTGTTGACGTGAACACGATGGTACAATGTTTATCGCGGCCTCAGACGATGACTTTGTTTTTCGACTGATTCGATGGTATCTCAGCGGTTTCGTCAAGAAATGGCTCATAGAGTGTTGGTTACGCTTTTTGATTCAACAGCCGCTGTACCGTTAGTACAATATCACTGTTGACTGGTCGGAGTTCAGAAACTCGAGCTTTGAAATCTACACACGAGCCTCCTTTGACGAAATCATAGATCCTTTGAATTCCAAAGAGGCGCCAGCATCTGAACTCATCCATACTATGCAGCAAACGATGATGTGGCATGAAGACCATTGGCTGGATATAGCCCCAGGTCAGAATCGAACGCCCGAGAGTCTTCTTCGCGACAAATTCGCTGAGGAATCGTCATTCCCATCCATATACTTCGGTGTTCCTCGTGAGATACGATCGCAAGATGTCAGTTCCCTGCGTTTGAGGATTCTGAAGACGACGAGAACGGAAATCGCAGTAGCCGTTACAAACTTCGTGCTATTTGTAGAATCCTCAGATACCCTAACTACGATAAGAATGATATTTTCAACCACAAGCGAGAGATGGTTCTGTTGCATTTCCCCTTCCGGAATGAGCTCCTTGGCATCATTGATCGAGACAATTTCCTCCATGTTTTCGAGGAACACGAACGTGAAATTCTCGAAAATCGAAAAGAGTTCGAAGCCAACATCAACATCGACGAAATCATTCGTGAGATAGAAGCAATCTGCATCGCGAATGAACGAGTCGACGATGCGGTCCTCACTGAACAAAACAATACTCCTACTAGCTCTATGATGCAACCTAATGATGATGACCTGACTGAGTACACTAACGCACCTTCCGTGAGTGCCATATGACCGAGAACGAATGTTATGATATGAGCATAAAATGATTACTCTTCCTTATTGCGTCGAACAAATCCAGAACAACTCGAGCTCGTTTTGGAAGTAATCCACCGTCTGCATGCTCCAAACCGAGAACCAATCCAACCTTTCCTCACAGGGCCAGCAGGTTGTGGAGAAACATTCACACTTAATGCTCTAACGGAAACATACAGTCGGTACGCACAGCAGCATAGCTCCATGAACAACGCCTATATCGTCGCCGCAACAACAGGGAAAGCTGCGGTCGGAATCAGTGGAAGGACAGTTCATGCTGCGTTTCGTCTCTCGATATAAAAACAAACATCACAATTATCCCTGGACTGCATCCTTAAGACGCGGATGACGTTTTCCCGCAAAACACGACGGTAGTCTCGTAGAGACTACCCTCTTAATTTTTTTTCATCCAAGTAGCTTGAAAGTTAGGCTTCGGCGAGTAGTTCATTGAATCATATCCACTTTCTGCCGTCTCGGACTTCTTTCGTGCATTTGGAACCCCATTGAAGGGTGATCCAAACAGAAGCACGCATTGCAATGCGAACATCGGACGAATGCTGGATCTTCACAATTTGAGCAGTCGCCAATCAGGGCCTTTCGACATGATCAGAAGATTCACTGAACTGGCATTCGATGCGTATCGGCTCGCTGTAGTTAACTCGTTCGCAAATCTCGAACTCTGGGGCTAGGGATCTCAACTTGGTCAGGTTTTGTAGCGGGTAAAAAGATCTACAAAATGGCGCAAGAACTCTTTAGACCTCTTTGGGCGCGCGTGGCATCCAGTCCCGTTTCGGCTGAATTCGAGCCCAGGGCACAAAAATAGGGTTCGAAATGCACGAAAAAGTCCGAGAAAGCAAAAAGTAGATATGACTCCATGAACTCGCCGAGGCCTAACTTTTAAGGTACTTTAATAAAAAAAATCTTTTGGACACTTCGTAAGGTTTACTAGTCAGCTTGTGGCTCGCTTCAAAGAGGCCGAATTCTGGCAAATGTCTCGGATTGCTTTCCTTGGATGAGACCAGACGTCCCGTCGAATGGCTTCCACAATCATCTCCGCGGCTGTCTCAAATTGGGGTAGCCCGCCAATATATGGACAGCCATATGCTGGTTAGGCTGACGGACCGCTCGCTCACCATCGGAGTGGCCATCGCTACCACAATGAGTTGTTTTTTTTTTGGGCAGCTTGCTCGCTCGGTGCTCTTGGCTAGCACAAAATACTATAACATCTTGACATAACAACATCTGTAATAACATCATAACATTGATAAGCGTACCCTCACTAGCTTCCCGCTACCGCCGCTGCGGCTACAAGAAGGCAAAGAAAGCACTCACTAACCAAAACTCCATTAGGAACACCCCACCACTAACGCCACCACAGCCGACATCATATCAGTGGTAACGGCAACTGAGCGACGAACTGCCTTCCTTCATGTCTGTCAGTCTGCTAAGCTCAACCAGCAGGCCCAGCGCTTGCGAATCTTTGTGCACGTCGAAGCTCGGGCATCGAGGACGACGCTTGCTAAGGCTATCAGCCTGCGTGTTGTCCTTCCGCGTGCTCCTTCAAACCTCTCAACCGTCTCCTCGCCCTCGTTCTTGCTCCGCTGCCGCTTCCTCTTCATTTCTGCTCGCTTCCCTCGAAGAGGACCACGAAATGTCATTGCCAACTGTTGCCCACTCTTTTAATACCATGCATTCGGATTGGACTCCGCCACTGGAACGTTCAAAGCTGCGTAATATGATCAGCATTCCTCTCCTGCACAAGCTCGAAGCCTTTTCTGCGATTGAACCCTTTCTGGATCTTCACTTCCGAAAAATGGAGATCTACTTGGTGGTGATCAAGGTAAACGTTCAGTAATGGTCCGTGTAGACTTCCCGTCTTCACATTGCGTGGATTTTCGTGACACACTTCGATATCGCGAGCGTGTTACAAAACTCTCACAGAATGTTGAACCCCTCTAGTGATGGTGTGTAAGCGCTGGTTGTAGTCGTGCTGGTCGTAGGTCGAAGGTTGAAACCAGCCGTCTGTCAAAGCCAGAAGCCTTTACTGCACGACCATTGCTGACGAGGGAAAGTTGGCTCTGTTCATGAAGGGCGGCAAATGCTCCGCCAAGATCATCAAAACCGAGCTGGCCCAAGCTTACATGCATCATCGAGATAGGTCTCCGGTTATCTGCTTCAATTACTCCGGGCCGCAGAAACTAGGAATTCATGCCCTTTGTACAGCTTTGCGTTACATAGAACAGGCTCGACCTAAAGCGTTTGTGGCCCGTGCATTAAGAAGCGCGGCCTGTTCCGCCGTCGACTCATCGTGCATTTTTATATGCAAACGTGCTTTGTTGCCGGATTCACCGAAACCGATCTGTGGAATAGATGAACGGTCATCGAGGGAGCGGAAGAATCGCTCGTCGAAAAGATGAATGAATCACGTGTTCAGAAACTATGATTGAGTTTCCCTCGACCTTCTCGGCACCATGATTACATTCTCGTACAATGAGTCTCTACGATCTGATCTTTGGTTTCTGTGATTCTCCGATGAAGTTCTCGAACATGCACCTTGTACCGTTTCGAACACCTAAGACCATAATGGCCAAGATTTCGGTTCCCTAGTTGGGAATCAATCTATTTCAGGAACAGAGCGGAGAAACACGGGCTCGCGCGGCATCGAGGCTAACAATCATGGAGAGCAAATGGCGTTCCCAGCGGGTGTCGGGGTTTCATCGACAGAGGATGCGATCTTGAGTAGGAGATGGGATCACAGATTGTGACGGTTCTCTCAAGTATTGAAAATGTACTCGGCATTTATGCAAAATCCTCCAACTTCTGGTTTTTGTATCAATTCGATCGGTTGCTGGTTCAAGACGCGCAGACTTCAGGTATGCGAAGACGGAGTGTCCGAATCCAGGACAGTTCGAAAACTGTGGTGTCGACTTCGTCCAAAACAAAGTTGGAGAATGTCAGCGGTTGACGTGGCTCGTGGAGAGGCCCTCGTTCAGTTAAGCAGGATCAATCAATGAATTGGCTAGCGTAATAGTTTTAGTCGCCTTTTCCCCCTCTTCAAACGCGGGGACGATCGGATGGATGGATGGATGGATGGCTCGACGTCGACGAAGCCCTGCTGGCGAGCTAATGGCGAAATAAATAAAAGCCATAACCGAGCGATCGGGATGATACAATCGAGCCGATATCGACTCTCCGATTGAAAGCAGTGCGCTCGGAAAAAAAGCGAGACGAAAAAGAGGATATCTAATGATTTCTCCTCGACGACTACGACGACCCTGATGCCGTCGCCGATGATGATGAGAAAGGAAACGATGTTGATGAAGCCTCTCAAAATAAGAGAAGATGACGAGGATTTTTTTTTCAATCGAGGGGATTTCGATTTCCGTCTGGCGAGACGCCTCATCATTTCGCCTCATTCCGAACGCGCGAGAGGAAGAAAACAAAACCATATTTGAACCATGCTGCCGAACACTGACGACTCCCGACCCGGAGCAGAGGGGACGGAGCGGGAAAGAAGAAGGGACCGACCGTCGAACACTCCGACACATTAGTTGGAGCTCTAAAACACATTTTGTCCGTGTAGATCTGAGAACTGGAAGCTGTGTGTGTTCCTTAGAGCTGGCTCTCGCTGGCTTGGCAACTCCCCTTCCGATTCCCCTCGGAAGAAAACGGACGTGACCTCCCCACGTTTACCGTCGCTCTATGAGATTTTAGTCCTGGGTTGAGGACGGAAGGAAGACGGCGAGGGAATCGGGGACCCGAGGAAGATTGCCTTTCGTTTCTCTTTGTCGGTCCCTCAGAGCCCCAGCGACTGCACGGTCGGCTTACCGGTCGAAAGGTGACTGCTCTGGTCCACTCCGTTCGTCGATAGCCAGCGTGGGCACCGCGGACAACATTGTTCTGCAACCTCATCACCACTGTCTCCGGCAACATTGTAACAAAACCGAAGCAGAACGGTTCGTTTTCCCCGCGACGTAATGACGCGCTCTCCGAATGATTGATAGATTAATGAAGAGAGACCGTATTCCGATTAGATCGCTGATTTCCCACTCTCCTCGTCTCTGAAAATGCTAATGGCCTCGACGGGGAATCGTTTCGACGGAAAATCTCACTTTGTGAGAGAGATTCTCTCTTCAATTTTTCGATTTTCCTTCAATCTGTATTGGTCGAGTGAGTACACGACTAATATGTATAGGAGACGTACGACATCTACGACTCTCACCTGATGTGATTTAGTAGCGAAGTACAACTACTGGGCGACCGCTTCACCATCAAAGTGAAAAAGAGAAACATCTGATTGTCGGACGCACAAGAGGCAATCGAATTCATGCGAAGTTATTTGTTGCGGCCGCTGAATGGAGAGACCTCATCGACGAAGAGCCAGCTACCTGAAGGAAAACCAATATTGCCTAGTAGACCCCTAGACTGCGTGTTGTCCGTGGTGCCGGTGATGGCTTGCTCTCTTGTTGGTCTCTTCTTTGCCGAGGCGGCGCGAACGGTAAGCCCTTAATCAGGCCTATTCTCCTCTTCGCTCTCCACCTTCGGCGGTCGCTCGGACGGCCAGTCGGTCTAGCTAGTTCGGTGAGCACGACTAAGAAAGTACCGTTGCGCCGGAGAGAAAGTCGCTCCCGTCCGCGTGAGTCTTCCATCAGCAGAGCATTTATCCAACAGGTTTTAGTTGTACGATGGCCGCCATATTTTTCTGACAAGAGGATTTGTGCCAGTCTGGGCCTGGCTTTGCTTCCGTCCTATTTCTGCTTTTTTCTTTCACGTTAGTGTTGCTCGCTCTCTGCCTGTCTCGGATTCTGAAAGCCCGACGTAAGTGACAGTAATCCTCCGACGTTACTCAGAACTAATCTATGGGACCACTCGGAAATCGCTACATTCTACCGTGAGTTTCAATCCAGATTAGAACGAAAAACGAGAATTAGAGTTCCTGAGTATCTCAACGAACCGACTCGAAAAGCATATTGGTCGAAAGCCAATTACAAAATGCGTGATTTTCTCGGATTGCATCGATCGCGGAGGAGGCACTTGCCAAGATTCGATCACGAACATGCGGTCCAGGAAGGCGTTCGACGGATCGAAGCGACTCGGGTTCGTTGAGAACCGAGCTGAGGAAACGAGTCGCTCAGGCGAGGACTCCTAACCTCAGGGAGCTTTTTCAACAAGGGTCTTGCGTTTATCTGATTACCTTTGCGATGCGGACCAGGTGATTCGGTAACCCGCTCCCTTGCATTATAGATTAGCGACACTAAGCGGCTCTCAGCCCCTGTTCAGAGCAGCCGTTGAGAGCGGGACGTGCGAACACAGTGCGACGTTCTCATAACGTTAATATATAATCGCCGATCCACTGGCGTCGAGGTATTCCCATGAGGTGTTTCCACGAAGCACTTTGAGTCCGAAACACAGTTTTTCTGCCAGGCTCTGAATTCGATGAAGCTCTCAGCCAGAATCAGAAAGAAGCGGAGACTCTCGAGCCGACGGATATCTTCGAACAGCGAAAACGCTACCGGAACGGCCGAGATCTTGGTTATCTCTACGCAGAACATGACTCGACTGGATGCTATGATACAAATTGAATTTACCTGTATCGCCCTAGCTCGCATAAGCTCTGATCCCAGAGAGCTCTTTCGAATGTCGCACAAACCTTTTGGGGACGCCTTTTGTTTCTCTTCTCCGAGAAAGAATCGAAAACCTTCCGCGATATTAGACGCCGAGATTCAGAGCAAGAAAAGGAACGGGAGCGAGATGTGTCGCTAATTTGTATCATGACTAGGCTGCATGCGTTCATGCAAAATGCATATCCCGGTACTTCGGCGCCCAAAATGCATGAATTGGGGGTTGCCGGATGAATTAGTCTGATTCATGAGTTCGAGCGGATCCTCTGGAGAGCTGGCTGAGGTGTCAGAAATCAATTCTTCAAAGTGAGAAACGTTTGCTTGTGCCCTACAACTTCCGCCGAAAAAGTAACGGTCGTCGGTCACCGACGTCTGGGAACTCGATGCAGTAGAGAAGAAGGTCGTCCTGGAGTCAGACGCCCGGCACTGCGCAATGCTCAAAGGGATCGTTCCCGAAATACGTTTTCCACCCGAGTCACTTCTTTCCAGGCGGTTTATGGTGGTTGACGTTATCAGCAAGTGAAGCTGTTGACTGATGGACTCCCGCTCATTCACAACATCTTCGAAACCTCCTCGCGTTATTCGAAAAGCCTGAGACGAGGACCTCCTCTTCACCTGCAGGGCTCCCTCCCACAATTCCTGCGGCTTCGGTCGAAGCAACATATCTAACAGTTCAATGGGAGCTCTTTTTCAGGAAGCGGCGGGAGATTCGGTTCTTCGGTTTCGCTTCTAAAGCTTGAGTGAACCCAGAGCGAATTTCTCCTACTCAAGATATAAATCGGGAGTTTCGTCAGGAGAGACTCGCTCATATGTTCGAACGGAATGAGAGTTTTTTCATATCAGTGAGTTTTGAAATGCATAGTTCCGGTATTCCGGTGTACTTCTTCGCTGTTCTTTGCGCATATTTGGATGCATTAGTCGAGTTTTCCAGCGTAGCCTTCTAATAATGAAGATCGTGCTGATTCTGCTGCGGCTTTGACACCGATTTGATGAAAGAACTGCTGCTGTACCTTGCTCATCGAAATGGGGAGTTCTTTCCGAGGAATTCTCGACTGTTTTGGATGCTGGTCGCGAAAAGTTCCATTGTGAGGATGAACACCGCCAGCGCAAGCGAGAAGTGATTTTTAGCGACGACGGCATGATAAACAGTCGAAGGCTCAGATACATTTTTCAAAGCTCTTGGAAAAACTAGGATACCGAACAAATTCTTGGTTTGAGTCCTGCGGGAACAGCCCCGTCAAGAGTTTCGTGACAACAGAGAACGTTTGAAAAATACTCCTCGTTATTCTCGCTCCTCTCTGTTCTAGACTGGCGAAGGAGGCGACTTGATATATTTGCATGATGAATGTTCCGAGTCTGCGGAGTATAACACGAACTTTTCAGCACATATTTCCGGTGTGAAAAAGCAGCTTGCCCGCAGCGCCTGATGGCGGAGGACCACCATTGTATCGACGGAAGATCTCTGTTGGATTAAGGACAGAAGTTCTACGACACGCTCCAAAGTTCGAAAGTTTAGGGTGAGGTTTTGGAGCTGGCTAGTTTCCGCCAGGATTTCGAGTCCGTCAAGGTCTCTAAGAGACGAGTCTCCGCGCTGCGATGAACACGAACTCTCGGATCCTCGGAGAGTCATCAGCCATCGAACCTGTCGGGTTGATCCGTGAATGATTCAAAGAACATCAAAGAATCGTTTCGGAGAAAGACTCTCGAACAGACGCTCGAATCGAAACATAGTTCCTCCAACCGTGATCCCACGAGATCCTCCGTTCGAGAAACCGCTTGGAACGTGTTTGTTGACACCTTGCCGTCTCCATGATGTCCGGATGAGGGTTCGGCATGACGACTCTATGATGTCCCATTGAGCCCCCTCCCCCACTCAAAAGGTTACAACATCGTAAATCAGATTGCGCACAGCTTGCTTAAATTCGTTCCAAGATCTCGTTTTGTTGCCAGAAGTGAGTTTTAGTGCTCGTGCGTCACGCCACGAGAGCAGCGGTCGTTTCGTAGGGCTCGTCTCGAGAAGCGGAAGTGAACTCTGGCGCTGTTCCCACGTGGCATCTTGTGCATTCGCTTTACCTTCTGCATCCGGGAGATAGGAAAACGCGTTGCGAGGAATTTGACGGAAGAAGTGCGGCTTTATCTCGTACTTCATTCAAAAGATTGCACTGAAGGGTCTAGCTGCTGCACGTGGTGGCTCACACGGACACGCACGCGGTACGCAGATCCTCGTACAGGAATGAAAAACAATTACTGAAAACGAGCAGCAATAAAGCGCTGCTTGAAAAAAAAAACGGAACCAGAATTCGCGTTTGGACTCTGCACCCGGCCTTAATTATTCTTTTTGGAAAATTACAATCCAAAACTACGATCGATCAGAACTCATTTCGAGAGATTGCTCTCGTGGCGTTCTCAAAATACGTTTCTGATGACCGAGATCTCTGCCATGAGCCCAGCCGGAGGTCGGTTGCGCCAGTCGATCGAAAGCCTTGACAAGGATGACAGTGTTGGGCTCCGTTGACAACGTTATCGTCGTTGCCAATACCTGAGTTGATCTCTTCATCATGGGCCGCCGGAAAACGATGGAGCGGCAGCAGTTTGGCTCCCCGCTCGTTTCGCTCGCCGCTACGCCCAAAGGGAGAACTCGTTCGTTTGGCAAAGCTCGCTGAAACTCCTTGCAACAGTTGGCTATGACAGACAGCCGAATGTCACATGTTTATATTGGTGACTGTTGTGACCATTCTTGTGATTTCTCCCCGGTGCCTCTTTCCTTCTGCTGCAGCCGCCGCCGCGTCGCTCGTGCCTAACTAAGGGACTCTGCGAGAGAGGCGCAACGAGGCTTCCGATCCAACGTCGAAAACAGATGCACTTCTTCGTTCGTTTCATTGAATTCTTCAGATTTCGTTCGGTGAAGGCTAAAAGCATTTTCGGAAGCGTTGTTGCCGCCTTCCAGAGGATCGCTAAGTCGCTCGTCCGACGGAATTCAGAGCTCTGTCGACGATATTCGGCGTGCAACATGGACAACTTTGAAAACCAATAGCGGTTGAAAGTAGACGCAACCTCAGTGGCAGAAGGGATCCGGCCGGATGATTCCCTATATTGACAAGTTGAACAAAGTTTCTTATGCGAGACATAGCAGCGAGCGAACAGGTTCGGTGTATTGAATTCACTCTGGTCGCGACGAGAGACCCCACCTCTAGTAGGTCGGAGCTCGCTACTCTCTGAGGCGTTATATTGGAATGTGGTAACCGGAGGAGTCCTCGTCGACGCGACACTCTCGTAGCGCATGTTGAAGAGAGATCGGTCGATCGAAATACCCTGAAGATTGAGGAAAAAAAGCTTCCGTGGAAGCACCGTCGAGGTCAGGGGGCAATGCACGTGGACGATGTCTTAGAATAGTTTTCCCGACGACGAATGGAGCAATCCGGAATTACTGCGTGAGCGGAGTCGCGACATCCACCAGACAGTTTCCAGATAGAGATTTGTCATGCATGAGAGCGCCCTCACATCAACGAGAAACGAGTTCCAGTGACTGAAGAAATGTTACGCCGTCGCATCCGCCGGTACCCATTTCAAGTGTTATCGAATCCCTTCTGCTCACTCGTAAAGGGGAGTCATAACATGAGAGCGTAGCAGCTCTCTTGTTAAAAATCAGAGAATTTTCAATCGACGTTGCCTTCGTCCGATGAAGTGCGCATCTAGCGAGAAGAGGAATGATTCCTTTCCAGATATCAGGAGTCGAAGTCTGCCGTCGATCGGTTGACATCGTTATGTTATGCAGTAGCGAGTGTTATCAGCCTGCAATAGAACGCAATCCGGCTAATGATCAAGCTATACAATCAGAAGAATTCTCGCTACCGAGCAACTCGATAAAGGCTAACAGCAACAGCATCAGGAGGAGCGGAATACACTCGGGGTGAGTCAGGAAGGAATAAGGCGGGGAATGAGATGAGACATAAGAGCAGCAAGAGCCGAGCGGAGTAGCGAGGCCGTCACACATTGTTCCGTACGGATGAAGGCACGATCCACTGTGAGTTGGCATTAGCGCTTCTCCTGGCAACAAACAAACACCAATTATCCCTCTAATCCATCAGCTGATATGATCTCCAACCTTGACGTTCTTCGTCCTCCTTAGTTCTTCTGTGAGAGTCAAAGAAGGGAATGCATCAATGGAAAAAAATCTCAGCCGCCGAATTTTGGCATGATCCATTATAAACTGCACCATAACAAATTGGAGGAGAATAGGCGGAGGATGGAAGAAGTTTCTCAATTCGCGATCCTCGAGTCGGGATCCACGACCGCCGTATCGTTCCAGTGATTCAAGATGAAATGACCAACGACTTCGTTCAATAAACCCTTCGATTAAAAAGAAAAAAAAAAGTGATCTAAGGAGGACGTCGTACAA
Organism: Neoseiulus cucumeris; assembly: GCA_021527715.1. Taxonomy (NCBI): domain Eukaryota; kingdom Metazoa; phylum Arthropoda; class Arachnida; order Mesostigmata; family Phytoseiidae; genus Neoseiulus; species Neoseiulus cucumeris. Next base: position 9,372,173 of record JAJSRV010000030.1, on the reverse strand, counting down.
ATGAAAAGCTCTAGAAATCACCGCGATCTGACATCGAATGCAAGGACAACCTGTGTTCTTCGTCTCGAAGTAAACCCCACGCGACCTACGAAATTTGCTTTTTGTAACAGAAATTCGTTGAAGAGAGTGTCGGATCGGCCCAACAGATGAGCGACAATTATTGTTCTTTGTATCGAGAAATTCGTTTCAACGATGTTCGTTGTAACGAGAGTTGAATGTAGCAATGCATCGACCCCGATTCTTGACGCAAGCTCATTTCGTCGCTCACCATCGTCTGCTGCGGCTAGGCTCTCCTGGTGTCATGGTTATTTTAACATACCACTTCTTTGCAAATATGACTCAATGGACAGAGAAAGCGGGAAATAGGAAATATGTAGATAAAGAAAATATGAGAGTGAGAATCGCGTTTCGAGAACAGAAATCGGCGTAGATGCCACGGCATTGGAAGACTTTTCAATATCGCAGGCTCCTGCGATGAATGCCAAGTCTTCCGAAGCTTCTTATTGAAGACCGAGTGGGAGTTAACATCGCGAGAACGATGTTATTATTATACAAATCACTCCAGATCGAGAATGAGCTGCCCACGGTGAACTGTCTCGTGAATGTCATAAAATTTAGATGGTATGGGCATAGGTTGCTGCCATTAGCATGCCGATGTTTGAGCCGAAATGCTTTTTTATCTAGAACTTGTGGAATCCGAGTCATCGCTCACAACCGCCACCAGATCTAAAACTGCAGATTCTCAGGTCGAGGTAAGATACATGGCGGAGTATGGTGGCGATACCGCGAATTTCGAAATTTCAATTTTATTGAGCTTTCGGAGTGAATCTCGAAAGAGTTTATGTACATACCTGATATACGTTTTCTGGAGCTGGGGAGTGTTCCCCAGAGGTGTGAAGTTACCCAGATGTCGGATCGAAATGTGACGAGGTGTTTCCACTCAGAGCGTCATCAGGAGTTGGCTCAGTCATGTGTGGGATCGAGTCGGGCCCGGGACGCTGCTTGAAAATAGACCTTGCGGTTGTTTGAATGGAAGAGCAAAGTTGATAACCGAAATCAAATTAACGGAGCCCCGGGTCCCGAGTTCACGTTGACTGTTCCTGGGCTGGTTCGCATTCCTTGTCTCCCTCCATCCGCTTGTCCCTGCCGCTGTCTCCAGCTACTATTTGGCACAAACAAGCAGCAAACAGGGGCCAAGAACAAGCCTGAGGCCACCCAATAAGGGGCCTGCGAGCACCGACAACAACGACTCAACGTTAACCCCGCTCCCAGTTTCAACCTCCTTCCTCTGCCGCCCGGTCACAAATGCATATCAAACAAAGTTACAAACCCATATACTTCCTTCCTCATCAGGCAGAGGAAGCCTGAAGTTGAAGACAGGGACAGTATCCTTTGTCGACTCTTTTAATAGCGGCAGCGGCGCGGCGGTTGAGCCGGACGCGAAGTTGGGATGGGAAACGCCTCTGAAGTCTATGCCCCAGGAACCGAGGGAAGTTTTTCCCACATCAAAGGTGAACCGAATTAGAATGATATGGTTGCGACCCGCTCAGAAATATCGCGGTGCCTGTTGCTTCTGTTTTGGGGAGGTGTTCGTTCGCCGCCACTTGCGGCGTAGTTGATGTCGTCGAGGGGGTCGTCAATGGATATCGGCCGCGGCTCGGTGTACAGACGCCTGCGACCGCGAAGTTATTCCTGGGATCAGATGCGGACCTCTAAGCAACGAGTGACTCCGGTCGTGTTCGAGCAGCAATGTTTCCATGCGTGAAACAAACGCATTCCTCCAGCCCACTCCCCAACCTGACTCTCAACCTGCTCCGAGGTCTAATAGATCTGCCTTGCACGCCAAACTGGATGTGAGCGAGCGAGCGGGCGGGCGAGTGAACCTCGAGCAAGCACACATAGCAGCCATACTTCGTGCAGGAATGTCAAAATACTGGAACTTTTAGCTACGGCGAGAAGCAACAAAAAGACTCCGCAACACGATATTCTCCACGCTAGAGCCGCGGAGGTTCTTTTTGTTTTGGAACACTGCGTTTGAATGCCTGGCCGGGACGGACAACTTCGAGGACTTGGTGTGCGCTGCGCGAGAATGCCTCTGACGGAATCATAGACAAAATTCTCCGTTAAGAGATGTAAGTGTATTCTGCCGAGGCACACGAAGAAAGTCATCGAGTCGAAAGGTCGGGAAAGTTTGAGGTAACGGAAGGATCGTGATTCGTTGACACATCGTTGGGCTCATGACACATGCAGCGAGAGATCTCGATTCGAATCGGAACGAAGAAGTTCGCGACGATTCTCTTATTCTGCCCTTCTCGTTCTCATGGCCGCGACGCTCACTTTTCATGACATGTACTTCATTGTTTCGGTACACAATCGTGTCTTCTTCTTTTCTTCTCTTCAAAGTGACTAGCTGAGGTGGTGTTATCAACCAACGTCTCGCTCTGCAAGGCCATCGCCCGAGGCTGCGAACTCGCAATAGCCTTGCTCGTCGGCTCGCTCACTTAGCAAAGGAAAACATACTGCAAGAGGCAGTGACGGAATTTTCTTTTGCTCAAGCGAAAGGGAAACGGAACAACTAGGAACTCATAAAAGTGAGAAAGCAAGCAAGCAAGCAAGCAAGCAAGATAAAAGCATCCGTAGCGGACACCCTAGCTGAGCACAGCTTAGTTTAGTTTTCATATTTCTGCTCTTGGCTAGTACAGACTACGTAGGTAGTGGTAGCGGCTCGCCAGTGCCCACGGGTATAAACGGAGCCATGCACGTACACACATCGGGTCCATACGGTGTAGTGTCCTATTAAGTTTACGAGTTCGCTCCGTGTGGCATTCAAGTTGTTTGAAGGAAGTTGTTGCACAACAGTTCGACTCCGGATCGCCGCGAACTCTGCCGTGTATTTTTGACCGAGAACGCTCAACGCTCATCAGTTTTGATGAAGCGGATCACGAAGTTCTACGTATGGATCCCATTAATTGATGCTCCCACTCTCTCTCTCTGAGTCTACGGTTCAAGCGCTCCGAGAGAGCCACACGTAAGGACAGAGTTCTGCGTGGTCGGCATCACCAAAACGCGATCGCTTCGATTCCGAACGCGAAGTGTCGATGGTGGATAGGAGAAGACTTGAAACGTGGACGGATGGTGCAGCGAAATCGACTGTTCCGCTGAGGGGGTCGCGGCCAGAGCCGTATGGTGGATCGGAATCGATGCAGATCCGAGCAGGAGCTTCCTCACGTAATCGCCGCCAGCTCCCCAGATTGGGTGGCTGGTTGCTCCCTTGCTTGCTTGGGTGGTGGGTCGGTCGGTCGGTCGCTCGGCTCGTTGGTGGTTTGGCTGGTTTGTAAGCCCGCCAAGAGGCATCAGCGGGGGTGAGAGTTATATTATCAGCTATATTATCACTGTTTTTCCTGACCGCCCTTCCCTCCACACTTGCACTCAATGACGTTGGATCAGTCGGGGCAAAACAAGCTTTATTAGGTTTCGTATAAATATTTTACGATCTCCTCGAGAGAGAGAAAAAAAAGTAGAAAAATCTCGGTTCTCTCGGCGTCGTATTCGATCACAGACAAAATACCGAGCCCGTTGACGTTGTGGATCTGTCAATGGGATTCCGTCGCACTTTTCCGCGGATTCGAGCACGTGGAACTGAAACCCGAGACTGCGAAACACAGAAGCGAACGACAGACACCGAGCATAGTACTCCCGCTGCGTCGTATCCTGAGCAACATAAAGACCATGAGTGTGCCACGTGTAAACCCGAGCTATCGAATGGAATTGATTCCGCCATGAGCAAAGGTATTAGTGAAGATGGGACCAAACAGAAGAAAGCGCGCAACTTGATCTGTTTCTCGGGAGATGTGTACATCCCGAGGAAAAGAACTCGGCCGGTGATGTCCTGTCCTGATTATGCTTCTCATTGATCCCACATCTCGAGCCAACCGACTGTCTGAGCCAGTGACTGAGTGACTGACAAAACAAAGCACCCTGTCATGACAACAGCCGAATGCAGCATGGGCTTCCGCGACCACACGAGAAGGAATCGCCGTACTATGTTCTCGCAAAACTCGGGCCCAGTTTCGACTTGAGGACTAGAAACACCAAAAAAGGTGACGAACTCTCTGTTTCTGATCCAAGAATCCTCTGGAATACGAACAGAAGGCAACAAAACGAGACGACGCTAAGCAGCACAGAATGTGTACATAGAAATAGACGGTGCTTGTTCTAAAGGTTGTACCCTTCTCGGTTGTATGGAATACGAAATTAGAGAGTGAGACGCTGGAGCAAATCTCGTTCCTTGATATTCCTCCGACTCAGTCAGAAGCCGTAAATAGAAGAACTGTGACGGTTCTCCAACATCCTCACAAGAGAAAAAACGGAACTAGGCGCGGGACGAGACAGGAAGTTTCACCATCAAGATTTCGAAAATGAGAAATTTCACGATCGAAGACTTGAGTTTCTTCCTCAACTTCCTAATCCTTCCTCCTTTCTGTTCGGAAACAGCGACGGTCGCGGCGACACTCGTCGGATCTTTCGCTAATGTTTCTGCTGCTGTCGCCCTCACTACCGCCGCCGCCGCCGTCATCGTCGCCACAGCTTCCACGCGACGTAAAGCTACGAGCAGACGTCTCTTGCGAAATGAAATAAAATGAGGAAGTAACCCTCGAGCGCGAACAAACGACGGTCGGTCGCGGTGCGAAATCCGAGAACTCCTTAAACAGGTCGAGATGCGACTGTTATGGAGGGGAAAAATAAGCGGATCGCAGCGCGCGGGAGGGCGGACAGCCTGCAGGCAGGCAGGCAGGCGCGAAGAAGTCAATGGAAGCGGGAATCGAGAAGAGGAAATCTTCTTAAGTCGCACAAAAATCGGCCGTCCCTCTTTTTCCGGCGTAATTTCCGCCCTGTGAAATCGATTTGAGCTGATTCAAAGTTTACAGCAACTTCTATTGACTGGCGCAAAAGTTGTGTTCCCGTCCATCTGTTAGTCTGAGCGTGTCTTTTTCTCCGGAGGTACAACCTGATGCGATCGATTTTTTCCCTCCCGCCCGCCGCCATTGTCGACCGAACAACGTTTGATCCAAGTACAACAAAGCGGATCCGCGAATCAAAACGAAGTTATTCCGAGCGGAGTTGAATAGGTGGAGCGGGAACCGGGACCGTCGGTCGTCCTCGGCTGGCGTGTCACTTGTGCCGTGACATATTCGCGCTTTAGGTGTGGGGTGGGTAGCAGCTACCTTGCAGTTCCTTTGTTTGTAAACATGTCGCACGTAACCCGGGTAGATGCGTCGGCTGTGGCATTCGTAGACGGAGAGGATGCCGACTATTTTTGAGCTGGTGATTGATGAAGCGGGGTCATGCCAGACAAGAAGGATGGAAAGTTCTCTTCTTTCTGTTTGCGACCTCAGCAAGACGGAGAAGTGGGAATCTCGACGGCTTCTTGTCTGAAGGGACCGCGACGCTCCGTGACGCAGAGTGCTTGAAGATATCAACCGATTGCTCGGCCGTGACTTTGTCCTCGAGAACATCCCGAAGATCGCTTCAAATTCGCGCGGATAGAATGTTTAATCGACGAACTCGAGCTGATCTCAAATTCTGAATCGGTCTTGAAGCCTGGAAATCACCTCGAGTGTCCAACTGTCCGCGGACTGTTTGACGGAGGAGAAACAGTCGAGGAGTCGGATTCAGATGAGATAGACCCAAGAAGCATGAGGGACGGAGTCGCGACTCGAAGCAAACACCAACAACGTTTACGAAGCACAAACATCAAACTCGACCGCGTCGGGCTTGAAGTCAGGCTGAAAGCAGTTAAGAACCCTCCTGTTTCCCTTTCGGATCCCTTCTCGGTCATCAAACTCTCGCTTCTCCTCCTCAGAGACAAGTTTGTGGCGGACTGCAGACAGTGAGTCGATGCTCAACGGTGCGATTCCATTGTGGGAACTTTCATTGAGCGCGTGACCTACACCACGATTCACAGCCTTTGAATCTGTGAAAACAGGAGCAAAGCGCAGCGATTGTTTCAAATAAATATCTGCAATATTGTTTCTCGGCTTCCTACACAAAGTCCCCTCCGGTCATCGTTGGGAACCGTTCAATACAAATACTAACACCACTCTCGGTATCGAGATCTAAACTAGAACAGCAGCCATTGCCGCCGTGGATAACGGTGGAGGCAGCAGCAGAAGTAGTAGCCCAGACTACACCACAGAATAGTACATATTGACCAGAGGCAAACAATGACAGAGTTTCTTCGAACGACTGAGTTAGTCTGTCGAGCAGACAAACTCGAATCTTGCCGTCAGTCTGCACAGCATGAGGTCCATGTACACTGTAATGTATCAATCGGGAGCAGCTGCGATATTTACCCAGGTTTGCATTCATTTGAGACAAGCTCAACTAATTTTCTCGCTGGAGTGCAACCGCGCTGCTGCTCCTGAACGTTCGAATGCAATCAAATCGAGTTGTGATTCCATCCATGAGAGGTTTGTTTCGATGGCTGACGCCAGAAACAGCGTCTCCGGAATCCGAAAGACAAACTCATATTGGAGGCGCTCATTACATCGGAAAAGGATCAGATTCCGTATGATGTCGATGAGAGAGTTCCCATGCACAACTTCATGCTCCATGCGCGATGAGTGCGTTCTCTGAAAACACTAAACTCCGTGGTTTGGTCCACGGTCGAGTTAGGTTACGGCGCCAGTCGTAATGATGGCACTTCCCCCTTGATTCCATCCATCGTTTGTTTACCTCACGTTTCGTGGAATTCGCTCGAGCCCAATCTGTACTCAAATTAAACATAAATATGCATGAGCGGAGCTTCTGAGCATAATTTCAGCGGCTCAATACGCTCTGATGATGTTTACGAGCTGTGTAACTTGAGATCGCCGCATGGAAATGCCCTCCAATAATCGACCTATATTGAAGTAAGTCTCTTTAAGAGTCCTGTTTCATTTTTTTCGACATAAAACGATGTTGCGTACATTGCTTGGAGAGGACACTTGGATCCACTCCGGCAAATCGCAGAAGAGCCACGCTCTGACCTGACGTCGATCTTACGATTCTGAGGTGAACACGCGACTACTTCGTCTGTGATTTCCCCGCTTGTCGCTGATCGCTTGTACATTGAGGCAGAACAAAGGAACGCTCATGATTTTCCAGAACTCTCAGACACTTCTGGTCTTTTGTTGCCATTATTTGTCTTTCTGTTGTTATTTTCAGTTACTTGGAACTAGCGACATAGTGAAGAGAAAAATGGAATTGAAAGATTTTGCGGGAGGCTTCTCAAGTGTTATCTTGTTTGCAGAGTAAACAAATCTCGAAGCTGTTCGTGCTAACATAGCGAGCAACTATGAAGGTTAGCGGAGATGGGGACAAAGCAGAAAACAAGCAACCGAGTAAGCAAGCAACTAAGCCGGCTCCCGGACCGCCAAACAAGCGTTCGACATCTAAACTACGTACTAGGTTCTCTACTACGTAAGACACGCCCTCGGGACACCCCACCATCGCCACCCGGAGAGCAGCCACCGACCGAACGACCCGCTTCTCTGAACGGGGGATACGCCTACATTAACGTCTACGTGACCAGCACGACAAAACAAACCTGCGAACTCACCGACCGAGAGTCGGACGCTCGGAGCGACGACCTGAGCAATGACTTTCCTCACACACGAATCTGATAGACTGATTAGAAGACGGAGTCGTTTAGGGATAAGTTCCGAGTTAGCACCTACTTAACACTGAGGGAGTGTCTCACAACAATCAAGAACTCGAGTCTAGACACAACAGCGAAAAAAATTGCGATTTCGAAGGACGATAACATTCAATCATTCGAACTCAGAAGGGAAAGCGTGGAGGGCGGACGCCATTGAATCGGGAATCCCGGTGAAGTCGATGAGAACGGCTCGGGAACAATCGCTCGGAACGATGTTATAACGAAACAGCATGCCTCCACCGATGTAGCTTGCGCGAGGCTCATATTCTCGATCCAGAGCTTACCAGTCGGTAGTTGTTCGTTCATTGCTGGTTCACCAGCCGTTCAAAACTTGCTCCACGCATGGCAGAGTGGTTTAGGACAATGCGGCCAGTTATCTAAGAGCAGTGGGCGAACTTTGCGGGTCAGCCCTCTCGATCAGCCCGGGCCGAAGTCGAGCTCGGCGAGCGGGGCAAGCGGTGCTTTCAGGCCAGGCGAGCCGCAATGGCGCGACCATAGAAGAGCCTCCACGGCCACCCCACCAGTAAGTGAGCAGACAGCCCAGCGACCCGCAGGCAGAACAGGCTCTGCGCTCAAGTCTCGCCCGCTCGTTCGTTTCTCCGTTTGACCGCCTGACTGGCTAGGCATGGCTCACATCAACTTTATAGATTGCTACAAAACTTGGTGGAGACTCGCATCTTGTGAGCATCGCTCGGACCTTCGGGTTCGTCCGTCTGCACGACGTCTGAAAACAATCATTACGTCGCAATCATTCAATAAGATACCCTAGGGCCTGGGTTGGGGTCAACGATCTGGCTCTCTGAGGTTTGTTCGGAAGAACTCCGCGCCCACGGGAACCCGAATTCTCCGCGAATCCATGAGAAGAGAGAGGGGCTTCCCGAAAGTTCAGGTATTGTTCTGCGAACCGCGTGTTGCATGCGCTTTGCGTACTATTTTACGAACTTCAATGTAAGAACGAGTGCAAGATCCGAACAGCACGTCCGACCCATCTCCTTCTTGGGAGTGCAGCGAATGGGAGTTGGCCTTTTTGTTTCTTTTCTCGCCTCAGCAAGTGTCTTCAGGACGAGGGAAAATATTACTCCCGCCATTGGAGTCAGTTTATAGGGAGCGTCGACAGAGCGGTGCGAAAAAAAAAGCATGGAGCCGCGAGAAAGGGTAGAAGAAATTTCTCACTTGGGTTTCGACATTCGTTCCTGGTCTTTTGCTATTTCTCCGCTTAAGTTCCTCGTCCGCACCGCCGCAGTCAGAGAGATAACATTCCCCGGCCGTTTCGTCAATTTGCTCCCTTCCGTGCGGGACGGGTGAATCCTATGTTCCTTTCGTTCGTTCGTCCTCGTCGTCGCTTGCTTGCTTGCTTGCCTGTATGGATGGCGGCTTGCTCCGTCTCTATTTCCCTGTCCGCGCGCGCTTCAACCCTTGAGTTCTTCCCCAAAACGAAGCCCGAGGCGACGATTCGCGCGAGACTGAACGACCGCCCGTCCGTCCGAAACAGCGAGCAGCCCCGTACCGACCACCAACCCGCCCGTTTGCCACTACCGAACTCAAAGCATTACAGAACAAGATAACCCCTTTTGTGTCAGGTGGGGTTGTGGGCAGACGAAGCTTTCAACAACGACAAAGGATGACGATCCCTTCCATTACATTCTGCTGTGCTGAAATCCCCACGAGTAGCGACGCCTAAATACACGAACACATGGGCGAAAAGCCAACCTCGAGATGGAGAATCGAATCAATTTTTTCCCAGTCCAGGTAAGGAGAATCTTCGAGGATGGTCGGCCGATTATTCCAAGGAAGAGAATCAAATAAAGTCGAGAAATTCACAAGACAGGAAACCGCTAAAATAGACGCAGGGGAAATCGTTGCCGAATGGGTGTTCGGTAGCGTTGACAACACAAGCGGGTAAGATGTTGGAGCTTGGTTCGATTTTCTCCTTTGAAATCGCATCTTGCCGTCATATCAGACAGGCAGGCAGAAATTCAGTCTTCCCGTTAGCCAGCTACCAACCGACGCACGTCGGGTAGCGTTGCCGTTGCCTCCGCCTGCGAATGCGGAGTTTTTTTTATCGTTCACACAGCCCGATGAGTCTTTTATTCGCAGGATTCAGTTTATCCATGGCGACGTCACCCAAGGGAGAAAGGGGTCACATTGCCGCCGACTGCATGATGTGGAAATGAAGCATCACGTGAGATGAGACGCTACCGCCCAAGCCCAACGCGTGTGACGTCCCGAAGGAACATGACCAAATGACCATCGGTGCCGTCGAGTGAAGTGAACTCTCGCATCTTCAAAGCGTAGTAACGAACTTCTATGAAATTCCAAGAATTCCGTCGTTCTTCTTCACGAAAACAAAAACAAACAAACGGGTGTTCCGGAAAGTTCTCGCCACAGCCCCACGTGGTTTTGCAAACGCGGTTATGAAGTTTTCCACAGAACGGACTTTGGCCGGAAGGTCATCTGTCGACGGTTTCGTGATTTATGGTTCGTACCGTCGCAAGCATGAGTCGGTGCATGGGAGATGCACTCCAAGTTGGTTTGTGAGACGGAACTGGAAATATATACATGTGTATCATGTATATTCCACCTACATTCACATCCGTATGATGAAATGCTTTAAGGCAACAACGGCTCGAGGAGAAAAACACGTTCTTGGTGTAAAGAATTAACTCTGGAAGTGTCCGGCGCGCGCTCCAAGAGTTTCGCAAGCGGTGCGGAATAGGAAAAAAAGAGTTTCCATTCGAGTTTCAGGAGGCGGTCTGGAACTCTGAAAGAACCGTAAAGACTCGGACAACTTTCCCATTTCACAGTGGAAGACGGGAGCTGTGATGTGCCTGGTCTAGAGAACAGCGGAATGACTTGGTGCCCGTCAAGAGAGACAGTCCGATTGCCTTCACCAACAGCGGCAAATGATAGCTTCTTCCCTTGGTCAATGATGGCGGTGCCGCTGGTGGTAGTAGCGACTGGGTTAGCGGAGGGCCACTGGGAGAAGCTTCGTCAATTATGCACCCGAAAGATTCCATCAGCGGTCCGGACAGCAGACCGAAATTCTGCTGAACCACTTTGCAAGGTCGAGTTATGAACGAGGAACTTTTCGTTCGAAATAGTTCCGAATTTCAACTTGACGTCCTATTTTATGCGAGTAGCTTGATCACAGCCGGGGGCTAAAGCTGAAGAAGACTTGAATAGCGTTGTGTTCCGACGAAGTCCAAAACCAGACCTCGGGTTGTTTTCCTAGTTTGGAGGTTCCTTCACGCATTGAGGGCAGAGGATATGTTTCATACTCATACTCAAATCAAAACACTCTAGCGAACCTATCGGGCAGCGTTTGAGTTGGCAGACATTCGACTCTTTTTTCATCATTGAATTTTTCCAACTTCAGGATCAGACCGCGGCCTGACTCTGTCTGTACGAACGAATCCAATTCCTAAGAACCTGGGCCTGCCCTTGGTCTCGAACATTGTTCAGGTTTCCAATCTGATGGAGACGTGAGTAAAATGAAGCTCTTGGAACTCATTCTCAAGCCGCCATTGTTACGAAAGCTGGAACAGATGTCATTGTTGGAAGTAACAACATGAAGTTCCAACAAGCGAACAGAGCCTCTGCCGATTCTGCACGGGTTGAATTGGGAAGTATCGTTATCAGGTGAAAGGAAACCAGAGAGACTCACCGGCCCTACGAACATTGTTTAAAGTATTCAGTGTCATATGCTCACAAGTATATCTGCCGGTGCCAGACACTTGTCCAGAGACAAACGGTCGTAACACGTCTTCAACCCGAGGTTTCGAAACTTTCTGAATGGCTGCCTTGCCTCGTGTTTCCTCCGTAGGTTCGGCAGTCCTTTGAACGGACGGTTTGCCAGCGTCCAATTCCTTCTACTGCGTCAGCTACCTGAAAATGAAACCCCATTTCAAGAACCGTTCGCGATAAGCAACTTCGAATTCGTCCGGGGCACGTTCTCCGAATGTTTTCACGTACAATGCGGCATCACAACTTCACACATTTTTCGGATAATTCATGCTCGTGAATTTTCCTCGAGCTTTTGTTGAGAGACTAGTCGAGCCGGTGATGAAAAATTCCAACTTCTGAACGCATTCTGGCAAATTGCATCCTGAAAATAATCCTCAAACTCTCTTTAGAGACGCAAGAAACCAGCTTCAACCTTGTCCCGAGTTCTAATGAGAGTTTGATGGCGGCAGACCTCGTGCGCCCTTCTCTTGGTTGACGTCGTCGCATCGGAAGATGTTTTCGAAACTTTAAAAATTGCCGTGAACAAGCTGACGAGTTTGCTTGGAGGCACCTTCGAGTCTTCTCTTCGAGGATTTCAGAGGACAAAATCTTCGAAAAGGATAAAATGACAATGGAATCAGATGCAGGAGATACAACTTTCGTCACAGACGGAGCGGCTCGAGAATCGAAAGAAGGGTACAGCCAGAGGAGCGGCTTCGAAGGAAGCAGAAAAAGAAGCATTTCGGTGTCGCATTGCAAAATCCGATGATATTCCACGGTGATAGACTCGCAGCCAAAGATGAAGGGTGTTCCAACAAACGCTGTCTTCGGTTCGCTACACGTTCATCTTCACCGAAAAGGTTTGAAGGCAACAATGCCCATTCCGTAGGTAGGCGGACGGCCGTCCCATTTTTGTCTCTCAGTTTGTTTGGCCGAACACCGATGATCGTAATAATGAGACAGAATGGGCGTTTATACTGCTGATACTTGTGTTGATAGAGCCGAGGCGAGGTGCGATCTTGATATTAATTAATCTCACTTGCTGACGTCGACGAATGGTTCGTCGGTCCGTTAGCCTGAACAGAGGAAACGGGGAGCTAGCTTGCTTGCTTGCTTGCTTGATGCCAGCTCAACAACACGAACGCTGGATCGGAGCCCTACAGGGTAATGGTGGTGAAACACACTACAGAAACAAGGGAAAAACTCCTTCCATCCAGATAATTCAAACCCTTCCGAGAAGAAACAGCATCTGGTGGAGTTTCTCAGAGATTTTCGTTCCTTGAGCAAGGGAACCTCGACGAAGAGTTATCCATTGGAAACTCGCGAACACATTCATGCACATGTCCGAAGTCACTTTTCTGGCGATAACCGCGATTTCCACTATGAACTACAGAATCTGTGATCTTAGAATCAGCTCAAAGTAACGTAGAAGGTTTCTCAAGACTCGTTCTTGCAATGTCCCAATGCATTCTACAGCTCTCGATCAAAAAATCAGTCCGAAAACGAAGAGCGTATCCGGTCGTTTCGTGAAGGGAAAAACGAAGTTCTGGAGAAATTCAAAAGCTCAAAGGAACAAAAGATCAAGGCGGAGACTTGGTGTCAAGTATGTCCGATGTTGACCTCCAAGAGGTGTTGAGGAAATTGCTCAAAGTACGGAAATCCAAGTCATTATATGTCGATCTAAAACTCGAGGAGATCGAGTACATCATCACGAAAGCGCAGGAGATCTTCGCTGAACAAGCTATGTTGGTGGAATTGAATCCTCCTCTGCACATTTGTGGTGATACTCACGGTCAATTCCACGATCTACTCAGAATCCTCAATCAAGGTAAACGATTCGATCCGTATCGAGTTCATTCCGGACGCTCACGAAACCTGGCGCTGATTTTGTGTTCGTTGTTTCTCGTCTCATCCAACGAGAACTCTTTCCTTTCTTCAAGGAAAACACCCGCCAGCCGCAAACTATCTGTTCCTCGGAGATTACGTGGACCGCGGGCGGAACTCGATCGAGGTGCTCTGTTTGTTATTGATATACAAGATTAAGTACCCGGGCAATGTTTTCATGCTCCGAGGCAACCACGAATGCATCCGTATCAACGCGATGTACGGTTTCCTGACCGAGTGCCGACACCGATACAGTATAGAACTGTTCCAGAAGTTCAACGAACTGTTCGCGTGGTTTCCTCTTGCCGGTAGACGAAACGTTCGAGTATTATGTCTTTGTTCCAAACGATTTTATAGCCGGGTTATAACTATTTCCACACAAATCGCGTGCACGACGAAACGAGCATTGTCCTTGCAGCTCTGGTGGCCGACAAGATCTTCTGCTGCCACGGAGGACCTTCACCTGACATAAAAACATTTGACTGCGTTCGATCGCTTCCACGACCACTGCACGACGTTCCCGATTCCGGAATCGCTTGCGACCTTTTGTGGGCGGATCCTTTTCCAGGCCACGGTTGGGTCCAAAGCGACCGAGGAGTCTCGTATTTGTTCGGAGCCGATGCGCTGCATAAGTTTCTCGCGCTGTTAGGTCTCGACCTCGTAGCTCGGGCTCATCAGGTATCTTCGTCTGAAATGTTCATCCTCTCATGTTCATTGAAAACTTCTCCGAGTTGTTCATCGACATCGATCGCGCCGAATCGAGGAACGTGATCTTGGCGCAAGCGAGAGTGTGTCTTTGAGGAAATCAACCGCATCTCATTTCAGTTTCCTTTTTGCTCAGGTGGTTGCCGAGGGATACGAATTCTTCGCTGATCGCGCTTGCGTGACAATATTTTCCGCGCCCAACTATTGTAACGAGTTTGATAATGCTGCAGCGATGATGACAGTCGCTCCAGACCTAACGTGCTCCTTCCGTATCTTGCGGCCGGTTTCGCGCCACAATAAATACCCCATTTCGCAGGATACACAGCAATGAAAGCGAGAGAACAATTCAACATTGGAGTAAAGATTGTCTTTCAAGACTACGATTTCATCTACGATTGTTATCATTCTTGCAGACGACAACGACGACGACGCCCCTCCACGGCACTCCTGTTGCTTGTGTTCCAAATACAGCTTCTTCCCCTTCCTCAACGGATTCGCAACGAATCACTGACTTTATTCCATCACGATCCGATTTGCCTCTCATCTGATTCTCTTCTGAGCAGCGGGGGGGGGGGGGAGTTTCTTGGTCAAGCCCTCGGAGTTCATCGGGATTTCGGCGATCCTGCAACCGACTCGATTCATCTGCGCAGACAATCCGGTATCTAAGGCAAACGGCTGTTCATCGCTCGGTCCAGATGTTCTTGGTCGTTGTCAATGCCATCGGGAAACGATAAACTTATAATTACGTTACGTTATCGGCAGAAGAGTCAGTCAGGTCGAGCGAAACGGACGGGATCGATTTTTACTTTTTGTTTCCTTGCCCATAGCGAAGTGCAACGCGGCCGACTCAGTGAGAAGCTAAGCTCTCTTCCTGCTCCTCGCGGCGCGGCGCCCCGTCCTGGTTCTCTTCCACCCGACCGGCGCTCTCTCAGACCGGCCCGCTGCTCGTGCTGAATGGAAATGCAATTTTCATTCCACGCGAGATAACGGCAGGGACCGGCCGTGGACCAACTGTGACGAGCGGTATCTGGATCGGGATCATCTCTGCGCCTCGAGCGTTCTCCCGGAGCGTCTCCCTGTTGTTTGGGGAACAGAAATCGCGAGCAGGAAGACTTCGGAAACACGGGGCTGCGCTCGATCCTTTCCTTGGCGCGCTATCGTCCTTTTCTTTCTTCGCTGCGTTTCTTCGTTGCTGCTGCTGCTTCTCCTCCTCGGCGGCCGACCGACCGCCCGTTTGCTTCAGCAGGCGCTAATCGTCTCAGTCAGCCAAATCACCACCACAGCCATCGCCAGCACAACCACCTTCACCACCCGATGAATCCTGCTGACACACAAAGGGTGTTGCCTCGGGCGAGTGACTCACCTCGTCACTGTTCTCCTCTTCCAAACTGCCTTTCGTCGTCATTGTCCTCCCAGACGACATTTTTACCGAAGTTTCCCGCGTACGAACTCGCCTAATTCATGATAACGTGTTGTTCGCCTTGTTCCGCGGGTGTTTATTCCAGGGTTTCTGATCCCATTCAATAACTCCGTTTGATTTCCGTTGAAGAATCCAGCTCGTTCTCGATTCATTCATTTGTTCGGTTCTTTTGTCGTTCTGGATGTTAATCCTCTGTGATTCACCTGTTGTGATAAGTTTCCCCCGAAACGACGCTACATCATAACGCCTGAGAAAATTCGGACGCAATCCGAAAGCGCTATCAAAGAACGAGATTGGCTTAGGTTGATAGTATTTATGGTAACTTGATAATAAGCAGTGGCTTAATTCATTTAGGGTTGTTTGCAGTGGTCGTAGGGAAGGCGGTGCACGTTCAGACGAAATTGGGTTTGACTGCCTTCTCGGAGAGCATCACGACCGTTCTATGCCCCCTCGACTCGTTCCGTACAGCTCCGTTCCACTTTGTCCCCAGAGCCACCGTAAGCTAAATTACACTCGACCAGTCGTGTAGACTGCATAGACGTGGCCATTCGTGCGCCACCGGTACCAATTTAATTCCAGTCGAACTGGATAAGGTCGTGCTCCCGATCGACCTATTGGATCACGTCAATTTTTCCGCGGTAATCGTTCGGAATTCGCTTCAGACCTCTACGGATCGGAGGGAACAAGGTTTCTTCTTCGTTCGAAATTCTTTCTCCCTGATTCGAGTGCGGTCCCCATCTCGAAACACGATCGAAGAACAACGCCAAGACGCCCCCTTGACGTGTCCTGGCTTGAGGTCAAAACCTCAACAAGTTTCATACGAACTCCGACGCAGTGATTTGCCTTCCTCGACTTCCACCGGGAGCTGCTTGGGCAGAGTTCATTCGAACGCGAACAGAAGTCGGTAACGGTGCAGATCGAATAATCCACGGAGGTGGAAAATAATCATGTGATTGAGATCAAATGGGGCGGACGGAGCGTTCGAATGGACTCGGTGGATGGTTTGCAACGTCGAAGTCGGAGCAAATGATTTGTAAAACCATCCTCGTACCCCTCGCTCGCGCTCAGCTTCACAACCAAACAACGAACACGTTCGTAATCCTGAACGGCTGAAACATTCGGAGTCGATGTACAATGGTGTACGAACGATGTCCCTCTCATCCAGCTGATCCCTTGCACGCTTTTGTGTTGTCGATTCGTTTGCCCGCTCGTCGTCTTTTGCCAATAACAGTGGACACGAAGACGAACGCACCGCCCTTGTTGTGGTCTATTGTAATTCGTAACTCTGTAATGTCAATAAGGAGCAACGGGCCGCCAGCAAGCGACCGAGCGGGTGGCACCCTTCCCATTGTGGCCCGTCGGCCCTTCTCCCCACTCCCCGCTTTTACCTCATGTTGCCTTACTTGCCAACCCCATCGTTCTCTCGACGGTGCCTTTTTCGGCTGCTGGAGGGCGTGTCAAATGGGGTGGTTGTCGTCTTGGAACTCATAGAGGAGAAAGTTGCCTGCGGGTGGCATCCACCACAAACACTGTGTAATCGTCGCAGTTTTTCCTCCAGACAGCTCGACGAATGATTTCTGTCTTCGAAACACTGGATCCTATGACTCCGTTTTTCAGAATATTTCTTTTGTTTCAGAGCAGCGACTTCACTGATCTCAGGGGCCGTCATCGTTTTGGAAGTCGTTCGGGATTGAGGTGTGTCCCAGGTTCTTCCGCATTGTCCAGCGATTCTCTGGTAGCGGTTTTGACACACAAGAGCCACGCAAGGTTCCAGTGGGCGTGGCCGTTGCTTGCTGACAGCAAATGCCTTTGTGCCGGCCTACCGAAAGACGGACAGACGAAGTAATTACTCCATATTCCATCAGAAATTGCAGCTCACGCCCTATGACTCTATTTAGGAGTCAATCAGACCTTTGAGCTCTTTTTAGCCCAATGTTGTTGTCATCTGAGAGAGACCATCCAAAGTGAGCGGGAAAAGTGTAGGGAGTCGACATTTCTGCCTTCGCCCTTGAAATCAGCGAGATTTGATCGAGAATACTCCATCTGAGAACATGTTGTGTTTCGTAATATCGAGTCTGACGATCCACTTCATCGGTCCAGGGTCCGTTACGACAAGAACACGCATTTCGAGGAAATCTGTGACGGTTCCTCGAACAATTTGAAAGTTCAGGATGCATTCCGAATCTATCAGTACAAGGGGATGGATCCCCCGGATTTCATCACAACACGTCAGATAAAGGCTCCAAACGTTGTGTCTGACGGACTTCATTCGTTGAGTGAACGACGCCTCGCCGACTCGAGAAACGTTCCGATTCGGGTGCTTTAGAGTGATTTGGAGAAACTTATTTTTCCGTAGCGTTCGGAATCGTTTTCTCCGGGAGTCTTTTGGCAGCCGGCGTCCGCAAATAGACACACGCACTGAAGGTTGTTCGGCTCTCTGCTAGGGTTGCTTGAGCGCTGCTTGAGTAGAGTAAGTGGGTGAGCGCATGAGCGTGTGGGAAGAGAGAGCGCGGCAGAGTGTAGTGGGCGAAGTAGACCTCTTTATCGCCGCTCCATAAGGAGCCGGGCCATTTATCGGAACGAACATTTGCCACATCCCTTACATCTTTTCCCACCGAAAGCTTCGCTCGTCTTTTCGATCTCTGTGCCAACGGGGACGGACAAACGCACTGGTCGCTCTCGATTCGGCTCTACCTGGAAACGATGGAGAACAAATAGGAACTTTTGCGCGCACGAACAAAGCGTAGTTTCCGAATTTTCGACAAATGAACAATTCTCGAACTCGGCTCAAACGTCCGCTATTCTGAGAAGCCGAAACGGTAAACGATAACTACAGAAAATTTAGGTCTGCGGAAACCGATCGTGCTCAGGACAACTCCTGAGGAAGCCAAACTGGCTCCTGAGCTAAAAAGACGTCCTCGCTCCTCTAGCAGCCGCGAAAGTCCTCTGACGCGCAGAAGGACGAGTCGGGTCTTCGAATGGATGAAGTGAAACCCGAGCGAAAGATCATTATTAGAAACACAGCTCGTGAAATTCCCTGTTGGATTAGTTCGCCGACAGAGATAAAAGTTTCAGAGGAGAAATTGATACGGCCAAGGAGGTGGAGATAGAAGAGGATGAAGAGCGAAGAAAGCTCAACGACTCTCACTTTTCCGGATATCCTCCGCTCTTCTTAATAAGGATAAGTCTCTGCCTTTATTTAATGAACTCTCGACTCGATGTAATTAGGAACGCCTGCCCGCCTCCGAGTCCGCTGCTACGCCCGGTCTCTTCGGCATTCCAGTATCATCTCCATCATCATCATGACTCAAACCACGAGTTCGCCCTCAAAGCACACAGTTGATCGTTCCTTCCGGAGGCTCCAACGAAGAAGCTTCTCAAACAACCGATCACCCGGCCGGCATATCGAAATGTAATTCCATGACGGTCCGCTCAGAAATGCATCCATCCAAAGCGATTGTTTAAAGAATGAGCTGCAATTAGACAAAAACATCGATAGAAAACGCGATGACCGCTCAATATTCCGCGGGTACGATCAAGTAACAACAAATCAAAGTCCTCCGAACGTCGGATGGTTCGGAATCCCCTTCCCACTGACATTTTCCAAAGATATTAGTTTCAATTTTTCCAGGGAACTTTCAATTTATACTCATTCAGACTTCGATTCCTTCCTCTTTCTGTGACAATACCCCTTCCAGGACATCCGAGCTGATTCTGCTTCGCACGGTCGAAAGCTCCTTTCGGAATGTCGACAACGGGATCGGTGACAATGACGGAACGAATTCGAAAAGGAAGGTTTTGCTTGCGATGGTATCGACGTGAATACACGCGCTGCAAAATCAAGATATGGAGAAGAAGCGTCGTAATGTTTTTACGTCATTCTTCCTGCTCGTCACGGCTCTCGAGAGAAGCCAGGCAGGCGGATCCACCCGCGAACGAGCCAAGAATGGGAAGGAAAGGCGTCCCGGCTCCTTTTCGCTTCCGCGCTATTGGAAAACGATTCGATGTACAATTATGGAGCATTCATCGCGTTTCGGACGGTCTAGCGATCGTTTGTCATCTTCAGCTGTTCTCTATCTCGCAACCAATATGATTTTTGTCACCGATTTCATTCAAGCGGTGTCCGTTGTGTGTTTTTCATTTTCGTCAAAGTCCGATTCCGGGGTGTTCGCGCTCTCGACGGCTCATTTGTCTCTTCGGGTTCGAAGACCCTTCTCCGAGTTCTCGAGCCAGAGGTGATCCAAAGGTTTCGGGGCCTTCTGTGGCCATGTCAGCTCTGTATGTTTCGATCGCAGTCGATTTCCCTGCTTTCGAGACTTCAGAATCTCGCGGCCGGAAGAGAGAAATTCCCGACGACTGGATGCGTCAACGGAAATCTGTTTTTGTATCAAGGCTCAATGTACAACAAAGTTTGGCGATGAACGACGAGCTTCCTGCTCCTCCCCGCTTGCCTCATGCCCTGATCCCGCTGTGCACGACTCTCGAGCTCGGAGAGCAACAGGAAATTAATCAATAGACGGTAGGAGGAGGATTTGTTCGCGTTCAAATATTACCAGGTCTTTCCGTTTGGCCGTAATCGCTCGGTTCTCGATTCCAAGAAGTGGAAAATTCCAACTCGAACGTTGAAGGCGTGCGGGAGTCTCCAATCAAGGAGCAGGATTTGAACGATAACAACAAACATGTTCAGGCCCTCGCGCTTCTTTCGGTGGGGCTCGCGATCTGTCTGAGAGGAGAACTTGCGATTCTGAATTCGCTCATGGCGCGCGAGGAAAACTAATTCTGAAACAGAATGGCATTGTTTTCCAGAACCGCCTAATGAGAAATCTGTTGGGAACGATGAATCAAGAAATCTCTCCGAGAACCACTCCTTCTGTTCTTTCGGAGAGGAGCGATGGTTGCGTATGCGTCCGGATAGGGAATCAGTCCAGCTGTTTCGATTGATTTCCAGAAATTTTCGACGGATTTCTAGCTAAACACTCGAAAATGAGCCCAATGAACGAAATCGCATCGAGATCCGCGAGCGCTGATAGTTTCGCGATGTGCGAATCCAGAGCCAAAGAAGCCACTTTGAGCATCGGAAAGCCCTTCAGGGGCGAAGCTGATGCGATTTTTCTTTGTTTGTCCGTTAGATCGGAATCGCGACAAAGCGATGGCCGCATCCTCAGGAGGAAAGGAGCGTCTGAAGATTAAAGACTTCTTGAGAGTGCTCGGCTAACTCTAACTGCCGCACACGCCGACAGTTCTCGAGGAAAACCTTCTCGAGATCCGCTCAGGTCGCCATGGCAGAAAGTCACTCGAACAGAGGAGACACAGTTCTGGACTAGGTGGAGGTGGAAGTTTGGAGTCGCACGACAGCTAGGAATCAATAATTTCTCGAGTATCTTATGATATCCAGGCGGAGCTCATAAATATTTGCACTTCGGGAGAGCTTTCTTCCAAATCCACGAACATCTTGCGGCCCAATGTTTTTGAGAGACTCTGACTCTTCAGTCTTCAGGGCAAAGAGATTCCCGCGATCTTATGCTGTTGGTCGATTCACAACAACAGGAGCGCCTCAGCTGAACCATCTCGGCCACGAACTCACGGAAAGTGGAAGCATTCTGGCGAGTAAGGGTTCCAGGTCCTCGTGTGTAGAGTGGATGATAGCCGCTTCACCCGAATCCCTTCCTCCTCCTCCTCCCCTGACTAAAAGCCGAAAGTTGGCTTTCCGTAGTTGTAGTAGTATTCCGGGTTGTGGCAATCAGGTCTCGAATGAAGATGGACTGCCTACTGTACGCCTCCGCGCCGCCTCTCAGCCACCGGGTTGTCGTTAAATATTTACGAGGGAACATCGAAGTTTACTTTGCACCACGGTTCGGCTCCCTTTGGCGAGCGACCATCGACGACCGAAGTTGTCGCCTACGGCAGCCAGGGATCGTCCATGAATGAAATGTCTTGGAAAGCATTTCGTGCACCCCCCTCCGAACCAGAAAGTTCTCCCGAAGATAGATTCTGGGACGGAGGGAAGTTTAATATACTTAATCTTCTGCGCACGAATGTCCTGTCATTGGACACGGTCGCTACCCGCCCAGGGCTCACCCAAAGAGATTCCGGAAGGACGCGACGGCGAAAATCGACCCAGGAGGGTGCTTCCATATTTTTCCAGGACCCTTCAGAATACGTGCGGCTTCGGTCAATGAGACCGAGCAACTTCTCAAGTCCTGACTCTACTGCGTGGTATTGAGCACTATTTTTAGCAGCAGATTTGGAACATGAAACGTTGAGGATACAGAAGCAAAGAAGGAGCGAGAGAGTTTCGTAATAATTTTCTGGGATTCTCATAGGATCAGGTTTCGCGTAGAAAATTACTTCAAAAGTCCACTCTGGCGAATCCCACTTTTCTCCCTCGTGGGGAATTCCGGGAGTTGGTCGAGTGATTCTCTCCGACCTCACAACAGCCAACGGATTCAGAAGATCATTTTCGCGGTAAGTTTGCGTCCGGTGACTTGTATCAACGTTACTCCGGGCCAGGATCGGCTCTTTTAATTGTAAGTGTATCCTCCCTTCTGGTGTTGAAAAGACCAACCGATAGGGTAAACCTGGAAGTTCAGAACGTATTCGACCTTACATGGGCGATGAAGCGTTTTTGATTATCTGTGTTTGTTGTCCATTGGCGTTTCTAGTTCGTCTAGCTGTCGAGAATTTGGCGATTTCACTTCTTAGACATCCAGTCAGGAGGAACTAAGTTGAGTTTGCTCGTGAAAATTAGCTGGGTTTTCAAGAGAGCCTGCTGTTGCCAACAAACGATGACACAACGTCACACCGCTTGAGCGTGGCAACACAGAAAATGGATCCAATCTTCTCGCGACGAAAAACAATCTTCAGAAACATTTGAACGCTCATACAAGAAAACTGTCGCTGGAACGACATTTGCGATCGGCAACCGTTGATTTCCAGTCACAAGGTTTGTTGATCTGTCAATCACTCTTCGCTCTGAGAGTTCTTCAGAATCAAGAGGAAACCAGCGTGGGTCGAATCCAAAACTTCTAGGCAGAGACGGCGATGCGCCAGAGGAATATTTTCCGGTTCTGAAATTATCGAAAGGATCCGGAAAGAAAAGATAGGTCCGAAATTCCAATGCAGAATGAGGTAGAGAGTGCACAGAAAGAGGAATGAAAAGTCATTCGGACTTTTGAACTTCGATTCTCTTGGCAATGATCTCAAGCCGTTCAAATGGTATTTTCTGAATTGAACAAAATGGCTTCCGTCAGGGCGGAGACTCAATGACTGCGTTTGCTTCGCCGCAACAGTTGTTCCCAACTTCAGCTCTCGAGTTCGCTTCATCGTGGAAAACGCGCGACTGTCTATCCGGTCACAGCCAGTGCTGCCTTACAGATGACGGGACGCTTTGCAGCTTCCTGACATTCTGTCTGAACGGTCCCGAGTGATCGGTCTGTGCAAAGCATCAACACACAAAATAGTGACTCGTCAGAAGCGGGGAAACTCACGATAAACATGGCGCCTGAATTCATCGCTACACTTTTTGTGATAATAAGCACAGTGAGTACCCGATCCTTTGGAAATCCGCTTGACAACGGGGAACCGCGGTGGTGGGAGAGCCCTCTGGCGCAATGGGTGAGTTTCATTCCTCTTTTTTTCTGCATGATTCCATCATTATTCTGGCAGCAAAAACTTATGTGACAAAAATTCCTCGAGACTCCGAAACGAGAGAACGATTCCATGATGGAGGCTGTTCAGAAGTTCAACTTGAGTTTCCAGGGAGAAGCTGCGGGAAGCGCAGCTGTAGATTCCATATCCGAATTCATGACTCCTGAACTGCGTGTACCCAGACTGATCATATTGATCAGGATCTACGGTTGTCGGCTTCACCGTGATCACAGCAGAGGTCCGGACAACTTTCCGGTTGAGGAAAGCTCGACTCCCGACGGAATTGTCACCGAAGCGCCAAACACCGAGATGATCCGAAGAAACTCACAAGACGACCGCTCCGGTACGGATGCTCCCCGAGGCAATGAGAGAACGTTCCGTCCTCCAAGGTGGGATCGCGTTCTCATGGACATGAGCCTCGCATCATCTACTTGACCATAACCGCTACAACCGAGCTTCATTTTTCAGATACATGCCTAAAGCCGAGACGGACCAAGAAATCACACCAAAAGATACTCCACGATATTGAGTCTGTGACGGCGAACGATGGTTCGCTCCGCTTGAGACCGCGAAACACTTTTCGGTCTGTAGTTCCCCTGTCGACATCCTGTTCATCATGGCCCAACGTTGTTCACAACTCATCGTTGATTGTTTGAGATAGTTCGAGTGACGAATAAAGTTGGCGCCGACTCGAGTTGCTCCGAAACGCTCGGGAAGGGCTCCGATCCTAAGAAACGATGCACTATAAGATACCTTGGGAGCGCGTGCTCGCAACTCTGGCAAGAAAGTTCGGTGGTTTCAACTTTGCGAGTATGGGGTGGTTCAGCTCGAAGATTGCGTGAAGTCAGTAGGTTCGCCGCGGCATCTGATCCAACTGCGGATGTCTGTCCATCCGAGTGGCACCACGGTGAAAGTTCAATGGTTTTCGGCACGATACCATAGAGCCCCAAGATAAGACATATCGAAACTCAACGGGGGCGGAATTCACACTCCTGAATGGGGAAAGAGTCGCGAAGTTGTCAGGGAGCCGTCTCGCGTGATCATCCTCATGTGCGAAATGCTAAATCGCCTAATTGGTACTACTTGAGAAGTAAGTTCCAAGAGGATTCACTATTTCCACGAGTCTATTCAGGAGCGAGTCGACGAAATCGAATCGAAAAGTACATTGCGCTGCTGAGGTCAGCCTGAGGGTCGTATCGCCAGATGAATCTTCCTCATGAATCCATCTCCTTCGACCGCTCTCGGCTCACCTGAAAACTATCTGAAGCCTCGAAAGATACATGCATTGCAGTCATTTCGCACACATTGAAGACTTTGGACTACTTGAAGGAACACTAATGTTGAGTATTTCTCGGAAATCGGATTTACAAATGAGTCCTGGAAGTTCGACTTTTGAGTGCGTGTCAGAGATCGGAATGTTTTACGCCCTGTAGATATGAGATTTTCGAGTTCCTGACAGAAAATGAATCCTTTTACATCTGAAAGGCATTTCATTTTGGGTCAACTTGCTTGAATTTTCGGTCTCTTTTCTGGGATTAGAAGAAGCATCTCCCCACGAACCACGAACTTCTCCGCGGACTAAAGCGTGAAGAGTGCTCGACTGACGCCCGGGAACACCATTCGTGCGCAAAGTTGCGAAGGAATCGGAGAGAATTTCCAACTCATGATCGAATCCAGCTTCCAAGTTGGAATGACTCCTCGGTCTCCATCGATCTCGTAGTTCTCCATGCAGAAAATCCATGAAGTTCCTCCACGAGCTCACAGTGCTTTTATTTTATCAATCTTTCAATGGGGCACCTTCCACGGAAATAGACTTTGAGCGGCCCCTTCCATTTGTTAAGGTAAACTGCGGAACGCCGAGATACCGGCGGCTCATTGCTCATTCCAGCGCTTGAGTGTGAAAACTCGAATGTGGGTTTCAGCATATCCCGAATGTCTCTAATTGATCAGATCTCATATAAGGTCATTGCGAAAATTCCCACAATGGATTGTCGGGCATTTGGAATGACTTCATCTCGGTCGCATCGATTCCCACACGACTGAAATCTGATTATATACCGACGATTTCGGTCGCTTTCAGATGCTCCAAGCAGATCTGGGACAACCTCCTCCGAGCTGGCATACGTCCATACCTATTGAGTATTCGGGTAGAAGCATTTGACATTATTAGCATTGCAAAACGTAATTGCCAAAAAACTGATGGTTAAGTAGAGTGACGCTGAATGTTGAAGTCCGTCGAACTGAGTTCACGCGATCTATCGCCTGTCGTTGTCTCATTCGTCCTCCGTCTCTTCCCGCAATCTTTCTGTCATCTCGGGTCGTGATTCAGACGGATCATTGAGCCCTCGCAGAGACGTGATTCATTCGGACGTCATGACACGAATGGAACACGAGCAAGTGATCATGCGGTCGTCCTGAGAACTGACTAAAAAGATCAGAAGTGAAAGTGATACACACTGCTACTTTTGCCAAAGAATCCGATCCTCGATACACAAGTCTTTCCCATTTGTTTGTCGTACTCATGAGTGGAGCACGATCGCTGTGATTTCTTTAGACAGGTTCGAATCAGTGAGCGGGGTCAGCTGCGAATCTAAACGGGAAGGCGATGAACATCAGGTGCATGTCCAATTTTTCTCATGTTTCCGCTCCCAGAGCGTCCAGTTAGCCGAACTACGTTTTGTTTACAAGCGGAAACTACCTGAATTTTTATAGTCTGTGAGTTTTGGCAATTTGTGATGACATAACTTCACACTGCGTGAGCATGTGCACTACAGAAAACAGATTCTGTCGTTTCCAAAACAATTTTCCGAAACATTCGACCGCTCACACCCGGGAATCGTCGCTGGAACGGGGTTCCGGAACCACATCTCTCATCTTACCATCAGATTGGTAGATCGTCGATTTCCTCTCGGAAGCTTTGAGTCATAGCTGATCTGTCAATCACACCTGCTTTGGGAGTTGATTACTTCGAAAAGCAAGAGAAAAACCAGCACAAGTCGGCTTCATAGCGTCCTGTCCACGAGCCGGCTCGAATGAAGTTTTCGCTTTCGTTTGAAAGAGAAGAGATTCGAAATTTAAAACAATGCCGAACAAAGAGAAAAGAGAAGAGTCGTCTAGACTCGAGCGTTTTCCGAATTCTCTTGGCAGTGAGTTAAAGCCGTTCAAATGGAAATTTCTGAATTGTGCAAAATGACTTCCGGCAGGGCGGGGACTCAACGACTGCCTTCTCCGAGTACTTTTTCTGCCGCAACACTTCTTTCCAATTTCGGTTCTCGAGCGCGCTTCATTATGGTGGAACGCGCGGCGTGTCTTTCACTTACAGCTAGAATTTCCGTCTGGCAGAGAGAAAGTGATGAAACTCTGTGATATCCTTTGCGAACTGCACTGAGTTATCGATCAAGCGAAGCAGGACGACTGGAGATCAGCATGACGTTCAAACTCCTCGCGACAATCTTTGCGGTGGGAACCGTGCGCTCCATAGCCAATGGAAATCCACTGAACGGCGAGGAACGGTGGTGGGGAGGCCCATCGGAACAGTGGGTGAGTTGCGCTCTTCGTTGATTTGTCGTTCTATCTGTTCCACAAAAATTGTGCCAATTCATCGCTGAGATACCCTAAAGTGCCGCGTATAACGAACCCTTTTTTTGATCTTAAAAGCATCTGGAACTTTTTCCGATGGCCGAATTTCAATATCCTGAGATTTTCGCGATGTGGACCCAATACCGATCTACTGTGGGAAATTATCAGAACATGGAAATTCGATCATCAGGAAAAGTTGTGGATGCTTTTATGATCAAAAAAGGGGTTCGTTATACGCGGCACTTTAGGGTATTTCTCAATGATCAAGGTTCCTTATGAGAGAATGATAATCTCATAAATATCGGAGAAACATTTCATTAATGACACCGCTCAAAAATTCGAATTTCTAGGGAGAAGCTGTGGGGGCAGTAGCTGAATATTTCGAGCCCGATTTCACGCCTCCGGAATCGCATTTACCAAGATTGATAGTGCTGATCAGAGTTTACGGTTGTCGGCATTACCTCGACGACAGCGGATATCATGACAGCTCTCCGGAAGACGAAGATTCCACTCCAACTGGAATCGTTACCAAAGCGCCCAACGACGAGGTTATCCGAAGAGAATCACAAGACGCGAATTCCCAGAGGACTGATAAGCCCAAAGAGAAAGAGAGATCTTTCCATCCCCCTCGGTTAGTACATGACGGCGGATATTCACTATGCATCGACAGTTGATTTGAAGGTGCTTTTTTTCCCGAAATAATCTTACTCATTACAAATGCATTTCGATTTTTCAGATACATGCCCAAAGCAAAACAGAGTCTAGGACTCACACCGAAGAGAATCAGGCGATATTGAGTCAACGATCGGAGTCTTTGTCTACATCGTACCGCTCCGCTTCAGAGTACGAAAGATTTTTAATCACGGAAATGTGGTTTCTCCTGATTGGTCGCGTGTACGAACAATGTTCAGAACTCATCGCGGATAGTTCGAGACAGCATGACCGATGAATAAAGTTCAAGTTCACTTGTGGCTACGGGGAATGAGAATCTTACCTTAGTTGAATCGCTACCGTGGGAGCGTGTGCTCACGACAATACCTTTATTATTCAGGTTTCTATTGAAGGCCTCCCACGGAGGGGTCATCGATAGATGAAAAAAGTCAGGTTCACCCGCAAGGACGAATAGGCGCTTCGGCGTTTACTTAATCGATCTTAGAGCCCTTCCAGCTCCGTAGGAAGACCTTCCGGGATCGCGAGGTCGGATCTCCTTCACGACGGGGGCGCGGCGTCCCTTGATGTTAACAGCGGACGACGCCGATCATCTGTGGAGTCTTCACTCTCCTCTCGGGGATGGCGTGAACACATCATTCATTCTTACCTATGACCTAATTTAGCTGCTCCATTCTTTGCCTCTAACTACGAGTTATGATTGGATCCTTATAATAATAAGTATTTATTTCACCTGTTCAGGTATATACTGGTTATATATATAATATAATATAATCTATGGTATGACTAGCAGTCTGCCAAACGATTGAGGCCTGGCGAGGCTGAGGCTGGCGTGGAGATGATAAAGAGGGCAAGGTCCGCCGCAGAATATACAAGTGCAGTCTGGAGCCGGCGTGTGGAAACCGCTCCGTCCACACAGCTTATGGTGAAAGCCGTGAATAGCGTGCCGCGTGACGAGGTGACGCATGTTTTGGAGGACTCCTCTCCACCTGACGTCTGTCATCGCCGGCGTCTCATAGAACGCTTGCGGGATCTCCCGCATTTTGGCTGAGAAGGATTCTCTGAACTCGGTCAGCGCCCGTGTGGCTCCGAGATCGAACTGTGTAACGAGTTCTTCGATGAAATTCCCTGTCCCAGCGAGCGCGTAGACCAGTCGGTTCCTGGCATTACGTGGAAGCCCGAGGGCTCGTTTTAGGAACGTCGCCTTCACTTGGTCTAACTTCTCGAGTTGGCCTGCTGTAAGATCGTTCCACACGACTGTGATACCGTATGACACGACAGCTCCGACCTTCATGTGGAACAGCTGAAGTGCCGTTTTGATTGAGAGCTTTTCGGGGCTCGGAATGGAGGCCATAGCGGTGAAGCTTTTCGCCACGCGCTCCGTGATGTGAGATCCGAAGCAGGTACCTCTGGAGGAGAACTCAATTCCGAGGTAACAGAAGCGGTTGACGAACTCGATCGGCCGATCGAGCAGTTTGAGCTTATCGTGCTCTGCTAGCCGACCGCCCTTTCTGAACTTCATCGCTTTTGTCTTTGAGGCATTGATCACTAGCCCATTGTTCTGACAGTACCGGTGGAGTGATCTAAGGCTGGCTTGCAGGTCTCTCCGGATGCGGCTGTAGATTACTATGTCGTCCGCATAGAGGAGGATTCCCACGGTGGGATGGAGCGCTTTGATCTCAGTGGGTAGATCGCTCAGGAGGCTCAAGAATAGAAGAGGGCTGAGGTTGTCGCCCTGACCATAACCAGTTGTCTGGAGGAATGGTTCGTGGAGGCTAACTCCGTCGTCCAAAGTGATTCTGTTCGCCTGTAGAATTGCTGTGAGCAGCTTGAGGAATGGTCGCTCTACTCCTAGTCTCGCCAGTTTTTCCAGCACTC
Organism: Neoseiulus cucumeris; assembly: GCA_021527715.1. Lineage (NCBI taxonomy): Eukaryota > Metazoa > Arthropoda > Arachnida > Mesostigmata > Phytoseiidae > Neoseiulus > Neoseiulus cucumeris. The sequence goes on along the minus strand of JAJSRV010000030.1, from coordinate 9,342,969 downwards.
GGTCCCTGGGCGCTACATCGAACGCGGCCTTGAGGTCGACGAAAACCGCGAAGAGAGGGAGTTTCTTGGTATGAAGGGAGAGTCTAATCTCTTCCAACAGGTTCCCGCACGCTGTCGCCGTGCTCCTTTCCCTCCGGAATCCGTGCTGCTCTTTTGGCAGAGCCAATGTTGTCTCGAGGAACGCTGACAGGCGCCTAGTGAGCATGCCTGACAGTGTTTTATAGACGCAACTCTTCTTCGCGATGCCACGCCACGAGGAAGGGGATAGAGGATCGCCTTTACCTTTCGGAATTACCTTGAGGACGCAGTCGGGCCAGGTTTCGGGAATTACTCCGTCTGCCAGGCATTTGTTAAAAAGCATAACCCATAGTGGAATCATGAGGCTTGCGTTCTTCAAGTGTTCGTTCCGAACCAGGTCTTCACCGAATGCCTTTTTGTTTTTGAGAGCTCTAATGGCATCGCGTACCTCGTCCTGTGAGAAAGGCGCGATGAGGCTTCGCTGACAGTCTGTGAGGATGTTTCGCTCCCAGGTTTCCATATTCGTCGGCTCCGTGAGTTCAAGGCTGGGAACAAACGTAAGATCCGGTACGGTACAGGACTCCTGGAACATTGCTCGGAAATGCTCTTTGAGCTCATCTGCAGGAATGGGACAGCTCTTGAAAGCTATTGGCCGCTTGAGGTATGCGTGTGGAATCTCTTGAGCCATCTGGATGATTCTCTGTTCCTCTTTCTCCGCGAAAATCTCTTTTTTGACCATCAGAAGATGTCTGTAGAGACGGCGTCGATCGCAATATTCTCTCTTGGCCTCATCGCTGCTGGGAGAAGCTCTGAGAAGCAGCATGAGGTCGCGGCGCGTTCTGTAGCATACAGCGCCAGCGTCGAACCAGGGTGGGGACCTCCGCTCTTGGCGTTTCTGAGGCAGAGCCGCCGACACCAGGGTCCGAGTGAGGCATTTTGCAAGTTCACTCACAGGCATTACTTCTATCTCGAAAGGGCTGAGCTTCACGAGGGATCTTAGCAATCGGTGCGTATCCAATTTCTTCGAAAGACTGGGCAGCAGGTCCCGTTTTTCGGACGCGGGCCGGAGTTTGAGGGAAACTGTGACTGGGAGGTGCTTCCTTAACCCCATCATGGTCGACTCGTGGGGGTATCCTTCAAATTTGATGCATCCGGAACGGCCTCGAAACGCGAATATATCGATTGTGGAGCTTCCGGGTCTCCTGGGCTCAGTCCCAAGGCCTCCGGAGTCAGCATAATAAGTTGGCGTGCCCGCATCTGAGCAAATCGACAGGCCATTCTCTGCGAACATATTCATGACAGCCACTGTGCGAGGAGACAGAGGTTCCTCATCAAGGCGGCAGTTTAGGTCCCCTGCGAGCAGAAGAGGGAGATCGTCCGAGGCGCAAGTCAACGCTCGGGTGATTTTTTCAAGGAGATCCTCTGTCGAATCTCTCCCACCGCTACTATACATGCCAATGAATGTGAATGTAGGACACTTGAGGACAATTGTGTCGTCTTCCGCGCGGACAACTTCTGACTGCTTCAGTGCAGGACCGACTAGGAGCGAAACGCCTCCATACGGTCGGCCCTGGGGAGGTTTTGTCGCGAAACAATGATGAGCGTAGAAGCCTTCGACATCGAATCGCTGCGTGGCGAACGATTCGGTGAGAAGCATGAGGTCGAATTTTCCGAAATCCGACGGGCGCAGAAGTTTCATCATTGACGCGATTCCCTCACAGTTCCACTGACAGCATCTTAGGCATTTCGCCGCCGGGACCCTCGGTTGGAGCCTCTGCTGCGGTTCGTGCCATGATCCGTCCGGTTTTTCTGACGATTCCTCGAGGGGATATTGGACGAAATTCTCTGCTCTTCGAGGCGACGGAACGCTTCCTCGAAATACTGGCAGAGCCGTGGGATCTCCGGTGGGACCTGCATGATCGCTGGTGTTGTCTTTGGTGCTGATCCGCTGGGGGTGGACTTGTTCCTTTTCTTGGAACTGGCTGCCCGAGTTGGGGGCTTTTCCCTTTTGCTCACGGCCCCGCTTTGGGGAATGCCCAAAAAAGATGACACATTACGGAACGTCACCTTCGCAACCGTTTCTGCGATTTCATCATCATAGACGGTTGATGCCTTGAGGATCATCGGTTGCTGGACTCTCGTCAGCGCCTGGTAGGCGATGGCTCCCGACTCAGCGAGAACCTTGAGAGCCTCGTTTGCTGCCTTGCACTGCGCATGAAGCACCGGCACGGAGTACACCGTGAGTTTGGCTCCGATCCCCTGGGCCTTCAGCCA